>JAUMJK010000027.1:0-600000 GCA_033558105.1 Coccyzus lansbergi | reverse complement strand
TAAAAATTCTCTATTTTAATTCAATCCTGGAAAAAGCCCATGCAGTATTTCATTAATGGTTGCTTTTGTTTCAAGTATTATCAGTAACTACTTAAAGCATGTTTGATTCTTTTTTAACAGAGATAATCAATGTAATGAGAAGTTCAGGCCAGCAAAATGCATGCTGAAAAGATATCACACTCAAGTTTAAAAGGCACCTCCCACCTCTTTGCATTTTAAACAAAGATGCTGGCACAATCTGAAGGGCATAAATCTCACATTGTTGCCAACAAAACTAAGTTTACAGCAAAAAGACAGTCCTAGAATTATCAGAAATCCAACGGACTCAAAAGGCATCCTCGTAAAGCTGGGAGGGAAAATGAAAGCAACACCACTGGTCTTTCTGAAGGAGAATGATCTCGGCAACTCTCAACCACTGGCTTCTTACTACAGTTTACACATCGTCCTAAGATAGAGAGGCATTTACTGATTAAGATAAAAGCAATAAGTAGGAAAACCTTTTAAGTTAGCACTGGTTTCTTTCAAATGAATCTCCTCTGACTTTACATACCCTCAGAGTTCCTCAAAACCAGAAAAAACAAACATACGCTTAACGTATGTTTCAACCCGCAACCTCAAAATTCCTTTTAAATAGGCAGGACAGGCAGCTATGAAATCACACAAAAAATGAGAAGTTTGATTTGGAATACAGCACATTGATTACCTAATCTCACAAATCAAATGGAAAATTTAACTGGAAAAAAGCCACTTGATAAAGAACAGAATGAGTTCCTGCGACTAATGCACTGTCCAAGAGGTGTTTCTTGGGCACTGACCCCTCCTCTCCCAAGATGAGCTGCAGTCAGTACTGCCGAGAGAGCCACTTTCCAGCTCTCGATCTCTTCTTGGGGTGGGGGAACCAACATCACTTTTTTGATCCTATTTGAAGCTCTTTTCGGCATGTAACAGCCCCTATCCTAGCATGACAGATGGCAACAAACTAAAAACATATTATAAACATTACAAATAGCACCAGTGTTCACAGTGCACTGGAGTGAGGGGTGCTGTGCCTTTACACTGCTAGAGTGGTGCTCCCTGGATGAAAAAGGCAAATTGTGAATGAGAGACATTCCGAACAAATCCCTTCCTTACACTGTTCTACTTGAAGAAGGGTACTTTCCTTAAACCAGATCAGATAATCTATAAGAACAGTTTCCCATTTCACAGGAACTGTTACCATCTTTGGAACAAATTCAAACTATCACTCTTTGCACAGCTGGGAGCATTTAGGTCAGCATCTCCTCTCCCCCAAACCAGCACAGGACTCTCAGAAAGGCAAGCTCTTTGTTTTACTCCACCTGTAAATCCAGGTCCTACCCAAACGAAGAGCTAAGCCAGTATGATCAAAGACTTTCAGACGGCACTTCTTTGTTGGCACGCAAAACTTACACAAAGGATAGAAAGGCATTGAAGAAGATGTAGCTTGCCAAATTATCTTCATACTCAATATTCTGCCCTTTCCCAGTTATCTGGGAATATGTTCAGATAAATAGTGCAACTGAAGAGAACACCCAAATTAGTGTGTGCGATGATTTCCATTATGCAGTGCAAGAAAGGATAGGCAGTAGGTGCATTTCAGCAGGTTTTGTTTACAGCTTCCGATTACTTCCCATCTGAAGTCTGCATTCTTAAAGGTTTTGAAATACTTCCAGCCTGCTATGGAAGGGCTTATTATCTAGAATTTCCATACAGAATGCTAGTGCCCTTCAAACTGTCCTTTATTTGCTTTAGCATTTACAAGGGCTTTTATGATTTTCCTCTCCTCTCCCCACTGCCTTCAGTGCCCTCTTACAGAACATAGAAATACGCAAAGGAGCTCACATGACAGCTACGACAAACAATACTCCTGCAAGTTGAGCAAGATACCTAAGTTTTTATTATGCCTCTTTCAGAGGTTCGGTCTGAGACTAGAGCCTTCATTCTTTTTAATAATAAACTTTAAGTACAGCAATACAGTTAGACTTGATGTGACAATTCCATGAGTAAGACTTAGTCATGCAACATAAGGTTTCACAATAATTATTGGGAGAGTTCAGACACCTCAGCTTTTGTGCAAAGGTTTTTGTTTCTTTGCTGGGGAGAGCAGAGGCAAGGAGGAAGAAGGGGAAGGCAGCTCTGGATTGAGGACTGACAGCTTGCCTTTGGCTCCCTCTTTCCTCTCATTCTCTTTTCCCTCAAAGATGACCTACTATTTTCCTGCATCTTCTTTCTGTAATTCCTTTCCGTACATCACAGCTCTTAATACTGGCTTAGCCAACAAAAGCTTGCACAAAAACCCAGGAAAGGTAGGGAAATACAATTACAACATCATGGAAGAGAGAGATTTGGCCTCCCAGCACAAATCAGATGCAAATATTTCCATTCAGAAGATCACGGAATCCAAACAATATAGCACAGACCTAGCTATTCCAGCCTCCTCTCTCAATTCTTACAAACAATACTCTCTTGCAGCAGCTTGGAACATGTTTGCTATTTATTAGCTTCTGGATCTCCTTGCTTGAAGACCAACTTCATCTGGTATACTCAGCACCTCCACGAAGAACACACCAAGACAGATGTTTTCAGAGTCATCTACGAAATACTGAGCAGCAAGTACAATATTGTGTGAAGGCACACAGCGCAAAAACAGGGGGACATAACACACAGACAGGGATGGATGACGGCAGCAATTCTGCAGTGTCTGTGCCATTCACTTCAGAAGATAACAGCACATAGGTTTAAACCATCTTTACATAAGATTTTCAGATCTGTTGCTAACTGCAGCCCTTCAAATTCTGATAAAGCTGGTGGCATATAGTCAAGAAGCTTCCTAACTACCCAAAAGACTGATGACATTTCATGGCTCACTTACCACCTTACAGATATGTGGTAATTATTCTTCAGTCTAGCTGGTACTACTGAATATAAGAAACACAAAATACAGGAGTCGGCAGCTGCAAGGTTAATGTAATAAACCAAATATTCAGAGCTGCAAACTAACAGGGTATTCAAAGAATTTTACTGACAGATCCCCCAATTTGAGACTCAGCAGTTCTCTGGGCAGCTCTGGGGGAATTTACCACCTAACTACCAACAACTGCAATGAATTACATGACAAAACTGGCAACAGCAAGCTGGCACACTACAGAGCGCTTCTACAGCACTGCATCCAAATCACATGAAACGTATCCAGTTCAAACTCTTATGATTGCTTCTTATAAACTTGAGGACCTTTCCCATATTCCCTAGCTAAAAGCTCCCATGTTTAGGAGCATTAATCCAGTGTACACTATCCACAGGGGGTAAAACCCAAACAAAACGCAGGTCCATTTACTTCTCATACCAGATTACTCTCCAGGGATTTCCATTCCTGCATAGCTGGGTTATTAACAGAGGAGTTTATCCTGTATGCGATGGCCAATCACTTTCCACAACTTAATTTCAATTTTGAAGGAAACACAAGTTCTTTTGTCAGAAAGCCATGCCTTCAAGATCTTAAAGTCCACTGGAAATGCTGTTCCATGGAGTCCAGACTTACAGGAAAAGCCTGTACCTTTTGCACAGAACACTATGCGGGAAAACTATTTCATGTGGAGGCATTCACAGGCAAATGACTGTTTTTCCAAATAACATGCAAGAACAATGCTGGGTTGAACGAGATAAAGTTTTTAAACAAGTATCCTGTGCTGAAAGCGTTAACATGGTCTGGCCTTCTCCCAGACTGAATTCTGGGGAAGCCAGCCATCTAAAATGAACATGAATTACAGATTTATTATGAGCCTTGGAATTTGTTCAGATAAACAATACTTGGCATACTTAACCCCAGGTACTCTCCTGATCCCATATTAATTACAACCGACTAATTATTTGATAACACATTGTCAAGCAGCACCTTTAAAGTTATTTCTAGAGTGTTACAGTAAAAACAACTGTCACTTTATTAGGGGAAAAAAAAAAAAAGACGCTTCAGACAGTGTAATTTAAGCCTATATTTCCAATGAAGCTGAAATCGACGGTGTAAGTACTCCCCCCCTTCCCCTTTTTTTAATTCTCCAAACTTGTGCTAGGTCAGTCCTTTCACAAACTCCCATCACCACCGCTCATGATTTAAGCAATGCAAAAACTGACATCACTGTTCCCATTTCACAATCTGTCCTTTTTCATTACATTACTGTTTCTAGTAATAACTTAAGATTATTGCTTACTTTTAATTAACTACTTAAAAACTTGAGCAGTCTCTCTTCCACCACAAGTTATTTCCCCACCATTTTTGCAATACCCAACTTCATAATGAATATAACGAAGTCATGAATACTGCCACAGCAACACCAGCATTGTAGGGGCTGTGCTCTGAACAAAGATAATTAGCCAGGTTTGTAGGAAAGGGCAACAGATGCTCTCTCAACCACATCAACTCAAAGAGCTACATCCAAAAGCTTGACCGTACAGCTCCATAATCTTTTGAGAAGTCTGAAACACGCTCTGTGTATCTTGTTTATTCTATCTCCCATCTGGATAAACCACAACAAACAGCCACCAGCCTAGAGTGTAAATAGCTGAAACGAGGCCATTTAATATTTACAAGAATAAATTTCAAGCTGGATACAGAAGTCAGGGCCATCTGTTAAAACGATTGCCGACCCAGTGGGGCACTTTTACTGGGTCCCATTCAAACTGAGCAAAAAATAGCCGATACAATCCCAAAGGATCATGAGCTGAAAACTAATTACTGCCTGGTTTAGGAGGGGTGGGAGGACCCAATTACAATTATTTTGTAATTAAGTTCCCAAGAAAGAATTACAGAATCACAGAACAACCAGGTTGGAAGAGACCCACCGGATCATCAAGTCCAACCATTCCTATCTAACACTAAACCAAGTCCCTCAGGACCTCATCCACCCGTCCCTTAAACACCTCCAGGGAAGGTGACTCAACCACCTCCCTGGGCAGCCTATTCCAATGCCCAATGACCCTCTGCGTGAAAAACCTCCTCCTAATCTCCAGCCTTCAAACATAAAAGGCAGTGGTGAGGAAAAGTGCTCTTCAGTGCAGTACTTGCCAGGAAAAGGCTTGGAACTACAAATCCAAGAAACTGCCTATTTTTGCTCAATTTCTATTTTTAGCGTATCAGTACTCTGCACGTGTGGGGGTGGGGAGACAAAAAAGGCTATCAGAGCAGTACCAAGTTATGTTATTGCTTCCTCTGCTATGGAAAACTAACAAAACACTTTATGATGAGTTACGCAAGCCAAAAAGGATCCCAGTACATTTGCCGACTTCTCATAAGGGTGTGAACTTCTACAGCTCAACAGCCCCTACCAAGTTTAGGCTGCCCTCCCCCACCAAAGGCTAGAACATCTGTTTATAATGGATTAGGAACCAAGAATCCTATTAGAGATAACCAAATATCCTTGAGAAAATAACTACTATTTTAATATAGAGCTAATATTTAAAGTTTTCAGCACCCACAACATACTTAATCTTCCAAGTGCCTATATTAACCCTGACATGCAAAGGCAGAAGCTCTGAAAACCTACTGAAGATCCTACTGAGTTAGGAACAGCTACCATAAGCAGAACACCCAGTCCTGCACACACTGGGGCAGTTCTTCAACTCTGCAGTAGCCCAGCTACATAGCTCAAACAGCCCACGGTGCTTGTGACTTAAGGAGCTACCTAAGGATACACCACAAGAGGAAAACCCCACGGATAACCAAGCAGAGACCACTGGCCCTGGACAAGTCTCCACATCTGTGGCCCTCAGCAGCACTTGTTCCTATGCAGGATCCAAGAGACCCACACTGGACCTTACGGCATCCAGATGAACATGCTCCTCCATTTTCTCAGATCCTTCACCGGAGCACATCACAGCCTCTTGGAACAAGGGCACCCCTACTATTCATGAGTATAGAGTGCATATTTGAATAATCTGTCCCTAAAATAGCATAATTATAAGACAAGACAATGTTTTCATTTCAGGACTTTTTGGACTCAGCATAAATACACTGCTCAGAATCACTGAATTCATTTTAGACTCCCTTACGGCTATTTGCTTAATCAGTACATTCAGTGAAGAAGCCATTAGCAATGTATTTGCCTGAGAAAACACCGAGCGCCGCTTGGTATTAATTTTTGTTGCATTTATTCTTTAACAACCAGGACAAATACGGGGGGATATAAATGACCAATGTCTGTCTTAACCAGAGGGTAGCATGCTGTAAAGATTACATAATGTGAGACATGCTATAAAACGCCCAATACGCCTTGATTCAAATACTATCCCTTTACTCAAGCAGATGCATACTTTGACACGTTGTCAATAAGCCAGACATCGGGACTAGTAATTTTGACACAGATGCACAAGCTTCACCCCCCTCACCCTGTGTCTATAATCCAACTTCTCCCCACATCCCCGATGTTGCCTTTCCTCTAGTTCTAGAGGAGAACAAACCCGAAAACAGTATCCTCTCTCCGGTAACAACATGAGTTAACAGCTTTGTCAGAAACTACATCAACTCTGATACAGAGAATTTCAACAAGCGCTTTGGCCCAAGACATAACATTTAAGTAATAAACCCAAAGTATTTAGCACAATTCACAGCCCGAGTAGCTCACTACTTACAGTTCAGTTTTCAAGTCGGTATCTTACACTGAGAATCTGTTATCAAGCATTTTCACAAGTGTCCATACCAGAAAGCTTTGACAACGATGGGACACTGCAGTGTCCATGTGGGCATATACTCCAGCTTGTTGACTTTAAGCACCAATTCAAAACACCATGCTTTGAGCCTTTTTTGGCATAGACAGACACCCAATAGCTACTCTTACAGTACATAAGCAGTAGTACAATGTGCACCTTAAAATACCTATGACGTACAATAACCCATTTCTAGATGTTTTCCTTCAAACTAAGATTAGCTAGCTGGTCACTGATAAGCACTTACTGATTTTCCACTCCATAAAGGTGGAACCAGCTCCCAGGCACAGTCAGTTTTCAAGCTCTGTTTACATTACAGTAATCTTTGTGCTGCACATTGAACCAGAAGCAAACTCCAGAACACACTTCACAGTGACCTACAGAACACGGAGCTCATGGCTCTTCCCACATGACAACAAACCTCACACTGCGAAGCATGCCTAAACTACCTACGGTAGCTGAAGGTGCCTGCCGTCAGAACTGTAGCAGTCAACAAATTTAAGAAAATGCTAACCCAGAAGTTATCTAGATGATTGCTTCTTGGAAAACAAAACATTAAACTATTTCCTAAGGTCCAAATACAACTTACAGGAACACTATCGAAATTAAACAAGCATCTTACAGAATTTTTTTTCTCCCAAGCAGAAGGTATGGTCTGATCTTAAACCACATCCTAGGCTTATTTGCATACTTGGTGTCACTTCCCCATATGGATTTTCTACGTATTTATTGTTGTTTGAGTTGAAGAATCACACAAACTACCTGCTAACTGATCTAACACTAGCATTTCTACAGACTTTGATGGAAAGAAAAAAATACTGTTCCAAACTTAATTATCTTGCAAGCTACAGCGCATTAAAAACACCCGAAAAGCCTGTTCGGATATCCCCTAAAGGAAACAAACACATTGGTATCTCCAATTAGGATTTGGGGTAGAACACTAACCCACATTTATGAAAACTATAGGTCATCCCCTCCAGCAGAGGAAACCAAAGAGTCCTTGCAATCGGCAAGTCTTAAACTGTTCATATGATCGAGTTATCAACTTCTGATTGAAGTGGTAGATAATAAGATATATGCCTGGAGGTAGAAAGACAGTTAGAACCACCAAAACCCAATTAATTACAGGACTGAGGTGAAAGACTGGGAAACACGGTTCATGCATATATTTAATACCAGAAGGAAAAAATTAAGAAGTTGGGTTCAGCATTCAAAAAGGCTCAAGGATTCAAGAAACGCTGTCCTTGCATCTACTACTTCAAAGTATTTGCATATATTCTTTTTAACCAACAGGCAATATTTGAACCCTCAGCTTAAAGGTGGAAAGCTTCACATCTCATAACTTATCCCTGACAGAGTCACTCCCAGAGCAGCCATCAGTGCTGTTCGAAGAGACACCAAAGATCCAGATCCCGTATTTTGCAATCACAGCCACCACCAGGTCAGACCACAAGCAAGATTTCATTTCTCTCGCCTCCCAATAGCTATAACAAGCATTTACAACCTTAATAAAAACACATTCTTTTAGAGCATAGCAGGAAGAAGTTAAGTAACCCAAACAGAAGGGCAGTGGTAGGGAGCATAAAGACTGTTGACAATAGGGTGTAACACAATCAATCACAGCAGCCAAGATTCCCACGTGTACAAACAGGAGTTATTCAGCTAATCAAAAATATTTTTTTTTAGTTCTCTTCTGGTCAAGTGTGCCAAGATAAATGTGGACATGGACAAAAGGACCAAAAGGCTAAATAGTGCATTAACCATTAAGAGAAAAGCATTCACAGAGGTTTTTAATGCACTACAATCCCCAAAATGAGAAACCCGATACCACATCTGAAGGGGTGACCCAAGCAAGGAAATAGGATCTGAAACACAAATAATCTAGTATTTCTAAAATACTTTTTGAATATTAAAACCGTACAAATACTAGCTCAGGCACTAACTACTGAAGTAGAAATAACTACCCATCTACTGAAAGCATCTCTGTTTTGACAAAGAAATGCGTATGAACAACACATAAGACTGAAGAAACTTCTGTGACCGAGATCAAAAGTAAGAAATAACTTTGATAATCACAGACTGTAAGAACTTACACAGAAAAAGTTACAGGACATATTTTTTTTTCCTGAGAAAGAGACCTGTAAATTCAAATGCACGTTTTAACAAAATCTGAAAGTACATTAGTACAAAATCTGGAGAGACTATGTTTTGCAACATCCTAAAATTAACACACCTTTCAGTATAACTAGCTTTGCTGATACAGTACACACGCCTGAATGGCCAATTTGACATGACCATGATCTGGAAGGAGTTTCAAATAGCTGCTGTGGCAAGATGGAACTTCCAGTTTTACAGCAGTCATTATACCACTCTACACTCAAAAATAAAATAAAACCCGTGTGGAAGGCAGTATTTGTCTGCAGCCTTAAAGAAGTTACTATACGGTAAGAGAGTTTTTTGAACTGGAAGCAGAAACTAGGCACCTCAATTTCACAGACGGGAAAATCTGCAAAATTTAAGCAGATGCAACCTTCCACAACTCTTCCCGCAGCAGAATTCTAACACTACAGTATTCTTTTTAGGGGCAGAGACCATTTATGTTCAAGTCCTGTTAGTTGTTAACAAACACATCTGAACAGAGGATAAACTCCAAAATTACACTTTATCTCCCTCTGTAGCTAGGCAACAACCCCCAGTTTGAAATATTATCCAGAATAAATTATACATCTACTCATATACGTTTATGGTTTAAACGTGTGTATGTATATATTAGAACTAGCAAAAGATCTCAGAGAGGATACTTAGAGCAGGCAACTCTTAAGTCAATACTGGCATGTTTAAGTTTTTAAACTGCACTCTGGAAGCTGAAGGTGCCGTAGATAGGGCTGGAAAGTAAAACTAAGACCTTGGAGCTGATAAAATCAGAGAATTGTAGAATCGCCAGGTTGGAAGAGACCCACCGGATCATGGAGTCCAGCCGTTCCTATCAAAATCACCACAACTAACACCACGTTATAACTTGTAAGCTCCCCAGGAAGGTGGGATTTGCACTCGGCTGCAGTTTGCCATCAGAAGGCAGCGAGGCGTGTGTCCCGCACGGCAGCGCCTCTGATTCAGTGCGTGCCAGTGACATCAGACCGAAACCGGCCGGTTTCGCTCCCGAGCACAACCGCACGGAGCCCAAACTCCGCAGGAGCCGCGGCACCAGCTCCGAAGCTGAGCTCCAAGGAGTTTCAAGCGGAGCGAAGGAAGAACAACCTGTTGCGCGCTCGGGCCCCAGCTCTCCCCGAGCCGCCCGGGGTCCTCCCCGCGGGGACCCCCCCCCCCCCCCGTCCCCGCAGCCCGGGAGCGCCCGTGCCGGCTCCCCAGGGATTTACCGCCGCCCCCGAGCTGTTTGCCGTCTGTCGGCAGCCATCAGCCCCGGCTGATTCAGCGCCCACAGAAAAATCCGGCACTACTGGCCTCTCCCGGTTCAACCTCCCCCGGTCGCCGCCCGGATCCTCGCCCGGGAACAAAAGGGGCACGGGACGGGACGGCGCCCCGCCCCCCACCACGGACACGGGGGCTCCGACCTGCCCCGAACACCGGCGACGGGGAGCAGGGTCCGCTCTGCCCCCTCCAAACACCGGCAACGGGATCCTCTCTGCACCCCCCAGACACTGGGAACGGGGAGCAGGGTCCGCTCTGCCCCCTCCAAGCACCAGGAACGGGGAGCAGGGTCCCCTCTCCCCGCTCCAGACACCGGTCACGGGAGGAGGGGGGGCTAGGGGGGCCACTCGCCTTCCCCGATCCCGACACCGCCAACGGAGATGTGGGGCGGGGGGGAGGTCCCGCTCTGCCTCCTTGTCCCCCTCGATATGGGGAGCCAGGGGTGTCCCGCTGCCCTTCCCCAGCCCAGACCCCGGGAATGGGGGTTCCGGCTCTGCCCCCTCACGCTCCGGACCCCGGGACGGGTGGTCCCGCCTGCCCAACAGGTGTGGTCGCGGGGAGCGGCACCTGCGCCCCTGGGGGGTTGTGCGGCGCCCCCCGGGCCGAGCGCTTACCTTGCTGGAAGGCGCCGCGGCCCTGGCGGACATTTTGTTTCCTTCTCTGTCTGTGTCTCTCTCCCCCGGAGTCGGGCGAGCGTGTGAGCGCCTGCAGCCGCCCCGGCCGGGGGACAGCAACTCGGCGGCGCCGCCCGCGCCTCACGCAGCCGCCCGAATAAACATCGCGGGAGGAGCGGGAGGAGGAAGAGGAGGAGGAGGAGAGGGTGGAGGGGGCGGGGCCGGCAGATCGCGGCGGGGGAGCGAGCGGGGCCGGGGAAGTTGCGGCGCCTGAGGGGCCGCGCTCCCCGGCCGCGCTGCGCGCTCCCCGCCTCCCCCCGCCCCGCGCAGCGCGGACACGTCCGGCCGCCGGCGCGGACCATCCCGCGGGGGGGGGGGGGCGGGGGGGGAAGAACGGGGAGCGCCCCGTGCCGCCCCGCACGGCCCCCCCCGCCCCGCACGGCGGGATGAGCGGCGGCTGCCCCGGCCCCCGCAGCCCCCGCCGGGCGCCCCCCGGCCCCGCGCCGAGCGGGGGACACCCGCGGGTCTGGCCCGAGGGCCCCCCCCGGCTCCCCCGCGCGATGGTCCGTGCGGCGCGGGGCGGGCGGCGCAGCCTATGGCAGCGCGGGGGCGGTCGAAGGGGCGGGGCGCGGCCACCGCCGACACACGGCCAGGGAACCCAACTCGGAAAGTTGCGCTGCCCCTCCACAGCATCCTGACTTCAACCGCTCCTTCCCGCACACGGATCGTTCCCCGGAGATGAGAACGCCCTGTGCTCGGCCTGCTCTGTGCCGAGCAGGTGTCTCTCCTGCAGCCCCCTCTGCTGCAGCCTCTCCCCAGCCCCAGGGCGAGGGCAGGGCTGGGGGCAGCTCCCCGGGAGCGAGGGCTCCGGCTGCCCCCAAGTTCACGAGAACATGAAAATTGGCCTGGATCAGACACGGTGTGGCCAGCAGGGCCAGGGAGGTTCTTCTCCCTCTGCACTCTGCGCTGGTGAGGCCACTCCTTGAATCCTGGGGTCAGTTGTGGGCCCCTCAGCACAAGAAGGATGTTGAGGCTCTGGAGAGAGTCCAGAGAAGAGCAACGAAGCTGGTGAAGGGGCTGGAGAACAGGCCTTCTGAGGAACGGCTGAGAGAGCTGGGGTTGTTTAGCCTGGAGAAGAGGAGGCTGAGAGGAGACCTCCTTGCTCTCTACAACTACCTGTGAGGAGGTTGTGGAGAGGGGGGAGCTGGGCTCTTCTCCCAAGGGACAGGACAAGAGGGAATGGCCTCAAGCTCCACCACAGAAGGGTCAGGCTCAGCATAAGGAAAAAATTCTTCACAGAAAGGGTCACTGGGCAGTGGCAGAGGCTGCCCAGGGAGGGGGTTGAGTCGCCTTCCCTGGAGGGGTTTAGGGTGCAGGTGGATGAGGTGCTGAGGGACATGGGTTAGTGCTTGATAGGAATGGTTGGAATGGATGATCAGGTGGGTCTCTTCCAACCTGGTGATTGTATGATTCTATGGGTTCTTAACAATAAGTAATAATTGAATGATCCAAATCATTCCTCTTCAAAGAAACACCCTGTCCGGAGATACTGTATGAGTTTTACATTTGTTCCCCTTTGAAAAATAAACAAAGTCATGTTCCAGGAAATAGCTGAAGCAAATTCCCAAGGCAGCAGTCCCAAATCAGGGGGGAAAGGGCCAGCTCCTCGGCCACGGCGTGGAAAACACGGCACTGCGGGGCAGAGTAAGCCCACTGGGACCTTAGCCCTCAGATCCAACGGTGCACAGCCCTCTCCGTAGGACAGACTGGTGCAGCCTCCAACCTCCAGCAACCTCTGCCTTTGGCCAGCACCATCCCTGACTTTCTGGCCCCTGACTGCTCCTGGCATACCCGCAGAGTAGGGCGTCATCCTCTTTTCCCGCAGAGGCACGAGGGCTGTGCAGGCTCCGAGGTGCTTGTCCCCTCGGGAGTCCTCCTGCGTTGCAGCACGGCCTCCTGCCAAAGCTCTGCTGCTGGCCTCTGCCACCAAAACACCACCGCACACATTTTATTTGTTAATTGCTAGACGTTACGAAGCTTCAGAATTTTTTTTAATCTACACATGCAGAAGGCAGAACGCGGTATTTTTTATGCCCACATGCTTCACTGCCAGAGTCTACGAGCGTTCACCAGAGCACGCAGGAAGGAAAAGGCTGAGATCACAACAGGAAGGAGGGGGAAGATTTCAAGGTGTGGAGACGCATGAAAAGAAATTCAGGGGAGGGCGACCTGATAAAAAGTTGGGTTAAATAATCCCTCCCTTTCCTCTGACCCCCCTTGAATAAGAACAGTTCTGGGGAGGGTGGGCAATGCCTGCAGGTTGGGGAGGAGGATGGGCTGGGAACAAAGATTAAAGACCATTAAACAACAAGAAGTGTATAGCAGGGGAATGAAGGACGGCTGCAGGCGTGCAAATGCAGAGAGATGGATGCCTATAGTAAGGGAGAAGGACCAAGGGAAAGAAAAGTAGTTATTTAGGTATTGGGAAAAAAAGATAGGAACTAGTAAGAAGGTGAAGGAAAAAAAAATAAGCAAAGGAAGTTCCACCAAAAATGGAGATGCCAGTTTTGCGACATCTTACATTGGATGAAAAGACACTATCGTTCCCCACGCAGAATGTGACAAGGAAGCAGACTGCTTAACATGGAAGGGCTTCCGTCCAGGGGCTTGAAACATCTGGCAGTGGATATAAAATGATCGCAGATAACCTCTCCCTCTGGGAGAGGACGGCATAACTCTTTCAGCCCACAGAGACTAATGGAATTTCTTTCTTTTCTTTCTTATTTTCTCTTGTTTCTTTATCTTTGTGCCTTCCTTTCCTTTCTTTCCTTCCTTCTTAGAAGTCAACAGATGAAGAAAAGCAAATGCTTTACTCATCCTTTCAATAACTGCTACTGTGACATATGCAAAAAGAAAAGTACTCATTTATTGTCTTGGTACGAAACCTATAAAGACCTCACTGTTTAATCGGTCCAGTTCAAACCATAACCCTAAACTGACTGAAAGGACACAGAAGGGTGATCAGACATGTGAATCCTGCCTTCCAACCGAAGGCTCATGTATCTGTTACAGTGCAAGAACAGGAAGTCTGTTCCCTACTTGGTGTTGATTTAACTTTTTAGGAAATGTTGTGACCACTTCAAGAAGGGGAAGAAGGAAACACAGAACCGCAGCCGCTACAGAGACGACTTCCTGTGGGTTTTGTGGTGTATGCGGCTCAGAAAGAGAACAATTCATGTAAGATCTTACAGAGATATCAGGTGCTTTTGCTGCCCCATGAGGTAGTCCTGGGATACGTAGCTATAAATACGCCTGTATATTATCAATCACGTCGAGCAGTTTAATTGATATTGTACATTCTGTATCTGTAATTGCCACTGGATTTCAGCATTTCAGGAACAAAGGAAAACGGGAAGAGGAAATCAGAATTCACCATGTAAACCACAAGAGAAAAAAGTATCTATTTCCAACCTGAGAAGTAAGAAAGTGGTTTAAAGAAGGCTGTGAGTAATTCCTGTTAAAATTACACAGAATTTCAGTGTCTTTCTGAATCAAGTCCCTGGGGAAAACATCTATATAGTAATCATGTCTGGTAATGATTCTTATCTTCCTCCCACTTCCACGCAGTTCAAGTTGCTTCCTCCTTAAAATGCCGAGTAACCCTGCAGGTGCCTCTCCCAGGAACATCACACATTAGTGCTCAGTACAGCGAACGGAGTCTCCCAAGGACTCACAGCCTCTCCCACACTGCAGCTGTTAGACAAAATCCCAAACACTTGCACTCTACCATTCATTAAGAGGTTAAAGCACACATCTCAAGTACACACCAGAGGCTGGCTATGCCCTGAAAGGGAATAAACCCAACCTGTTTTGCCTGTCAGCCTGTCTGAAACTCCTGCTGTTCATTGTTATTGCTTGTTCAACAGCTCACAGGAAAGTATGAGGTTTAACACAGCGCAAGGTTTTTCTGTTCAGTCAGAATATTGCTTCAAGTTTTAAGCAAATGCCAAGAATACAAACAGAATTAAATGTAAGTTGCAGTAGCAAAGTAAAAAATCTTTTCAGCCTTAAAATCCTTAAAGAATTTCTCACTGTAGAGCTGAAGGATGGTCTCTTTGGTATGGACTGGATCTTAAAGAAACTTTGTCATCTCTATAATGATGCGTAGTGGCAAAATCTGAGTCCACCACTAAAGAAAAGGTTATCTGTGAATTTTAATCTTGTTTCGTGACAGCAAAGCTAATTTATTACAAACATGTTCTGTACAACTATTCTCTTTCCTGTGTCTGATGTACGTTTTGTGAACAGGACTGTCTATTTAAATGCACTGCAGCTGATCAAGGCTGATTTGATGAAATGCTTCACTATAAGTAGCCATGGAATGGCCAAGTGTCCCATATTCTGCATTGTTCCACTTTCTCCAAGTTTATTTGGTAGAGAGGGGACAGTAAAAATAGCCCAAAACAGCTGTGAAACTGAAGCAGGTGGTGTCCGTTCACCGCTGACGCGGTCCCAGTCCCATAGTTACACTGCAGACAAGCACCACACATGCTCCACTGATCTACAACCCCTATTTTTCATCATTTGCTTTCAGAGGGCACGACTAGCAGTTCATTCTTTAAAACGCTTGCCTAGGCACAAGGAACCTGAACCAAAGATTAGCTACCCAGGTAACTCTGATAAGTAACAGTGAAGAAGGAACACACAATAGGATAAAGATCGTCATTACTCACAAACTAAATATTTTGGAAAGGCAGCTCAGGGATAGCTCAATAAAACTGATTGACTTAATTACCTTGCTGACAAACAAATCTGTATGTAAACCAGAAGTTTGACAGGACATCTGCACAAGATACAAAGCAACAAAACTGTTCTCTGAAAAATGAAATAGAAATCCCCTGAACCTGGGGAGCAGAGGGGGCTGCAGAGCTGTGGGTTTCCAACCCAGATAGTTTTGAAACATGAGATCACTCCTCCGGTTTCTTGAGCACAAATATCGCGGTTGCGATGGGCACCACGGGGAATGATCACGGACTCCTTTTTGTTAATGGGAAGGGTATGCATATAGAATGGGAAAATATGGACTGAAAACTGTAATAGTCAATGCAAAAACATACACTGAAAATTGTTGGACCGCTAACAAAGTTTATAGATGCCACAAAAGCATGAACTCGTTTACTTCTTAATTCTTCATGTAAGAAAGACTTCGCAGTGTAATTGCAAAAAAGTAGAAATGTAAATTACTGAAATTTATAAACTATAATCCATTTGTATTGCCTCCCAGCTCTTGACTTTTAGAATGTCATTTTTATCCTCTAACCTTTCATACTACAGCTGGTACAAGACTTCATCTAGTTTTTTAAAATTCACATGCACAGTCCATGTAGTCAAGGGAGTAACAATGTGCTCGAAAGTAGAAACATCAGCTTACACCCCAGTAATTCCAGTGTAATCTTTACCTTAGCTGGTAGCTCTGTCCTAGTAGCACCTGCTTTTACGAGTGACCTCAGCAAGGTTTAGAGGAGGTAAGTAAGGGGATTAGGCTCCTGATGGTCACACCCACAGGGTCATGAACCTTTCCACCTTTGTATTTGCTTTTTGCCTCTCCCTCCAGATATTAAAAACAGCTAAAAGAAAAGCACTTTAAAAAGACTGCTGTTTGTGTCAGCAGAAGAAACTCAAGTTATCTTATTTGTACTCTCTGCAGCTTTCTTAACTCGGGATTATTAGCTGATTCCATCGCACAGTGGTGTCACCACTGGTCTGCAATGGTTTCGTTGGGGCTTCCTTTCAAAATCCGCATAATTAAAAAATAATTAAAGCCTGAGATATGATTGTGTCAAATAAAACCATAAAACACTACAGCAGAACATAGTAGAATATGAGTTTTAACTCCATGTTTCATTCATTCAATCAATCTCAACCTGCAACAAATCTTAATTGAGACAAATTTATTGAGCATCACACACTCCCCATATTAAGACAGCTTTCCAGTCGCTTTTAGTCTGCAGCAACTAAGGAGATAGCTGGTTGTGTGTGATGTTGCTTATTCCACTTCAGCTGTGTCTGCAATCAAGAGGAAAATTCATCTCCCAGAGACAACATGTGGGTTCGCAGTGTGTCCTGGTGCAACACTTCACATCTGTAACTGTTAAAGTGTGGTTAATACTCCTCTTTTTAATTATAGAAATAAAACTCGCAACAAGTTTTTAAAGCAAGGCTAAAAGTTTTCACTTCATGAAAGAGTTTCAAGTGGCAATACAATAGGGGACAATAAAACAGAAAGTGCTTAGTGTGGGAGGATATTGCATTATTTCCTGACTTCTCATTGTCAGTAAAGAAAAAAATGTGTCACGGGCTGGCTCTGGGGCTCTGGTATATCACAGCCCGTGAAATCAGTGGGCAATATACAATAACATCATCCTCAGCTGCAGATTTCCAAGCTCGTGGGAAGAAGGCATCCTCCACCTTACCAAGGTGAGGCACCTGCACCTTAACCAGCTTTTCGCTCCTTGCAGAACTGGTGTCCTGAAGACCTGCAGAACTGCATGATATTTTTCACATGTTCCTGTGAGACAGGCCATCACACATGTGCAAAAAATCCTTAGATTTGTATTTTTTAAGGTATTTGCTATATGTAGACTGAGTGAAACCAGTCATCACTGAATCGCTCGGAAGCCCTCAGAAACCATACATGCTCTTTATGCTCAGTCCCATTAACTACAACCTTCAATACATTTTCAATAAAATATTCTTTAGAACTAACTAAATACTACTTTAGTTCAAGACCTACACAATTAAGTTCTGATCAGAGTAATCTTGAACACGTTTCACACAATAAACAAGAGGTTCAAAAAGGTGTGAAGTACTAAAATCTTTTATAAGTCACCAGCTGCTTGTACTGATACAGAGTCCAGACTTCACTTATTTCCCTCGGCTGATTAGATTCAGTTCAGCTCTCAAGGCATTTACACTGCAAACAGATCCATAAACTGATTTACATCTGCCAAACCACAGGTTCCTCAGAAAATCTCACAGGTGGCATCCGTCTCCAGGAAAAGGGGAACCGATCCTGATCTCAGTCAAGTGCTGCTGGTTAAAACTGGTTGTGTGTTTGCTTACTCAGAACACATTAGCATTTGGGAAGATAAACAAAGGTGACTAAGGGTGTTATCTGTACTTAAACACCAACTTTCAATCTGAGAAATAAGCAGTCAGAGGCTGTCCTGACTCTGCTGCAGTCCCAGCGAAACCTTCCTTGCTGTATGGTACCACAACCTATATTGTAGTGACGCTGAGAGGCTCTAATCAGAACGATGCTTTCATCTAGCTAAACATAGACAGTACAGGACGATTCAAAGCAGAAATATTTACGGTGTAAAGCCATATTTACCCTACTTGGATGAGTGATTCTCGTGTCTTATATTTCCGCCTTTTGAGGTAGCACAGGCTTCACAGACACACACATCATATCAGTTTCCTGAGCTAAATCTTTTCTTTACACATCTGTCAGTTCAATCCAGTGTGCCAGCTGAAAAACCTGTAACTGCCATCGCTTTTTTTAAACGTGTGAGATTTTAATACTTGGGAAAGTGCTAAAGCAAGAGTCTAAGGGCTGAAATGCTTCTTGCTTTCAGAGCAGGTAAAGCAAGAGCAAACACTGAAGTAAGCTTCTCACCGAAGCCCAGTTGGTGCGGCTGCTTTCAGCCCCTTGACTCCTTTGCCTGAGAGCCTGGCAGTTATTCCCATGCTCTGCTTTGGTCTAGAGACAGAGCTTCTCTCCACGGATCGTACTCCCTAACTCACCAGTCTTCCTGAAAGCCTTCACAAACCTGGAGAAGCCAATTGTGCCAAGCCTGACAACTTTCATAAGCCTTATATATAAAACACTCTTGCTTCTTCTACAATGGTTGGACTTGATGATCTGGTGGGTCTCTTCCAACCTGGTGATTCTATGATTCTATGATTCTAAAGACAAGTGGATGTTATAATTGACAACAAGATGCTTGACACTGAAGTGATTTATGCAGCTTCTTATGATAAGTCTAACAAGTATTTTGAAGAAGGTTCCCCAGAGGTACTTTATTTAAGTTTATTTCGAAAGCTTTTCATCAAAAGGGGCATCCCTCAAACCAAGGGTTTTGGTGTCCTGAAGACCTGTTTATAAAGATGAAGACTGAAATAAGCCCTATGAGTATTTCCTGGCTGTGTGTCACACTGACATTTCTCAGAATATCAAATACACGCACTGCTGCATCTTAGACATGCTCTGCTGAACAAACAGATTCCACGCTACTTCTGAATATTTCTATCAGGGTAGCTGTATTCAATTTTCATAACTGGGCACCTCTCTGTTTTCTGAACGCTATACGCCAAGACCAGGCAGAAAACAGAGCAAGCCTAGCTCCTAAGTCAACAAAGAAAGCAGCCAAATCCATTTTACTACAAGAAACACCTGTTTTAGACACTTCTCTCCCAGCACAGGCTAATTTTTCTTTCCAGCCTACTTCTCTCTGCTTCCACAATGGTGTCGGGGCCCTGGCTGCACTAATAGGCCTTAACGGCCCTGACAAATTGATTATGAAGATAATTAATTGTTTCTCTTTAAAAGCACTGTAATCTGGAGGCAGCAATGGGGGTTGACAGAGATTTACAGGGCAGAGGGGAGACAGGGGGGAGGTGGAGGCCTCCTTCTCCCATGAACACCAGCACAGTTGCCATAACTCACATGAAACCTCCTCTCTCTGGTCCCTGGGCAGAGCTGCATCACGAGCAGTTAACCCACTCGTTACTCTTGGCACAGAAATAAATTAGAGAGGTAATCTCCGAACGCTGAGATCATTTGGGAGAATCAGTGAAATAATCTCTACCAACATAAGCATATTCAACAAGGATTACAAATCATGCCTGACATTTATTACATGCACAAAGTTATAGGATAATAAAGAAGTTGTTGCCCTCGTTATATTAAGAATGACAAATAAACTCTGAGCTTTGCAAAATCTGTGCTCATATCTATGCAGGGTCAGCTTTCCCGTGCATGGTCATGAAAGGCCCAGAGACAAGGGTGTGAGCAGCGATTCATCCCTGCAGCAGCGCAAGTCCCATCTTGTACGACCTGCTAGAGAGACGCCGGAGAGCAGCAAGGTGGATGCATCTTCAGAACAAGTCGCTCTGTTGCTACCTGGTAAAGCTACAATGCAAGTTATGAGATCTTATCAAAATACAGTTCAGCGTCAGGACTCGGGATGGATGGGGAGCAGGTGAACGCTGACATTTGAATTACAACTTCTTAAGTTAAAGTTTCACGGTGTATCTTCCCACATTTAAAAATGAGAACTTTGTTTCTAAGTGAAGGGATTAGATGGTGTAACTGCAAGATCTCTACACCAGAGCCTTTTTCACACCACTGCCAAAATCATTCCACTTGGTCTCAAGGAGAAGTTGACTGAGGTCTCCCAAATGTGTGTGTTACATATGCAGATAAGCAGCTTCTTGATTTTTAATTAGAACAATTATTTTCTGTCTTCCTGTCTGCACTGAAAAGGCAAATACAGAGCTTGCCTGACCCTTCTCCAACTGCCCTGCCAAACCCTGTGCCACGTGCCAACCGCGGGGACAGCAAGTGCTCCACCAACACGCGCCTGCTCGCAGGGACAGGGAAAGGAATCAGCTCAGAGAGGAGGCACCGCGGTACAATCTGCTTTACCAGTACTCAGATTCTTCTTCAGATGGCATGAAGAATAGTATTCTACAGCACCAGCACGTTTTTAAAAAGACATTTCCTGTATTTGAAACTGAGGGGAGACCTCATGGCTCTCTCCAACTACCTGAAAAGAGGTTGTGGAGAGGAGGGAGCTGGGCTCTTCTCCCAAGGGACAGGACAAGAGGGAATGGCTCTGCCAGGGGAGGGTCAGGCTCAGCATAAGGAAAAAATTCTTCACAGAAAGGGTCATTGGTCACTGGCACAGGCTGCCCAGGGAGGGGGTTGACTTGCCTTCCCTGGAGGGGTTTAAGGGACGGGAGGATGAGGTGCTGAGGGACACGGGTTAGTGTTTGACAGGAATGGTTGGACTCAATGACCCGATGGGTCTCTTCCAACCTGGTTATTCTCTGACTCCATGATTCTATGAATATATATGCTCCTGTATTAAAAGGGTCTGAATATAAGGCAAGAGAAACGCTTCAAAAAGTCCTGCATCTGTAGTTGGTCAGGAGTGATTCTGTGGTTTATTCAGCGTGTGCAGCCAGCCGTGCACTGCACCCCTTGAACAAACAGTCCTGCTGCGTGGCCTGGGGAGCCCCTGGCACTGCTGTTCACCCCCAGCCCGCGCCGCTGGGGAGAAGGCAGCTTCCACCCCTGCCAGAGGACTCTGCCAAAGCCCTCCCAAAAAAGCCGGTTAGAGGACGCGGTGAGTCAGGCGCTTCCTCCGGAGGCACCTTCCCCGCCACCCGCTCCGACCTGCTCCCTCTGCACCCACAGCCCTCTGCCCCGGGCACAGCTTCTGCCACGGAAACCTTCTCCAGGCTCCAGAGCAGCCTCGCTCCCTGCGCTGCTCGTATTTTTAGAAATGACCCTGTTGCTGCAATGTATTACAAACCAAACGAACATTATATAATGTTATTGCAATTATATGGCAGGCTCTGCTCTGCCACGCTGAGGGGCACGAGATGGCACACGGCTGGCACCAACAGCATCGCGTCCTGCACAAAAACACAGGTATAAGAGTACTTGGACCGAGGATACCCCCTTACCCCATCAAAAAGTTATGCCTCTATAAATCTTGAATGACTTGCAGCATGAAAACAAATCGCTAGGCCTCCAGCTGAGAGTTTGAATCGTTCTGAGCCTCTAATTATGCTTGAACAGCTCTTGAAAACACAGAAATCTGTTTCTGACTGCAGAGCAAAGCACGGAATGGGCAAGACAAACATCGTAGGAACCTTCGCAAGCAATCTGACAGTTAGTGCGGAAACCGCCCTCTGCCCTTGCTCCTCTCTGGGGAACTCCATGCTCATTATGAAAACATATTTAATAAGAAGATGTTCCAGAAACTGACCTTTTCTCCCCCCCTATTTTTAACATTTGTTTCAATATTTTAAACAAATATTAAATCTGTGATATTATCTTTCCATTTCCATCCTCTGCTGTACGGCAGAAGTACTTAACAGACACCCTTTGATGGAAGCCGAGATTCACAGACTGATAATTTTCTTCTGAACAAACTTGTTTCGGTAAATATGTATATGCAATGCAAACGTAACTGGCACAGTCCTGTCTGTGGCAACAGCTGTGATTAAATCATACCTGCTTCTATTGTCAGGGATGTTTATTAACCTCCACTTTGCAAGGAAAGGGCAAACAACCATGCCTACACCCACAGCTTAGCAGCAGCAGGATGCAGATGTTAGAATTCCGGACTGCGCTAGCCTCACATGCTCCAGCTCTGTAAATGGCCTCAAAGCCAGGCTTCCTCATTTTTCTCTTCCCGTTTTTGCGTTTCTTTATATGGAGATCATTTACCAGGCTCTTCAGTTTTGCTATGTTGTCTATCTGAAGGAAAAAAAAGTGTAAAATACATAGTATGAAGCTTTCTGCTTTTCAGTGTTCCTTTTTCAAGCTTTTTCTGGGAACCTTTTAGAGGAAAGTATTCCCTGTGCACAGGGAATTCTCTCGCGCGGTGTTAGTCTTGTCAGCTCTTCCCCAGGGATGCTGGTCACTGCGACACAAACTGCATGCACAGTGACACTGGGCTGATGACACAACTTTCCTGTCCATCAGTGAACATCAGTGCTACCTAAACAGCCAAATTAATAACTTGAAAAAGCTTTTAGGTGCTTTAGAAATTAACTGGTGGTGAAAAAACCCAACAGTACTGCTGTAAAATAGTAACTGAAAGAGATGAAATTAAGCCAAATATTGGTAGCCATTCTTAAAAACTCATTTGATTTGCACATCCAACCTTTAATGTTGTCATTTTCTCTTTACTGATTGAGTGTTTTAAAGCACGAGTTACTTAGCGAGGTGGCTTCTTACAGCATCGTACGGACTGGCACAGGGTGGGAGTTGGACAGGCTGCTCTGGACAGCAAAGTCCACCTCTTGTCACCTCCCTTCCCAGCATAAAGTTCTTGCAGATTCAGTGCAGACAGCCTGGGCTTTGTTTAAAGCTGTATCACTGCAAAGCACAAAGTCTTTTTTAAAAATTTTTATGTATCGTTACCTCCATTTGTCCTTCTGCCCTTGGAGGTTTTAGAGATCAGAGCGGCTACAGCTCTGAGCAGCCCAGCTCACCCTGCTTCTCAGGGGAGGCTGGAGCCCTCCTAGGTCCCTTCCAACCTGGAGGACTCCACAAAACTACAGTTACTGCCTCTTCTAATAAAAACTGGGATTTCTCAGGATTTGCACCTACGTATTAGCTTAGTTTTACAACAGAACACTTATTTCATGTTCTGCACATTTTCAACCTCCCTAACCAGCTTCCTCAAGTATTTTTCACCTCCAGTGGAGGTCACTTTTTCAGGCATCTTAACTAAGAGTTTTATTATACTCCTCTTCCTCCTTCCTACTCTCTGACAGGGACATTATTGCTCTTTGGCAAATTTTGAGTTTTATATTTTTTTCCTTATTTCTTTCCCAAAGGGACAATGTAAGAGTTACAAAAAGCAGGTCAGCTCTGCACACGCCTACACGGGAACGAATCCCACCTTTAAAAGCTAATGTGAAAACAAAATAATTTACATACAAAACTTAGTGAAACGACTGCTGGAATCAGACATCGAAAGAGAGAAGCTTGAGAATGGTCAATCATGATGCAATTGCTTTTACTTCTGCCTTATCCACACTTAGGTTTTTCAGTAAATTGTTGATATTTTATCTCCTTTAAACCCCATTCAATATACAAACATAAACACTTGCAGTATTTTTGGTTTTATGGATTTAAGAGCTGTAACACTAGACCAAAATATCTTTTTTTTTCCTTGCAAATACAAGCTGGTATAAATGGCTCCAGTGAGTAATTTTCCTTAAGGGCCACTAGATAAGTCTGGCGTATTCTCTGACTATCCACATCACTGAAGGTTGCTTACAGCTTTGAGCAAAACAGCAAGAGGACTGCTGCCATCCTCATGATCAGGCATCCAAGGAGACAATTCCTTTGATAGTTACAGAAAAAAGGACTCTCTGTCTGCACACACACTTCTCAGTTCTTGCCAAAGCCTCTCCACACTTAAAGCTCTCGGTGGGTTCTGGATATGTAAGCGCAGCAATCCACCCATGATCAGTGAGTCACCGCGGCATGAATATCCTACGATTAAACCACTTATGCTTCTTTTTGCTGCGACCACTTCACATTGGAGCATTTCCCAGGGCGTTCATAAGCTCAGAGACCTGCTGGTCTCCCCAGCACACCACGTGTGAGACAGCAGCACGAAGGGCTAAGCACTACTGAAAGGTAATAACTCCCAGTGCCAAATTTAACACTGTCTGTGACAATCTTTTTACCCAGTTCACCCAGGACAATCCACATCATTTTCTGGCTGTGATGAGCCACGGGGAGGAAGCACTGTTAAGTCATTTTGGTGTCTTGATAACAACTACAAAGAAGCCGCTGCAACATCTCGCAGATATAACGACTAGAGAAAACAGTAAAACCAGAAAAAGATGATGCTAAAGGAGGGACCAGAATGTACGCAGGTCTACTTTGATCCAGGTAAACTCAATCCACAGACCAAACTGAATCCAGTAGAGTGATACAAGTGGCAGATCGCTTACATCCAAATACGGACATAAGATGAGTTTTCTGGAAGAAGCTTCGAACAACTGAAACAATCACGTAAACAGTCTCTAACACTCATCCCCCTGCGGTGCTATGAAATAGTGGGCAGTAGGGAGGACTGACACGCACAGCGGATTCCAGCTCTGCCTCAGAACCCCAGTAACAGCCATGGCCACAACTGCCTTTTGTTCCTCCTACAATATCTGTGCCTCTCTGTCACATCCCCCGAGTTTTTTGTGCCTTAAAGATAAAAACTTGCCAGCCAGAGACAGTTTTCCTCAAGTGTCTTACGGAATGTTTCTGCTCTCATTTGTATAGTACCGAGAGCTCTTCTCTCTGTGTAGTGTGAACCGGTATCTGCTCTAACCTAGGCAGAGCAACAAGATGCTTATTTCCTAAGCGTGCGTTTCTTTTTTTGTTTTCTCAGATGTTTGCAAAATGGTGGTGTCCTTAAAAGAACAACCTCATCATGTAGAGGACCGAAGGGGAACTCTAATTTAACTAAAGAGCCCTAAAGCTGCCTCAGTTCAGACTTGCTCCCAAGAGAACATTGCTGGCAGCCAACTATCGCTGCTTCCTTCTCTTCTTGCTGTTGCTGGCAAGACTGAAGCTATTTTTTACTGACATGCCACTTATAATATGCTGTGAAATGCAGACGAAACGCTAAGAGAAATTGCCAGCTATCTTGATAAACATCTGACATCAGCTTCCCATGCTCAGAAATAGTTTTGTGATGGCCTGAACTCAGGTGATGTAGGGATGGTCATGCAGCAGCCTAGCATTTCCATAGCTTAGCTCCACAGAAATGTCAGCCATGAGATACGCAGCTGCTTTCCATGAAGCATCTTTACACTTAGACTGCTGGACGTAGCAGCTTGGCTGAGCTGCTGACTTTCTGTCTAACTGCTCAAGTCGCTTCATCTGCTCAGTTCTGTGACCTACAGTTTAACATTAAATATGTAAGTGCCGTTGTAAACCACTTAAAGACCCCATGAGGGACATGTTATATAAATGCTGTTTATTACAGTAAACATTTCTTTGCTATATTCACAATTCTATCTATCCCCAAATAGAATTTGAAACATCTTCGTAACGCGTGACATCCTTTACTTCGCAACTTCGACTCTAAACACGGACATCCTCCTCTGCTCAATCGACTTTCAGCCTCATTCTCTGAGGTTTCTCCTCTTCTTCAGACAGGACTCGCTCTCTCATTTGTGCTGCTTCAACAACCTCAAACTCCTGGCCACCTTTAGCCTGCTGAATCCCTTCCTGACTTTACGTGATGCTCGTAACCTTCTCTTCACCTGAACCTGAAGATGAGCCTTCCAATCACCTCTCCCCACCGCATCCAACTCACGCTGCAATGAATTCTGCCAGATAGACACTTTTGCTGCACTTCAAATCCAGCTTTTGTTTCACCATTTCTGTTATTTCCCTTTTGTCTTGCTAGGAATTGGCCTGCACTTATTTTGACAGAGTTTATACCTCCCTCTCTTTCTGTTGCTTTTTTCTAAACAGTTTTTAGCAACAACAAAAGTAATGTTATCTAGGGATGCAGGTACGTTTATAAAATGTCACAGCAACATATTTTTGGCAATAACCCCAGGGCCAAACAAAGATATTTTGGGAAGGCCTCTGTTTAAAGATAAATTATATTCTAAACCAGGGATCCCTGTGCTTTTTTCAGAGGAATGGGATCTGTCATTCCTTACACAGTTACTGGCACCTCACACACAGCAAGATCCTCACCAACAGGAGCTAAGAGTTGAAGAGTTTCAACGCTGCTCTGTATCCACAGAACTGTCCTCATCTTGCCTGGTGCCAACGTCCCTCTTCCCAGTTTGCAGCAGCACAGTAACCACAGCAATTATCTTGAAGGAGAAAAATTATCAGGATGTGATTTACCTCAGTTTTAGTTGTCTTTTAAAGGAGTTAAGAACTGGAAGCACAGCTAAGAGGCAGCAGCTGATTATTCACACAGTGCAGAACAGGAACTAGGGGAGCAGTCCAGCACCTCCACGGAAGAATCGGTGCTGGAGTTTGCCTACTGAAAGCAGGAGGAGAATCAAAGAATCTGAAAGCTGCCCTTCCATTCCAGTCCTCTGCTCACCAGGCGACCCTCAGTGACTAAAATTAAATTTTTATCTGTCTGTACTTCCTTGGGCAGACACCGCACTTCATTCCTTCTGCAAGGTGCAGCCCAGGGCAAGGCGAAAATGACTCTAAGTCCTATCTGTATCGCCTGAACTCTATCCGTGCCTCGGGTTACGCAGCTCCTTGTGTAAATGAGCAGAATGCTACATGCACACTTTGCCATGTCCTCAGAGGACCTCCTGCGACGGGAGCTGCAGTGGGCGAGCCCTGGGCCTCCTAGCATCAAGCACATCATGGGAATCGTCTCCTCATCTCCACGTTACTGCAGCTCACCGGAGGGTGGGAGGGAACCAGGCGCGCACTTGAGCTAAAGGAAAAACAGAATCAACCCGTACCCCTGTGTTTCATTCACTGCCTGTCTGTTAGATGCAAAAAGGGCTACAAAAATTACACCTGGAACCTGAAAAATAAAAAAAAAAAAAACTATGTAAGCTAAACCTGCAGGGAGGCCAGGGGACAGGAAAAGTGCTGAAGGACCAGGCTGTAAATGAGACGCCGCACAGTGACTGTTGGGCTTCCCCGTCGCTCTGCACGTGGGCTGCTTGTGAAAATGCTCCTAGAAAATACTCTGCTGTTACCCAGTTCATCTTAACCTCTGCTTTGGTTGTGACTATCCTGTTGCTCTCCTTAGAATAATACCAATCCTTTTAATGGTTTTCCATCTGAAACGCCTCATATAAAATACCGTCATGGTACTGTGCAGATATTTTCTGACACGCACAGGAGACACTCCTAAAATCTGTTTGTATGGTCAGCCTCAATCATTTTATAAGCAAACAGAGCTGCTCTTCAGAGCGATTTCACTGCTGTGTGGACTGAGCGGGTGCTGTATGGGGTATCACAGTGTTTCCACATTCCCACTCTGCAGATGGTCACAGCATCTTCCACATGACTCCGACTGTAATACCAGAACCACATAAGTCATTTATAAGTAACTGATCTGTCACCGCACCTTCCAGAGCACTGTGCAGTGCTCAGTGCTGAACAGACAGTACAAAACAAACATTAGCAAGTCTCCTTCGTTCAGTTTTATCTGGAGCATATATGGGTCCAGAAAAAGTAGAAAAGCAGAAAAAATTCTGATGCGTTAGCAAGCACAGTAAAGTGTCAGAACTGTCATTAAATGTGATCATTTGAAATGCAACAGAATTACAGAGAATGTGTCTGTGGAAAATTTAAGGTTATTCTGTGGTATGGTCAAGACTCTGAAAATACAGTTACCATTGATCTGAACTCACTTGTATAATTGGCAATTACTTTGTTATTAGAGAAAGAGGTGTCTAATTGCTGGGAATGACCCTTCTGTCTTGGTTTTCCATTCTCCTTCTCATTCCACTGGGCTAGATAGGTATATACCTCAATCTTCACCTTTTCTTATGACAAAATGTAATAAAAAAACTTTAAAAAAAACTTTGGCAAAGCTAATATCTAAGTATCAATCATTTTTTTACGTAAGTAAAAGCAACGCTCATTAACCAAACGCAGATGACTGGAAAGGGATAGAGTTCTTGTCCCACGTCTAAGCGATAAACTACAATGAGTTGCTCTGATGTTAGTCTAGTGATGCAGATTTTGCTTCTAGAGCCCTGGGCATATAAAAATAAATTCAAAGCTACAGTATCAGTTCAGTGCCAACACATCAGTGATGGGGGGAAAGTGGATTTCAATTACCCATTTTGCCCCTGAAGTTTGGTCTCCATCATCGTTCACAAACAGGTCAGCACAACTTAATTTAACTGCATTGGAAAGGACCTTAACGGAGTTTCACAGGATCTGACAGAGCACAGGCTCAAGAGAACAGACCTGAGCTGAAGTCTCACGTTCTCCTTTCCGCCTCTGTGATCCTCACCTCTGGCTGAGCCCAGCGATGAAGGGAGCTGTGCTGCTTTTATGTCAATATGTCAGCTGGGAAATCCCTACGTAACTCGTTAAGCCAGTTCTGAGGTTGCAGTTGCCACCAAAGCACCTGGATTAGCCAGTCCAATCGACTACAGCAACTGGGTTGTGCTGCTGAATATTACAAAAGAGTTTCCTTTTTATTCTTTATAAGCTGCTTATCAATGAGGTCAATTAATAATACAGCACTTCTGCACATTAATGTAGGTAACCGAGAGTAGATTGAGCAGCTCGGGCAGGTAGACACCCATCTGGAAAGAAAATCTGACATTAGTTTAAATGATGGAGACAGGTTTGTAAAGAAACACGAAGAAGAAGGGAACATTCCTTTTGGATTATGTGAGCTCCCACACGCGATGTCATGAAGAATTTGCGTGGGAACTTATTTACAAAACTGGGACTTACTGTCATTACACTGCGCTGAGGCAGAAAAAAAATTACCACGTTATAAGTCAAATGTCACAGCAGAATTCAATATGCTGGAATTCTTGGAAAGTGTTCTAATGCTTTCAGCTCAAACAGCATACGCTGCTTTTTATAGCAAGGAATTTTAATTATTATTAGTTTCTGGCAATCCCCATAGTCTGCTGGCATTTTCTAACCCACAGAGATTAAAACCTGAAGAGAAACAGAAGGTGGTAGGGAAGGGAAGAATGCCTCCTCGAAGCACTCAGCCTCTACTTATCCACAGCTTACTAATACAGACACGCGAGCAGTTCGAAATCAAGACATTATTCCCATTTTCTCCCCAAATTTGCCCTTATTAATCAACAGCAAAAATAGAGAAGTGAGGAAGTGTCTGGATCACGTAAAGGATGGCAGCATAGGGTGGACTGAGGGAAGATTAGCAGAACAATTTGCCTCGAGAACAGAAAGAAATCCTGGAAAGGTTGCTGCTTCTACCAGGGCTCCGTGGCACTTCCGTGTCCGTTAATCTCGGGGACTCATGGGTAAGCAAGTTCCCAGCCTGTGGTGCTTTCAGTATGAAGACATGTCGACATTGCCAGGTTCCCACAGTCTCCACCTCACTTTCTCCTCTTTCTCCTTTTCTCCCCATACATTATCTCGCAAGGCAAAGGCAGCCTTGCTTCCCCAGGCCTTGATCATCGCTACAGCTGCCCCTCAGCTCCCCATACTGACCTGTGACTGTGGTTGCCACGTAGCTGCGAACGGAGAACGTCACTTTCAGACAGCGCAGGGGCAATCCCACAGTTCCTCTGTCCTATGACCCACATCCCACCCTCTCCCACCAGGATGCCAAGTGGCGCTTCATCTCCTCCTGCCTACCTTTTCCTCACACTGCTCCAGGCTCCAGCACAAACTTTCTGGCCTCAGACTGTTGCCGAACTCTTTCTCGGCCACACGGAGGGCGTGACTCAGATTTGCTGCTAGTGGCAAGAACACGCTCACATTTTGATGAATATCTGGGAGGAATACTTCAGGCACACTGTAATTAGGATCGTGGCAGAAAGGGAGTTATTACAGCACCAAGTGCAGGCAGCTCGTTGGCTGAACGCACACAGCACTGAGCTGGGGCAGAGGTGCGTGTCCAAGAGATGAAGCAACAACCTCAAGGCTCTGTGCCTTCCCGGGATGACTTGTTTGCTTTGGGCACTGAAGCTGGTTTCCCCAGTGATGCTCTTCACCAGAAGCCTTTTTCACTGGGCGAATGGGAGAAAGAGAATCTTGGGAAAGCTCCTGTGATGCAACAGGCAGTGGTATTTCTGTCCCAAGCAAATCTGGAGCAATAAAGTGTCCCTCTGAACACTGGGGGAAAATATTCTGAAGGCCTGCTCAGAGCCAGACTGATAAAATGTCCTGTGCTCCCCCTCCTCACTCCAAGCCACACTTCAAAAATTAAAGAAAGAAAGGATACGATGCTAGAAACTACTTAGCACTTCTTCCTGTATTTGTTAATGGTGATGCGCGTTTTAGTATAGAGAGGCAGCAATTTTCCTGTTTGGTGGCTAAATTCACAGCTGGGAAGAATCATAGAATCATATAACAACCAGGTTGGAAGAGATCCATCGGATCATCGAGTCCAACCATTCCTATCAAACACTAACCCATGTCCTTCAGGACCTCATCTACCTGTCCCTTAAACACCTCCAGAATCGTGGTTCCCCTGCACTTGAGCATTTAATGACTTGTGGGAATCCAGTAGTGTCTCCAAGAAAAGGATTTACTCAGTAGCCTTTTCTTCTTTACAGAGTAGTCTCTGCACCCCCCGTTTCCACTCATCTGCCTTCCCAAGGTTCCCGAGGAGACAGGCATAAGACAAACATGAAACATTTCACAGTATAACAAATCCTTCAGGATTCGTTGTGTTATACTCTATATGAATTATATGCTATTATGTTAGATGCTACACGAAAAACAAAGCATTACATAACGTACAAAAATACTAGATTCACAGAATCACCTCTTACAAGTTTTGTACAGAAGCAAAACTTTGATTTTTCATGGAAGTTTCTCCAATGATTAACATTTATCAACATCCAACAGTCAGAAGCTATCAGATGTCAGCGTTGCCCTTGTTAATCCTTTTCCCCTGGGAAATGTCTTAAGGATCTGTAGGCTGCTGTGTTAAGCTCCCCTTCAGCACACGAAATTCATCCAGATATCTGCGATGACAAAACTGCTACCAGATCATTTTTGTTCTTCTGGGAGGGACTGAACCCCTCGCTGCTGAAGATCACTCTGCAGTTACTCATCAAACGAGCACTCAGAACAACCTCTTATCAGTATTTCTCTGAGCCTTCCTCGACTTTCTCAAGTCTCCCTGTAAACTTAGCACTTAAAATTTAGTTATACAACTGGAATTTCAACTGACTGAGTAGGTTAGATGGTAAGGGAAACGGTCTTGCGCATCACTGTTTCTGCTGATTCCTTTACGACATCACCCGCACTGTACTTAGCTCTCCTTTAGCAAGGGTGAAGAAACTGCCTTCTGGACACAGAACTGCACCTCATTTGCTCAGGAACAGGAAAATTGTCTCTTATGTGCTCTCTACCCTAGAAACAACCGTGAAACCCAAGATGGTGACACATGGTCTGTTGGGAATCACCTTGCCCTCCTCCAGCCTCACTGGGCTCGGCATATGTAAAACTCCACATCCATTTGAAGTTATTAAACTTTAATAATGAAGAAAACTTGCCTGGGTGTTCTCAGCTGTAAACCCTCTGCTTGTCACCTGCTACTCCCAGACAGATAAACTCACAGAAAATACAAACAAGGCAGACACCGAGGCACAGGAATATTTGGTTTAGTGTTTGATAGGAATGGTTGGACTCGATGATCCGGTGGGTCTCTTCCAACCTGGTGATTCTATGATTCCATGATTCTATGATTCGTTGTCTCCGTTCCCCCCAGGTCTCGTTACTGGATAATTACTAGTTTCCTTTGCAATCCCTTCAACACTAGCAGGGTCACTCACTCTGCCCCGGAACGTGAGCACCAGAGAACAGAAGTGAGGGACTGGCAACAAGAATTGAAGAAATACAAAGCAGGGCACTAAATTCAAAGAGTTCATATCAAATACTGCCCAAAAATACTACAAGAAGAGGCAGGAGGGAGAGGAAAAATAAAAGGAGCTGTACTACTCCATTTAAGGTGCCTGGTTTAAACAAAAAAAGAGTCTGTCAGGATGTGGGTTTTATTATATCTCATTTTTAATTCCTTGTTGGCAGTAGCTAGAATCATTTCACCGCCTTTAATTTCTCCCCAGGTCTATCTGCAAGTTTAATACAAGTCTTTGTGCATGCTCAGGACTTGTTCACTTAATTGAGTGAAGCTAGAAGCCACAGTTATGCCAAAATGTTTTATTAGGATATTAAAGTATAATCAGCAATATTTCCCCAACCTCTCCCCAATTAGACTGCGCAAAGATTTAGCTGATGTTTTATTTAAGCACAGGCATAATACACTGTCCACTGCAGTTCTTAGAATCAGACATGAGAGGCTCTACAACTACAGGGTCTCCTGTCTCAAGAAAATACAGGAAAACACATTAAAAACCTGTAACATCAGCACCAGCACTACGATTTACCCCTAGAAATTCCAGCCTGCAAAGCTACTCTTGTATTTACAAACTCTCCCGATGGGTTAATGTCACAGATAGGAAGAGCAGGAGGATGTAATACTCCTTGCAGACACTGATCTTGTGCCAATATTACACAGAGGAGTATTTCTCACTTGTGAAAACTAGCTAAGAAATCCACGCGTGTTCCCAGTCCAACCTATCTCAAATCCCTGTTCCTGGGTATGTTGCTATTAAGCTCTACGATGCATGTTTTAGATACAGGTACATTAGTTGCAACATTGCTTCCCAATTATTTTGAAAATAGAGCTCTCTCCTTCAGCCTTCTAAACACGAACTTTATTCCCCATTTAGCAGCTGAATAACTCCTGGCTCCACGTTGCCCAGGGGCTGCCTTCGCGAGCACGAAATATTTGGCAGGATGCTCCACTGCCAGTTTTTGGCTTCATTCTTTGCTCTTTCCTTCAAATCAACATATTCTTAATCAGTTTCCCCTTTCTTTTCTGCCCCTTATTCCACTTGATAGTGACCCTCTTCTTGTGTTATGTTCTCCTGCTCTGAATTTCTGTTCCCTGTTACCTTCAAGGAGTTCCAGGACTCAGCTTCCCTTGCTCTGTTGGTCTCTAAGGTCACTCAGGTAGAAAAAAGGGTATATTTAAGTCATGAACTGAACCCAGAGGCTGAGAGGCAGGGTGGGGAAGGCCTCTGCTGTTTGGGAATCAGGAAGCCAAAGCTCAGTTCACACGTATCTGAATGACTTGAGCCTGGACTAAGGTGTTTGATAGTGTGTCCTGCTCACGCTGGAGCTTCTTGCTCTAACAGCTGGCAGTGCAATACACAAACCTCTCCACTACCTTGTCCCTGACAGGCTCTGAGCTTCACTGGAGGCTGCAGCTTTTTGTTCCTCGCTCTGGACCTAATTCCATGATTAAAAAGGGAAAACCATGTGTCCTTGGCTACAGGTCAGCGACCCACCCATACGAAAGCTCAAAAACAGTCGCAGAACAATGTTCAGGTGCAGACCAACAAAACAATTGCTGACACAGATTTGGCAGACTGGAAGCGGAGTTAAACCACGTGTGAAGATTGTTCTGTTCCATCAGACTTCAGGAACAGTTCACAGAGCCTTGAGTGGATGGTCTCGAAGTTAAACTCTGCCCTCAGTCACCCGTGCCATGCAGAACTTTTCTCCACTCACACCCAGAGACACACACATTCCTCAGAGGATGCTGCCGGAGAAGTTTTTGCTTTAATATTTGCTGTCACCTCAAAGATAGGAATGGTTGGACTCAATGATCCGGTGGGTCTTTTCCAACCTGGTGATTCTATGATCAGAAATGTATCAGACACGGTGCGACTAGTAGGGCCAGGGACGTTCTTCTCCCTCTGGACTCGGCACTGGTGAAACAAAAATTGAATCCTGTGTTCGGTTCTGGGCCCCTCACCACAAGAAGGATGTTGAGGCTCTGGAGTGAGTCCAGAGAAGAGCAACGAAGCTGGTGAAGGGGCTGGAGAACAGGTCTTATGAGGAAGGGCTGAGAGAGCTGGGGGTGTTTATCCTGGAGAAGAGGAGGCTGAGGGGAGACTTCATTGCTCTCTCCAACTACCTGAGAGGAGGTTGTGGAGAGGAGGGAGCTGGGCTCTTCTCCCAAGGGACAGGACGAGACGGAATGGCCTCAAGCTCTACCAGGGGAGAGTCAGGCTGAATATCAGGAAAAAATTCTTCACAGAAAGGGTCACTGGGCATTAGAACAGGCTGCCCAGGGAGGTGGTTGATTCACCTTCCCTGGAGGGATTTAAGGTGCTCATGGCCGAGGTGCTGAGGGACATGGGTTAGTGATTGGTGGGAATGGTTGGACTCGATGATCTGGTGGGTCTCTTCCAACCCGGTTACTCTATTATTCTATGACTCTTTGCCTTTCCAGTGACTATTTTTCCACACTACACTCCAAAGACACCTGCCTAGTCACGATAACTGGATGTTTGCATGCATGCCTGGCACAAACCTGTATCTGAGAGCAGCACAACCTGATCCTTCTGCTGCAGAGTCTCCAACCTGTCCTCTGCCTGCCAAAATACAGCCCTTGAACGCAGGCTCCATATGACTCGACCCTCGAATACAGATCCTGTCAACTTGCATTATCCATGGTGAGAGTAATATTTAAGAAATACCCTCTAGCAAAAAGCTGACACTGTTTTCTGAGCTTGAGCAGAATAAATACCAGATATCAACAGTATTACAAACGTATCTTCATTCTGACAAACAGCTCAAAGAGGTATTTTGGTTTTATGCTTCCTGAAACCTATTAGTAGTTTACATGACACCATTTACATCCATCTAAAAATAGTATTTTCCATAGTATAATGATCTTGTGCTTAGTAGCAGTGAGTTGTAGGAAAAAAATTAATGGAAAAGAAAAAAAAAAAGCTAAACAGTACTGAAAGGTTGTTTCTCCTGTCAGAAAATATAGTTAACCTTTTTTTATTTCAGCTTAAAATACACTTCTGACTGAGAGCTCTCGGTTTACTAAGGAAAATCCGCACACAAATATTTATAACTTAAACAAAAAAGTCATTCACATCTCTTAATGGCAAAGCAAACCCAATTCCATCCTGGAAGAGCACTGGAAATATGCATTGTTAATTGATTATCACGCCAAACTGATCTTTCCAGATGAAGTATAAGCAAGATCTGACAAATGCATCTCCTAACGGCCTCCAGTGAAATGATGACAACATGACTGCATCGCTTCCTCTTACAAGCTCGTTTACAATACGCTTTGTTGCTGATATTTAAACACTAGCGAGTGCCAAATGGGACTGGCGTTGCTGATTATATTAATCACTTGTTCTGCTCAAAATAAGGAAGTGTTCATTCATCATTTTTCTAGGTTTCCTAGGAAAACAAACTTGCTTTATCATCTTGTCCCCCTGCTATCTGCACCCAGCTGATGGCAGGTAGGAACACTGAAGAGGACTGAGGACAAGGCGTCTGTGAACAGCAAACGATTCAGAGATGATCTTCACACGGAAAGATTCCGCAGTAAGAGGAGCAGAGCACTCAGGCACCGACTCACATGGAATCACGGACCAGCATCTCTGCTGCTCGAGAAGCTTTGTCCGGCTGTCAAATTTTGCAGGATATTCTAGGTTTATACAATCTTCTAGGGCCAATAATAACAGCAATGAAACCTTTCCAGCTCTTTTCAAAAAGTGAGACAAATAAAAACCTACACACGCAGAGGAATGCAAACAAAATGGAAGGACAGAAGAACTCTTTGGAGGTTTGTGGTTTCCTCTTTGGAAACAACAGGTTTCACTTGCTTCTCCTGCAAAGTAATGATCAGAGTAAGAACTAATTTTTTGACTGATACCAATGAAAATGACTATCTGCACAGAGATAACATGAAATCAGTTTTATACCATATAGAGTCAAATGAGGGGCAAAAGTCAAGCTTCTCATCAGAAGTTTGACGTTACTACCCTTAAATTTAAAAGTTAAATCCAACTTTGAATGGGCGTACACATCCTTTGGAAAGTCAACATTAAGTTTATTTGTCTGCTCGCCAAAACAGGGCCCCGTACGCAGTCTGTTCGAACTAAAGCCAGAAATAATTTCTCCCTCACTATGCACGCAGGTCCTGCGCTGGGCCAGGGAGCAAGAACCATAAACTTGTGCCCCACACCCTTAAATCCCTCTCGACAGCACACAGCCACTATAAACACAGTATTTCATCCTATCTGGAAGCAGCTTCACCTCCCGCACCCCTGCGTGGGGCCATGAATTTCCTGGCATGTGCTCACATAGAGCATTCTCCACAGAGCATCCATGACATCCAAACTTACTTCACTGCAGGTAAGAGATAGTGGTACAAAACAGACCCAATACACACACTAGAAATGTAGGTGGTACCGTTTACAGACATTTTGATGTTGTTACAGGCTCCAAAGATACATAAAACATCTTGCGTTCCTAGTCTTGACATGAAAAAGGCAAAACCAAAAGGCAAAACCATGGTATTTTGGCCTGAAACGCCACTAATGGCAACACAGAGATGGTGTAGTTTACAAATATCCCTTCCAAGCACTCTTTTGAAAAGCCACAGTCTGTAAAAAAGTGAATTCAACACCTTTATTATTTGAAGAAACAACAGAATAATTCAACATTAGGAGTGGTCTTGAGATTACAGATTTTAAAGAATATTAGGGAAAGAGAAAACTGAGGAAAAAAAAATCTTTCACGAAACATGCATATTTTTTCACAATAGAGCTGAAAAAGTGACTATCCTCTTGCTAATAAATCACAGTTGCCAGTAGACAGTGCATAAATCAGCACTGTTAGGCTGTGAAGGTTTCTGGATTATGAATCAGATTTTTCAACAATTTGCCCATAGAGCTCAACCAGTGCAGAGTTAAGGACAAACCTTCTAGTCAAATAATTCAGCTGGACCAGTGGCTCTGGCTGCTGAAGCCAAGAGGAGCATTACCCTAGAATTCAGGAGGAGCAGGAGAGGATCTGAAGTTGTGGTATGATCACTTTTAGCATTTACATTACTGCTCTAACTATCACTCTCCTACTGAGGATGATCCTGTTGATGCTAATGAGACTTATCAACGCCAACTCCATTTGCAGCTTGGCCTTAATCTGAGGTGTCTACAGCACCAGAGTAAACTACATTCAGGCAAATTAAGGACTCAATTCACCAATAAGATTTCAATTTCTGTTCTCATCAAAAAGTTTCTATCAATGCAACTTGTGTTCTGATACAGCTCTAGAAATGTACTCACTGAAGTGATCTTTTTGAAATCACATCTACAGATACACACATTCACGGGAATTCTTCTTGAAAGTGTTCACTTCATTCTAGCCTGATGGCCAGATTTAAAACAAAGCTAATTTGGTTCAAAATCATCATTGTGACTTGTTAGTGACACACATATTAAACGGGTTTTGACAGCGGGTAATGTTCTATCACCTCTTTCCAGCCTCCCCTGGTAAACTTCAGCAGTTTGCCCTGGTTTCCCACGCCAGCTCCTGGCTGATTGTCCTCTCCAGCTCAACCGACAGCTTCCAGAAACAGAGCTGTGTTTTTATGCCATGTAATAAATTAAGTTTTGAACTGTATGCAGATGTCATCTAGATAAACCATGATTAAACTGTGGAGTCAAAGTCCCAGGGACCATGTAAGTCACTGCTAAAAAGGTTTTGTGTTCTAATTAGCACCTGGCCCTGTGCATCTAGTCTCCAACTGAGACCCTGGCTGCTCAGAGCCCAGGGTTGGGCTCCATGGATCAGGATGGACCTTGACTACACCAAGATGTTTCTGTGTGTGACCATGGCATGGATCTGGCTCTTGAACTTGCTCTCTCCAACTACCTGAAAGGAGGATGTGGAGAGGAGGGAGCTGGGCTCTTCTCCCAAGGGACAGGGGTCAGGATGAGAGGGAATGGCCTCAAGCTCCACCAGGGGAGGGTCAGGCTGGACATTAGGAAAAAATTTTCACAGCAAGGGTCATTGGGCAGTGGCAGAGACTGCCCAGGGAGGGGTTGACTCACCTTCCCTGGAGGTGTTTAAGGGACTGGTGGACAAGGTGCTGAAGTACATGGTTTAGAGACTGATAGGAATGGTTGGACTCCATGATCCGGTGGGTCTCTTCTAGCCTGGTGATTCTATGATTCTATGAACCGCCACACCCTGACTTCCACACAAAACACTTGTGGGGCTGGCACTGAGAAACACTAGAACAGACCTCTTTGTGTGTTTCGATGTGCATAAATCTTTGCTTGCCGAGGAATCTGAGCTTGCAATAATGAAACACATCCTCTGTTCTTGCCTTGCACAGAAAGTGAAGAATTATTTTTGATTGTGTTAAAAAATCTTCAGCATAACACAGTTACACATTTTCTAGGACTCCCACTCACCTCCTTAGCACCACATGTGTCTTTCTTTCCATTTCATTTCTTGGCAGTCCAGCCTCTCCAGCTAAGAGGGCAAAGTGTGTCTGAAACAAAACTGCCTTTGTATGCCACACAACAAACTGATTCTGAATTCGTATGAGAATCATAGAGTTGAGAGCTTCGGGTTTAAATGATGGGATTTTTATAACATTATGTAATTATTGTCACAAAATGAAACACCCATTCCGGGTAAAACTCACGGAAACGTTAAATCAGTCAACATGCGTGTACACACCGAAAGCCTGGAGGACATGCAATGTTAAATAACATCAGATTCTGTTCAGCTCCAGCTCCACCCCTTTGGCATCAATTGAAAAGGAAGGTGAGGGCTTTCTTGGTAAGTGAACTGGGGATTCCCTACTGATTGAGAAACAGTGATGTGGTAAAAAACTAACATATTTGGCTCTGTGCCACCACACCGAGACTTAGCAAATAGTGAAAGCAGCGGCCACAGGGTGCAACACATGTTCCAGCACCATGTAGGACTCTCCTTCAGTACCGAGGCACAAATAAGCATCAGGTTTGTAATTTTTACTCTCTTTTTCTCTTGATATCCAGGTTTTCACAGTTACTATTTGTGAGTAAAAATTGTTCTGTGGTCACAATATAACTGCCTTAGCAATTCCTGCGGTCTCAAGACAGAACACATAAAAAGGCTTACAAATATATGAATAATGCTCTCTACTTTTCAGGACTATTTTTTTGCTGCTTTCCTTAATTAAAAAACAGGAACAATCACTAAAATCACTTCAGAGATTGGTCAGAATGACTCAATGATCCAGTGGGTCTCTTCCAACCTGGAGATTCTATGACTCTATGAAAATAAATGATTTTCAGAAAGTTACCTCTTCTGTACAGTCAATTTCTGCAACCAGTTTGAAAGCTTTCTGAAAAGTGGGTTTGTCCTCAAACAGTTCTTAAGGAATGTCCTTAGCCTGCTCAAGAGCCCATTTTTGTTTATCTATGTTTATTTGCTCTGCTCCAGGAAGAGAAAAGGGTTAAGCCTTTTTCAAGGGAGGACTGGCCGAGGGGACCCATGGTCTGTTGATGTCAAACATACATCACAGCCTCAGCACTGCTTAGCAGCTGATTTCAACTCCCTTCCCCAAAGCCCCCTCTTTCCAAGGTTTTCTATGCAGAGCAAACATCTCATTCTAAGGACAGATGGTAATTTTTGTGATGACTTTTTGCTATTGAGTACTAAAAATGAGAAATGCTTGGAGGACCTTGATCCAAGACTTTGGGAGCAAGTTCAAAATAGCCTGTATCTTCCTGTACAGATGTTAAGTTACAGCTTTACCTTAAACTAAGTCTGTCTGATGTCAAGCCATACCTGGCTTTGAGCATCTTCAATTTCCACCTGATATCTCTAGGCTAAATAAATTTTTAATATCAGCATGGAAGGAAGTCCATGGACCTCAGAAACTTCCGTGCAAGGCTCAGGCTGCTAATAAGGTTACAAAGGCTGCAAGATGTTCTCCGGGGACTGCTGGGGAGTGACGATTTTGTGTATGATTACATAAGCTCTGAAAACCAACTACAGTGCTGCCTGCAAAAACTGCCTTCTGATAAGACCACAGCTCTTCAGGTCTCTTCGATTCCACAGTATCTTCACTCTTACGTTGAATTGTTAGCAAAAGCATTTTGACAATAAATATCAGTCATCGTATAATGTTGATTTCATTGTCTTTCACAGTAATTTCATATCGATAAAACAGTTTATATTTTCCCTGCACGTGAAAAACATTAATTATGATGTTAAATTGCAGTGTTTGTGAAAATGCATCAGTTAAAGCCAATGACAAAGCCCTCAAAACAAACTGAAGAGCACATTAGACGGAAGAGTCTGAAACATGCTAAGACAACAGTTCCTTATATGCTGCAAAAGTTCTCTCCCTCTCAGACTGCTTAATTCCAAATGCCATGATTTAGCAAAGAAGAAACGTGTCAGACTTGCAGTCACACTGCATAAAATAAGTCCACAGAAGTTGGAAGTTTCTCTTCCTAAATTCCACAGGGTTGGACTGAATTCTCTCTGATAATCAGCATTTCGCATGAATAGACTGAAACAGCTCTCCAGGTACCTAGAGCCCCGCAGAGAGGGCTGCGCAGTCACTGCAGGTGTTACCTGGCTGGCCTTCAGACAGATGCTACACAGGCCCGTGTCGTGTTCAATATTGTAGCATAAACAGAAAGAGAAGCTTAACCCCCCTCAGTCAGGGAGAAAAGGGAACAGCAGTGCTCAGGGGCTGCCCAGGGAACAGCTGAGAGAGAAGCTGCGCAGCGGAATCTGAAGAAGCTGGACGCACCAGACTAACGTGGAGATGAAACAGCATTTTCCCTTGTACAGATACCCAGATTCTCCTCCCTTGTGTTTTTCCTCATAGAAATAAAAATGCAAGTCCATTTTGTCCCCACACGTACATCTGTAAATTACTGCATCCAGCAGGTAAAAAACAACATATTTTACAATTCCCATCTTATTCTGCTGTCAGAGGGTAGGGCCAGCACTGCAGCTACCCAAACACATCCAGCCCTCATTTGACACTTGGTACCAAAGAAAGCTAAGCGCATCAATACTATTCAAACATCTGATATTGTACTAAGAATCATGCTCATCCCGAGCTGCCTTCCATCTGATCAGGAAGGAAAATGAAAAAGCAGAAATAGATCAAACCATGTGGATAAGTTGCACAGAAGGTGACCAAATCAGAAATAAAATAAATTGGGGTTTTTATTCTTAATGCCTTCGCCTAGGTTGTACTTCCTCACGTTTCAATGACCTTCGTTTAAAGCCTGATGCTCTCCAGTAAGGACACAGTCAGCTCCCAACGCAGCTATTTCATCTCAAACACGGCCACTGTTTGGCTTGAAGCGATGCTGCTGAACAGTCTTTAAATATGGAATGAGTTGCATGCCCTAACTAGAAATAGAAGCAGAAGAAAACTAATGAAGGTGTGAAATATTCATCAGGGAAATGTGGAAAAGCTATCATAGCAGTTTCTTTAAATGGCTTTGTGAATTTTCTTCTCAAAGATCAATGAAATCAGTTACTTAGTAAACTTAACAACTGGTATAAAAATAGCCAGTAGAGAGATCAGAAACTCTTTTTAAAAGGGAAAAAAAATCATTCCACAAGGTTTCTTCAGTATTAATGACTTCCAAGGCCTTAGAGTTTCTTCTGCTTTCCTTCTTCTTGGTGCTCATCAGCACTAACTGCAGCAGAGCTGCCCCTGAATCACATTTCTAGGAGCTGATCTAGATCCTAAAGTTTGTCCAAAGGTGCTAGCAAAGCCTTCACACAATGCAGTCAAAATTCTTGTATGTAATGCCTCACTTGCAGCAAGGGAAAAGGTAGCAGTGTGCTAAAAAGTCAACCGTTCAGTCACCTGAATTCCCAACTATTTGGGAATTAATTCATTACAGTCCTGAAATCCTCATGTTTGCAGCTCCCTGGGTTTGGCTCTCAGAGCAAGGTGTTTGTTTCACCTGGAGCAAGCAGGAAAAGAAGGATGAAACTGAAGAGTCAGAGGAATAATAATAACCCTAATAATGACATAAAGGTTGCTGCTTTATTCTGTGGAACACTAATATTACAAAATCTTTGCTACAAAATTATATTAACCTTCATAGAAGAAAAAGAGGATGTCTCATTTCTGAAGCATGGGATCATTGACTTTGCTAGCAGGAAAATACACAGATTTAGTTCACAGTTTGGCATTTTTTCGGTTTAAATAGCAAGAGGGGAATGCTTGAAAAGAACGGGAGCTAAAGTGCTGAAAGAGATGAAGTCTCTGGTAAACTCAACTTAATCACAGGGTCAGTTTAGGGGCATTCCATGTAACGTGATCTTTCATTTCTCTCAAATAAACAAGTCTAATTACTTCTCTCCTTCGGGATAAACTGAGGGAACGATGGTACTTAATTTAAAGCTACTGTTTCATCTTAATAGTCCCTTAGTATGAAGAGACTTCAAAATTGTTAATATCTAGACTGTTAGTAAGCCAAAGGCTTCCTCAGACTTCTAACAGCAGCAACCACTGATTCTCTTGTCAAATTTCAAAAGTCAAACCAGAGGTGACTGGTTTAAATTTGATATTCCTCGTGGAATAACCTCTTTCATCTGCGCTATGATCTGAGTAGCTCTGCTATTACAAGCTACTCAAAGTAGTCTTTGTAAGTCAGAACACTCTATAAATGCCACGTTTAGCAGAATCCTGAACTGACACCATTTGGTTTTTTACTTACGGAGTTTTCTTCTTGATCAGTTAAGAGAACTATAAAGCATTTTCTAAAATTACAAAATAGCATTTTTATATTTTCTATGTATTTGAACAAATATGTGCAGCATAAAAAGCTTTAGGTGACTAACAGCAAGATACAGTTATAGTTTGTTTGAAAAACATGCGATATGCTCCAAGTAAAGGAAGAGAAAAAGAGTTGCCTTTATTTCCGTGGCCTTCACATCTTCCCCTGACATGAACACCTCCTTGATCTTCCTATCAATCGGATCCCACTGACACAGCAGCTCTCACCTCTGATTTGGCAAAAATGTCAGCTTCAATTAAGGTTTATTAAGCTCCCCCATCAGCATTTTTGTACCTTTTTCATTCTTAAAAAGAGCTCCCTGCAATAAAACTGTTCTTAACTTCTCCCTTGTCTACAAAACTTGGCAGGATTAGGCAGGTGTGGCGAGAGCATCCCTCTCACACTAACCAGCACTGTCTCCTCCTGTATCATCACAGCCTCTTGTTGTTAGTTAAGCTGTAGGATCTCTGAGCAGAAACCACCTTATTGGTCTGTGTCTGGAGTCCTGTGCTGTAATAAACTGCCTAACTAAGAGCATGACCCAATACTACTGCCTCTTGCAGATATTTAGAACTGAAGAACAGTCTCTCTGTCAATTCTGCTCTATTTTCAGGAATTTCGTTGCAATATCTTAACGGCATAAATAATTCTTAACTGAAAATTAATGTAATTGCATGAGTTACAAACACAGCCAGGCTGCAGGAAGGGATTCGCTCTCCTATTTGCTCAGGAGTCCAGACGAATGATCTTACACAGCTCCTTACCTTCACCTTCACCTTCACCCTGACTGGCCAGCCAGCTCACTGCAATGTTAATTATGATACATGCATATAAAGGACATACTTTCCTAGGAGCACAATAATGAGTTGAATAAAATATAGACAACAACCCTGTTGCAAACACTAGGAATTTAGACTTGCTGTGCTCACAGATGACGCAGCTCAGAGACAATTTGTTCTTTCCTCTCATTTGAAAAGCATTATTTATAGGCAATATTTCAGTTTATGATTTAAGTATTATTCAAATAAGAGAATGCACAATCCCCTCAAACCAAATAAGTAAACAAACCCCCGAAATCTTTCTTCGAAGGCCTTTCCAAAACGTAGATTTTAGGCAACAAAATGAACGGAATATTTCAGCAGGACAGGTTTGGAAAGTAACATCAACTTGAGTCCTAACTAAGACAGCTTTAACCACGTCTACGGTAACCTGCACAGAGTGACATAAATAATAATTATTATTTATAATATTAAATGAGGTATATATTATCAGTTAATAATAAATTAACTGATAAATGAGGTATATATTATCAGTTTTAAAAGACAGAAATCAATGAATATTGCCTGAATCTTTTATACACTATGTCCCTGCAGTATTCTTCAGAGACATGTGAGGACTTACGGGATTTATAAGTCATTGAGTAAATACCTTAAAAACTGATTTTAAACTAAACTGTAAAATTTGTGTTACTTGCAAAACTACTCACTATTTTTTGGAATTTGAAGTCCCTAAGCAAATGTCAGATAATTTAAATATGTATTGAAAAGGTACTAATGTTACACCAGTGCTTGCTTGTCTTTTCTATTTATAGTTAAGTGTAAAAGAGTCATATGCACAATCTGAAAAAACCCAGCAGTGTTGATAAATCCCTGGTTGTGTGCACCAGAAGAATAGCTCTTGGTCTGGTTTGGCATTTAAAGTCTGACTCCTTTTCACACGTCCCAAACCCCACACACATTCTACTGCTAATACTCAACACAACAGGACTAATACCAGCTGATTAGAACATGCTTCAATAGCACAATTCTCTAAAGAGAATGACTATCCTATAAGTTAAATGATGACACTAGGTTATATGAAATCCTAATTAGCTCAGCAGAAAAGATGAAAGACTTTCGAGATACAAAGCTGTCGAAGCAGACTGTTCATGGAGGGGTTTGATTTCCTCTTCGCCTTTTAATCACATTTTCAAAATAGCTTCCTAAACCAGCGTTTGCAAACACTCCCGATTCTGTACACAGAGAGGCAAACTCCACACCCAGCCTCCTGCTCACTCGAGGATGTAACGAACACGCATCAGTCTCACAACCACCATGTATTCCCTTCTAATTTTTAACCTTCTTGCCTTCTAGTCCTTGAAGGTTAAATTAATGACAATGTGAAGAGACTACATGAAAACGGCTTTTCAACAACTACTTTTCCTGCAGTGAATCACAGAATCATAGACTCACCAGGTTGGAAGAGACACACCGGATCATTGAGTCCAACCATTCCTACCTTCAGAAGACATTAACTTGGGTTACTTCCCCAAGCGACAGGGGACAGGACAAGGGGGAACAGCCTCCCTGCACCAGGGGAGGGTCAGGCTAGATATCAGAAAGAAATTTTTCACAGAAGGGGTCACTGAGCACAGGCAGAGGCTGGAGGGGTTTAAAAGACAGACAGATGAGGTGCTCAGGGACACAGTTAAGTGGCAGATCGGAACGGTTGGACTCGATCATCCAAGAGGTCTTTTCCAACCTGGTGATTCTGTGGTTCTATGAGTCTATGGATGTGAAAAGGAACATGTAGAAATGGAGCTTATATGCACTTGGACCCACTGGTCCATCTGCAGGAGATGCATCTTCTCCTTCTCTGCATAAATGGAGCTGTTCAAAGTCACAGAGTCACAGAATCACCGAATCACCAGGTTGGAAGAGACCCACCGGATCATCGAGCCCAACTGTTCCTATCAAATCCCAGCACTCGCAGGAGTGAATCTGATGTACTTCACATATTTCTGTGCTCAAAGAGAAGAGTTTTAGAAGCAGCAGAATTTTTTCAGAGAAATAGGAACCTGAAAGCACTTCCATTACAATCGCGCTCGCAGAGACTGCCAGCAACAAATTGGAGGAAGTCAAGGCAAACGAAGGGGCACACAAGAAGCTCTGGCCAAAACTGATTCTGCTGCTGCTTTGTTTAATCATAATTCCAAGAGGCGGAAGTGGGTGTAGCAGGAAAAGCAAATAACAAGAAGCTGAATGACAGATTAAAGTCCTTTCTAATTTGGACTTAAAAGTTTGACCATACTACCATGGAAAATGCTGTTGCACTTCCCATTAATTTTTATGCAAATTTTCATACTATATGGTTAGGAAAATTATTATTTTTAGAGTAGAAATTGGGGATAGTTACAGCAACCTTGCAATTTCTTTTGTTGTGATGGAATTCTGTTTTCCTTCTGTCAGAGAGGACATTTTTCTGTGTAGTCACACCCTAAATCTGGGGGAAAGGAATGAAAAGCACCAGGGAGGAAAAGCAGAAAAAGCAGAGGGAAGAAAAATCACCTACAATTGCTATTATACTTCTTTAGGTCCAGTGCTACAGCATAACTGCAAATGACAAACAGGAAACACATAATTAAGCAGTAGTTTAAAGAATCTTCCAGATGTTTTCAAAAGCAAGATATCAAAGAAAAAAGCCAAGACTGCACCACGATAATCACAAATTAATTGGCATTCCCACCATTTAACCCTCAGAGAGAAAACACTCCCATCTCCTCTGTGCTGGACGAGGAGATGCTGCACTCCTGAGGTGTAGGAGATTTGCAAAGTGCTGCTATGGAACAGGGTTTTTCTAGATGGCTTGGGACAAGGGAAACACTGTCTCAAAGTGAATGACTCTTCCATGTGACTCCGGTGAATACGACGAGCACGGTAAGTGCGACGTCATTTTTAAACAGAAATGCCAAGCTGGGTTTCTGCAGAATCCTGGATTAAATTCTCCAGAAAATGCATTCCTTCAGCATGAAATAGCACGTAGAGATTCATCAGCCTGACTGCGTTTTGAGGAGCTGTATGACTGAACTGGATCACTTTCCCTACACAAGCATGACGATGACAGCATGACTAAAATTCAGCCCTAACAGCAGGTACCAATGGAATTGTATCTGTACCAGGGCTCACATGGGTGCAACGTGCTTCCAGTCAGAGTACAACTTCACTTTAAATGGATTCTTACTTAATAATTGTGGCATTAAATCTCAGTGAAACATATATGAAAATCAAGCTACAATCATCACATGCTTCCCCCCCAGAATATTCATGTTGCTCTCAGCCATAAATCAATGTACAGAGCAAATTAAGTTTAATTTCACCAGTGATGCTCTGTAAGCTTTGTGCTGGAAAGTACTGCACAGCAGTGAGAATCGCGGCGAGAACACTCTGAAAGCGAAGAGTTTAAAAAAAGAGATTGTTGCTACCACAGAGAAAACTGTAGAAAAAGCCGCACAGAAGAACAGTGAGTTCACACACTCCCAAAGCTGCTGAGCAGTGGAACTGTCAAACCCAGCTTTTGTTCGTGTAAACAGAGGAAGACTGTTCCTATAACAAACTTGCCCCACTGTGCCCTGCAGGGATTCATGGTGCAATCCTTTATCAATTCCTGTCAGGCATTACTCTGCCAGCCTGTAATCCTATAGTATAAAGCATAAAGAAATGTTCGGGAGAGAAAAAAGTGCAGCAGCTCATCCTTCTTCATGCCACACATGCCAAAGCACTGAGAAAGCATTTGGGAGATAAGTAAATGATAACACAGAGGAATTGGATTGTGTTTGTTTGTTTGTTTATTAAATATGCTGCCTGCAACACCTACCAGAGGTTGGATTTGAAGCCTTCCTGAAGGCAGCTTGAACAGCTTCTGGCTGACTACTTGGTTACTGGCTGGTACTGCAGCAATAAACCAGAGATGCTGGGAACCCTCTGGAGGAAGCTTTGAGGGACAAAAGACGGGGCCGTAAGATGTGTAGGATAGTTACATTTATCGTTCTTCCAAGAAGTTTGTTATCTAGGTATGAAAAATCAACTGGCTATAGCAGATGCAATTGTACACTAACAAACACATATTTACTCCTTCATGCATTTCATCTGCTTGGAAACCAAACATTCCTGCTTTCACATACCCAAGTGGATCCACACAGCTTTTAATTTCTAAACACAGTCTGAGCCTGTTCTGCTATAGAAACACCACATGGCCTCGGAGAAAGGATGAAAGAATTGTCCAAGCCAGCCCAACTCCAGTAAAAATTCCCTGCACCGTTAACCTTGCAGCACTGGTGGGTTATTTTTATGTTAAGTTCATTGAAGGAATTAGAGTGAAAAGTGTGCATTTCCTGTTCATATACTTAGAACATTTCAAGAGAGGATTTTTTTTTTCTACTCTGAGGTCATTCAAGTACAGCATCTACCCAGAAAAGAATCTCAACTCCGGCTGTCCTAATCAAACCTTCACCAGAAATTCCAAAGGACAGTTTGCAATGACAGCACTTACAGTTATATCTTCCCTTGCAATATAGAGACATGTTTACTTTGACAGAAGCAATGACCAACATTTCTAATGCTGCTCATCTTCAAAACTTAAACCTCTAAACCCAAGGATGTTGCTGGTCTATCGGTCTGTCACAGTGTGTACAATGCAGAGAGATAATTAGTGAGAACATCCAAACACTGGAAGCCAGCTCCGTGCTCGACAAGTTGCAAGCCATAATTCTCCATATCCAGCTTACATGCAAAGCAAGAGGTTGACACGAGAATCAATTAGTGTCTGACAACACTAAACATGTGCTACCATCTCAGCCTGTGAATGTCATCTGCAAACTGTGCCTTCTCCCACCAGACCCTGTGCAAAGAAACCTCTACCAGGACTGCAGGAAGCCTTGTGCAGCGTTTAACCTCGAGGGAATCTGCAGGAGGGGGCAAAGCAGAAACTTTACAGTACTTACAAATGGAAAGCCAGCGTCGCAGCCGAGCGTTTCTGGACATGTTGGCCTCTGGCAAAACCATCAAAGCCTTTTACAGTCCAGAAAGCCACATATATTTCTGGAACTGTGTGGGATGTGGAGATGTGAATGTGGGATTATGCCATGGAAGAGATCAGGAGGAAAGAGGAGAGGAGCCCAGCTACATTTACTGCTACTTTTGGACTGGATACTTAAACTAACAACAAAAATGCACTCAACGGACAAAAATGACGGCTGGATTAATTATTTCCAAACATGTGAACTGTTATTTGTTACCCAGAATGAAAACAAAAAAAGGAGGTCTAACACTGTTCACTTGGTTCGATGAACTGGGAGGGTAGATCCATCTCTTCCTTTCATAACATTGAGTGGTTGATACTTCTTATGTAAGTGGAAAAGGAGGTTATATTAAAATATCATTCCCACCCAAGTTCAAGCCACAATACTCAAACGTTTGCCAATTCCTTTTGCGTATCGCTAGAAAATAACACTGAGCTATTTTCCAGGACTGGTCTGCCACTCCTATGTACGTGTCTCTGTTCAAATATTTTTGCAAAACTTCTTTTATTACAGTGTTTTTACCTCCTTCAGAGTGGGGAAAGTTTATTCTGCAGAGAACTAACTCAGGCCATGTTTAACACACCATTTATTTCCCAAGTATAAATGCTGCTGCTATTGTTTGCAGTCAAAGACATAAATAATGCAAGAAAAACGCTACTAAGTATGCACAAAGTTTGATCCCCTATGCCCAAAAGGTTTTAATTTTTCATAAATCACAGCAAATATATTTTTTTTTGCAATCAGTGCTGTTGGAAAAGCAGTTCACTGTTTCTTTAAACACCCCGGGACTAGCCTGGCTATCTATTTGTATAAAAGGTCAGCAGGGAGAAGGTGCAGGGGCTGCTCTACGAGAAACTCTCCCAGTAATGATCCAGTGAGTCAGTCTTTCCCCCAGGTCAACGCAGGAGAGGGCACACAGGTCCTGTTTTCAATCAGATCAAGGATAAAAGGCCATGAAAAGGTGGTAATGTGAAAAAGCAGTGGATTCGTGTCTGTGTTTCCATGCATGCAATGTTAGAGTATTAGCAGCCCGGTCATTTTTAAAAAATGAATAGCTATCTTATGCTTAACATTTTCCTGAAGTCATAAGTGCTCTATGCGGTCGTCCCACACCATTAAACAGTGACAATATTGCAGCCTAGAGGTAGCTTCTTCTCAGCGATGGGTGAAGTGATTTTTGTGTTTTTTCCTTGTATAATTCATAAGTTCGTATGACCAGATTTTTGAATTGCAAAAGTAGGACATCTGTCACCATGGGGAAGCAACGGGCGAGGACGCAGCGTGCTTCTGACAGCTGGGGGCTTGTGGTCACTAGAAAGGTGCCTACTCGATTTTCTCTCCGCTGTAGCAATCCAGGCACTTGGATTTGTCATCTTCCAAATTTCTCCTACAGAATATAACCTTCTTCCTCATTTCCCCCAGTCGTATTCTTTCCCAGCTTGGCCACCAGCTCCTTCCTTTGAGTTACCGGGTCCCACCTAAGCACATCGAGTCCCTTCCCGGCTATTCTTGTCTGGCAGATAACACAGTATCTCAAGTTACACAAGCACTGCAGAGAGCAGGAGCCAGCTTAATTGATTTCTGTCAAGGGATGGATTCTGAATTTGCTGCTTACATAGGCAAGGATGGGTCGAGACGCGGTCTCACAACAAAAAGCGAGTACAGAGACGTAGAGGGAAGCACAGTACGGGACAGAGAATTCAGGGACACCTGCCCAGGTGGAATCGAATGAATCAGGCAGATTTATTTCAATGAGTCCTTAGCACAGGGATATCCTGCTACTGAGAAGAGTCTCCCTGAGCTTTCTCAGTGCAACAAACAGAAGCAGCTATGCAGATTTTGTTAGCGTGTATTTTTAATCTCTCTGGAAGCTTGTGTCTTATTCCTGCAAATCACTTTCTGGCTCTGCAGACGCACTGGGAAATCATGAATATATCTTCTTTTCTTCCTCTAGACATTCATGTTCGTTTATCATTCAGAAGCACAGTCGCATTCCCTGGCGGTGGCACAGAAACACCCAGAGTGAGGACCAGCAGCCCTCAGCCCAGGAAACAGTCGCTTCCTCTGCTGATGTGGCAGCTCTGTTTGAAGCCACAGACTATAACACAGGCGACTAATCTGGTTTTTAGAGCAATCCAGAGAGCGGTAACAGTTTACTAGAGTCAGCTGCATAGGATTTGCTCAAGAATTTGCACAAACTTGCTCCGTTGTCTGGCACAGAAACACGACCGCAGAGCCCACGTTTCAAAGAGCTGCTGGAAGTTGCTGCAGGGCTCACCCTTGGAGTTGGCAGGACAAAAGGACAAGAAACGGGGCCGCTTGTGCCAGGACCACTGACCGGCTGCGCTGCGGGTCCACACGCATCCTTGCCAACCCACCGTGCAGCTGGAAGGTCTTGCAGAGACATTCAATGCCATGAATCAGGGGTCAGATGCCAGGAGAGGCTTTCCTGTCCCGTGGAGTGGGCGCCCATCACAAGGGAATCCCTCACAAGGGCTGCCGGAGCAGCAGGATCCATTTCAGCTCAGACATCTTTGTGTGCTGTGGTTTCCAAGCTCTCTTTCCTTGGGCATCATTTCACCTTTTCTGTTTAAACTGAGAAATATGTAATACTCCAGAAACAGCTACGCGTCGAGCAACTGCCTTCTGCACCAGGACTTCAAGGACAGAACTTGAGAAAGTCCACTGAACTACCCCTTTTTAATGTTCTACCTTTTTCTAGGATTTTTTTTTTCTTATAAAGATCATTTCTTTCATCAATAACAAAATAAAGACCTTAACAACTCACTGACAACAGATTTCTCCCACTACTGGAAATCGGCTTTGAATCAAACCACAAGATGTCAGCAAAAGGGAAAAAGATTCCCTTTGCCTCAACATACATAAAGATATTTCTGTTATCATATTCTACTACCTGCAGAGCTTCTTTGCTACTATTATCATTGCATTTTGGTCCCTTAGAAGATCTGAAATAGGAAGCAGAATTTTTTTTTTTTTTTTCAAAGCATACACCACAAAACCTGGAAAATTCTCCTACCACTGAGAAAACCAGCTAGGTGTGTTAAGACGCTTCTTGATGATGCTTCTTATTTTCCAAAATAATTATACATCTCCCCCTAGGGGAATCCTAATTGCTCTGCCTACACTAAACTGAAAGCCTTTTTACTTTAAATAGTAGGTGACCGAGGAAAGCACGCTATCCCAGAGAGACGCAGCATCAACATGTACTCTAATGCAGTCATTCACTAAAAGCATCGCCCAGCCTCTCAACCTGTGACCTCTAATCGATCTCTCTGGCTCTCTCTCTCTCTCCCCTCAAAATATTCTAGGCTGGAAGTTTGAATACAAACATCCTATTGTCTTGTTTACCGAAAAATAAAATAGTCAGTGACAAAAAGATGCTTTAATGTCCCTTTTAGGAAAAGATTTCTGCTCCTCGCTTGAAATGCCTCCTTGCTGCTACGGTAACTAGGAACATTCCTATAATATAACTAGACAGGGAATTCATGATACTCGCATCATTCACATGAGGGAGTTCAACTCTCATATTTCAGTCCAGTAAACCCCCAAAAACCCAGCAACCAAAGATAAGCTTGCCCTATACAACTTTTCAATCCATCTGCTTGGATTCCAAACAAACAGGGATGCAGCAGCTAACCCTCGGAGGTTGGGCCTGAGCAGTTAAAATGCGTTTAGCTGTTACCAAAACCTTCCTGCAGGAACTGGAGGCACTGATTGGAGGTTGCATTAAGATTCTCCAAGAGTCTAAATCAGTGTATTTGTTTGGATGTAGAGAGACTCTGTGTAACTATTCCTTCTAGTACCACTGGCACAGGAGAAACTGAACATTCAGGACTATTATAGAGCCCAGCTGATCCTTCTCTGGATGTAGCAGCCTGCAAAGAGCTTTTAACAAAACGCTCATTTTAAACCAACCATTAAAAAGTCTTGGATATGGTCACAATTTGCCTTAAGAAGCAACACTATGGGTTTTGTAATAGTAAGGAAAACACTGTGTAAGGCATTTAATTAGCTAACTAGACTCGTATTTCACATATTTATATCCCATTGATGGTATCAATATTTAAACATAATTTTGTTTAAATTCTAAACTTCTCCAAGTATTAAAATGCATTTTCTGTACTAGGGAAACATCTGAACACACAAATGAAAAATTATTTTATCCCGAATGCTAAAGAAATATTCTTTTTCCCTACCAAGTACTTACTAGCTGCATGTTCACCACCCACAGCAAACAGACCAGAACAGTTCTTGGAGTCAATGAACCATAAAGTGAAAAGTCTAAATGGAACTTGCTGGTTTAGCCTGTAATTCTGACCACAGAATATGACATTTAAATAATCAAAGAATCAGAGAATTTGAGGCTGTAAGAGACGTCAAGAGATGATCTAGCCCAGCAGGGCCTGACTGACAGCCTGAAGGACAACTGACCCTGGCCAAGGTCCATTTTCTTAGAATCAAGATAAATATAACTGAATCTCTAGGTGTTCCTCAGAGTTTTCAAAAACCTCCAACCCACAGTCAGCACACATGCATCTCAGAAGAAACCACAGCTCATGACTTCACTGAAATGTGACAGGAAGAGAATTTAAGACAAAATTAAGGATTTTGAGCTGACTTGTGTCTGTCACTTCTGTTGCAAACAAAGCTCTTTATATCTTTGATCCTACAGGCAGCAGTCCCAGGGAACAATGGTTGATGTTTATGTTTCCACAATTTTCCATATACTTGAAATCTGATGGGGTTTTTTATCCTTCTGTTTTCTAGGTTTTGCAAACCCCATTTGTCAAATTTTTTTTTGAAAAACATCTTATTTGCTGCTCTCTTTTGCAAATGAAACTATCTGTTTTCTTCCTAAGGGCAGAGCCAAAAAATTGAATAAATTATTGCTGGCTTGAGAGGAGGTCCCACTACTACATCTGATCTTGACAATCCCATGAATACATTTTAGAACAATGTCTGCTTTTTTTTGAAGCAGCATCACAGTGTTTACATACTCAGTTTGAGGCTCTCCACAATTCCCCATTTATCCTTTGCATTATTGCTGCCAACTGGTCATTCCTCATTTCATGTTTTGCATCTGATTTTTCTGTCTGCTTTGGAATTTACTGACGTAGCGCAAATGCTTTACCTATTTTGATCCATATATAAGCAGAGAAAAGTGTTTGTCTCAAAATACGACTTCTCATTTTACCGTTTCTGTTGATATTTTGAGCAAACATACATGCCCTTTTGACATTAATTCAGGAATTACTGCTTTTCAATCATATTGACTGTTTGCAAACTATTTACAAGCATGAAGTCCCAAGGCCTAACTCTATGCTCTGAATTCTGAACAAATAAAAACCCTCTGGGATTGCTTTAGCACTCTAACTACAAAATATTTACAAACATTCCTTCCTTTCTGCACTTATTTCAACTTTTACTTGCCAACCTGTAAAATCCATGGTAAAGCAAAAAAATTGATATCAGGACATGAGTCGCTTAATTGTTCCAAACTTTTCTTTCAAACAATCAAAAAAAACTACTGAAGGTGACGGCATACCGAGATGATAAATAACGGCTACAAGGTGGAAGTTCAAGTGTTTCTTCCCCTCCTTTGGTTGATACTGCTGCAATCAGCGAAAAGATAAAAATGGATAGAGAGGATGAGAGCCAATATGACAAAAGTCCTATGCGTCTACACAGGTTATGTGAATTTAAATAAAATATCATAGAATCATAAAACGGTTTGGGTTGGAAGGGACCTGAAAGATCATCTAGTTTCAACCCCCTGCAATGGGCAGGGACACCTCCCACCGGATCAGGGGCTCCAAGCTCCCTCCAACCTGGCCCTGAACCCCTCCAGGGATGGAGAAGCCACAGCTTCTCTGGGCAACGTGGGCCGGTGTCTCTCTGCCCTCATGGTGAAGAAATTCCTCCTTATTTCTACTGCCCCTCTCCAATTTATACCCATTGCTACACTTATATCCTATCACTACAAGCGTTTGTAAATATATTGCGTATTTTTTGATATTTCTTGATGTCAGGGCACAGGGACTGACAGAACGTCTACATCTGAACCTGAACTTACTTCTAACTTTGAGGAATGGGAAGGACCCCCAAAACTTCCATGAGGGAGGAACTACCAACTCGCCTCTTCTTCAGAGAGGCATCTGTGGTTTCCCTTTAGCTTCCTCTCCCTCCGAGTTTGCATGGATGGTTTCTCAGCCAACTTTCTGCTGATCTCTAATGTCAGAGGCAATGGAGTGATCACCTGGGAGCCACGGTCACGATGCGGCGTCAGCATTTTCGCTGCAGCCTCTGGTGTGCTGAGCCAGCAGGACCCAGCTGTCCCTTCCCACCGCAGTGTCTGTTTGCCTTCAGCTAACATGCTGTGCGTCCAGATGTGTCAAAACGTCTCTCAAAGCAAATTCTGTACTTACACAAGAGAGAGCTCTGGACAAGCATCTTTCAAGAGCATTTCATGGTTTATTTATTGAAAGGCTGGTTTAGAAGTCACTCACCATCATGCAGGGCCCAGAAGCAATAGCGAAAGGATGCATCCATCTCCTTGCTGCTGCCTCTCCACAGATAAAGCTGAAACAAAGACTCCAAAACGGCGCCCATCCCCTCATTATGTGGTCGATGCACCACCAGCCACCTGCAGCGCATTTGCTGGGGACTTGTGAGGGTTTTCTGCAGGATTCTGCAGGAAGCTGTCAGCCTCTGGCCTGGACAGGTTGAAACCTCTCCTGGGTGGAAAACCGGTGGGACAGTCAGGCCCAGAGTGGTGGGAAATGGAGTTAAAGCCAGCTGGAGACCAGTGTGTTCCCCAGGGCTCAGTGCTGGGTCCAGTCCTGTTCAATGTCTTTATCAACCTGGGTGAAGGCATCGAGTGCTCCCTTAGCAAGTTTGCGGATGACACTAAGCTGGGTGGAAGCTGGATCTGCTGGAGGGTCGGGAGGCTCCAAAGGGATCTGAACAGGTTGGACTGAGACCAATGTCATGAGGTTTGACAAGGCCAAATGCCAGATCCTGCACCTGGGGCACGACAACCCTGAGCAGTTCCAGAGACTAGGAGAAGTCTGGCTGTAAAGTGCCTGGAGGAGAAGGACCTGGGGGTGTTGGTTGAACATGAGCCAGCAGGGGCCCAGGTGGCCAAGAAGGCCAAGGGTATCTTGGCTTGGATCAGAGACGGTGTGGCCAGCAGGGCCAGGGAGGTTCTTCTCCCTCTGGACTCGGCACTGGTGAGACTGTTCCTCGAATCCTGTGTTCAGTTGTGGGCCCCTCAGCACAAGAAGGAGGTTGAGGCTCTGGAGTAAGTCCAGAGAAGAGCAATGAAGCTTGTGAAGGGGCTGGAGAACAGGCCCTATGAGGAACAGCTGAGAGAGCTGGGGGTGTTTATCCTGGAGAAGAGGAGGCTGAGAGGAGACCTCATTACTCTCTACAACTACCTGAGAGGAGGTTGTGGAGAGGAGGGCACTGGGCTCTTCTCCCAAGGGACAGGACAAGAGGCAATGGCCTCAAGCTCCGCCAGGGGAGGGTCAGACTGGACATCAGGAAAAAATTTTTTACAGAAAGGGCCATGGGGCACAGGCAGAGGCTGCCCAGGGAGAGGGTTGAGTTCCACCCTTGGAGGGGTTTAAGGGATGGGTGGATGAGTTGCTGAGAATCACTGTTTAGTGGCAGATAGGAATGGTTGGACTCCATGATGCAAGAGGGTGTTTCCAACCTGGTGATTCTATGATTCTATGACTTGGAGAGCTATAAAATTCTCTTTTTCTCCTTCTGCTTTCAGCAGCATAATTGCATTAGAGGAAATCTGAAATGTATTCAATGATTTTATTATGTGATCTCCTCTACTGAAATTTAAGTTGGTATTACTGAATAATGAATGACAAATCCTGAAAATATAAAGAGATTATGTGTTCCCCTGAGATGTGTCTGGAAGAAGCTGAGATAGAGTCTAGGCACAAGGAGAGCCAAAACATATACGGATGGTATACGTGACACATTTTATATCCAATCTATGATCCACGCAGGTTTTTCGAAGAGACATGAAGCAAGGGAGATTTCTGAAAGAAGGAGAGAGTTGTTCTTACAGCCTACTAAGTAAAAGTTAAGTGTCAAACCAGAATTTACTTCATGTTCTGTTTAATTTTGAAGCTTTCCCACCACTGCTGCTGCACTGGGCAGAACAAATGGAACGTGAAACATAACTTGGAAATATCCCCCATACTCCTACTACATCCACCTTCTTTGTATAGATAGTGAGATTTTTCAAGCCACTCCACATACAAGTAAGTTTGATTCTGAGTTTTAGTTCTGTAATCATAGAACAAAGGAAAGGTACTCAGTCAGCACCCTGAACACAGAACGCAAATATTACTCAAATTAAATCATCTGCCACAGGCTCTGATCAGAACTGCTTTCAAAAAAAATGTTACTCTATCACATACCTACTTAAAAATAGGAAGGTTTCATGGTGAGGGATAAAACTATATCCCCGTCTACCGCTGTACACACTGAAGAAGTTACTCTGCCATCTGGAGGCTTCTTCTAATGTTCCAGAAAAGCTCAATCCAAACCCTGTTTACTCCAGATTATACTTTTTGAATATATAGTAATATACATTCCATAGGAGACACATAAATCATGAGGAATTAAATGTATTGAGGCTGCATTTGGAAGGCCAGAAATATTCGATTTCGAGCTGTCTAAAAGAACTAGCTAGGAAAATGTACTTTGCATATAGACCCTCAGAGATTTAAAGAGCAGGTTCACTCCTTCAACTTTTTTCTTTCTCCCCTCCTGCCCCCCAAGGCACTCTCGTAGCGTACAGAGCACTGGCCTGGAGGTCCAGGGGCACTCTGGATGGATGCCATTCCTAGTTCTCTCATTGCCCCGGTGGACAACTATCTGCAGGTTTGTTTCTTTTGCTTTGTCCCTCTTTTAAATTTAACTGTGTAAACTCTTCACAGGCAGGAACTGCCTCTTCTACGTATGCACACAATTAAAGCTTTTGTCACAATTAGACTCCATCACCACTCGAGGTTTCTCCGTGCTACCACCGCAAACAACAGCAAACACCACTGAGTTGGAATTTGCTAGATGGCACTGTACCTCTTGGTTTCAGCAGTGCTCTTCCTTAACATATAGAAAATTTGCAGTCTCCAAAGAAAGATTTTACTACTGACACAACAAATTGGTTTCACACAAACCAAAAGAGCTCCTTTGCTCAATTCTCTATCATTAAACTGTCTACAGCCAACTCCAGTGAGAACCAAAATGCAAAACTCGCAGTGTTACTTGAAATCTCTAAGCCTGGAAGTTGGTTTGTGATGTCACCTGTATAATCATAGAACTACAGAATCACCAGGTTGGAAGAGACCCATCAGATCATCAAGTCCAACCATTCCTATCAAACACTGGACAGGTCTTTTGCATTTCAGAGCTGTCAGGTGAGCTTTGTTTATTTCAGAAGGTGTCTAGAGATCATAACTGTGATTAAATTAAGCCACAACATTACTTCTACAATTTGCTTTAAAACTTTAAAAAAGCCTCCATCAGAACCTAAAGATTATAAAATATTTTTAACTGAACTCTGCTACTTGTTCTCTTATGCAAAGACCCCAGGGAGATGTGTTATGACTTACAATTCAATGAAGAGTTACCACTTCTGAACTCCCTCTGAAATACAAACTGCAAGACTTAAAGAGAAAGCAGGATATTTACTCTGCCACTGGTATCACCTTGTCTCTAGATGTTAAAGGAAACTTGTGCTATTATTCCCTCTGCCTCCACCCTTCCCTGTGGGAATACTAAAAAGAAAGCAAAAAAAGCCACCTTTCTACTGGATTTGTTTACTGGATTTGTTTACTATTCCTTCCCAGGATTTGTTTTGGCAGGCTGGTAACAAGGATTTCATCCTCCTAACAGCCATTCCTGGTGGAGGAATTTCTTTCCAGGCAGCTTTGTTGATAAGGAGAGGCTTGCCCCCAGCTCCCCTCACTCCTGAGCAAAGCCCTGAGTGACCAGCTGCAGCACTGACAGGAGGAGAATGCCAGGAATCTCTGGTATTTGGCGCTTAGCATAATGGTTCTGCTTAAGGACAGCCTTCTATACAATTGTTTTTAAAGGGATTTTTATCCCTTTTGTGTATTTAAGAGGGACAAAGGCTTGCTGCAAGGAAGCAAGTTCTCAAGAGATACTTTGCACTGCTCAACTGAAGTCAAATGTGCAATAAAGATCACTTTTTTCCTCCAGTGCTTTCTTATAAGTTAGTCCTTGTCTTTTCACCATGCAGTTATGATGAGCACTGTTTTTTTGAAAAGTGGGTCTTCCCATTTTCAATCTGTTTAATCACTCCTCAGTGTTCCAGTGTTATTGCTGGGAGGGTTATTTTATTACCTATTTAATTTTAGAGTGTTTCTCCACACTGTCTCGCAAAATTTTCTCAGCCTTTGATTATCTTCTTGCTTTTAAAAACCTCTTTTCCCTCAATAAGACATACACACATCTCACGCCTTGTACTTCCTGACTATTTCGCTCAACCTCAGTCAAATTAAGAAGGAAATCTAGTCGATAAAACGACAGAGGACAAAAGATACCAGCAAGATCTTTGCCTCATATGCTCAAATGACCTAGAAAAAAAAATCATACGGAACTTAGTTATCAACTGACAGATCCAACAGCAGCTTCTTTTAGGGTGCCTTTTGGCAAGAATTTTAATTTTTCATTCCATGTGTGTTAGTGATAAATAGAAGAAGTGGGACGATGGAAAGTAGATCAGAAGTAGAAGCAGAAGTAGGAAAGCTCACTAAGCTCTTGTCTGCTTCCACAAATGCGAAAGAGCCTTTTCCATGGGGTATACTTCACTGCTGAAAATAAACCAGAACAGTGTTTATTTCCTTTACTAGTTTAATCCTTTACACCTCAGCCTGAGCCATCTAAAAGGGCTGCATTTCAAAGCTATCTGCACCTTGCTCCCTAGTGATTTTACTTGGGGGAAAAAAAAATCACTGGAGTGGAAAAACACACTTGGACAAAACAAAATAAAACAAACACACAAATTTTTGAAACTTATAAATTTCCCCTCGGTGGAAGTAACGCATGCCCGAGCTAAATTTTAGTTTCACCATTTACAGCCATGCACCTCGTCTCGGAGGACGAATTTGGCTCATCTTTTAATCATGACTAGTCAGAACTACTTGATTAAAGTGGGCTACATATGCCCTTAAACACATCCATCACAAACCCCCTTATTTTACATAAAGTGTAAATCAAATATTGCATCAGTCTGCTGCATCGCTTGTCCCCTCTTTTTTTAGAGAAGAAAATCTAACTGGAGTTGGCATACATCATGAAATGTTTACAGCCTTTGTGGGTCCCAGTGGCATGTTTTTCCACCAGGGCCCATTCTGTCATATCTATAAACTTTATTTTTAGCCAATGGCAAATTATCTTGGTTTAAAAGACCAGTCTTACTACCAGCACTTGACTTGTATGTTGGTAAAGTTTAGCTACTGCTACTTAACAGAAACTTCCTTGGTATCCTAAGGACACCACCAGTTCATCAGCAGCACGGTAAGTTAAGCTCCTCTCTGCTGTAGCAAAGAAATCCACTGCTCACATCCACATTAGGGGGTTTATTTCTCCGTTTACCATGACTGAGACAAACCTCCTCCATGCCTTCTTGTGCTAAATTTCACTGGTTTTTATCGCTACTCCATTTCGCAGCAGGAACCACTTGCTTATGGTGGTAGTCTAGCAGAACAAAGGAATCAAGTGTTAAATTAGGAGTACAAATCTCCTAATTTCTCCCAGGGTTTACCCATTCCCAAAGGGCGGATGAATTTCCAACTCAGCAGCTAATGCAGCAATAATTGAAGAATATTCTGCGTGTTGATCACTTCATAGCTAACAAAAAGCCTATGCAGGTGGCTAAACATACTGGATCAATACTGGTTAAGGTTATTTCCTTTACGGTTATTTCAGATGAATGGACTGACTCCTCAGTGAACGGCTGTGGTCACCAGCACAGCACTTGCATTTCTATATCAGAACACAGCGAATCGGAGCAGGAACATCTCTGCTTCTTTTTTAAATCTATTTGATAATGTTTTGAGTAGGATGTCCACGGAGTGAAAGAAGCTGTCCACTCCTAAGTCTGAAAAAGTACTATATGTGGAATAGATACTCCACCCCTTCAAAGGCAGCACACGCACAAGTATCAGCTACTGCTGCACATGTGAAATATTCTGCTGTCGTCTTCTAAATGAAACTACTTACATATCCAGTTTAATGTAGACACATTTAAATCAATTTCAATTACACTCTGAGGAATTAGATTCATCCATTAATTCATTAAATTAAAACCATATAAGTGCAGTTGAAATTATTTCAAGTGCATCCACAATAACTAAATCAATTGCGTTACATGAGTGTAAATTATTAATCTAATGAGACCTTTAGTGATTGCCATTGATTTGTTTACTAGCAAAATAAGTACTTTCAAATTGGCATTTTGAGCCAATCCATGTGACCTCTGCTTTTCATACGTGCACAGACACACACACACACACACACACACACACACACACACACACACCCCAATCTCTTTGATTTGTTTTTTTCAGACCTAAGGAACGCGCAGCTTCTTTTTACCAGTGTTACGACGAGATCCCAAGGGTTACAGGAGTCACCGCACGGGTTTGGAGATGCTGCATAAACTGGACATACTTCCTTTAAAATCTGGCATTTAAGAATTAAAACCATAGAATCACAGAATCATGAGGCTGGAAGAGACCCACCGGATCACCAAGTCCAACCATTCCCATCGAACACTAAACCATAAACATGAACAATAACACTAAAACATGAACAGAAACACTAAACAATAAACATGAACAGTAGCTTTCTTTGGGTAAAGAAGAAACCTGTAAATCTACAACAGTATAAAACTGTCCTGAGCCCAGGCACCTGCTTCTGATCCTGTTTATACTAGCGTAAGTTCAAAAAAGAGACCGGAACGAAGTTACCCATTGAAAACAACAAAATATAGAATCATAGAATAGTTTGGGTTGGAAGGGACTTTAAAGATCATCCAGTCCCACCCCTGCACCGGGCAGGGACACCTCCCACTGGATCAGGGGCTCCGAGCCCCATCCAACCTAATTAAACAAACATTAAAAGTGTTGATTCTAAAGACCGAGGAAAACAGCAGCAGGTTCTTATTTTAGGAATGAAAGCAGCTGCTCAATATTTTGCAAAAATATTTTCTAAAATTCAGCTCCAACAAAAATATCTCCATTATAATGTTAATAGTATCGTGACTACAGCAAAAAAAAGCTTAGCTTCTAACAAGTGGTTATTTAAGAATTGCATTTGAAACCTGGAGCTCTTTCTCCATCTTGCATATTCTCAAACTTGTTTCTGTAGAAACACTATTCCTTTATTCCGCAGAGCGAAGATGGAGATCTGCCAGACTGTTATGCAAGATAATGAAGCAGTTTCTCAGAGGGTGAGAGATCACATGAAATCACATGTGCTACAGAGGGATTAAAATTTAAGGAATGTCAAAAGTTTTACCTTCCATTAACTTCATAACTTTAATGATATTTTTGTTTCAAATAACCACTTTGCTCTCAAAGTTTTAGGAGTCCCTAAGATAAAATCCACTTGCACCACTTTTCACATGGATGGCAAATTCAAATCCTAGCTGGGAGAAAAAAAGACAATTTTCCATAACAAAGACAATGGTTCAAGCTGACACATTTTTCGCCCAATCTTTCGTTTTCTTCTGCTGATAAGAGTGATATAGATGAAGTCAGTATTTTAAGAAAACCCAGATCTCTGCATCTACAGATTTCCATGCTTTTTATGATTACAGCAGTTTAAAGTTGCCAGACCATCTCTTAGTCTCAGTTCTGCTCTTAGCTCTGCACTTTTCCCCATAAGGAATTTCGCATTTCAATTCCAATTTCAAATATCAATTTTGTGAGTGGAACCTGTCATATGGACATAATCATAGAACCGATACTTCACATAGTGTGATGCGCCCAAAAATTCACAACAGGATTGCATGCACAGATTTCACCACATATCTGCGAAAAGAAATATTTTCTAATTGTGCCAGCTCCAGCCTTTCCTTAGAAAAAGTTATAAATCTGTCTTCAGTATGAATCACCTTACACAATCTGTTTATGAGTTGTGCTGATCAGTGTTCAGAAACTGAAAGAAATCAGTCCCAAAGGCCCTAAGAAGAGTTATTCCTCATCAAAAGACGAGTTTGATGATGGAAAGTGAGGTAGGCATGGTCTTCCCAGAAAACAGCTGGAGAAAAAAAAAAAAAGTAATGTTTCAAAGCTGTTTATTTTTCCCTTTGGCAAAATTAAATTAACTTCGAAGCTCATAAAGTTTTTATTTTCACTTTCAGAATACCTAGTGCAAAACTATAAAAATTTTGCAGTTTTTGTAGCAGGAAAATGCTCACCTTGAGACTAAACACGATAAAGAAAGCCACGTTATATGTTCTACCATAAATTCTAAGCTTTTAAAGCACTAGTTTTCCTACATTGTGGGAAGTAGCTAAATCAAACCATTACAGGAAAAAAAAAAATTATACTGTAGATACCACTTCAAAGTTTTTATCTACAGTGGAAAAGACAGTTATTTTAAGGATTAATTATATGTATAGTAATTCAAGGCAGTCACTGTCCTTACAGCTTGCAGTATGACTGGCTAGTATCCAACTAAACATCTACTAACTGGCTGTGCAGCTCAGAAATCTGCCAGAGAAGCCTGACTGACCATTCCTGATGACCCCAAAGAATCCACTGAACTCCAAACCCTGTATTAGAGTAGTGGAGTATCCCCTGAGAAACTGGTAATTCAAACAAGACTGTTACCTATACACATATAAAACCTTGCAAAACCCAGTCTCTGCCTCGCACGGTCTGTAGCAGATGAGAAGCCTTATGCCCTAGGACAACGGAAATGGACTAGGATTCTTCCTGAGACTCTCTCAGCTTTTAATAGGTGCACATTATCATAGAATCGTAGACCGGTTTGAATTGGAAGGGACCTTAAAGATCATCTAATTCCAGCCCTTCTGCCATTGGCAGGGACACCTCCCACTGGACCAGGTTGCTCAGGACCTCATCCAACTTGGTCACTTACATTATCTATTATTAAGTATTAACACTTATTTTATATACATATAAAAATAGAGATTGGTGGGAATGGTTGGACTTGATGATCCCGTGGGTCTCTTCCAACCTGGTGATTCTATGAGTCTATATGTATTACATATACATTTAGATATCTTTAGATATATCTACATTTATATTTATATATTACATATATTACATTCATTTAAAGAAAAGAGACTCAGATGTATATATAAAGTTAACTTGAGACTACTCTCACCGTGGTAATTTTTCAGTAATATCTATCCATAATAATTTATTTAAGATTCTCCAATATCACAAATGACCTTACGCTGCAAGATATGCACTTCAGGCACTACTCAATAGATGAGGGAACCTGCAAGAAATAGGCAGCTTCGCTAGGCTCAAAATTCTCCCCAATATAGTATTGAGATAGTTGAGAAGACAGCTGCCATACTATTACACTAATAAACAGAGTCAGTGATACTCGGCTTCTTGGCAAGAATCGCCTGCCAGTGCAGAAGCGGGATGCTCGTCTGCTCAGTCATGTGTCTCTTCAGACATTGGTGATGCTGTTATTTTGCCAGTATTCATTCATGCCCTTTGGAGATGCCATCACAGCCACACGCACACTTCAGTGCCCTGGATCGACCATCGGTTATTACCTGAACGGTCGCCAGGTCAAGGTTTAAACAAATACAGAGGAGAAATATTGCAAAGGGACATGCGTCTGTAAAACAAACCAGCCTCTGAGCTTCCAGCTGAAGAACTATAGACCATTCCTAAGCTGGCAAAGAGTATCCCTGTGGAGAATCTTGTGCTGGCAAGAGATGGACCAGATGACCTAACAGGACTTTTCCATCACCAGTCTATGATTCTCTGACCTTCATGCTTTTTGACAGTGCTACAAGGTTCGACAGGCATTTCTCTTCACAAGAGGGATTAAGGTCAGTAAGAATCAACATCAACTAAAAAAGTGTGCACGAGGCAATTGTGATGGGAGTAGGCGAAGAGACATTCACAGTCAAAAAACTATTCAAGGCTTGCGTCTTCTATTCATCCTAAAAATCTATGATGTAATCAAAGCACGAAATGGGGGAGCGAGGGATTCATGCTTTCACTTGATTCCTGTTACTGTGACATGATACAAAATAAAACCAGTAAAAGTCTTAACACTTTACATATAGCAGAGGCATAAAAAATAAATTCCAGTTTTAAAATGTGGTTTGGAAACAAGTTGCACAGAAAGTCAGTGACATTAACGAGCATTCTTCACTGAAAGCTCAACGCTGATTAAGAACTGAAGCTGAACTTCAGAAAACAAGTTTAGTTGTAGAATCAAAGTGACACACAAAGAGAATTTCAGAAAAACATGAAGTATCTGCATTTCCTACTCATATGTGTTTTTTCACAGGGACTCTCACAGGGATATGCTTCTTGTCTTGTAATACCTGTGTTACATAGAGGGATAACAAACCATATGGCTTATCCAACAGCCATAGACAACAAACACGAACAATCTACGCCAGAGGGACCAACGTGTGGCTCCTGAGCTACACACAGTCCTGAAAAAGCTCAAGTCAGCTCTGATACATCACAGAGCCAGCAGTGTGGTTGTCCTGGAGAGCGGCTGCTCAGGAATCAGAGTGCTGGGACAACTGTGACAGGGAGTCACTAGAGTCTTCTTGAGATGTTTGGTCCCCAGCCAACCCAGCTGTGCTCCCATCCCACTATTTTTAAAGCTGCCTTTCCTTAGTTGTGGATATCTACCAGGAAGGTGGTACTGCAGTATCCACAGGGCGTTGTATAAACACGAATAACACACCCAAAATCTTTAAACTTTACATTAACAGTTTTGGTAAGAGGTGTCAGTGTAGGAAGACTCATTATGCAACTATTATATTCCTATCATCGTTCGATGTTACAGATCCTGTGTTCTTTACAGAACATCACAGAGATCTTTAGGCTCCCAAACATCAAACAGAATTCAATGTGAGGAAATAAAACACGCTGTTTTCTGAAACAGAAGACTGCAAAGTGGTATTTATCTGTGACGGCACTTCATACTTCAAAGAGTTACCTATGTGCTTAACCCTCAGCACACTTCTGTTCCAAACCCAATTATTATTGCATCTTCCACTCTTTTAAAGAACCAATTAGTCAAATGAATTTCACTAGTCAGTTGTATTACTCTCAGTCTAGAGGCAGCAGATTTGGCTCAAAAGCCAAGATGAGAAAATGTAGTTGCTAGTGTTTTCAGGAATCTTAGATTCTACGGAGCTAAAAGTCAACGATCAAAAAATTTCAAGAGAATCTTGAGGACTTTCTCTGAATTATGTGTCACAGTAATTATTTTTATTTTCTTTTTCTACATCCACAGTTTTCTTTCATTAATCTTTGCAGACAATTCAGCCTTGTTTAAAACATTCTCAGATCTACAGTTCAGAGTGACAGACACAGTATAAATATTCCTTTCAACGATAGTCTGCAGGTTTCCTAGTGACTCATGCTATGAACACTGATGCATTCCAGCACACAAGGTGAACTCCAGCCTTGAAGTGCTACTAAGAATGATGTACCTGGAACATAAGTTGACATTTAAAGAAGATTTACTCATACAACTGACAAAATTCTTTGCGTCAGCAGATTTTGCAGTTTGCCTTGAAGAAGCACTAATGAAAGAATTACAAGTTCAACACAGGAACCCAACAGAGGGCAAGACACAGAAACGAAGCCAGCTGAGGCGAGAGAAAACTTGATTCAAAAGAGTTTGAAAATAGTTTCTATCCATATTTAAATATTCTGCTGTGTGTGTGGGCTGGGCTTGGCCCTCCAGGGAAGAGTAATGAGGTAAACCCCTTCTTGCTGGTAGACAGCAACTGCAAGTCAGCAGCTTTGCTTTTCTAAGCTTGCTGGTCATGCCCAGTCCTACAACTGCAAAAAAACTGGTGAAAGCAAAGCCAACTGGCCCAAACGAGACATGAATCTTTAAAAATGTAGGGCATTTCAAGGATTTCCTGTAACCCAGCCTTTTAAAATAATAACCGACCATCTTATTACTTGTATCATAGAATCACAGAGTCACCAGGTCGGAAGAGACCCACTGGATCATTGAGTCCAACCATTCCTATCAAACACTAACCCATGTCCCTCAGCACCTCATCCATCCGCACCTTAAACACCTCCAGGGAAGCTGAGTCAATCACCTCCCTAGGCAGCCTGTTCCAGTGCCTAAGGACCCTTTCTGTCAAGAATTTTTTCCTTATGTCGAGACTGAACCTCCCCTGGTAGAGCTTGAGGCCATTACCTCTCATCCTGTCCCCTGTCCCTTGGGAGAAGAGCCCAGCTCCCTCCTCTCCACAACTTATGTTGATTATATCAGAGGTATATACAGAATAAACAGAGGGTTGAAGCTGGGCTTACTTCAAAGCACCAGCAAAAGCTACATGGGTGCTCAGGGTAAGAGAGCCTCCCACCAAACCCAACAGTTGCGCTTAGCACTGTCAGCAGCTCGTGGACGTGGAATACCCTAAGACACCTGAGAAAACCTACTCACCCACACAGTTACTCGACTGCATTCTCTTTTACAAATGCCCCAGAGCACGCTGACACAAAGGCAAATTTCAAAGGACAAGGCTGAAAAAGGGAGGATGCATAAAAGCTTAATTCTCCGCTCCCTAACCTCCACTCCAGGTCTTTTCACCAGAGGCACCTCTGTCTGCAGCTGTGAGGGAGGTACACTCACCAAGAATTAGAATTTTATTGAAGTGGGAACAATGCTCTGATTTATAATTTCCAACAATTCACTTCTGAGGATTCCCTTCTGACTCTTGGACATCAGAAGGAGTAATCTCATTTAGAGTATTAATGGATTTAAAGAAAAGCAATTAGAAGTGAAGAAAGATAGCACTAATGAGGTCTGAACACTGTATGGCAATAAAAAGACAAAACCAGCAAAGTAAGATTAGAAGCAGCATTGACAAAATTGAACTAAAGGATTTTCATTCGATTATTTTTTTCTTTTCCTTCCACTCTGCATTTATATTATTGTTTGCAGCTTCCTTTCTGTTGAAGCAAGGGGGTAACTAGCAGAGCAGCTGAAATAAAATCAGTGAGATGGTGAAAAGTCTTTAACGAGCAAGATGCCTCTTTTTGGTTCCGGGTGCACCTACATTTGTGGAGTTCATTCACAGGGTTACAGCTTTGCTGGCTGCTAATTAGAGAGAAAACACTGGAATGTATTTTTCTTTGGCATATTAAATGGCTATACCATGGAATCCTTTAAAACATGAATAAACTCGAAGCCAGCCAAGATAATTAAAACTTGTAGAACCTGTGCTTTTCACAGAAGTATCTCCTTGTGCTGAAGTAGCATAGGAATGTTTTAGATCTCTTGCTAAACACTCACCTTTAATGTGTAACACACATTTTGGCCCAATATAAAATTATCATTTTAGGCCAAAATCTGGCTATGAAGTTAAGGATAAAACTAAACAGCTGGTTTTCACCACGACAGTGAATTGCCCCACACTCCTGACTAAATCTCCTAAGAGCAGTAATGAGCAGTAAATTAAAAAATATATATAGATGACCTAAAGCAACTCACAAGTTGGAAGCAAAAATGCCATGAAACACATCAGAAATGCTAAACAATCAAGCTGAATGAGCTACATAAAGACAAATAAAACTCAATGCTCAAAAATACCAAGAAATGCAAACTAAAGAAAAAAAAAAGAGAGGGAGTTCTAAATTAATTTTATCAAACCCAAACCATTTTGTGACCATTGATTTAACTGTAGTAAGCTCAGCAGAAATAGCTGATCACGGTGCCAGCAAAAGGTAACACAATGTTAAGATGCACAGGGAACTGGATGGAGAACAGCCCTGAAAATGCTATAATTTCCTCAAGGAATCAATAGTGGGTCTTCACCCGAATTCTATGTTTATGTATCATTCCTTCTAAAAAAAGAAATGCAGAACCAGAGGAAAGTTACAAGATGGTACCACAAATCTCTTTTACTGAGAAAAACGGGACAAACCGGAAAATTCTCATGATGGGTACAAAGATTAGATTTTTGCCTCAGATTACCAGAAAGAAGATTGACTAAATTAATATCTGAACTTCTTAAAACCAATTTAAAACATCATAAAAGGAACATAATTTTTAAAATGCAGTTCAACTACAGAATCCACTGCCAGAGGAAGCTCTCAGGGCAGAGAAACTTCATCTCTTCTGGTTATACATCAGAGATATTTGCATCTCAAGAATACACAAACATTGTCAACAGTCTTGAAAAGGATATTAAAACTTTGGCTACAGGCCTAAGCTATTTTCTTTTGAAACAAAAGCAACATGAGTTATTTAGGGGAAAGATTTTTATACCTGTGCTTACTTGAAACATCTCCAGCATCTGGTTCGAGCCCTTCTCAGAGGAAGTTGTACGAGTGCAATTGGTACATTTGTTATTGTTTGCTGCCCTCATTGATATTAAGACTATGTAAATGCAGTAGTTAATACTTAGAGAGATTGTATCTCTCCTTAGGGACAAAGCGTTCATTTGCTAATGACCCAAAATGCAATGTTGTAGTCCATAACAACTCTTTCTACTGCTAACGACTTTGTTGTAGACCAGTTCTAACATACAGTATTATGACATGATCTTTGAGGTGCCTTCCAACCCAAACTATTCTACGATACAGCTCACTGCCGTTACAGCTTTCCCTTCTCCGCACATCCTCCATTTTCTAAGGGAAAATCATGACTGCATTGAGAGAATCATAGAATCACCAGGTTGGAAGAGACCCACCAGATCATCGAGTCCAACCATTCCTATCAAACACTAACCCATGTCCCTCAGCACCTTGTCCACCTGTGCCTTAAACCCCTCCAGGGAAGGTGACATAACCTGGAGGAGAAGGAAAGCAGAGACGCAGCCAGAGATGGGCTGCTTCATGATGCACTTCGGGTTGATCAATACTTTCCATTTCTAGGGACTAAAGAGAAGCACATATTTGGAGACATGGCCCCTTAAGTTAATTTTTCCCAGGCTACTACAGAAACACAGGTATTCCATAAGAAACTACGTGGCCAATACGTGCGATTAGATAAAACGAGTTTATATAAGTCCAGTGTATGAGAAAATTAATTAACATATTCAGCATGCAGAGAGCTGGATTTCAGCCAGCACAAGACAGAAGGAAGGGGATTCAAGCACTGAACATGGTGTGAGACAGTGAGAACTGGTATTGGGAAAAAGCAGGTAGGAGGCTAATTAGCACAAGATTTGGAGAATGGGAGAAAATGCAGCAGTATGAGAGACAAAAAGCAAGGAGTCCTTCCTAGGAAAACTCCAGTAGGTTTCCCCATGGAAATATTCTTACTTGACTGTATACTAACAAATGCTATTCATTTCTCAGATCCTTCTTCTTTTCTGTAAGCAGAATCTTTGTGATACAATAAATCTGTTATTGTGCACACAGGCATTTATTCTCTTCAAAACACCTTTAATAGGGCTAGGCATTAAGTTCTAATTATAAGGTCTGTATACCTTAATGTTAACCCGTCTTACACCAGCAGGTAAACCTGCAAAGTGATGAGGGGCAGCAGACAAGATATAGTTTGTCTTATAGTCGGTCTAACTGCTTTTCCTGCTTAAAACTTCATTTCTTCCTTGCATTCAAACTGACACAGCAAAAATATTTATATCACATTTAAATTTAGCCTATGCACAGTCGTGAAAATACGGCTAGTCTAGTTTAGACATTTAATTCCAGTTGCCAGAGCTGTACAGGGAAGGAACTGTCAAAAGTTCTGAAGTTTCTCTTGTCACTAGAATTGGAACTAGATCAGTCTGGCAACATGGAGTGGTCAAAGAAAAGAAAAAAGAAATAAGAAAACGTAGCCTAGTGTGTAAACCATCGTGCACCACTACTGCCGTATCATTGGGTTTGTCTCACCTGCCTTCAGTGGGAGGTTCTGAAAGCAGTAACGGATGCGAAATGTTCTGTAACCTACTTATGGTTGGACTCGATGACCCGGTGGGTCTCTTCCAACCTGGTGATTCTATGGTTCTACTTGACATGATCCCTCATGGACTGTGATACTGGGGGTTCTTTGCAGGACAGAAAGCTTGGAATAGCTTTCCAGTGGTAGTTACAGGATTTTCTTACATGCCTTTCGAAGAAAAACATCCAAAAAGGTCAAAAAGCAAAGTCAAGAGGGTTTAATTACAACAGAATATTATTCACTTGCTTTCTAAGTTCTTTAGTTTGATTGATTGTATAAATTGGAAATCATTGCTAAGTGTGAGCAAGCTGCAGAGACTGTCCCCATGGATCATGAAGAAACTGTTTACTGAAAACTGATCTAGCATATTTGCAGAGTAAATAAAAAAATGTTTCAAAAATGAGAAAATCATGCATCGCGTTTCAAGTCTCTACTGGCCCAGAACGGATCACCCTCCGCACTGCACAACTGCAGCGATATTCCTCCTGGTACTGCTCTGCCGATATTCAAAGAGCTTCTCCTCCAACTAAATTTCAGTGTGTAGCTTTTGGAGAAAACCTACACAGCTCTGAGAAGTGATCTAAAGAAGATGAATGCTGCCGTAGCTTTGATATCCTCTCAACACTGCTCTCTGGATCCTGAGCTAGAGGAACCATCACCCTCATTCCCCACAAGGACAGGACAAGGGCAGGTGACTGCAAGCCTGAGACCGCATGCAGGTTGGCTCCAGCTGGGAGAGGGCTGGTGCAGTCTGGTTTGGTCAAGCAGCTGCTGTCAGTTCCCCTCGCTCCCCACTGGTTCGGCCCCTTCTCCTCAAAGCTGCACACTCTGGTTTGGCTGATGCTCCTCCAGCCCCTTCCCTGCTCAGGTTCAGACTCCAAATTCTCTTCCCTCTTCTACAGCAGCACAGTTCCTGCCAACTCCTTACTCCTGGCCCTGCTCCCAGGCTTTATATCCCTTATTAAAGACAGAAAAACCTCCAAAGGAGGTCACACTTTCTTTACATAATCTATTTAATAATACTTTTCAAGTAATTCAAAGCTAACTCGCACTCCTGAAAAGATCTCTAAAGGACTCCAGCGATTTCAAAGACTAAAATCTGTGTTGAATTACTGAATACAAACGAAGACAAACCCCAGCGCTGTGGGCTTCCACAAATATACCCCAAATACTACAAATGCTGCCAAATTCAGTCAGTCAAAACTGTGAATCAGAAGTGACTTAAAATGCATAAGGTTTGGGGGTTTGGGTTTCTTTCACATATTGTTTCAGGCGTGACAACTTCTTTGTCCTTTCTTATCTGAGCTTTTGGTACAGACCACGGTTACCATGTTCTAAAGCTGCTCCCACTGTCACGAGGAAGAGGATCAATGAAAATCTTCCACAGGAAGAGGAACGTAAAAAGCCCACATCACAAACCTCAAAAAGGCTGGAGCAGAACTCCAGTAAATGGCAGCTCCCTCCCACTGTGCAGCCCAACTATGCTCCCTACTGGTGTTTTTCCAAAATGACTGTGGACGTGCACTGTGTTAACAAAACGGAAGATTTTCTTAGTATTTAGCTTCCATTCCACTTGGTTAAAAGCCCTTCTGATCAGGTATATATCCCTGCATTCATTTTATCTTTTTAACTGTGCTATAAAGCAAAGATTCTTTTTCTTCCTTCTCAGTAAAATGAGAAAAAAAAATGTAATTCATCCGCAGGAAAGAGGGCACACAGAGAGAAATCTTAATTAGACAGGCAGCAGTGTTTCTCTTAACGCCAGGCAAACCTCAGTAGAACCCCAACATACACACTGGTATTTTCCTCCGTATTCCTTAGCACTTCTTCAATAACAAAAGCCCCAAAAACTTTTCTGGTACCTAAGTATCCATAATAACAATAGCTGACAGGATGACAACTCCTATTAACATTCAGCGTTTCCACAGATGCAATTATTGTTGTTAGTGTCATTGTCGTTAGTTATGAGGACACAGCTTGTTCATTAGTCAGGGAAGATAAAAACTATCAATCAATGGATCTCATTTTTCCTTTGGTTGTCTTACTCCTTATAAGTAGGGGACTATGTGAGAACATGTACCACTCTAGAAAGCAGTAACAGTTATATTAAAGAGGTGGACAGTTCTCTTCTCAAATTTTCTGCTGATATTTGCTCTCTTTCTCTGCACCATTACAGGTGGAAAACAACCTTAAAACAGAATGCTCGCTCCTTTAATCATAGAATCATAGAACAACCAGGTCGGAAGAGACCCACCGGATCATCAAGTCCAACCATAACATCACACTGTGAACCAGAAACAAAATGATGGCAACTGATATTCTAAGAATTTTTCTCTTTTTTCAAAAAGAAAATATTTTTAAAAGGAGCCATTACTCTCAGTCCTCCTCCTCTCAAATGTATTTGATTTCATTCAAGGTGTTCCCTTGATGATATCTCTACTAAGGAGTGAGAGTCTTTAAAGAAACACTCCAAACTGTCCTTTGGTGAAAATGCCCTGGTTGAGTTGCCTCCCTTGCGTTCCTCAACACCTCATTTGTTTTGTTCAGTCCCACATTTATCCCACTCATTCTGGTCTGTCAACAATCCTTCATTGCAATAAGCTCCATTCTAACATCCTTCTAAGTGTTTTCCCCCGACGAGATACTCAACATCCACTTTTAATTAGAGTAGACACCGAACAGCCAGTGCAGGTGTCCGTGTTTTAATACCAGAGTAGCTACAAGTCCTGACAAAAAGTGGTTTCATGATAAATCCAGCTCAATTTACTGAATATTTAATATTTTAGGATGTTTGCATGAGTCAGTGGTAGCAAAGCAAACACTTAAAAGAGTTACGTGCGGTGCCTCCCTTGAGATAAAATGAGAGGAGCCCAAACTATCACTATGGTGATAAGTCATCTGTATTTTATTAATTGTAACTGATATATCTGCACTGGCATTTTTAATATGTTTTAACATACCTGATGCTTAGAGAACTGAATCTTCTATGTTTGTAGGAGATCTGGATGCTAACAGGGTGCTCTAAATATACTGTAAAATAAATACAAAGAACCACAAAAGATGAAGATGAAAACAAAGAAACAGAAGACAAGCTGCGTAAATGTTAACGTAAAAGCCACAGCAACCCCTGACTAAGGAAAATCAGTAAGGGATAAAAAATAACTTCACAACTTCAGTTGGTCTTTTTGAAAGTCACAAAGTGTCACCTAGTCAAGGACAGCCAATGCCTCATCCCAAGCCCGCATTGTGTCCCATCAATTTTGGAAGATCCTTTTGGAAGGCGTGGTCTGAAAAGAACAGTCTCCGTACTGAAAATCCCAGATTATCAGCAGAATCGGAAAGTTTGTAAGGAAGGTTTCTGCCGGCAGGGAGCTACGTGCAATGCTTTGCTGATAATTTACAGCTGCAATTGCTGCTCATCCCAGCACATCTTCACGAGACATTGGTATCAGTAGAAGATGTACAGCACTGCAAAGCGTACGGTACCACGTTGGTGAGCACTGCACAGAGTGCAGGCACCATTCTAAGCACTATCTTAAATGGAAAAATTCACAGTGGTAGAAGGAAAAACAAAGCTCCTGTCAGGAAATTTTAGGATCAAGTCCAGCAAATCTTCCTGACTCATCCGCTACCTTCCCGGTTTTGCGCTTGTTCTAAAAAATTATTTTCCACCTCAAATTGTATTTCTTCATGCATCCATCTTAAAGCCCCAGGACCCCTCAAAGAATGCACAGCAGCAGATCTGAATCCACGGAACAGATACTGCAGAGATTAATAATGCAAATAGGAGATTACAAAGTACTGGCTGCAAAACTGTTGGATTAATGCACCACATTTTGGAGCACGTGTCTGATCCCATTCCACTCTGCCTGTGGACACACAGAAGGGTTGCTACGAAGGAGGGAAATGAAGGCAGGTCAGCTCTGGGTGCTCACATCCCTGGATTGCTACTGCTCTGCAAATACTCCATCTGGTCATAATCATGCACGTATCCGAAGCTATTTTGTTGTACAGCCCACAACTATTTTAGACTAGACGAGAGGAAGAAATTTTTTACGATGAGGATGGTGAAACACTGGAAGAGGTTGCTCAGAAAGGTGGTAGAAGCTCCATCCCTGGAAACACTTGAGGTCAGCTTGGATTGGGCTCTGAGCAACCTGACTGAGTTGAAGATGTCCCTGCTGCTGCAGGGAGGTTGGACTGGATGACCTTTTAAAGGTCCATTCCAAACCAAACCACTCTATGATTCTTTGATTTTGGTGAAGTAAACAAACTATGATTCCACAAGGCAGCATTTTACTGTCAACATGTAAAAAATACTCCTAAAAAAGCACAGCTGAAGTGCTGCCTGGGCACTTCTGGAAGCCCCCAACTTTGACGTACGTTAACTCACAACCATCTTATTCAACAAAGTCAAATCAAAGAATAAGCCAGGCTGGCTTCTCGGGGCGGGGGGGGACACTGTGTTTATTGTTAGGTTATATTGTACGATCTCCATGTAACACTGGAGTATGTGACTATTATTTCCCCTTTATCTGAAGAACTGCAAGAAATCTCAGTAAAAAGCTTTTCACTCAGACTTGAGTGTTCTCTGTTCCTAACTTACCTTCAGAGCAGGTTTAGAAAGATTTGGGCAGCTCCCAGAGCTCTGTTCTCCTTGCTGATTTTCCCCCTTCTTTGTCATCACCAACCTTTCAGTTCCTTTCCCCCAGGCTGTCCTCAAGGGCAACGAGAGGCAACACGATCTACAGCTGGAGGAAGCCACTAGATATCAAAAGTTAAATGTCAAGCCTTCATAAAGACACAAACACTTATTATTTGCTTCCTATTCGTGCCGTGGCATTCACCAGTGAGACTAGGATATGTACTTTTCAAATTCTCTAGCTCTGAGGGGTGCTAGATAAGTCTAACGATACTGCAGCCAAGATTGCTAAATTTATTGCAGGAGCCTGTGATCCCAATAGTATATTGCTAATAACAGTGCCAAATATCCAAAGGCAGCTGCTCTTTAGAGGTTATCCAGTCCTGCGTGCTCCCTCGCAGAATACTGCAGAGCAATAAGCAAAGGCATATTACACCAGTGGGAGAAGCAAGCTGCTGCTCTTAGATATAGACAGGCAACAAACAGCCAATATTTCTTTGAAAAATCAAGGAAAACTGTGCCAGAGGGCAAAAAGGACACCTGTGCCAAAGGAAACCAGAATCTCTGCAAACCAAAAGTGTCTTTGTTGCTGCAAGAAGGATGAGGCAGCCCACGCTAACTGCCCTTTTCCACTAAGGCATTCAAACTCTTTATTTCAGTCCAAGCACAGTTTACTAGCAATTTGTTTTCCACTCTCAGACCCAGACTTCAAAAATAAAAAACTTCTTTGGACTAAAAAAACCCCAACATTCTCCTACAAGTTTGCTACAACCTTTTTTGCAAATTCATCCAGCTGGAATTCCACAGTTCCATCAATCTTTTTTATGTTATTCTCCATTTAGGTTGAAGACTTAGGTGTTGGGTGGATGTACTTCATTTTCAACTTTCAAAGCACAGAATTGTAATTTCATTATCTTAACGTTTTGTTTCTATTGACTATTTTCCCTGTGACTGCAGCACGACTTTATGCTACAGCCCATCATTTGGCTGCTGAGAGTATCCTGTCAATTCTTCTACATTAGGACTGGTGCATCCCCTTAAAATAAAACATCTGCTAAAGGCAAATTCCTTTGTTTCCTGCATTCCTCAGCCATTCAGATGATAAAGATGAGGAGAGGGCTAGATGGAGAATTAGACTGAGAATGGCAAAGAATGCTTAAAAAAGCTACATTTTACTTGAGAGATAAGTGACCTGTTCCTAAGCACCCACTGGGACTTCTCAGAGCAAAGAAAAAAGCTGGTAAAAGCAGAGCTTGACAGGGTGAGGATGACATTCTACAACTGCTGCTGAAGGATTGCCTGGTTAGGGTCAGGAGAGACTTGCTGCTGGCAGAGACGAGATGATCTGACAGGCAAGTTTAGTCAACAAAACCAAAATGTATGTGGAGAACATGCTGACGGAAAGTGACCTTAACCAGTAAAATTTTGTATATTAAATGCAATTTGCAGGCGTGTGTGTATAAATAATACACACATCTTTATGTTTTTATATAATTTATATAGACAGATACGCACAACAGCATGTGGACAGTGGCAGATAACCTTGAGCATGGCTGAGTTTGAAAACAGGTATTCTGCAACTGTTTACGAACTCAAACTTCTCATTTACCTGTGTAACTAAAAAGACCTTCCAAGTATAAAGAAAGAAACATAAGTCCCTGCTGTGAAACACCCACTTGGAGAGTGTTCTGGGAGCAATTCTGATTGGAATGCCTAAGCCATGGTTATGGAATTCTTTGATTAATGTTTCTTCTATCATATTACAAGAATAAAAAGTAATTCCGAAGACCTTCTAACGAAGCTAAACACTATTTCAAGAGCTCGTCCAACTCGCCTCTCCACTTCTCCTTTAATATTTGCATATGGGCATCTTCTGGCTTATCTAACCAAAACTGAGTATGACAGTGACATGTGCTGATGTTCTGGCAGCACTATTTACAAATAAACCTGTACCTGTTCCTCTGGAAAACTCCAAGGGTACCTTCATACCAAGCTGTTCGACTGGAATGCTGCTTGGTGGGGATCCCAGCAGATGGGACCTTTAGGAGAATCCCAATTAGGAGAAGGCTCATTACTTACAACTCCTGAAAACCCAAAGACCTTTAGAATCATAGAATAACCAGGTTGGAAGAGACCCACTGAATCATCGAGTCCAACCTTCTGTCTTTGTGCATAAGTTATGGATCCTCCGATACTTCATGTAAATCAATTCTCGTATTTCAAGAAGAAAATATTCTTCTGTTCATTGCAGTGCACAAACAAGTATTAAGCGTGTGTGGAATACTAATAGTCCCATCTTTACCCAGAAGAGTTCCTGCAGTATTGCTGGGCACAGACCAAGGGATTCTGTTTCTGAGACCGTAATAGAAATGAAGTACAGGAGGTCACGAGAAACATTTCCTTTTCTTTCTTTTTTTTTTTTTTTGTGGAAAAAATAGCAAGAGAAATTTCTGCCTCGCACAAAGGCTGCCTGCTGAGACTAACTGTACTTGCATCACGGTATCATTATTATTTCCATGAGACTATTATATCCTTGCAGACTTGCCACTGGTGCCCACATTTAGGTATGTACTGCATGACACAAAATTCCAAGCAGCTATTGCAAACAAAGGCAAATTTTCAAGACATTTAGAATTAATCACTCACGAATTGTAGATTCCAAGGGGAAACAGTCCTGGTAAGACCAAAAAACTATCATAAGCAAAATTTAAAAAAAAAAAACACCCAAAACCCAACTGAACCAACAATCCCCTCAAAAAACCCAACAACCTAATAGGAATATTAAACCAGCCATGCTACCAGATTTCTCAACATATAGATCCCAGCGATATCTTTGAAAAGCCATTCCTACTGACACTGCTGTTATTTGCTATTTTTAAGCACAAGGCTGAGAGCCTGCAACAGAAATGGTTGCAGTCTTTGCTTCCTCATATATAACCAGTCTGCCTCTCTTTGAGCACAACAGCGGAGAAAGGTCAAACAAATAACATCTATCAATAACGGGAAAATGGATTGAGCAACACAATCTTAGATTCTACTCTAGAAATAAATCAGTGAAGGATTTCTGGCACGAAAGATAAACGTACTTTGACTCAAAAAACCAGTTTAGATTTGCTCCCATAAAATTCTTTGAGACAGAAAACAATTATGTCCCACACAAATATGTGATGCCTAACAGAATGTTAAGGTATCTAATCTATAACAAGGAACCTTAACTTTCAGAAGAAAAAATTAGATTAGCATTTACCTAAAGGCGCTTATATGAGTGTTAATCTTTCCCCTGAGTCATCCCATCAGATTACTTAAACACAACGTTGATCATCATGTGGACGCACACAGAATCCAGTTCAGAAACTGAGGCGTTCGGGGGAGTTCACAGGGGTAACCTCCAAGACAGAGAGGGAGATCATTCCCCGTCACCCCCTCGGGATCCCGGGGTGAGATGAAGGACAAACAATTGGATTTCCATCCTGCTTGGGGCTTCAGTTCACTGCAAGGTACACGGTAACACCGAGACTGAATGCATGATGCTAGCACCCTACACGACCACACAAGAGAGAGATGATGTTATATAATTTAAAGACAAACTGCACGATGGCTGCATTCGTTTTCTGAAGAAATGAAAAGACCTGCTCAGTCACAATCATACACCAAGAACAATGGCACTGAAGTAATCAAGTAGATATTGCTATGAGGAATGCCAAAGAATACTTGGGGACAGCTCAGCCTACCCAAATTCATAATGCTACTCTAAGAGGAAAGAAAACCAATATGAAAATATACTCTCTCAAAAATATATTCCTAATCAAAATCAAATGCAAACCCACTTGCTACTAGAATGACTATCAGGCAGTTAATAACCTGGGTAGCTTTAAACCGGAGTGCTGAATTTATTCAGAAACATAAATAAATCACTCCAAATCAAGTCAGAAACACAGATCAAGGTCAATCATAATTTAGAATTTAGCAAATTAAATGAGTTGTTCATTTCTGGTTAACATCCTTAGGTTAATCTTAAGGCTGCGTAAGCTTCACCTAGTATTATGCTCGAGACTCAATAATTTGCCTCGACATTTAGAAGAGTTCTTACATAAAACTTTGGATCTGTCTTTAAATAAAAGGCAAGAATACTGAATAAACAGTGCTGAAAATATTCTCATACTTCCCAGAGGATTTTGTTTCTTGGATCAAAAGACTGCAGGTTTTCTCCTCTTTCCGTCAATATTATATCTCAAAAGTCATTCAATTAATTTATTTTTGTTTACAAAATAGAGTTTTTCTCTGTATTTAAAGCTATTAACTACATAACAAAGCCAGCAATACGCATTTTTCTGCATTATTTTCTATGTACTTGACCAATAAAATACAAAAATACATTTAAAGTACTTTTATTTCAGTAACTGTAAAATGTGTTAATTAGTAAAATGATTTTTTTTCAATCATTTTGACTATCTTAGGTAAAACAAACTGGCACAAACTGGCTCTGCTGCAGAAGGTCAGTGCTGTGTTCACATATCCATCAATAGATGAAATTATTATGATAGTAAGTGAGTCACAGGACAACAACAATATTGTAAAGCAAATCTAAGCCACTCAGAGGATTTAATACTCGGAAACAGCTGCATAACAACCACACTTCTCTGAACAGAAACAAATTAAGGGCATCCACAAGACTCCAGCTGTGCTAATGAATTCTTCTTTCCACATCTACAGAGATGATCAAAATACCTGCAGGACTTTTTAAAGAATGCCAGGGTTTTTATGTCTCCATCCTGAGAAATAACTCTGCTTCCTATCATTTGTATTATTATTCATTTCTCATTTTACTAGTTTCACAGACACATGTTCAAATTAAAATACTCAGCAGGAAAAACCAGGACAAGCGAAAGCATAAAACTAGAACAATTTAATTTAAAACAAAAATAAAAAAAAATCTAACGGCAGAACAGTAGCTACCACCTCAGAAGCCATTTGTAGGATGCTTCAAAGGGAAGATGAGTTCGGGTGAGACTAAATGAAACAGAAACTGCAATAAATCCATGCTCTTCAGTACAGACTGGCCTGCCTTGCTCAGCAATAACCTCCACCGACCTGATAAGCAGGAGAGCACAGTATCCTGGTTTGAGGATGAGATTTTTTCACCGAGGGGAGAGGGGATAATCACAGCAACAACTACCCAACCAATCGATAAGGGCAAACAACAAACTGATTCTTCAGCTGGCCACGTGCTTTAACAACCTCCCAAAGAGCCTAGGGAAGCGAAATAAGGATGTCATCACAAACATCCGTGGAAGCTAATCACCTCTAAACAGCCTTAAAACTTCATTATGAACTATAAAGCAGGTGAAAGGCCCCATCCCAAGAGCCAGGGCACAACAATGTAGAGGCAGCCGCTCCCAGCTGCTCTCCAAGCTCTCTCCTGGCACAAAGAGCACGCTGGGCACACACAGAACCCCACAGAGAGCACGCGAGGTCAATCACTCCATCCTGCTAATGAGAGCAGGCAAGCACAGAGACAAACACGGTTCCTGCATCTCCTCCGCAAGAAAGCACACAACATATCATACCCAATCAATGGCACAATGCTTACTACAGCGAGCCAAATATTCATGTGAGAGGTGAACATGTGCATCCCCTCTCTAAAATAGACTATCATGCATCAGCCAATTCTCACTTGCTGATTATCTCTGCCTTTGCTGCCTCTTCCATTTTGACATGCACTCCACAGCGGTTTGTTCAGACCACCCTTTGTACTTAGTTATGTCTCTTTTCTTCTGTTTTTTGGGTTATCTCCTACCTGACCGTGTCACTTATGCACTTTCCACGCTGATGTCCGCTGACCTCTAAAGCAGTAGGACACAGCAATTCCAACCAAATCCACTTCTTTGTCAGCACATGGCAAGAAGAGACAAAACAATGCATCTCAAAAAGGTAAGGCTGGAGAAGGACGGAAAAGTGAAATGGAAAAAAAAAAAAAGATTCAGCACTTCTATAGCACTTTGCAAAACTATTTCTTGGAATTGCACCTCAGTGACTGGGGAAGAACACTGTGCCTCACTGTGACTGCAGGTTAGCTGGAAACTTGCTGTGTGCAGGTTTATCGAGAGCAGGCTAGCACCAGCTGTCTCCAGAAAATACGCAGAATTGGACTGGTAAATAGCTGCAGCACTCTGACTTCTAAGGAAAGCTCCCTCATTCCAAAGGGCTGATTTTAGAAGGAAAGGATTATGCCCATATTCTTTTAAACATACAGTTTTCAAGATGTTGGTTTCAGTAATTTCTCAAATGTAGTCAAAGACTTATAATACTTAAAAAGACAGTATCTTAGACATTCCATCTCCATTAAAGTTCACGAGATGAGCTCCTTACACAGGCCATCAACAAAGTCTCCTTTCTGTAATTCCCACAAAACACCATCTTGCAAGGAAAAAAGGCAACAATTTCTCTGCATCTACGCACTGTAGGAGTGGTCAGTGACTATAATGCTGAGAATCTGACATAGGGTGAGCAACCACGAGATCCATTCCCAGACTCCAGAGCTGTCAAACAAGACTCTCGAGGTGGTTTACACACAGACGAGGATGATGACTCCCCGGCAGCCCCAGGGCTCTATCACACAGGCTGGTCCCAATCTGCACCTGCATCCCAAAGTGACCTTGAGAAGCCCGAGCATCCGTGCAGCACCTGAACAGCTTGAGAGCCACACGCAGCTAAAGAATCAAAGGTTAGTCACATCCTACCTATTGTTATAAATAGATCCTAAAGTCCTTGAGAGTAAACACCTTGTGTTTGCACAACGCCTAGTACAACAAAATCCCTGTGAATGAACTGGACTCGAGTGCTATTGCCTCATAGGAGAGGAGCCTGCGCAAAGCCAAAGTCTGTTTCAGTGTAATAAATATTAACATGTGGATGTAATGAATATTCATACAAGTTCATTCCACATGGTAGTATGTATTCTCCACCTTTCTGAGAGCTGATCATCCTCTGTTCCTACTCTCGTCTCCCAAGTTTTCTGCAATGCGGAGTAGAGTTCTGCAACATTTCTGGGTTGCAGATAACCATTCACCAATATTAAAAAATATGCCTTTTTTTTTTCTTAATGCATCTCACTTGCTGTCTTAGCAAAACTGTAACAAGAGCCACCTCGTTATAAAGTAGTATAAACAGTATTTTTGCGCATTGAATTTTCATATGTGCATATTGCATGGAAACCCAGAACATTCCCACTGGAGATACATTTCTTCACACTTGGAGAAAAGAAAGCTTAACCTATTTTTAACGTCTTCCTGCTGTTAGCGTTTGTCCTCAGTAAGAATTTACTTAGTGATCAAGAACAAAAGGTTTACAAAAATGATCAGTTTGGGATGCACACAGGCACTACTTGTTTGAGAGTCAAATCCAGTAACATTCAAAATTATTAATGGATCTCAGTATGTGATGAAGAAAAACAGAAGTTCACTGGATGCTCAAATTACTCTGTTTGTCAGCATGTCAGCTACCCACATACCTGAGTATGCACAACATGAAACTTTTTACCCTTGTTGTCCATGAAAGCAATAAGCTGCAACACAGAGCAGTTGTAAAGAAAAAGTTTTAAAAAAGCTCTTACCTTTCACTGTGTAAAGGAATTTCTCCCTTCTACCACTACTACTTCTTTCATTTTCAGTTTTATTCTCTCTACCAGTACCTGAGACTTCTTACTAGAACAAGATGCTTAACATGAAAACGTTCACTTCGGGGAGCACTCTGGAAAGACTTAGGCACACTAATTTCCTCAATTATTTCTTTAGGTCTATTTTTAGTAACAATTTTTAAATTACCAAAGTAAAAATATAGACTACTGAGAAATATTTGTGTGATTCTAAGTTCTGTAGCAGTGAAAAAACGCATATTTAAAACCGACATAAGTACTTAGCTATTTAAACTTGGATCATCTTTAACATGAGACCTCAGAATAAAGAGTGAGCTTCCTTTCCTGATGCCAATTATAAATACTTAGCTATTCATGTGTGAATTTATACATATACATGTACACACTCTAGACATTTGTGTGCTACAGATAGAGATATACCCATTACTTCTGCCTTAAATCTCTTTGCAAAGGTTCTACAGCATTCAAGTTATTCTTTTTACCGTTGGCTATAATCTCTTTTTCTTTCAAGGCCCCAAGAGTAGAGCTAGATTTAGATAAAACTCCTTAATAGGACCACACAGATGAAGACCCATATAGCAGAACCTAAAATTATTGTTCCAGTAGTCTCGTTTCCTAAGGGAAATTTTAACTTTCACCAAGGTAACAATTACACTGCTATCACTGCTGTGACAACAGTTTGCACACACACCAAGACCAGCTTTAAATTAGGCAGCGCGAGTTACTGACAGCGTGAAGATGAACACAGGGACCCATCTTCGCAGCGCCCGCACTGTTAGAAGCCTCTGGACACCACACAACACACAAATCTCAAATCCTTGCTACTAATTTCATCATTTCCTTCAACAGCAAACAAGCAGCTTTTTGTCCTAGAGCAGCTCCTCAACACTCCATAGTTAGAAACAAAACAGTCCTGAGGAAAAAAAAAAACTAATTATGCTCTTGGCATCATCTGTAAAAGACCATCACACAGAACAATGCAACACGTTCAGACATGGGTTTGCTTTAGATGAAGATGTTTCCCCAACTTGCACCTGAACATTTTGGTTCTACTGTTTAGATTACCAGATGGTATCTCCATGTCACTATGGATTTGTTTTAAAGACACCACGTATTTCCTGCTGACCTCTTTCATCCCCATGTTTAATAGCTAGTTTATCACTTAATATATTCTTTGATGTTATTTCAGTATTTCAAAACTACATGATATTAATTTATCAGAATAAAACTAATTTTGGCCAAGTTCACCCCAATTAGTGGGGAGGGGTGGCTGTTGGTGGGTTTTCAGTACAGAATTTTTGAAAACTTACTGTGTTTCAGGACTAATTCTGCTATTTTGCAAACAGTATAAACAGCAGGAAATCCACCCCCGTGTTCCATAGTCTTTCTTAGTCTTTTCTTCCACTAGTAAAGCGCAAACAACTCTTCCTGAATTAAAACTTGCGTAAAAACCTACTCCAGTTTTCTCCCTCAATTCAGTTAAATCTCTCAAGCATCATCTACATAAATTCTTTGAAACCGTGATCACATTGAATTTCTGAAGCCATGAGACAAACATATCTACACCCTAATCAAAGAGAAGAAAGTAAGTAGAAGGCAGCACTGCTTAACTGTAGTAAGAGACCATCAGAGATACCAGCATCTAGTGCTAGAAGCACACTCATCTTTTTGGAAGCTATTTCTTTTTCTAGTAGTCTGTTACAGCCACATACAACCAAAACAGTTTGTGAGGTTCGTAAAAAATAATCTATTTTACTCTAAACACAAGTTCCAAAATCTAAATACAAAACCAGAATTTGAAAAGATATTTCATTTTTCATGTTTACTTCATTTCCAGTTAATTCCTTCATCTCATGCAGGCAGAAATCTTAAATCTTGACATCAAAATTTATATCAAATAGTCGTTGAAGAACAAAATCAGAGTTACGCATCACTAATTACACCAGAACAATCACTGGTTTTAACATCTGGCAGTGTGGAACAGCAACCACAACATCATTAAGTCCAAAACCTTTCCTAATTCTGACGAAGATAAACCCAACACGAGAGGGACAACTGCTTTATTAGCAAGATTCTCATAACGTCACGTAGGATAAATGTAAAAGATGTGGTACTCACGGTGAATTCACAGAAATCAATGCTATCGAGACTTTTGCTTCTGTGTATTCTCCCTTTTATTCTTCTTAAAGAGGGCTTTCCCTGACTTACACTACAGGTAGCACCATTGGGATTTTCAGAAGATGGAGTTACCCTGCCAAACAGAGAGAGACACATATCAGACAAAGAACACAAGGTTTTACTGAATACATTTGCTTAAACTAAAAAAATGAACAAAGGAAAAAGCACTGCCATGCTATAAGAAAGAAAGATTGTCATTCAAAGCTTTAGTTTTCAATAAATAGGTACCAAAACAAGGCCACAAAAGTATACAGCAATATAACCCTCATCAAGTCCACCTCTGCTTGCAGATTCAGTCACAAACACCTTGTAGTCCTCTCTTCTGCTTAAAAGTGAGAAGCACCAGGGAAAAGAAAGGTTACAGAGGAATATATTTATCTTCTAAAAATTAAAAGGAATATTTTCCTCTTTTATCTCAGTGAAAAGCTGAGGCCTGTGGTCCCTGTTGATGGCTGGCAGTTAAATCAGTAGGAGCCTGGCAGTGTTCGGCTTCTGACCTTTGCCAGTTTGCCTACTAATATCACTTCAGCTCTTCTAGCAATGAAGAATGATAAATAATGAATTTATCTCTTAAAGTTATAGGCGTAATACATCAAGGAATTACACTTTATAAGACCTGTAATCACATGGTAGTCACATATTCGTCACATAATCTTTAAGGGGAGCTCACAACTAAAACATTCGGAGAAAGCAATTCATGTTCCAAGGAGCTTGTTGGAATTTGCTAATGAGTAGAAGCGGGGTTAACGATTAACCAAATGTATTAAGGTTTGTGAGGTCACTATTTCAAAAGCAAAAATAGTCTCCAGCCAGTTTGACACCACATCAGCAAATGGAAAACTGTGTTCCTGAAAATAACCTCACCAAGAACCACCTAAAAACGGTGGAATTCTTAATGTGCAGATTTACACTTGTTTCATATTATTTCTCAACTGCAGCTACAAGAGGCTTCAAAAACTAGCTTAAATGAGAAATAATACGTACTTTTTTTGCCTTCTCCAAGACTCTGGACAACAGTTCAGTGTTTTTCTCTGTAACCATTAAGATAACTCTCAAGCAAAATATCCAAGTATGTGGTTTAGGTTCTCTTACTTACAAGTAACTGCTGTGGGATATACATAAATGTTTTAAAAAGAAGAAAGAAAGGTGGACATGTCTTACACATGTGCATCACCAAAAAAAGACCCTGCTTAAAGGCCCTGCACAATAACACTTGGAAAACAAAATTCAAAGCACAAACCACAATAACCACAGGCTGGATGCACTTGTTAGATTAGTGAGACTCCTACGTTTACACAGCTCCCTGGTTGGGATAAAAGGTCCAACTGTACGTTCATAGAAGGCTAGGGAGAAATAAAAATTGGAATAATCAAACTTGAAACTGACAACAGGTCTTCTCAAAACTCTTATTCCTTTTATAAAGATAAAGCCCTTCTTTTTTTTTTTTTTTGTTGAATTACTGCAATTACCAAATCGATATTTTGTTTTCAGGCATCCATGTTTTTTGGCTTTTTACACTTGCACAAAAACACTCACTCGAACAGTTTGCTTAAAATTCTCTCAACAATATACTAATTTGTTTTAGATCATTTTTACCCTTGGGTTAATTTACTGCCAACCTTTAGCTGCAAAGATAAATAAAAATTTCTAACTGAAAACATACCTATAACATTCAGACATTTTAACTACATTATAAACTTCTTGCTGAAACTGCACCAGCTTTTTGGTATAATTCCATATGGATTCAGTTCTGAGACACGTGCCTGGCTACTACAGTATCATATTTGTTAACAGAACAGAAACTGCAATAATGCCACAGATTCCCACAGATTCCTTTTAATGTCTTAAGAATTTCTTAATTTTTAACTATCGTTCAAACCACCTATTCTACCGCCTTACCTATGAATGTGCATTTCATTAAGTTGCAAGTCTTTTAATGTTTACTGACAGAAAAAAGACTTTATAAAAAAAAAAATAAGGAAAACCTTCTGTGAGAGAAAACTGAGTAAAATAGTCAAGCTGATCGAAGTTCTGCAGGAACTAAACTAATTTGGATTCTCAAAACATTCACTGTAATTAGAGAAACAGAGTTTATTGTTTTTAAATGTATACTGAAGCTATAAGGCAATATTCCATGGTACTGGCGTCTGAATCTCAGGATTAAAACCATTAATTATTCATGCAGTTTACTCTCTCTGATTATCTTTCTCTTATCTTCTATTTGTATTGCTTAATTAATAAGAAAATGAATAAGTGACTTGCTAAGTCACTGGCTGCATCAGGGGTACTGAGGGATTTTCACAGGTTAAAGCAGAAAGATTCCTGAGAGCTCTTTCAAAATGCCTGCAACTCTCCAGCTGCTTCAAGGTAGGTATCCTTGATTCAAAGCCTAAGAATGAGATGTTCAAGGCAGTCCAGTGCTTTGAAGAGTAGAACATAGCATCAAGATTTTTGGAGGGAGTGAACGATCCCAGATGCCTTGTTGGAATCTGTTTCAGTTCAAAGAATGTGTTTAATATTCTGGAAGCAGTAACACCTTTCTAACAGAGCCCATCACAGGAATCCTAAATTAAAGCACCCCGATTCGTTAACTTCTGGACGTTCGAGTCAAGTAAAACCGAACCATTCCGTAAATCCCACCTGGTGCCCGAGGCCCTTATTTATCATCCGCAATTCCTACAACAGTTTCACTGACCTTGACTGGTTCCTGATCATACATCATATTACATAACCGTGACTCCAAATTATTTTTGTAGTTTGTAAAATAAGCAAAAAAAAAAAACCTTAAACTTTCAGTCTCTCTGCTCCACTGATGAACACACTAGCCTAGCCAAACACTGAGCCACAGGGACTTCCAAGGTTCAGCATCAAATCAGGGGCTAAGGACTTAAACACATCATAAAGGTTCTACATAGAATGTATATAATGTAACAGGCTTTTATGAACATTTATATTCTACTTGCACATAATTACTATGTATAACAACCTTCGATATTACTCAACATGCTTTTTGTAGCTTAATTTTGTCCAAAATGACTCATGTCATGTTATTTTCTAGACAGAGCAGTTACGCTGAGCATCTTGGAAGAACTTAAAGAATCATCTTGTTTAGTGATTAGACTTTGGAACAATTTTATAAAAGACAACATCAGACTATTGAAAGCATAAATCTGTGCCTGAGTTAATGCATGGAAGACAAGTTTTTGACAACTTTATCGCCTCAGCAAGACTTATAATAGTGACATAATTATTGCACTTCTCATAGCTTCATGTAAGACAGGCAAATTGCCTGCCTTTCTTATAAAAAAGGCATTTTGGTACTTCTAGGAAATTATTATTATAAGTGGCTTCAGAACGTGGAAGCCAAACTTGTTAGAAACTTCTGCCTCTAGTAGTTACACCACTCTCAGTTGAGAGATCTATAAAATTTCTATAGTTGCATTTCCTCTCCCTGGAAAATGAGCTTCCTTAAGACCATAGAAATTGAGGATGTCAGCTGGACTCAGGTGAGTGTGAGTAGTGCCCCTTCTGCCTCCAACACAGGCTGGAAAAGCTAAATCCTTCTGCACCTCTGCAAGTATCTTTAGTTCTAAGCAGTGTGTCCTGCCTTTGTCAGAAAAAAAAAAAAAAGGCATTATTTACTTTGCAACATGAGCAAATCCTTTCAATGAGCTAAATGGAAATTGTTATCCCCATTTTAAACAGATACTAACAGGAACCAGTAGTCAAAATTGGAAAAGATCCATTCTGGTGATCTGTATTTTTCCACATGGTTCTGTAGAGACACCCAAGAGCTTCAGTCTTTGATGCTTTCCTTCTCCTGCATTGAAGTGACATTTTCCATTATTTGATTACTCTAAATATGACTCTACTTAGAGCATAAATGGCACATTTCTCCCTAGGGATGGTCCTAATGATAAAACAGGCTTCCTTCATTATAAGCCTGCACTTCTACATCCAAGCCCCAGCCAGAACACAGAGACTCTGAGTCAACAAAGCTTTCGGGTTGGTACTTAATTCCAGACACACTGATTATTCCTCATTGATTTCAAATAAGTGTACTCCCGAGCTTGAAAACAAATGTGTCTGTGCAATATCTTACACAAGAAGCAACTATCATTTAACATCCAGGCTTCCATATCACATATTCTTTTAACAACAGCCCCAAGCAGGGGAAATGGATCCTGTCAAAATTAAATTTCTGTAGTGTGAAGCATCTGCATTATCTTCCATAACCTAAACTGCCTCAGACAACTACCAATCATTCTTAAAAGATGCAGGGAACGTAACTACGGAATAGCCTCAGCCATTTCCATAATATTCTTCACAATGAAAAGTTATCACTAACCGAGCTTTCTGCCTTATTTCATGACTCTGCAGTCCCTTGCACCAAAGGGAGCACCAGGGGATGAGCCAAAGCAGAGGGAGCCCTTCAAAGGAGAGACAAATGCTGTTGAGAAATAGGGGCATTTCAGTGAGAAGAATTATTAGAGTTGCTAGGATATCCTGTTCCTTTTTTTTGTTTGTTTGTTCTGTTCTCCTGCTTCTTCTCCTTACAGCCGAGAAACATAATATTCAGTGTGACAAATTACGGTCTGGTGGTGCAGTTCCACTCAATAATGTTATTTAGCATTCCCTGATATGGGTGTTCAGGTTGCACATATCGCGATTTCAGTAAATTTTCAATCAATTCACTCTTTTAGAGAGCTCTCAGGTCAATAGTTCCTTTTTCTTGAGCACCTTAGCAAATGCTAGTCCTTGCTGCGCTCTGCTTGTACTGTCAGCATTACCATGGAGGGGTTTGTATCCGAATACTGCCCTCCCAGCAAGACGATTAAAAACATCCTACTCATCTCCTTAGGTTCCTAAATATGAGATTACAACACCACACAAACAGGGGAAAGGACCTGAATCAGCAGTCTGGGACTCAAGCAACTTCCTCCATCATCGAGTCCAAAACTCTACTGCCCCTGGTAAAAATAATCATAAAATTATCAAGCTTCACATTAAACTCGAGCAAGTTTCGGGTTCCACCACACCTCACTGCAAGCCTGTGGCATAGCTTCCTTCTCTTTGTGCAATCACCTCTTTTGTTCTCAGCTTATTTATAAAAATTTACTCTTGACCCACCACAAGACATGGGCGACCATCTTTTTTGTTTTCATTTGTAGCCCTGGTTTCGTGCTTCACAATATTTTGCAGGAGGAAAAGGGAGAAAATTGGAGTGACAGATGCTCCGTAAAGAAATAAAACATTGCTGTTACCTTTTTCATTTTCTTTCAGCAGGATTCAGGTGGATTATCTCCACCAACAAAAAAAGATGAGTATTTTAACCCTTTTTTTATTAAATTATGTCTTCGCTTTCACTTATAGTAAGTACTGGCACATCAAAGAATTTATGAATGTGATCGGTTAAACAGAACGTTTTACGTTTTTAAAAATAAGGAAACGGAAGAAAAAGCATCCTCTGATAATATGCTGTCTTGGTTTATACATTTGCTTTAGGTATTTTTTGAGACTTCCAGCAACACAGCACCAAATTACTCTCTTGTTTCACGTGTTGGAAGTTGACACTAATATTGAATTGAATCTAGTACCAGTAACATACTCTTCCAACAGCTGTATTTTCTTAATGCAGCATTTGATAGAGACTGTGCACAAATAAGAACAAATAAAGACGACAAACTATCCTTAAGCATTTCTCTAAATGCATCAGAAAACAGCATTTCATCCATGAGCATAAATTCTATCCAAGAATATTCCAGAGACGTGCTTTCAAACGTTCAAGTAATGCATATACCTCCCTAAAGTTAAAAAAAAAAGGTCCCTTACTTTTCCTCAGTACTTTTACACAACTAAATCACCAGCCAGCATTGCACTGCAGCAACATGATGTCAAGTCATAAACGTTATGAAATGCGAGGCTTGTGTTCGAAGGGATGCACTAGATTGTCTTGCTACAGCTCAAAAAACGCAGAATCCCCCCATGAAGGTAGGCAATACAGAGCCGACCGAGTCCAGCTGAAGACAATAAAGTAGGAGTTGGATCGAGTCCCTTCATACTCACTTAAGTAAGCAAATATAGATATCTTCACTTAGCCTGCCAGCAAAGGAAACATTTCCAAGGAGACAAAGGAAATATGAACTAGGACGATCGGTGTCATTAAACTGCCCATAATCAAACTTCTTAAAAGGAAAAGCACAGCAATAGAGACACTGCTGCACACAGACAGGAGTGGCACTTGGGGAGAATAAAATAGGTACAATACACTTTATGTAGCTTACATAATCAAAACCCAACCGCCCAATACACTACAAAAACCTCTGATTAAACGTAACAAAACTTATCCGTACGGTATACATTTTCGTCTAAGACTATATGTGATTTTGTACTTTATAGTTAGGAGGGATGGTTTGCCAAATCGTGTTATTATCGGCAATGAACAACAAGATTTGAAATGAATGACAGAAAGTCATTACTAGTCCCACACAGTGTTTCTTCAAGTGATGCATTTCCTTGACACTGTCTATGTTAGCTGATAATGTGGAAAAAATAATTAAAAAGTAAACCAACCCATTCCACAACTCACATAAGGGGGATTTTTTGTTGCGCCTGCTAGCATGGAGATGTTCCTGTCTGCGAACTACCCATTTCTAAATAAAACGACCTCGCGTGCCTTTGGTGACACTTCCCTAGGAACACGTGAAGGAAAACCATATGCCAATTACCGCCTAAAATAACACTCTGCTTACAGAGAAGGAATTCTCGGTGTACAAATCTGCTCTTGGCACTCTCCTCGCAGCACACCCAGCGTCACAAGTTCACGGGTTTTGTCCTTAGAGCGTGTCCCGGTGATGCCCCACGTCCCACCGAGGCAGCTGCGGGCTCGGAGAGCCACCGGGCATCGCGGTGCCATCGCCTGCCCTACTCACCCACATCACACCGCTACACCTTAATACAGTTTTCATAACACGGTGTGGATTCAACCGGAAAAAAATCGGTCCGGCGCACAATCAGAAACAGAGGGAATAAGTCGGGGGGGGGAGCGGGCTCGAAATAAAAATGCTGCTGTGGGACCAGAGGTGTCTCTGCGGCTCCTCGGCTGCCAACCTCGCATCTCCCCGTCTTCCCAAAACACCCGCGAGCACAGGCAGCGGCCGCAAACCCACCCGGGCAGGGGGATGCGCTACGGCAGCGCTCGGGCTGTTGATTCACCCAGAAAAAACAGCGGTCGAGCACACAGCCGGCAAGCGCGGAAACACCGGGGACAACGGGGACAACGGGGCCGGGGGGGAGCGGGCTCGGAATAACGGCAGAGGAGCAGCCCCGGCGCTCAGCCTCTAGCCTCCAGGACACCTGACCTGAGAGGCGGCGCAGGGGCTCGGGAGGAGCGGGCAGAGCGGAGGATGCGCTGCTCGGGGCGGAGGGGACGCTGCCTTCCCACGCCGGGAGGTGCGCGGGTCCCCGGGCCGGGGATGCTCGGTTGGCACGGTTCCCCGGGGCCGGCGGGTCCCCACGCGGGGAGGTTCGCGGCTCCCCAGCCGAGGGACGGCGGGTCCCCACGCCGGGAGGTTTCCCGGGGCCGGTCCGGCAGCCGCAGGCCCCGCTCGCCGGGAGGAGGCGGCCGGGCCGGCCCGCAGCGCCGCGATTGTGCCTACTCACCACAGCTTCCTCTTTAAGGGCATGAGGCTGCCCCTGTTGGAGGCGGTCACCCCTATGGCCATCTGCAAGACGGTCAGGTATTTCTGATACTTCATTTTGCCGTCGCCCCCCCTGTCCCTGCCTCGTCCCCGCCGCCGCCACCGACAGAGTCTCTCCAGCCGCTGCATGCAATCATCAAATTTTTATTTCCAGGCATCTGCCGTCCCTGCGTCGCGCTTCTTCCCCTCCTCCTCCTCCTCCTGCCGCGCTCCCTCTCTCTCTCTCTCTCTCTCGCTCTCCTCCTGCCGCACTCCCTGTCTCTCTGCCCCCAGCTGACGCTCTCTCCTCCTCCGCTCTCCCGCTGACGCCTCCCGCCGCGCTCTGCCCTCCCCCGGACCAACAGCCTCTCCTCCTCCTCCCCCTCCTCCTCCTCCCCGTCCTCCTCCTCCTCCTCCTCCCCGCGATCGCCCCCCGAGCCCCCCCGCTCACCGCGGTATCGCCGCCCTTACCCGGGACCCCCCACGTCCAGCCCTTCCCGGGGACGCCTGCCCTGCTGCCCCCCGGTACCCGCTCACCCTTAGCCCTCGCTGCCCTCCCTGCTGCCCCCGTTACCCCCTGCCTTGCTTCCACGGGGCATCCCACACCTATTCCTCACAGCATCCCCCCCTTGCCCCACCTGTTCCCCACAGCATCTCCCCCTGACCCCCCATATAGAATCACAGAATCATAGAACAACCAGGTTGGAAGAGACCCACTAGATCATCGAGTCCAACCATTCCCATCAAACAGTAACCCATGACCCTCAGCACCTCGTCCACCTGTCCCTTAAACCCCTCCAGGGAAGGGGACTCAACCCCCTCCCTGGGCAGCCTCTAACAGTGCCCAGTGACCCTTTCTGGAAAAAATTTTTTCCTAATGTCCAGCCTGACCCTCCCCTGGTGGAGCTTGAGGCCATTCCCTCTCATCCTGTCCCCTGTCACTTGGGTCATATATCTCCCAGACCATCCCTCCCCTTGACCCCTCCAATTCCCCACAGCATCCCCGCCTATGCACCCCCACATCTCCCAGAGCGACCCTCCCCATTGTCCCCAGTTCTCCCCCCGGCTCCTGGCTGGCCCCACTTTAATCCCATTATGGCCCCGGACACCCCACATTCTCCCCGCCATCCTGCCCCCTCGCTAACACTGTGGGGAGTGTGGGGAGCAGGACCCCGAGGGGTGAAGGGCATGGAGACTGGAGGGAATACTCCCCACCAAGCCTCCTCAGCTGTGAGGGGTGGGGGGCAGCTTTAACACCCCCATTTTCTGGTTTCTGCGTCCTAAACGTGTTTGAAAATCAGATTAAGTCAAGCTAAAAGCTAAAGTGTTGAGAGAGGCGGCTGCCTTCTGGGTGCTTCAGCAAAGAGTGGAACACAGGGTGGCCCTAAGCACAACACGGTTAGGGTTTTATTAGTTAAGGGGTATAAATCACAGAATAGTTTGGGTTGGAAGGGACCTGAAAGATCACCCAGTTCCAACCCTGTGATGGGCAGGGACACCTCCCCATGGATGAGGTTACCCAAGGCCCATCCAACGTGGCCTTGAACCCCTCCAGGGATGAGGCAGCCACAGCTTCCCTGGGCAACCTGGGCCGGGGCCTCACCAGCCTCATGGTGAAGAATTCTTCCTAATGTCTAATCTAAAACTCCCCCTCGCCAATCTATACCAATCGCTCCTCGTTGATCACCACAGGCCTTTGTAAACAGCTGCTCCCCAGCTTTCCCGTTACCCCTTCAAGCACTGGAAGCTGCTCTAAGGTCCCCCCAGATCCTCCTCTTCTCCAGGCCAAACAGCCCCAGCTCTCTCAGCCTGTCCTCGTACAAGAGGTGCTCCAGGCCTCGGATCAATTTTGCAGCCTCCTCTGGGCCTTCTCCAACACCTCCATCTCCTCCTTATGTTGAGGATTCCAGCACTGGACACAGCACTCCAGGCGAGGTCTCCCTGAGAGGCACGAGGGGCAGGATCCCCTCCCTCGCTGCAGCCCAGGCCACCGTTGGCCTCCTGGGCTGCCAGCGCATATTGCCAGCTCACGTCAAGCTTCTCCTCAACCAGCACCCCCAAATCCATGCTAAGCGACAACGTTTCATTAAGATGCTGTACTGCAAACAGTATAAAGTGTAATACTTACCCAGAGTTGAGGTCCTCAGGTGGCACTGTCAGCTAGGAAAAATATTGTGAGCAGCAATTGTCACTTTATGTCTCAGAGATTAATATTTCAGAGATTATTTTTCTTCTCTGTTTATATGTAATTTATATCTCAAGACTCTAGTAGGCTACATTTTACCTAGGCCGGTTTGTTATACAGAAACAGAGAAAAAAAATACATTACTTATAAGCACAGGAGATCTTAATTAGAAACATAATAGCTGTGTAACTGTAGGTAAGGAGATGGATGGCTTGTCTCTGTCAGCTGAGAAACCTGAGATGTATACAAATGTCCCAAAATTCTGTGTCACAAACAATTTAAAAATTCAGATGCCATCTCAGTGTTCAGTATAAGCCCGCACACCTCAAGATATGGTTAATGGGTCCTACGGAGAAATCAAGCAATGAGGGATGGTTAACTTGAAAAGGTAAGTAGGGTTAAGGAGGGAGAATTAATTTTTGGTGACTTGAAAAGGTTAGGAAGGTTGAGGAGGAGGAATTAATTTTTGTACTGAAGCAATGCTAGCAGTATGCCAACTGGAAAGCCTATATCCTCTACAGAGAGAACATAAAATCCATTGGAAAACACGTGGAAATCTTACTTTACCTTTAAAAAAACCCCGTAAAACCAATATATTGGTTTCTCTTTCTGTGTATCTAGTCATCATTACCTGACTGAAAACACACTTGTTGCCCTCACAAGTTATAAGAGACTCAGTGTGGGCTGGATTTTATTCTCACTGTCTAAGGTAGAATGGTAGCTACATTGCAGTCAAAATATTCATTTACACTTGTGCAATTGTGCTAAAACAATTTACACCTTGAAATGGTGGGAAACACTAAAAGAATGATGGGACTGTACTAGTTTGAATGTCACGTGTCGGTTTGAACATCACACCTGTCAGAAAAACATAAATTCTTGAAAGAATAATCTAGTCTTCATCTGGCTGTAGTGGTAGAAACTTCATAGATTAGACAGTCTAAGGATACAAGAGAAATGAAGTTTGTTTCAAAGCTGATAAACTTGGAAGAAGCAGATAAGCTTTTAGAATTCTTTACCTTGCAACAGAACTAAATAGAACTTTTAACTCCCTAATAGAGAGTCTCAAAGCATTGGTTTTCATTTTCACCGTAGCAGGGCTGGGACATAAATTTATTTAAGTATCCTAATACAAAAGAGTTAAGGAATGTGCTGAGACTACCTTGCATAAAGACTTAACGACAGACCTTGGCTGTATATTCAAACCTTTATCCAACCTCTTTAAAAGTCTTATAATGCAATTCCTATTAATTCAACAGGAATTCCTAAGTCTATTAAAATTTGCAGAAGAATTACAACTATTCCAGATACAGCTCTATAGTTTTCAATTACTATATTATATCAACCTGGTAAACTTGCCGCTAGAATATGGATTGCGGAACCTTATCTTGATCTCCTTTATCACTAGCCCATCACATATCCCTGCAGGTGCTGTCCTCATCAAACTCTCGCCTGTGTCACTCAGTCTTGACTAAGCTCACGGGAGGAGCAGAAATTTAGGTCTGACTCAAAAGACCCTTGAGAGATGCTGCTTTTTTAAAGTCTTGGCTATGCTTAAGTTACTCCAGATAATGTAGTTTTTCTGCAATAATGCGAGGAAAAAGAAACTACACCTCTAACTGGCACAGCTGTGGTGGTGAACAAGCAAAAATACTCCTCTTTTGCTGATGTAGATTATTTTGTTCAGCAAACGTATAGAAGCTACACTGTCTGGCAAAAAGAGAAAAATAATCTTGCTAGAATGAATGGCATCTTTATCAGTGCATCAGCACCTTTGGAGGCTAGATTAGGCCTTAATGACACATTTTAAGCCTGTGATTGCATCCAATTCCAGGTTGTTAAAATTGTATTAGAACTAAAGCAAATATTAAATAAACTTGTTGCTTTTTATGGTATATTAAATAGCATCTTTTATTTGCATTTTAGAATAGTCTTAATTTTAGTTTTACTCTGTGTAGAGCAGACTTTTCGTAACATTACGTTGTCCGTTCCCTATAGCTCTCAATACTGCGCTGCCGTGTTTGCTGAAAAACTAACATTTTGTTTATTCCTGGGATATTCTTGTTCCCCTTGCTCACTTTTACTCCAGTAACTGATAAAAGAAGTCTTGATACACATGTCATATTCTATGCTTTTGTGGTATTTAATGTGATTTGAGAACTTTTTATTACACAGTCCAGTTGGCAAAATGGCAGTATTCCAGAGAAAATACAATACAACACTGACATTAAAACATGACATTAGATGACTAATCTCCACTTGAATTTAATCTAAATCTTCCTGTTTACTAAAGGGGGTTTTCTGCAGCAGTTGTTAGCAATATTTTATTCTCTTATTATATATTATATATTATATGACATAATTTATTTAATATACTATTATTGGTGGTGTTCTATGAGGCAGTGAGTACATCCGTGGACAAGGGAAGACTCACGGAAATCATTGATCTGGATTTCTCTAAAGCCTTTGACATGGATCCCCACAGCATCTGTCTCTCAAAATTGGAGAGAGTTGGGCTCTGCGAGGACCCTACTGCAGCCTTTCGATACTTAGAGGATGCTTATAAGAAAAATGGGGAAGAATTTCTCAGCAGAGCCCGTAGCAATAGCACAAGGGGTAATGGTTTTAAGTTAGAAGATTAGACTAGATATTAGGAAGTTGTTGTTTTTTTTTTTTTTTTTTTTTCTGAGGATGTTGAAACACTGGAATAAGATGGTAAGAGAGGTGGTAGATGCCCCACCCCAGGAAACATTCAAAGTCAGCTTGGATTGGGCTCTGAGCAACCTGACCGAGCTAATGAAGTCCCTGCTCACTGCAGCGAGGTCGGGCTGGAAGACCAGCCTGATCCCTTCCAACCCGAACCATTCTGTTAATTTGTACAGTTAGACAATTGTAACTATAATATTAATAAAGATTTATGTTAACTAATAGCATTAATGCAGATCCTGCAGGCAAGAACACTACTGAAACAGACTTTCTTGCTATTTCAGTGTCACGTGTAAGCTTCACACATCTCCTCTTTTCCTTCTAGAAAGAAAAAGACAGGATTGTACCTGTCAAAGGCAGAAGAGTACCTTAGAATCTAGCAAGTATGTCAGATGCAGTGACTCCAGGGCTTATTTTCTCCCTCTTCAAAAGCAAGGAAACCTGTGAGTGTGTGTGTTTGTGTGTTTCCCATCTGTGCATTTACAATCCATAGTTCTGTGACTTTTTGTGATCTGCTAGGCCTTTTCTGTACCCACGTTGTCTTTATTGTATATAATGCAGAGCCTTTTCCTGGTCTATTCCTGTTTCTTCCATAACCCCATGTTATGTGAAGATCTATAAAGATACATACAATACCATCAGAAAAAACCAAACAGAAACAATTGGAGGAATTTTCCCATTACGCTTCACTGCACAATTGACCATCTATGAAAGGAGAAGTTTTCCTATTCATGACAAGCTAGCTTGACTGGTGGCAGAAAACTATGGGTCTAAGTGAGTATGGTGAGAACCTGACACAGTCACGTAGTTCTAGGTTGCACTTCATGGAACACTTTATCCTGGTCATTCATTTGAGCTGCCAAATTTAAAAAAGGGTAAATGATTTTGCTTTGGAAGGAAAGAATGGTCACCGTGTTTTCTCAGTAGAAAAAGATGATCTCCACAGAGAAAGTAACTCTTATTTGACTATGGATTATCAAGAAGAAAGGGTTGGCTAGACTGAGCATTTCAAAGAAACTTGCAAGCAAGCAAGTAGCCCTGTTTTGCTACAGGCAGGGCTATATAGTGAGATAGATATATAGCTGTTTATAGCTGCATATCCTGTATGGTGCTAGTGCCGTTCTGCCAGGTTTGATGTGGAGCCGCCTTTTACTATTACTGACAAAGTTTAGGTTACAGGATACTATTAAAGTGAAGAATTCAGCCTAGAACAATGTCAACCTGCCACTATGCAGGACTTGTACACATAACCATTTCTTGTATACTTGTAATTCTAAGATTTTATTCTTAAAAAGAAAAAAAACCCACTTTAAGTCAAAATTATCCAGCTATCACATTATGCCTGATATGCATGACTCTTATTTTATCACAGGAGAAAATAAGCTTAATGTAGAAAAAAACCCCAAGCATATGCATGAATTCCACTAGTGCTCTCTGATATGGCTTATTCATGTTGAAAACTACTGGAGGGGAGAAATCACCAGGCATACAATTTCGATGTGAGATGCAAAAGGAGAAAGAAGCGTAAGTAACATCTCTTCCCAGAAAAGATTTTAAGAAATTGATTGCTGTCTGCAACATATCACAGTCTCAGTACACTCAGATCTAATTAATTAGTCTTGCTAACTGCATATTATTAGAACTGTGAGAGAGGTAACTGTCAGCAGAGGTGTGACCAGACCTTCTGGAATGTAAAGTCACTAATAGCGTTCGTTTTTAGACATTATACCTGATGGGGAAGCCTCTGAGCACACCATATTGAAAAGAAACAAAAGAGAAAATTGTGAAAAGCAGGCGATAACGATGATTCCCTGAAACAGAGGGTGGAATCCCGAAAAACAAAAATTTAGAATTTTGGAAGCTGAGAAAAGCGCATCTATGTCTGAAATGCTATGGTAGATATGTTAGAGAACTACTGCGAAAAACTGGGAATGAAGACCATACTCAATTGTCTAGAAAGAACACTTCCTTCATTTCCTTTTGGTTGTTTTTTAGTTGACTAGAGAATTCTGTGTACACAGAATTCAGCTGTACTCATCAGGATAAATGGATCAAAATGAGAGAGTGTATTACTACAGCTTAAGGAGCTTTTTCCTGCCAAAAATTATGTGCATGCCTCATTTTATAAATTAGCAGTAATTCAGACCCTTATTTAGCCTCATTAATATCTTTGATTAAATCCTGATAGGAATTTTTCCACATCCATGAATGTAAAGCCTGAAGGCAAGTTGGATGTTTGGTGAATGCATTGGAATAGTTCAGAATCCGAGTTGAAGACTGTTTTATATGTCTAGTTGTACATTTGCACGCTGACTACAAACATGAAAAGCACTCTTCTCTTCCAGGGGGTACAGTGTATATGACCATTAACACTATACTGTTTTAACCAGATTACCAGCACTATGAAAATTAATGTAATAGGATTTATTTTAATTAGAGGCAAGTAGTTAGTAATCTACTATGAAAAGAACATCAAAATGTTAGCAGACTTCATTACAGCAATATTGTTTATGCTAAGTATTCAATTTTTAAAAAAAATCATGCTAAGCTTGATTTTAATAAGATCTTTCTTTTTTCTTTTTTCAGAAAACTTTAATTAAACATTTCAACCCAGAAGGGTCAGGAATAGTAAAGTATTACTCTTGGCAGGGATAGACAGAAATTAAACTGAATACATGAAGACTGCAAGCTACTCATTTCATTGTCCTGTCTGAATGAAAGATTATAGAAGCACCAGGCTGGAAAAGACCTCTGAGACCATCGAGTCCAACCATAGCTGTCTGCCATTAAACCATACCCATAAGTACCTCATCTACCTGTCTTTTAAACCCTTCCAGGGATGGTGAGTCCACCACCTCCCTGCGTAGCTTCTGCCAGCACCTGATGACCCTTTCAGTTAAATTTTTTTCCTAATGTCCAATCTGAACCTCCCCAGCGTGGCTTGAGGACAGTGATAGAATGAAAACAAAGTTTAAATGATAGAATAGTGATAAACAAGACGTTTACAATGTAGATGAAGGAATCACATCTTAATTTATGGGTTTAAGCCAGTAAGTGCTCAGGATTTATAAATATTAATACACACCAAATGTTCCTGTAATTCCAGTGTAGGGAAACCTGCAGACATTTTGGTGCAGACTGCAGATCTGTTTCCCAAGTGATTATACTAGTATTATATACCTGTCTCTTCTACCACCCTGATAGATCAAAAAACTCACCATACGAGCATTGACCTTAGCAGGTAGGAATCAAAAAATGAAAAGCTAACAAAAAAAATGGTAGCTAAACCTAATATCAAAAGATTTGATGCTGTAGGAAACTCTTTTTAGGAGTATCTGGGTCTATACCTGGTGAAAGAATCAGTTTGAACAATAGGTTGAAGGATTGGTTTCTCATCACTGATTAGCTCAAGCCATGCTCCAGTGACATCTAACACAAAATATACACCAGATCCGTTCATTTCAGATAAGGGTATTTTTGAATATCAAGTATGTATTTTTTACTTCAGTGACTCTACGTAAAGGATTTACAACCCTCTGTCTTTACTAACTGGTGTCAAGACTTTTCCAGATGCCACTATGTTATTTATAAATGATAAAAATTCATGTGCAGATCAACAATCTTGCTACAAAACAGATTTTCATAATAAATAAGCACTTTTCTGTCCTCTGCCTCAGAGAAGACACAATCAATTCTAGCTTCCCTTATGCGCTGCAGTTATTGCTACTTTTGGCATAGATGATCTGGCTCCACATTTGCTGTGAGCAGACCAATTTTTTTTTAATTGCCCGAGCATAAAAATAAAACTGCCGTTACGGCATTCCTGATATTAAGCTATCAAATTGCATAAGGCCTGGAGAAAATACAGGAATAGTAAAAGGGAAAAAGAGGAGAATTAAACAATTTACTCTTCTTCCCTGAACACAGAGCACAAAGTTTTGGTTTTGGGTTGTGGAATGTGGAGTGTTTTGGTTGTGTGGTTGGTTTAAGGCAAAGAATAAGCTCAAGTAAACAATGCATTGTTAAGATTTTGTCTGGTACCATAAAAAGATTATCAAGTGAAGTAAAGTAAGTAAAAGTAAATCACCTTTTTTCTGTTTCAGCTGGTGCTGAGGGACATGGTTTAGTGTTTGATAGGAATGAACCGGGTTGGAAGAGACCCACCAGATCATTTAGTCCAACCATTCCTATCAAATGATATCAAACCATTCCTATTTCTAGGAAGTGTTTTCCTAGAGCTGACTGGGAAGTGTCTGTCCTGGGATCTGCCACGCTGTGATCTGCATTGCTGCAACGCCACATTAACAGTCACTGTGTAATTACTCTTCTCTGTATAACCTACAACTTTTTCTTCTCATTACACACTAGCAGATTTGAGAGCTCGCTTGCTCTCTTGCCAGCCAAGCAATTTACCTACCATCTGCATGTAAAGAGCACCCAAGCAGTTATGAAACTGTCTGGTTCTTATTTGGCGCTATGGGGTTTTGAGAGCAGTTCATTGGCTCTCTGATCTTCGAAGTAGCAAGCATCAAAACTTAGCATAAAGCTCTGGGTTCTATTATTTTAGTTTTAGTTAAAGAACCCTACTTTTTTGAATCTGTGAAAATTCCTCTCTAATGTACAAAGGACAAATTTTGAAGATTAACTGAAGAGCCATGAATAGAGATCTCTCCTGGCACCCTAAACATCTCTGCAAATCTGTTCATTTTACTGCAGCAGTGCAAACTCTTCCTCAGAACCATCTGCACCACTACCGAGATTTGAAAACCAGAACACACAAAAAAGACCATTGATTAATGGATAATGAGCAAGGGCACTCTCAAACCCACTGCTCTTATCTTCAAGCCAACTGTCCAGGCAGCTAGAACACGCATTTCATCGGTCTTGCTCCCAAGTGAGAGAAACAAATGCTACAGAAGCTCAGTGCATTTCTGTGAAGAAAATCAACTGATTTCTTGCACATACCTAGTCTGATATCCCTCCTCCAAAACTTTGGCTGACAAACAAATGGAGTGAACAAAGCAGTAACTGAACACCAGGATGAATAAATAGCAGTGAATATTCAAATGGAAATCACAAACTCGAGCTTCCTATCTGCTCACATCACCAAAAGTGATGATGTTCCACTTATTGTGAGTGACCGTTCAGTGGCTGGAGCTTTGCAGCACTGACAGGCTGAACGTGTGCTGGAGAGCACTGACACTAACAGAAAGCGCACGGGTCTCTGCGAGACAGAAGACATAGTGTTTGTAGGAAGAAAGCAAAAATACCAACACTTGCAAGTAGTCACTGCAAAACACATTGAGTCCGGTGATCTGTGCACATCATTGTGACAGCAGCAATAAATCACAAGCTCTGCAGCTGCTTAGAGGGAAGGATTCCTATGAACCTGAAGCCAAAGACTAAGGTGGGTCACGCTCTGCTGGGTTCACTCCTTTCAATAGGTAGGATTCTGGTTATTTCATTATGCAAAGAACATTCATGCCATCTGTCTTGGGCGTTTATGAAACATTCTAACTGTGGTATCTACACTGTGAATGGAACAGAAATAGTCCCCGCTCTTGCCTTCCTGTACTTTCATGTGAATACATCTCCTGGTAATCTATGATTTTTAAATGACACCTTCTACTGCAGCTTCTGAAAGCATCTCTGTCTTAGCATTGTGCTGCACCTTTTATCTGATCTTGCGATGTACTAAATACCCCCACTGATTGCTGGGAATTTTGACAATGAAGTGCTATTCTGACAGAATAAAACTTCAGCTGAGTTACACAGCTTTGATCCCATCAATTCTCAGTGGGTGGAAAGCACGCTAAGAAAAATCAACCAGTGTAGCGGTGGGACAGGGTTGTCTGGTAACGCAGAAGAAACGTTCTGTATAAGCATCCCAGTGCTATTGTGACTGCAAGGAGTTTTATTCTTTTGTTGGATTAAAAATCTGGATAGTACCGATGTCATTTCTCAGTTACTCTTCATTCTACTTGATGCACATACCTGACATCTCCTGACAAATCAGATGCTCCAGAAGCTCAGCTTCTCGCTGGTGAATTATATTACAAATATGACCAAATTCAAGGTCATAGCTAAAAATCGGAGTGAATATGATTAAATTAAATATAATGCATAGAGTCTCATTCCTGTTTCTGTCATCTTCAAATTTATGGAGGACTTTCTGGAGGAGTATAATGGTGGATAACACCAACCTTGAGACTGATAATTTTCTGGGAGAGCTGGCTGTAAGGGTTGTCTGAACCTTCAAACTCTTAAGATTTCATTTGCATTTTCTCTGCCATAGGTACTTTACAGTATAAAGAAAGTCGGTTTGAGAGACACTGCTTTTCTCTTTACAAATGCAGTCATAATACTGTAAAAATAACATTTATCTGTTAACACACCTAACATGCACAAATGACAACTATTTCTGCTCTATCTAATAATATTTAAAAGCTATTTTATTTCTTCTTTTAACCTACAATACATGTTCTTATCACCTTTTGTCTCAGTCTGTGTTTCTCTGAATCTCATTAGCAAGTGGCTCTTTGCCCTTTGAACTCAATTGGCCTTCACTAGATGGAACAAGATGAGAGTATTTTTTGCTATTTTTTATCAAGACACCTTGCACGCACGTTCTTGTTTTTCACATATTGTCTGGCTAACATTAGATAGGAGGCTAGTAAGGAAACAATCCATATAAATGCCCTGTGGATTTCATCTTGGCTTCTCCTGGAGGCTCCACACTCCAAGATCTTGAGACATTTTCAGACAGTTTTGATGCTTCCCCCTCCATTACCATAAGCTAAATTTTTCGTTGCAGTCTGTTGGAAGTGTTCTAGAAACAACTAAATTCATCTTCTGTCACCTACACAGAGTGACAACGCTGTCTTCCATTTGATTAGCATTTGACATATAGCGAAGCATCAGAAGAAGCAAACTCACCCATTCCCAGGTATTGTTCCTCCATTTCATAATTTTGTTGTATTTGCTACACTGCTAATTACTGTGGCACATATGAATATTTTTATGTGACCTCATCAACCCAGAGAAAAGAGGAGTTCCATCATCTGGTTTGCACATGCCAGTTTTCCATAATCTTATGAATAGTTGATGGCAATGCACACAATTGAGCTCAGTTCATGTGGGCAAGGTTTGCAGGGGGTTTATAAAGATATTGTTCCTTTTTTCACATTTGTTTGCAGAAGGGGTACACGTCCTTCCAGTAATAACTATCAGTAAAGTTACAGGGAAATTGACTTAAAGAACACGAGAACAATATCAAAGAGATGAACAAACCCGGGAAGTCAGACAACTTCAGAACTGAATTTAAATCATCCTCTTGTGCCTGCCTGCTGCATGTTGCCTTTATCTTCCTATGTCTTTAGTAATAACGATGGCGTATTTGCTTATGTAAAGTAAAGGAAGCAGAAGTCCTACATAGAATGCGTTTCAAAATGCCGCCAAGTGGTATTGATGTGTGAGGAATCTAATTTTGCTTTTATCAAGTAACCATCACGCATCTTTATGCTGTATGTAGCAACAGATAGCGTAATATAGAGCATATACATTCTGTAACTGAAAAACACGTCAAGCAAAAACCGACTCTGCCTAGTTTTAAAGGCACTGGCTGTATTTCTATGTAGCTGAGTACACGGGGGTGATTTGCAGGCAGTATTTACCATCACTTTGGGGGAGGGCTGGAGGAAGGCAAGAGAAAGATCTAGCCATGTTTAAATAACACATAGGATTTCTTGTGTCTTCCATGGGTTGATTAAAATCATGCGTTCCTGCTCGTTCCTTATCCTTTATCCCTTACAGAAGGAGCACAAGACAATAATTTGCAGCAAGATTTTTATGTAAGCGTCCCCCTTACATGGGTTTTATGCAGAAAGGAAACATATGGTTCTGAAAGAGCACTAATACCCAGGTACAGCTGGTCTTGGAAGATTTTAAGTGATCCAGATAAAAAGAATGAGCAAATGCCTCCCAAGGGAAACTCTGGCTGTCCTGACACTGTTCTTTGTCACAAGTGTAGCACTTATGGGGAGATGTCTGTGGAGACCTGAGAATAGAACGGCGGTTGTATTGGCAAAAGAAAAATGGGCATATAAGCAAATAAGACAAAAAATAAACCCTTAACCTGGCCAGCGATAGAGAACTTAATCATAGTCTACCAGGCTGGCAGCAAACAAAAGCAAGCAAACTGATTAATTCATCTATTGTTATTAGTTAATGCAACAACCTAACATTCCTCCATGACAGCAACATCTCTGTGCCAGGTTTTTATTATCCTGCGGCACTGGCACTCTTAAAATTCCTATTACTCAGAGATTTTACATTGATTTAAAATGGAGTTCTGTTTGTTGGATATAAAGAGAGCTATCACACATAATTTAGTGGCAGACCTTAGGTGAGAATCAACCCTGTTTTCTATGTAAAAGACTCATTGGATTTATGGACAAGTGACTTTTACAGAAGGAAAGATCTATGGCACCCAATTTATTTGAGGAGCTGATCACAAATAACAATGCTCAATCTTTATTCTTATCAAACAGAAATATCACATAGCGCCAACCACACCTAATCAGGCTTCATTACTGTGTACTCCAGAGTCCCAAACAGAAGAGCCAGAAGCTGAGACTAGATGTTGTCATTAACTGCTCTCGTGCAGGGTAGAATTCCCCAAGATTTATGTTCCCAGGAGCTGCTAGATTGTCTAAGGGACAGAGAATAAACTTGGTGTAGAGAATGTGAAATTCAAGGCGGAAAGTTCACAACAGAAGGTAGAGGAAACCAGGAAAATTTATGAAACTCCTGTAGTTTCACGATTGCAAGGGGTAAATGAAAGGAGCAGGAGAAAATGAGGAGGAAAGATGGAAGAGAATTGCATAATCCAGTCAGAGGCCTGAGAAGAGGAGCCTTTCAAAGTTCCACTGGGATCGGTAGCAAATCCAAAGCTTACTGTTAATGCTAACAGGAAAGCTAAACCAGAAGCCACAGGCCAAGTCTGGATAAATGAAGTTTTATTTGGCAGGACTACTCAAAGTAAAAATCCCATTTCAGAGATAATCCACTATCCCATCTACAGTTAGAACAGCAATGAAAATAAAGTTGCTAATACAAAAGAAAACATATAAGCCCATCAATTTCTCTGAATTCTGCAGAAAAAATGTATGCGGCTAAGGTGAAAATCTTGTCCTGGGGCTGCCACTGGATAACATGTCCCTAACTAGAAGGATTAGAAGTACCATGACATAAGAAATCCTAAGCTAATTTGGAAGTAGAACAGCTGAAGAAAGGCTGTTCAACAGAAGTTGGAATTAGAGCGAGAGGTTAAATTGCTTCAGATTCTTTCTATCTGTGCTGATCTTAATGCCAGATGTGAGAGTCTGGGTGAGATGACCATGACAAAGCCACCAAATCTTTCATAAGCCAGGAATTTTAGGAGGCAAAGTCTCAGATATTGTATCTAGGTGTAAAATGAGAAAAAGTTCTTTTTATTCTTTTTCATGTAAGATTATTGCAAGAATAATTAAAAAAAAAAAAAGGAGGGGAGGGACAGTTGGGCTTTTTTGTAAATGAAGAGACAAAAGATATTGAGCCAAAGTTTAAATTACGGTAGCTATTTTAAAGCAACTAAAAGCTGTTTGACACATTTTTAACAAAATACATCCAAGGACTAAATACAGAAATGTGCTTGACTGAGAAATTTCCCACAGCAAAAGCAATAAGCTATGGAAAGCCTTAAGTAGGTCCAAACTGCAGTCTTGTTCTACAGTGTCTGCATGAGTGTTTTATAATGTTCTAGGTTATTAAGCATGTTGATGTAGAACAATATGCAGCAAGGCTGGATCATAAGAGCACAAAGAGATACTGGCTACATAACAAATTAGTAACAGCTGGATGGTTTGGAACCAGAAGGCCTAACATGCCAGTACAGGGCAAATTTCACTCAGTTTACGAAACAAGACTACTTTACCTAGGGCAATAAAACAATGCCTCTAGATTGGATTTTGCAGAACCTGAGGCTCCCTTGTGAAACTGTGTGATAACTTAGGCATGACAAAGATGCCACCGCATCGGGGAGCCCAGCAGAGAAATTCTGCTGCCTGGAAAGATTCTGGCTTGAGAAATCCTGATCGCTTGAAGAGCTGAAATGAATAAAGGAATTAAGCTTGAGGTTACCAAATTAAAAATGGAAGCCTATGCTTCTGATATTTAGTAGGTCTTTGTGAATATTTTGATTTCTTTAAGAAATAAACTATTATTATATCATAGTTTATTTGTAGGAAGACCTCATTTTATGAAATGCTTAATATTTTCTGCTTTTAGATTCTCTTTTTGCAGAGAGGTGGGATTTTTTTTTTTCCAGCAGAAAGACTCTTTAGCTTTAATGTCATATTTCAAAAGACATTTTCTTGCTGTCTTTTGCTCTTTCCCTTTGACAGACACCACTGCTGAGTAATGCCCAGGGTCGTACTTTTGAAAAGCAAGTTCTTTCTTTGCAGCACTGCTGCAGGACCCATGGCAGAGCATATATCCAGAGGACTCAGCATTTGTCCTTCTACGAGACAGAGGTTCAATTCTGTAAGGGATGTGTCTGGCACAAGTCTTAGATGCAGATCAGTAAAGAAATATGAAAGGGAAAATCAGCAACTGTAGAAATGATTTCACATTCACGTTTGTATACAATTTTGGAATATTAAGCAAGAAATGCATTAAATTTAAGGTAACTTGTTCCAGCAGCAAACGTATAGCAAGCTATCAGCCCAGGTCATTACTTGCTGGGACAAAATCTTTGCCACAGAGTGCAGGGAGCTTCAACTGAAGTTGAAATAGTTGACGGAACTCATCAAAGATAAATTTATTCTGAATACAAAGTCTTGAAATAACGCCGAGATAACAGTTATTTCCCTAAGAAAATTTATTACCAGAACAAAACTTGCTTGAAAAAGAAAGTCTTCTCACATCTCTTGGCAGAACATCAGATATCTTAGTAAAATACTATCTTTTTCTCCTACAACGAATTCCTACACTTAAGAAACCTTAGTACAACTAAGCAATCAGGTCATATTTAGTGACAAACCTGTCTGATGTCTCTAGTGGGATATTTAGCATTAACACATCATTGCAGAGTGATGGTCCAGTTCGTTCATTGCTAAAAGCCACTTCCACGAAATTAATAAAAGCTATTAATTGCAAAGAAAGCAGAAGCAGGGCTTTCATCACGTGATGATTCAAGAGATAATCCTTGAGCAGGTTTATTAGCACCGAAGGTGACAGATTAACAAATCCTGGCTCCAATGGCTACTATAGTTCCAGTCATACAGCAAGTCTTTACAAGGACCTTAACATTTTCCCTACAATTCCCTATTAAAATTTTTCCCTCTAATTTGATTTCTACTCCCTAGTTTTGTTCCAGTATTGTAGTTCAACTGGTTTTATGGTTGTCCAATATAAAATATGACTAGTCGGTGTGTGACATGTTACCTCTACAGTGGATGAACATATTTTGATTTCTACAGCACTGAGTCAGCATTCTGATGAGTTAGCATTTATATTCCCGACAGCTGTTTATTCCTCTCAATGTAATTTCAGAGATAAATGTCCAGAAGGGATTTGCTGCCCCAGATCTATCAGAAAACATATTTAAGATATTCTGTGGTATTTAAATCATAAAAAAAGTATTATTCAGTAGTGCTAGGACAAAAAGCATTTAATTTTTAACATTAAAAAAGCTAATTTAAATTATACTGTATCATTTTTTAGATATAATGTTGTAAAAAGTCTAAGTATTTTTATTTTCTATGCCAAAATTTAAGAAATATATTGAAACTTCCAATCACTATTTTTATTTTATTCCTTTTATTTAAGGTTGAGGAAGTAGCCTCAAAAAGAAGCAATAGGAACCAGTGCATATAAAGGACTGAACTGCTCCTGGAATAGCTGAATGATTGTGTCTTTGTGGGACTACTTGGCACCGGGGAACATACATCTCCATAGAAGGCAGAACCAGTAGATGAGGATTCACTGCATCCTAAAACTCTTCAGGTGATGCTGACGGGTTATTTTGGCAATTATGGTGCAGGCTGTGGTCATACAGACGCCATCAGTTTTTATCTGCTTTTTGGGTTGATTTTAGTCATCTCGTAAAGCAATGCAGATAGTGCAGAGCAGCATAGTTTTTATTTTCTTGCACTGGCTCTGTAGCGTCTGTAGGACACAGTTGTAACTGAGGTGAGAGACAAACCAAGGAATAAAACCATAAAATAAGAGTTTTAAAATGCAAGCAGTACTTTTGATGCTGAACTCTAATAAAAGAGCAAAACTCAAATGGACTCTAGGGTTTTTTTCCCACAAATACTTATTTATATCAGTAAGTGAGGTTAAACAGGTGAAAATCTTTGTCCATATTTACTGTTAAAATTTATGTTATGGGGCAGACTTTATTTTGAATAAAAAAGTCTTGAATCTAAGCATTCAAGATCATTTATATGGCTGTGACATATGAACCATAAAAAATGCATAAGTAGAAGATAATAATCTCTTGGATCCATTAATGAAAATTTATTTGGGTCATTTCTGTACAAGTGTTGCGCTGCCAACATAGACTAACGTATAGTGCTCTCAAAAACATTACATGAATCTTGAGATTGGACAGTGGTTGCAAATTATTTGATGCCTTCTAAAACCAATCAATAATCCCACGCCTGCATTTGTCAGTTTTCTTCTGGCTCTAGGATGGCAGTACTATAAATTTGTATGTGTGTGCACAACATTTCCCTGACATCTAAAAGTTTAGTGACGAGTGGGTGTTGGGGTTAGTATATTTGTATAAAAGGTATTCCAAGTTTAATGCATTGCTTAATCCCCATCTGTGTGGATAGTACAATTTCTTATTTATACTTCAGCCTTAAACAATGTGAAAAAAATGTAATTTTATCGAATGAAACGCTGCTTAAAGTGATTGTGTATACTGCTCTCTTGAGAAAACATTAGCTCACATGGTAAACTACATATATTTTCTCCGTAAGAACTGTAAAAACTTTGTGCTGAGGCTCACATGACTATTCATGCAATAATATTCAACGCAAAAGTTTCCAAAGCGCTTTACCATAGACATTGTGAATGATACCAAAAGCAACAATAATGGTAATTTTTTTAACCATATACGAGAGCCTGTTTCTTGCTACTATTGTGACTGGTCTTATTTGTATGACTTCGGTGCCTGGAGTTCCCAGGCGAGACTGATAATTGTGTATTCCAACCTCAAAGTGTTTACAGCCTAAGTATGCCTTTATGGAAGTATAGTTATGACAGAAAGGTCTAAATGTTGTTATTACCTATAGTTTAATACATTCTTTTCCTGAGCGGGCAAGCAGGGTGTACGCCAACAGCGGACTTAGAAGAAATATTTTTACGGCAGTTTTATGATTCACTGCTGTTGGGGTGGATCTGTAGGAAAGAATATGTAAATTTACAGAGAGGTAATCTTTCTAAATACAGCCAAGTCTTACGAGAGAATGCTTCTGTGAGCAGGTCATGCTAAGATGTGGTCATTTTGTGATGATCTCTTACCAGTGATTGCCTTATACGTAAATTAAGTTATGTCAAGAACATATGCGTATTCCAAGAGGAATATACACATATACCGGTGGGTATGCATACTACTAACTCCACCTCCTCTCACATATATCCCTTCTCAAAACTTACGCTTCCATTTTTGTTAATCTTTAACAGAACCTCCTCACTTTTATAAGAGGAAACCATTATAGAAGAGGAGAGTCATCTCGAGAGGATGTGTGACTGGCTGGCTGAGCCCAGAGGCTTGTGCTGAGCAGAGCTAAATCCATTTGGTGCCTGGTCACAAGTGGTGTTTCTCAGGGCTCCGATCTGGAGCCAGACTTGTTTAATGTCTCCATCAATGATCTGGCTTAGTCGACTTGGTGGTGTTGGGCTGATGGTTGGACTGGATGAAATTTGAGGTCTTTTCCAACCTTAGTGATTCTATGATTCTAGGTACCTGGGAAACACACATACTGTAAAAAAGCTTTCTGGATAGTAAAGAGAAAGCTTAATATGTGTACAGAGCCCCACTGCAGCTCACCCAGTGTGGCGATTGGCTGGATTCCTGCTGCACTCAGAGTCTTTCTGACACAAAGGCAACCCTTTAGGCACTCCTAGCCAAGAGCAGCCAAAGACAAGTTAGTCTGAGGCTGCACTGCTCAGCTGTAGAAGCCAAAAATGACGGAAAATCAAAGATCAGAAAAAATGTGTTCAAGGCCAAAAGCTACTCTCATCCTTTTCCCCCATTTTATTGCAAGCAGAACCCAGGGAGAATTGATAAGTGGGTTCTGGATATTTTGAGTCATGGGACATTGTGTCAGGAGGCACACACGTAATGTATTGCTATGGTGATGGTTTCCACAGTTGGTATTTTTTGATGGAAAAAATATCTGTATAAGTTGAGTAGCTTACATAAGCTACTGCTACTTTAGTCAGAACTGTCTTTTAGTTGTCTATAGTACCTTAGAATTTGTCATGTTTTACATTTTGTGCAGCAAAGGTAGCAGTTTACAGAAGTGACAATTTATATAGATGAAAATGCAGACTAGTACCCTGAGCTGAGGAGGCTACTAACGAGTGAGTCTTGTCTTTATTGGGAGGTGCTATATGTACCATATAGTTAACTACAGCACCTGATAACTGCTAAGAAATTCCAGTAACAGACTGGAAGGTACTTCTTATGGTATTTCTAAAATGGCAAACTCCAAAATGACTTGTGAAAGACACTTGTTCAGGCATCTTTGTTTGCTTTTCTCTTCTCATCCTTCATTTTTCTTCCACACTTCTATCTACTGCTGACAATAGCCATGGCTTATCTGCTCCAGGTTCCAAACTGAGACGAGCAGCTTCCTATCAAAAAAGCCAATGCTACTGGACAAACAGACCTTGACATAACTGCTGTGATGCCAAATGTCACCAACTAACTGCTAACAATTGTTAGATATGTCCAGTGCTCATTTTTATTATGGGTCCATGTCATAAAAGTATCGGGTGGTATCAGCTCCTTGGACACCTTTTCGAAGCAGTGGGTGCTGTCATGTCCAGTGTACCCTACTTTGGTCTAGTTTCCCATACTTGCATATCTAATCCTTTAATTCTCATCCTCTCCTTTTTTCATTCTTTTATTTCCTTCGAAAAGCTGTTTCTTCTCTGAAAGAAAGAGCTGGAGCCCTCTCAATTATTTTTCCAATGGAAAGCATTCTGTCCCGTGCATTTGCTCATCATTGCCTTTCTCTGAATGTCTTCTAGATCTAATTTAACATTTTTCAAGATGCAAGCAGCAGGATAGCCCACAGTACCCCAGGTGTGAGCAAACTGTTGTGTTACAGTCTGGCATCAGTATCTTTTCTGTTTTGTTCTCTTTTTGCCTTTCCTAACAATTCCAAATAGTTGTGTTTTTGGACTGCTGCCACTGGGAGATGTTTTTATGAAACTATCTATCTGTCATAATAAACTTCCACTTCTGAGTGGTAGCAGGCAGCTCAGAGCTCATAATTTTATTCATAAAGCCAAGAACACTTGCCCGCATACATCATTTCACATTTATCTACACTAAATTTCCTCTGCCATCTCGTTACCCAGTCACTTAGTCTTAAGGCCCATCTACAGTCCTACACATTCAGCCCTCACACTTCCTATGGTGAGTAAATGTGTATCCTCAGCAAACTTTTCCACTCCACTGCTAAGGCTATTTTCCAATCAGCTTTTGGGTTTGTTAAGGTGAACTGATCTCCTGCAGAATTCCCCTGATGACTTCTCTCTGTACTGTCACTGTGCTTACATGGTTGAAGGTTTGGGAGGAGGCATGGTTATGCTGCTGGGTAATGTGGTATTCAGCACCAGTCTATTGGTTGTTAAGGAGATGTCCCTTAGCTCAGACTTCATGCGTAAAAATCATTTGCAGCACTGTTCTGTGCTCTGCCTCTTGCAGTGAGATCCTGCACTCCAGCTAGAGCTCATCAGCCTGATCTGTGACTCCTGGTTCAGCTATGCCTGACACTGGTCAGCAGGGGAGGGGATTATTTGGCTTTTCCCAGCCGTGGAGGGCTCTGTGTTTTCTGATAAGATTCTGCATTCAAAAGTCATCTTTAAAGGGACTTTTTCTACACGCAGGCTAGCATATACACCCCCCTTCACGTGATCAGGTACATGAAGTCTCAGATGTAAGAAAGAAACATCTTCAGAAGGCTAACTTCTAATGGGAAGTGGCCTTTTCCAAAGGAGTGCATCGGCGCATAGAAAAAAATTTAGAGCAAAGGAAGTTGAAAAGTACACAACCCCTGCACCATGACCCAGTAAGCTAGGACCCAACCCACAGTTTCATGAAGAAACTGTGTAAAAGAGGAGTAGAAAGTCTACCGAAATGTGATTTGGTTTGATATACCTGTGCAAAAAAAAGGAGCCCTATGTAATCTGTTGGGAGTGAGTGAGTATACCAGCCACATATCATAAAACAGATAAAAGTTGAACTTTTAGATAGCTATTGGTTTTACTTGGTTTGGACTTCATGGGCTTGATTTACCACTACAATGCACTTAATTTGTTGTTTGTTTATGGAGAGCGGGTATGAATGTTTCCAAGTCAGCAAGGAATCATCTGCAAATTCCTGACGTGAAAATTATCCTGTCAATTTGGGGTTGTGCTCTTCACTGACTTGTGCTTGGATGCCATTTGTTCCCATCTAGAGGGCACAGACTCCAAAAGAGTATTTTGTTTACCATATGCAATAAAGTAAAGGCAATATTTGCCTCTATACCTTTAAAACATAATTACATGTGTGTTGGTTGGTGAGGAACATAGACTGGCCAAGTGATACTGGCACATCAAATGAAGAAATACTTCTGAACCTCTCAAATGTATCCTCTAGATTTGTGTGTGTGTGTGTCGGGCCCAGGAAAACAAATCATCGCTACTAAATGTTACGATATTGGTACAATTCTAAATCATCATTCACAGCAAGAATTTCGAATAGATAGCCAAAGAATTTTCTAAGCCCTGTGATACACTTCCATCTAGTGGCCAATGGAACAGGATTGTGTCACAGCTGGTACCTTAGTTTTCAGTTTGAACTGCCAAACGTGGCATAGATGCTGCTTGTTTGTATTATTATTATGGTGCAGAAAGCATCCTACTACTTCTGTTAGGCATGTTACTTACTAGATAACCGGCAAATCTAAACATAACAAGACTGTTTGTTGCCCTGGTTTGTACACCCAGCTTCATCTCAAACAGCTTCTTGAATCCTGTGATTTTGATTGAGGAAGACAGAAGATACTCGAAAAAAAATGGCTTTGTAGCCTTAAATCCAACATTGCTTTTTTGAGATTTTTTTTTTGACAATTACTATTTCCCTGAGTATTTATTGCAAAGAAAAGTAAGATCTATCTCTAAAGCAAAAAGTTTAGGGGACTTTTACGTTACAAATTACATGAAAAATGAGAAGAGGCCAATTAATTCAATAAGCCTAATATTGTAACATCTCCTCAATCATACTGTCTTAGTGCAGATTTATGTAACTCAGAATTTTTTAGCTGTTAGAAAACAAAATGTTGTAAATCTTTCCAGCCCAATATGCAGTATGGATAATCTGATGTTTATGTAACGAAATCATAAGAAGTTAAATAGAAACTTTCAATTATAAGCATCAAATTGCCCTCTCAGAGAAGAACCCAAGTAATTCTTTTGTGCCTGCTGGACTATAATGCCTTGTCAGATAATTGGGTCTTTGCTCGCAACAGTGCTGAGATTAAGGCATTAATTTAATTTTTTGGATTGTGCTCCTAGTACTCTTACCAAGTTCTGAAGGAACAGAGAACACATGCCAAAATGCCATTATAATTCTAATTCCTAAAATAATAATGATGTTTAGAGGCGACAGATCCCAATATATGGCTTTCCGAATAAATTACAAAAATCTGGTTCTGCAGCTTAGCTCTGCACTTCTTCATGGATAAATGCTGTTTACACAGTTTGTACACATTAATTTTTATTGTCTAATGCAAAGCGATGATTGTCTCCTTCCCGGGAGGACTTATAATTAGCAGTGAGGTTTTGCTAGACTCAAATTCTTTTCTTAAGTAAACTTAAAACTTCATTTCTTAAGTTTTTATATTGGAAACTAATTAAAGAGCTGTAAAATACAATTCCATTAGATTCAGAAAAGTATTTTCTACAGTGGAACTGAGCCATTCCAAAATTTTAAGCGTGATTGGGAAATCCATAAAGCAGATTTCAAATACCAGTCAATTACATGCATTATAAAGTGTGTGTGCACACGTAATCCATTTGCATGAAAATGGAAAAGCTGCACACAAAAATCTTTTGTTGGTCACAATGTGAAAATAAATGCCTTGTGATACAATTGGTGTCGGTGTACGACAGGATGTGTGGAAAGACTGGTGCAGTCTTCAAGACTGGCACAATTTAACCTGGTGTCATGGTATAGCTTTCCCCAGGACACTGGTGTTGAAGCAAATTGCACGTTATCGCACACCAGTTTGTCTTCTCTTCGAGTTCTCTGTTTCCACTGAGGTGACTACTCCTGCCTCGCTGACTTCCGGGACTACATCAGCATCCACACTTTACTCTGCGGGGCGGGTGTATTCCCAGCATCTTCTTTTTATTTCTGCCAGGGTGTATATGTGACTGATAAACTATACGCTCTGTTATCAGGTGGAATGTATATAACTATCTTATAGTGAGACTATCTGAATCTGCAGATATGGTCAACTTTTATGATATTCCGTTGATTTTTTTAGAGTTACCCAAGTATTTCCAGCATGGGCTGGTTTCAGGAAAGCTGTATTTGTCTACTACTTCCCTAATGTAGTTCTATAGCTGCAGGCAGTTCTTAATTGGTTTGGTTTTGTAAGTGAATTGTCTTGTGATCTTTCAGGACCAGTGCTAGAGAATTAATCTACGTAAAGCCAAATGGCATGTATTCAGGCTCTGAATGCCAGCCTGGCTCCTGGAAGTTTTGTGAGTGTATATGGAAAAAGGAGTTCTAACTGGAATATCATTAGCTGTGGGGATGGATCAGCCCATACTCTACAATATGAGCTGTATTGTGTCAAGTGTCTTCATATTCTGTTCCAATTTCATGTTTCACTGCTAGTCAAGATGAACTTAACCTCTTATGACCACATTTTTCTCAATCACTTCACAGTCGTTACGTTTTATTACACTTTTACAAGCTACTGTAATCCAGTCCCTCTCTGAAATGGACCAAAACTAACCTAGACATGCAAAAGTATTAATGCTTTGTATTTACTGTTTATAAGCCACTCACACATCAAAGTAGCAATACGGCTTTTAACTACTTTTCAAGCACTTTTCTCAGAGCATAAGTGTCTGTCTTTGCTGGACACATGTAAATTATCTACAGTATTTCTTAAGAGCTAATGAGCTTCTTGGGAGCTCTAGTCCGTTCTCAGCTGGATTCCTTATTGAATTAAGCAGATGCCTGAACCGCATGCTATCTATATAAAATGCAGCATTTTAGGACTTTCTGAAGTTTTATTTGTATCCTCTTTTTAGATTCAAATCTCTGAAGCAGGGATTTAAATCCCAGTATCCCAGCATGTATCAAGTTATGTCTCCCTTAGCTTCTGTTCCTCTTAAATAAAAAGAACAGGAACACTGATATTAACTTAGGCTGTTTCTCATGTTCCAAGAAAATTTATGAGTAGAATGTTCATCTAGACATGCCCTTAGTGCTTGAACACTGAAAACGAGCAGTGTCACTAACACACTGCTTCATTGCTGATTACCTATAGTAAAGACCAGAGGCGACCCCCAGCATTCACCAGCGTCAAAAGATGTTTGTTATACGAAACAGAATCATCGCTTACAAATGCCAAGTAAAATCACATGCAAATGAAAAACTTGGTAAAAGCACCGGTGCTGTACTTCACCTACATGGAGATTAAGTGACTGGAAATAGTGTGATCATTAAAGACATCCTGACACTGATGATACTAACCTGTATTTGTTGAATGATCGGTTCGGTTGTTCCTCAGCTGGAGGGCTCCCTTCTTGGTCCCACATCTGGCAGGTTTCGTGCAGCTCCATCTCTGATACAGCCCTCAGTTTTGTTTGCTCTGATAATTCTGGGAAACGTCTATGCATACGGTCTGGAAAACAATAAAGACATTTCTCTAAAAGCTGATACGTAGTTCAAAATAACACCTGTGCTTTGATGTGATTCTGCCTGTGACATTACATTTTGGATAAGTGGCTGATCTAGGTAAATTATTTCTTTTGGCATTTTACAGATAAAGTTGTTTCAATACTCATATTTCCAATAGACTTGAGAGGTATGGGTCAGACAATTTATAAGAATATTGGAAATAAACCAAACATTCTTACTCCATATAAAGTCCTGCATGGCCAAAATGAAGAACTGATTTCCTACTCTGTCATACGGGTAAGTAATAACCAGATGTCTCTCCTCATAGCAAAGCTCCTAGTGCCCAAATGTTCACTATAATGTGAATTTTAGAAGATTAGAAGAATCAAGTCACTAGCATCTTGAAGGATAAATACTGCTGTGATGCCCCTTCAATGACTGTGGGTATAGTTATTTGAAATAATGAGAAAGAAGATTTCAGAGTGGTGTTAAACCATCTGTGTGCAAACAGCAGTACATCATTCACTAGCCACATTTCACTAGCACAGTTTAGTTTTTGCACTGAATTACTTTAGTCCAGAGACTGAGTGACCTCTTGGAACTGCGCCGCATTTCCAGCACCTGTCAAATGATTCTTTCTGTAGGGCATAAAGACAATGGAAACACATTAAAACAGCCATATCTGCCAACAAGGGCAGGTCCAGAAAGCAGAAATCAGCCCCTGCTGCACATGCAGTTGATCAATACCAGGGATTGATTCTGTTCTGTGTGCTCAGTCAGCCTGCCATAAAGAGTCTCTTTAACGAGTGCGGTGGATGGGATGGCATTCAACTGCTGCGTTAGCTGGGGTGTCGAAGCCACATAGCACGAGCATCGTGACTTCTCATCATGCGTCTAGACAGTATTCCTTCCACTTTGATTCCTTTGTCCTACCAATCAGCTTTTGTAGGGTGAAGAAGGAAATTATTTTAATGGGAATAATAAATGATGCTCTTGTTCATCATTCCCTTCTGTACACCTTATAACAGGGTTTATCAAAATCAATCTATGAAATTCCACAATGCCTGGATATCCATAACGCATAATCCATTTTACTGAGTCCACAATGTGCATGATTTTAAACAGATTATGTTCATGAATTAATGTGCATATATAGCATGTGTTTTTATTTGCCCGCTATCCAGCAGATTATTATTAGCAATAACAGATTCTGAAACTAGCTTTGCGCATTTGATGTGTGCTACTGGGGGAGGGGAAGGAGGAAAGAGTGTAATAGTGGCTGAGCTAAGGCAGCCCGAGGCATTTTTCTGCCTGCACAAGGCACAGACAGACAGAATGGATTGGGGACGCTGTTCCAACAGTATCCTTTACTCTTCTGGAAATGTGCAGCATTGGCTTTCTCCTTTTTCTCTATATCTACTGTGATGTTGTCAGGGAGACAGAGTCCTTGACTTGCACCCAACTGCTGAGGCCGTCTCCCTCTGTAACAGTAATACCCCCCAAACCCCGTACTGGAAGCCACTGGGAGATTTAAATCTCTTCTTAAATGTTTAGGTGCTGCAGAATAAAGATCTCCCTGTGCTGTCTCTGCACTTAATTCAGAGAAAGCCAAAACTTCATTCCAATATGCATGTTCTGGAAGACCTGGCTTTATAATATATTTCTAACCAATTTTATTTATATTTGTATGCTTTAAAAAAAAATACGATAGCGTAAAGAGGCCTAAGAAGCCTTTTCGTAATGCGGCTGTCCATGGAGTGCATGCTACATGTATTAAAATCCACAATGGCATTTGTGAAACTCCTTCGATTTTCTTGTAACTGCCATAAACCCATTCCGTAAATTGATCTTGAGAAGATACACTAAAGGGATGTCTGTTCATAAACTAATGATGGCAAAATATCTGTTGCCCCATCGAGTAATTGGATCTGTAGCAGTCAATTTTAAGAGTAATCTGGTTTTCACGAGACGACGCCGACTACGGCTGTTTTAAAGGTCAGAATGGTTTTAGATTTTAATTTTTCTCATTTATATTATTAAAAATCTCACAATACTCACGACTTACTGATTTTTATGTATAAACAGTTGCAATACTAGGCTGATTATACTTATTACTGAACGGATTGGTAAAAGACATGACTATTTTAATTAAATTCTAAGAGGAAATTCTGTATATAACCTTTGAGCATAACCCTGCAGTCATTGCTGAGGAAACTCTAGCTGACTCGAAAGACTTGGATTTGTAGTATAACAGACAGAAAAAATAAAAATAGGTCACTAGGATATAATTGCCAACGCTCTGCACGTATTTTTTCACATTATCTCTGCTAATATCTAGTAAATTATTGTTTCTCAAATAGGTGTGAATAGTGCCTGATGTCTAAGTAGCATTTTTATTAACTTCAATTGTATTGTTGATGTTTAGTAGGACAATCTTTTTCATGCCGCTGTTTGCAGATAGGTGTAGTAATTAATGTGACTAACGAGAAGAATGCAAAAGGGATCAATTAGTCGGGCATGATGCCTACAGAACTTATCAGTCTATTTTTAAATATTTCAGAAATAGGAAGGCAAGTAAACATTTCTGAACTAGGCATTATCAGTAGTACTTAGGAATCCTTTTCCCAGCCCTGACTCTTATTCGTTAGCAGCAGCGATGTTAATTTACAGCATTTTGCTACCAGTCTAAATGTTCAAAGTATAACAATAACAGATATTTGTTTAATAAATGTCCCTCCCCATCCTTTTCTCTTCTATAACAATAAAGCGTAAAGACAGCAAATACTCTCATTTGGTACAAAAGAGAAAGTAAACACTAATTATAGCAAATAACTATTAGCGTCAAAGGATTGCAAGACGTTAGCAATACACACTTAAGCATTTCAGAGCAGACAGTGACCTTACCTTCATAGCTAAGGAGAAAGCATGTCAGCAAGTTAGGGCAGACCTCCTCCAAAATGGAACAAAAAGCAGAGAAAGCACTTGGGCCTTTTAAAAGGAGTTTATCTAAAAAATATTCAGTCCTCTTCATGTAGCTCTCCTGGGACCAAATGTCTTTGTATTCCTCCAAGGAAAAGACTCTCTTGTAAACCAAATATGACAGCACTTTGTTCACATCCAGCTCCTCCAGTATTTTCTCTCTCTGATTGCTTGGAATTTCAGAAAGCCACTTATTCTTGTTTTCATTTTGTCTCTTGGTAGATTTTGAACAGTTATAGAACCAAGATTTTGCTGTTCTTCCAAACATTCTGATGTTTAAATAGAAAATAGAAATTTCTACTCCTGCATTTATTGTGCAGTATTCAGTATGCAAAGTAAACATAATGTGGATGGACAGAATGCAAATACATACTGCTGTCTGCAATTATTGCAATTCTAATGGAATAAAGAAAGCCTACATACAAATTATAAAGAAATCTCGCTCGGTGCCCGCAGCCTCCTAAGAGGATTACATTACACTAATTAGCCCTTTACAACCGTTAACAGCTTCTGAACCGTAATGATGAGACTGAGAATTGCTTTGTTACTGTTACTTTTTAATTCTGTAACGGATCTTCAAAGATATCCCTTTGCAAAAAAAAAAAAAAAAAAAAAAATCATTTGAGAAGACAGCTGATCAAACCAAAATCATCTGTACAAACTGGTACAGGATAGAGAATAAAGTGTCTTCTGTACACTTTAATTTTGTATTCCTCAGAGGCCATGCCCAAATCACAGCATAAATGCCTTCCACTACTGATTCTTTTGTAAATTATTAGCTTTATATTGCAATGTATTTACAAGCAGGCAACTGTGAATATATTGTAATCCCACATGCAAAAGGTTTTAAAAAAAAAAAGGTTACAGAGTAAGAACGTTTTTGTGAAGGTAAATATATCACTGTTAAGAATAACAACACTTCTGTATGTCTAGATCTTATAGTTGTGTCCAAGGCAAAGGAAACAGTGGGTAGCGTCCATTTCGTGGAGCACGTTTATCAGTGGCGATTACCGCAATCCTCGTGGAGGTGTTCTGCCACTGATAATCATTCACCGAGGATCACACATTACGTAACCTCCCTTACGCAAATGCTGCTTAAGACGTAGACTTTTTGGTCTTGTTTTCGTGCTTTCTGTCAACAAAAATTCCCTGCATAGAGAAGTGATGAGTACTTCCTGCCGCCTCCTCCTGTTTCTAGTCTATTTTTTCTTTTTCCATGACTTCCCTTGGATGATACATCCACAGACTCAGCTGTGTGGCCTCTTCTTCTCCCTCAAGGGAACTTTACCTGTTGTGCAGCAAGCAAAAAATATATTGCTAAGCTTTTAAGAAAACGAGTTTAATAACCTCTTCAGTCCTGATGGTCTTAAGACATCAACACTGTACCCTCCTGTCCGGCTGCCTCTGTTTCAGAAGTTTCAATTATTTATCAGTCAGCGTGAACGCTGACCACTGACCATATCATAATTTGAGATCTGTACTGTGTGTGCCACCATCCAAACAATTAACTAGCCAGGCTTCACAGAATTGTTCAGAACCATTGCCTGTCACCTTGTGGCTGGCTGTGGATATAACAAGCCTCCTATGTGACACATCTGGAGTAAGGGCAAGGGGGAATCATGCGCTATTTTAAGCCTTATTAATGGTCCCAGTTTAGAATGGTGTGGATTATTGACCGCAGCAGTGAGATTCTTGTGCTTCTTCTGTAATCATCTTGAATCTCCTCAGGCAGAGCTGCCTGTGTGTTGCCTGGCATCACACACCGCTGCTGAGATGACCTGCTGGGTACGAGATCGGGGGTGAAAGGCATCTGCTATCCTATTAGCCAGGTAGTACAGCTAAGCAGGGGTAATACTCAGTAAGCAGAGAAAGTAGCCAACCTGTCTGAGAGGCCTGGCACGTCTTCCTGGCAACCTTTGAAAGCTAGGAGACTAATTCTTAAGATTCCCTTTGATTTTCTAACCTCCTACTAATAACATCTCTCTTATTCCTTCCATATTCTCAATGAAACCTCACGCTTTTTCTTCTCTAGAAGCTGTTTCTCTCTCATGAGTTCTCCTAATATTGTGATATCTCAGCAGGTTTGGGTTTATAACACTCAAAGATGAAATACTGAGGATGTCACCTGAACACGTTTCTCAGAGTTTGACCTCAGAACTAAATCTCTGTTTACTTTATTGTGCTGATAACACTGATCGTCATCATTGTCCTAAGTGGAGTAATAAATTCTGCACAGCACTGAATTCAGAAGCTAAAAAGAAGGGTAACTTGTCAGATTAATAATGAAATGAATTTTTAAAGGAAAATGTAGAGCGTGTCCTATTTTTACACATGCCCGTGGCGGTTCTGCCCACAGTATTCCACCCTTGAAAAAGAGTGACCTTGCTATAAGTGACAAACATTGGTGTGGCAGGTTGTATCTTTTCAGTAAAGGAAGGAAGAATTGCTGTGAATGAAAAGCGTACGTAGATATGTTTGCATAGGGATAGTCTCAATCTACCTTAAATAACAAACCCATTACATTAAATAACAAAAGCATTACAAAGGTTAGGTGGGGCAGAATGACTAGAAGAATTAAGTACAAAGCTGTTAAAAAAATTCTGAGCATTCATGGGAGAGAAAACAATACTTTCCAATGAAAATGCAAGAAAAAAAAAAAGGTTGATATAATGTGAACGGGTTAATACAGACAGTGAATTGTACTACACACAGCGGGAGACACAAATGACAGCTTAAAATTTCTGAGTATATGGTATAGGAGAACCTTTGGGCTCCATGCACTGACTAATTTAGAGGTTTTTTTCTAAAGGACTACAATGTTTTGATCTAGATGTGTCCCTGTTGCTTTTGCTGGCAAGAGAATATATCCTTTTAGAATGACAGAATCATAGAATCACCAGGTTGGAAGAGACCCATCGGATCATCGAGTCCAACCATTCCTATCAAACACTAAACCATGTCCCGCAGGACCTCATCTACCCGTCCCTTAAACACCTCCAGGGAAGGTGAATCAACCACCTCCCTGGGCAGCCTGTTCCAATGCTCAATGACCCTTTCTGGGAAAAACTTCCTCCTAATCTCCAGCCTAAATCTCCCCTGGTGGAGCTTGAGGCCATTCCCTCTTGTCCTGTCCCCTGTCACTTGGGAGAAGAGCCCAGCTCCCTCCTCTCTACAACCTCCTTTCAGGGAGTTGTAGAGAGCAATGAGGTCTCCCCTCAGCCTCCTCTTCTCTAGGATAAACACCTCCAGCTCTCTCAGCCATTCCTCAGAAGGCCTGTTCTCCAGCCCCTTCACCAGCTTCACTGCTCTTCTCTGGACTCACTCCAGAGCCTCAACATCCTTCTTGTGCTGAGGGGCCCAGAACTGAACACAGGATTCAAGGAGCAGCCTCACCAGTGCCGAGTTCAGAGGGAGAAGAACCTCCCTGGACCTGCTGGTCACACCATTTCTGATCCAAGCCAGGATGCCATTGGCCTTCTTGGCCACCTGGGCACACTGCTGCCTCATGGTCAGTCGCTGTTGACCAACACCCCCAGGTCCCTCTCCTCCTGGCAGCTTTCTAGACAGACTTCTCCCAATCTGTAGCTAAATTATGTTTTTATGAAGTCTGAAAACCGCAAACAATGGGTGATATCATAGGAATTCTATTAAATTGTGGGCAAATACAAAACTTGACTCTTGACCTTCTCACATACCATGTAGTTATTTCCAGCTATGTAAACTGGAGAACAAAATTCTAAAATTCTGGCTTGGTAATTTTTTTCCTGATGTTCAGCGTAAACCTCCCCTGGTGGAGCTTGAGGCCATTCCCTCTCGTCCTGTCCCTTGGGAGAAGAGCCCAGCTCCCTCCTCTCCGCAATCTCCTCTCAGGGAGTCGTAAAGAGCAATGAAGTCTCGCCTCAGCGTCCTCCTCCCTCATCCGCCCCCTCAGGACTGTCATGGCGGGCGGGGCGTGCGTCACGGGGCGGGGCCGCGCGCGGCGTCACGTGGGCGGCGGGGGCGATGGAGGCGGCGGCGCGGCGGGTGCAGCGGCAGGAGGAGGAGGTGCGGCTGTTGGCGGCCGAGGTGGGGCGGCTGCGGGAACCCGGCGGCCCCGAGCTGCAGCGGCTCCGCGCCGAGAACGAGAAGCTGCGATACCGCCTCCTGCACCTGCGCCGCAGCCGCGATGCCGAGCTGGCCCGGGCCGGGGCACAGGTACCGACCGGGGAGGGAGGGAGGGCTGAGGGGTGAGGGATGGAGGGGTGTGGGATGGAGGGGTGAGGGGTGTGGGATGGAGGGGTGAGGGGTGACGGGAGGGAGAGACCGGGGAGGTACGAGGGGAGAGATGGAGAGATAGAAGGACACGAGGGTAGCGCCAGGGGGGATGTAGAAGGGATGGAGGGATGTGAGGGACACGGGGAGGGATCAGAGGACACAGGGATGGAGACATGAGGGGATGAGGGAGATAAGGGGATGGGGGATGAGGGGAGGGATGGGGGCACGTGAGGGGAGGGATGAGGAAGATATGGGGATGGGGGATGAGGGGAGAGATGGAGAGATTGGAGGACATGAGGGTAACGCCAGGGGGATGTAGAGGGATGGAGGGATGGGGAGAGGGATGAGGGAATGGGGGAGACACAGGGGAAGGGATGGGGAGATGGAGGAAGGGGACACAGGGGGAGGGATGGAGGAAGGGGATGCAGGGGGAGGGATGGAGGGATGGCAGGATGAAGGGGACACGCAGGTAGTGCCAGGTGGAGCAAGGCTGAGCAAGGTGAGCAGTGATCCCCATCAGTCATGTGCAGCCAGACAGGAGCTGGGACAGGAGAGATTCCCACTGACAGGCGCAGGGACCAATCCTCTCAGAAAGCTCAGGCACGTTCTAGTCGTCTCCAAGGACTCATTTTAATGTTCTTATGAACTGCCCAGCAGTCAGAGCTCTTGCTAAGTGGGAGCTGGCTCCAGCCCTGCCCTTCCCTTGGGGCTGGGGAGAGGCTGCAGGCAGAGGGGGTTGCAGGAGAGACACCTACTCGGCACAGACCACACTGAACACAGGGCGTTCTCATCTCCTGAGAACGAACTATGTCTGGGAAACACTGAAAGAAACCATCCTGTCACAGGCACATTCTGCCTAGCTTTTAAAGGACACAATTACTTAGATGAAACTTAATCTGCTTTAGCTTAAATCAAAATATTCCACTCTTTGCAACAGGAACTACTTCTTGTTATCAGCTTGGTGAGGACTCTCACTGCACTTGTGGAACAGGAAAAGAACTCGGATGTGTCATGTCTTTCTGCTGTGCTAATTTTCAGTTCTAGAAGCCTGCACTGCCTGCAACTACCTGAAAGGAGATTTTAGCGAGGTGGATATCAGTCTGTTCTCCCAGATGATAAGACAAGAGAGAAGGGCCTCAGGTTGTGCCAGGGCAGGGTCAGATTGGACATCAGGAAAGATTTTTTCACTGAAAGAGTTATCAGGTACCGGCAGAGGCTGCCCGAGGAGGTGACTGAGTCCCCATCCCTGTAGGTATTTAATACATGGGTAGGCAGAGTGCTTAGGGGATATAATTTAGTAGTGGACAGGTTGGACTTGATCTCATAGGTCTGTTCCTAACAACTCTATGATTCTAAGAGCAGATCTTATTTGGTTGCAGTTGCCTCTTTTGCCCGGTACTGCTATGATCTGGATAGTTTTATTTCAGTGGTTACTGGGAAAAGTGTTAGAAGCCTAGGGGTATACTTCATATTGCCACTGTTTTCAGGAAGTCTCCAGCGCAAGTCCAGCTGTTGTGGCGAATCAAAGTAACGAGGCAAAGAAAAAAGAAAAGGAAACCGTGAACCGACATCAAAATGATGTAAGTGTGTGTAATAATGGAAGAAAGAGTACTCTTTGGCTGGGTACAGAAAAGGTGCTGAAATCTGAAATGCTTTGCTGTACTTTGAAATCCCACATTTTGGGAAGAAGGCTTGCTATAGCATGTGTATAGAAAAAATTGTTACCCAAGAGTTTAATCTTGCATATCATTAGTAGGGTTACTTATACATTGTTATATCTCTCTTTATAATGTAACAAAAAGGTTTGGGCTATGGGGAAATAAGGGTCAGGATACTGTGGTTCCTAAAGAGCATGATGGTTCATGAACAGCTAAACAGCGTGTGCAATGACTGAAAGAAGGTGTAGGCAGCACTAGCTGTAGTTCAATGCGTCTTAATAATTCACCTTACGTTAAACTAAAGGAAGCTTCCTCTGAACTATGTTGTTTGAATCTAGTGCTTCAGATGGGCTGGCAGAAGTGGGGCCTTGTTCGAGTAATCCATTCTTCTAGGATGTCAGCCAAACACAAATTCTGGAACGGGAGTGTAGGCTGCTTTCTGAGGCAAAACTCACAAAGCTGCTTAGGCCCAGATTGGTGCATTGGAAACTTGGAAAGCCAGTATAAAATAGTCCCGCCCAACTTGCTGTCTTTCTTGTGTGTAATTATGTTCAAATGCTTTACCGCGTGTTTGTATAAACTCTAGGGCAGTGAAATCTGGTCTTAGTTGGAACCTCTAGGGGTGCATGAACGCTGAATCCTTTTATTCTCTTTCTCTCACAAATGTGTATGATTAAATTTGTTACAGCTACAGGGTGAGCCAAGCTTCATACAAGACAGACTGAAGCTTTACGAAGCACTGAAAAAAGAACATGATGCTTTGCTAGCTTACAGAGCGGCCAATGAGAGCAAACCTATAAAGATTACTCTAACGGATGGAAAGACGGCTGAAGGGGAATCCTGGAAAACCACACCACATCAGATAGCTGTAGGAATTAGGTAACGCACAGATTGAAGGAGTTGTACTTCTGGAAGGATAAATCTGTTGCTACAATCATTTGTCTCTTACCTTGTTGCACAAACTCAGAGTCATGGTCAGTGGGTGGTGACTCTCTCAAGCTGGTTTATTTGGAAAGTGTCACTGAAGCTTGATTCAGCAGCAGTAACTGGGTGAAGTTACTGTTGTGAGTGGTGCTCGAGGTTCTGTGCTGGGGTCATAGTGCTTGCTTCCAATTAAAAAATACAACAATTAGCGAGACTGCTGGGAATCAACAGGAACATCTGAAGTTTTGCAAGTTACCAGGGAACAGTAGAAACTGTTGTTAGAGGGAACTTTCCTCCTGATCCCCACACTGTAAACTGTTGAATGAAACTTTAAGATCTTGTAGATCTATGTAAGGTTTTATACCTTAAGTAGAAAAGTGTTCACAAAGACCTCGGAAACAAAAGTGATAGGTCGTTAAGTGCTATGAGATGTGGGTGGCTTCTCACGCCACTTAGAAACCTAATCACTTTTGCAAATCTGAACCTAAATATTTTGATCTCTTGTCATGATTTCTGTTTTCTAGTCAAGTGTTGGCTTCGAATGCAGTCATAGCCAAAGTGAATGGTGAGTTGTGGGACCTGGATCGTCCACTGGAGGGAGATTGTGCTCTGGAGCTGCTTACATTCGATGATGAGGAAGCAAAAGCGGTGAGTAAACACTCAGGTTTCTGCTTCACTAAAGGAACCAATGACGTGAAATTGATTGTAGCATTATGTATGGAATGCCTTGATTTGCGTGCTATATTGAAGTAGTTTCATTTCGTTTAAGACAAGTGTTCTCTGGTTTTATTTGGTGTATTTGAAGCTCTGACACTGAAAGCAACAGTGAAGCTGTCTTACAGTTTCCTAAATGTTGTCCAGTATCGCATTTGAATCTACACCTCCTTGTACCAGCCCTGTTTATTAGAAACTTAAGTGGGTATGTCTTGGTTCAATTAAACTAGGTGTATACTTTGCAACATACCCAAAGACTCTTCTCGTGAGATTCAATCTTAAGCCTATGTTTATGTGCTAAAATTAGACTTCATTTTGTCACAGGCTCATTCATGGTTTTAAGCTGCTTTGAGACATTTCAGGAGTCTGTAAAGGCCTAATTTTATAGGACTGGCTATAAAGTGGTCTGGATTAATAGGGGCTTAGAACATAAGACTAGTATTGATCTGCTGGGTTGTGAATTCCCCTATTCTGCCATTTCAGGTGATGTGTTTTACACTCCTATTTAACAAATGTACTGTATGTGATCACTTGTAACTTATCTGGCTGCATTGCTTTAGATGTGGTTAGTATAGACAGTTATAACTGTCCAGAAACTGACTTATAAATGAACAAGGCATAGCAAGAACTAGAGTGATTGAATTGTGCAGAGGTAAAATTGTCTTTTAGACTGAAATGAGATTTATTGCAACATCGGCCATTATGTTAATCTGATCATTTAGTGCATTTCAAAATGAGAATAGGTAATTGTTATACTGGTCATGGAATTTAAATAGTATCAATTCCAGCATACTTCCCATCTGCAGATATACCTTTACTTTGTTTTATGCAGTGCAAATGACTCCACGACTTGCTTGTCTGACTTTATTTGCAGGTTTATTGGCATTCAAGTGCTCACATCCTTGGAGAAGCCATGGAAGGTTATTTTGGGGGCTGCTTATGCTATGGACCACCAATTGAGAATGGATTTTATTATGACATGTACATTGAAGACAGGTAAAATACCACTGAGAACTTTAATACTCTGTATTGAAGCTCAGTACTAGAATTGGGTTTGCTCAGTTTTATTTCTGCATGTTACAAGTAAAATTATGTATCAAGTATAGTTTAACAGTGACAGGTTCGTCCTCTTCATAGGGTAGGTATGTGTGTGTATAAATACTGAGTGTGTCTATATATTTAAATTCAGGAGCAGTGTTTCATGGGCTCCTTAAGACTTGCAGCAGTTGAATGTTCTGTGAAAAAACATGGAGGGTTTGGGTAAATCTTTATGAAATTACTCAGAGATATAGAAGGCATTTTCTTTGAAGAATCATGGGAGTTTGGTTTCAAGGTGCCATAGTCATTTGTAGAAACATCACGTATGCATGTAACTCGTGTGTTTACTGCTTTTCTAATCCTTGTGAACAGCTTTACGATTCTGTTTTTTCCTTGTTTATCTTTCTGTAGTCAGAAGAACATGGAATCTGCATCAGCTGATAAACTAGCACTTGCAGCTGGGTCAAACCTTTTTTTTTTTGGCCTTAAATATTGTATGCTTAGGGGTACAGATCTTCCAGACACTTAAACATGTCAAAGTCAGCTCTAGGAATGATTTTGGTGGGTTTCTTCACGATGACGCTGTTTCTGAGTTTAGCGTCTGAAAGTACAGCCAATTGGAAGAAACTAAGAAAATACTGTGAGAAATCACAAGAGGGCATCCCATATTTTTCAAATTAGACCAGTAGAAAATGGTCACTTAAATAACAGGAATATAAAAATAATTAATTTCTATTTCTTCTTTTGATGTCTTATTTGTTTAGAGGTGTGTCTAGTACTGAATTCCCCTTACTAGAGACCCGCTGTAAAAATATCATCAAAGAGAAGCAGGCTTTTGAAAGGCTGGAAGTCAAAAAGGAGATCCTCTTAGACATGTTTAAGGTAAATCTTCCGAGTAGCTGTGATTTTGGTACCGTGAGCTTTTAAAATGTAACTTGATTAAATAGTGAATGTGACTGACTTACCAGAGTAGCACCAGCCTAGTAAACAGAAGAAGAATAGCATCCATTTCCCCCTCTCCGTATAGCTCTCAAGGGTTCAGGATGGTTTCAATAATAAAAACAGTTTCTAACCCCTCAAAACCACCTGTGCTTAAAACACCTTTGGGGAAATTGAGATATTTTTGTCTCTTTCCCCTACTGTTTTATAACTTTCCTGAAAGGATGTTGAGTTTTTGTGTTCATGTGACTTTTTAGTCGAGTGTCTTTTACTGATGTATTTACATTATTAATAGAAAATTTTATAATAGAATGTTATTAGCTATTTTATTGACGTTTCTAGTTTTTCATGTTTCTCCACACAGTATAACAAGTTTAAGTGTCGTATCCTTAATGAAAAGGTGGACACACCAACTACCACAATATACAGGTAAACACAATTAAATTTAAAGGCATTAGGAAGTGTTTCTATAGTTAGGAGTATTTCATTTTAATTCAGAGGACAAATCTTTTTTTTTATTCTAACTTCTGAATAATTGTGTGATTGGGACTTAATTTTCTAATTAATATGGCTGCTTACGTAAATCAGGTCTTTCTCTGCAGGGAACAGATCAGGTCTTAGTTTGTGGACAAGCGGCAAATCCACTTTTCACCCATTCCCTCTGCTTTCAATAAGCAGATTAAAATATTTTACCACCCATGACACTGAATGGCTGAATAACAGCGAAAGCTAACTCTTAGTTCACTGTGAAGTGAAAACCCTGTTAATTCAGTTGCCAGCGTTAACGCTAGTTAGCTAGAAAATGGCAAAACCATTTTTCTTGGGGTCTGTTACGCGTGGTTTGAAATTTCCTGGCAAACCTTAACAATGTTTACAGAGGTAGCTGCATGAATTGCTGAGTGTGTTATGGTGCTCGCTCTTGAAAACGGATCAAACATGCTTTTTGATTTTGATGGGAATGGTTGGACTCGATCCGGTGGGTCTCTTCCAACCTGGTGATTCTATACTGAGTATTTACTGAGTGAATATTCTCCTTCGGGTAGAAGGCACAATTACATTTAATAAGTACTGAATTTGCTGAGTGTTGTATATCTATACTTACTAGTGTGTTTGAACTTGTCAAGCATTACCTGGTGTGCCATTAGTGCCTGTATTTAAAAATGTTGGGGTGTTTTGGAGTAAATACTTTTTTTTCTTTTGGGATATAGATGTGGTCCACTGATCGATCTCTGTAGGGGTCCACATGTGAGACACACTGGAAAAATTAAAGCCCTTAAAATATTTAAGGTGAGTTTAAATTAACCGTGCATTAAAACATAAGTAAACTATAGGTCAGTTGATGTGTTTATGTACGTATTTCTCATGAAGTAATACACTAGGGCCCTTTGTGTTGTTTTCTTTGCTTACTCTGGAAATAGTCCTTCATTTCTTTCCCTGCTCCTGTTGTACATGTAGAGCTACAGATGTGCATCATTCATCTGCTTCTGTAGCTCAGTGATTCTTGATTGTCACAATTTAGTACATGAGTAAAAGTTAACGGTATCTTTTTTTCTGTCATAGTGTTAGTGCAGTAACATGCATGCTTAGACTACAATGAGGAACACTGCAAAAATAAGCTAGTAGCAACTAGATTAGCTGTGGGCTAAGTTATGCTGTGCGTAACGAGTTCTGTACTGTGCTGGTATCCCCAGCCAGCACTGCATTTCGTACTACAGTGTCCTAATCTGAGTCTGTACCAGCTATAGCATCTGGAGGGGGTGGGGGGCGCACTATTCTGCAGCAAATGAACGTGCATGATATTAATAGTGTCAGAAAATAGGATTTTTTACCTTGTAAGATGGTATCTCTCAGGCACAGAAGGTTAAGATCTGCAAGTGCCACTGTCTAAAAATGTCATTGCTGACAGGAAAGGCAGCGTTTGCAGATACCTCTGGCCATGATGCAGCTTGCAGATACTAATTTTGGTAACCTTATTTGGCTGACCTCATTGGAACATTTATCACAGTTGTTTTGCTGGCTTCCTATGGGAAGTTTATGGAACTCTTGAGTTCCAGGGTTTAAGCATTAGATTGTCAAAACAACTAGTGTTTAACTTTGTCTTCCGTGTTTCCCTACTACATTATGTTTTGAATATAAGAAAGTGCTGCTTTTTAGAAGGTATCATGTAAGATAATGGAATGTGTCGTGACAAGAGTTAAAACAAGGTGCCTAAGCAGAATAAAACTATGACTTGAACAGTCACTTCCATTTACATCTTCTGTATTGGTGTGGTGGCTAAAAGGCAGTGCAAGTATATTTGTATTATAAACAAACTCTGGGTGACTGCATATTCTTTTTACAAGATAAAAAATCATAATGTCTGAATGCATTAGTGTTTATTCTTGTTTTCCCTGAGATTGTGTGATGTTTAATCTTAAAGTATGGATTTTGTGCATCAGAATTCCTCTACATATTGGGAAGGAAAATCTGATATGGAAACTCTTCAAAGAATATATGGAATATCTTTTCCTGATAACAAAATGATGAAGGAATGGGAAAAATTCCAGGAAGAAGCCAAAAACCGGGACCATAGGAAAATTGGAAAGGTATGCTATTTCATGGTCTACCTCTTTTCGATGCTTCTGTAATAGAATTTATTTACTTTTGTTGGGTTTTTTTCCGCACTTTTTTGAGCGAGAGCTAATTACTGTAATGTAATGTTTCATTTTTGTTCACAGAGTCTTAGTGCACATGTGGTAGTCACTTTCTGTGTCTCTGCAGTTCCATCTGAACTGGTGTTAGAGCATTTTGTTTTTTACTTACCTAGGAACAAGAACTCTTCTTCTTTCATGATTTGAGTCCTGGAAGCTGCTTCTTCCTCCCCAGAGGTGCCTTTCTTTATAACACGCTTGTGGATTTCATACGAGTGAGTATGTACTCGCGTAACTCCTGGCAAGCTTCATGTCACTTGTTGATGTTAAATGACAGCCCATTGATAGCACTGAGCTATCCTCAGAGAGAGAAACACCTATCTATGTGACCATATACCTCGTTTTCACTAGGATTAGATGGATCTGACTTCTTTGAAAATAGGGCAGAGTAAGATATCAACACGTGCTTTTTCCGGTTGTATAAAACCTACATATGCAGTGCAGTAGTCCTTTAGTCTCTTCATTAATTGCCATCATAAGAACGCAGTTAAAAAGAAAAAAAAACACAGCACATTTTTGCTTTTCACAAGCTCTGTCACCTCTTAAATGTTGAATTTGTTTTATAGGAGGAGTATCACAAGCGTAACTTCACTGAAGTTGTATCTCCAAACATCTTTAACAGTAAACTCTGGGAAGCATCGGGACACTGGCAACACTACAGTGAAAACATGTTCTCTTTTGAGGTCGAGAATGAAACTTTCGCCCTTAAGCCAATGAATTGTCCAGGACATTGGTTTGTACTCTCAGCTGCAAATCATCTGGTTTTCCTATATTTATCCTTTGTGAGGCTGTGGGGAAATAAATGACGTGGTAGTGCATGTAATCAGGTGTGTTTAAAATAGACTACAAGGCATCTGATGTGTCCGGAAAGCTCTCCTGACAGTGTCCTAGCAGACCAAACACGGGTCTTGTACGAGGATCTTTCGGTCAAGCTGCACTCGGTTAACTAGGTTTGTGCATTACAATACAGGTCTGTACCGTTAATAAGTACCTGTTGTGTTGGAGAGAGAGAGATATCGGGTGTGGTTTTACCACAAGGAGGTACAGGTGAACCAGTCTTGATGGTCCCATGCAGCGTTTTTTCTAGATGGTCTCTAGGAATACTTTGAGCGCAGCGCCTTTTCTGTTCGCCTGCCTTGTAGGATATAGACAACCTGGATGAATAAATACTTTAAAACATGATTATTATCTATATTGATATTGTTTTAGTTTCTGTGTTGTCTTAAATATTCTATAAGAAGGATAAAAGGAAGATTTTTCCACGTTCCTTCTAGCTTGATGTTTGCTCACCGTCCACGATCCTGGAGGGAACTGCCTCTTAGACTTGCAGATTTTGGAGTTCTTCACCGAAATGAACTCTCTGGGACTTTAACTGGCTTGACTCGTGTAAGGCGCTTCCAGCAAGATGATGCTCACATCTTTTGTACAATAGAACAGGTGAAAAACCAAATCAAACCTCCCCCAAACCAACAACAATTTAGTAAATCCAATTACACTTTTTGTTATTAAATTCTAACTATTATTGTGTTTATGTTTAAGATTGAAGAAGAAATTAAGAGCTGTCTAGATTTCTTGAAGTCAGTGTATGCTGTCTTTGGTTTTACCTTTCAACTGCATCTTTCTACAAGACCAGAAAATTATCTAGGAGAGCTGGAGATCTGGGATCATGCAGAAAAGGTAATTCATTTAAAAGCAAACAAATAAATACCTAAATACTTGCATTTGCAGAGGTGAATTCTTTCATATCGATTAGAATAGTAAAATCAGTGAAACTGCTTAAATCAGATGCTAAACATTGACCTTTGTGGGAATAAGTGCTGAAAAATGCCACATTAAGTATGAAGTTTCTATATGAAAGGAAAACTTTCTGATTCTTGCTTAGCCTTTTGTCTTCAGTTGATTTGATTTTTATTATTTTTTTTAATTATCACAGCAAATACTTGTAAAAGGAACTAATCGTATTTCAAGATTCTATATCATAAATGACTAAACGCTTGATCAGTAGGAGTTGTGCTGCCTGTTGGCTCTCTCTGTGTTTCAAAGACAAGCATTTTGACTTAGGATGATGAAAGGCCCTGCTCTACCTGTTTAAATTACTCTCTCATTTTTATGGTTAGCAACTTCAAAGCAGCTTGAATGACTTTGGAGAGCAATGGAGTTTGAATCCAGGAGATGGAGCGTTTTATGGTCCTAAGGTCAGTGAATCAGCATTTTAATAGAACTTTAGGATGGACAAAATTACAGACACAGTGCAGGCAAACTCTGTTTAATAACTGTTGATTTGCTTCACAGATTGATATTAAAATCAGAGACGCTATTGGCAGGTACCATCAATGTGCTACTATCCAGCTTGACTTCCAACTGCCCATTCGATTTAATCTTGCATATGTTGGGTGAGTGGTTAAGCTAAATATCTCCCTCTTTGAAATGAAATAATAGCTTGCTTTCACTGTCTGTAATTGCCACTAAACTGAGATGAATTGGTGCTCCGTTCCTCGCTTAACAAATGATCAGTTTGTAAGTCGGCAGCCTGGTTAGGAGGGAAATACCCAGTGAGCTGAGGGCCAAGTCATGAACTTGAAGGTGTTTCCTAATGCTGGCTCACTTCAGTTGTAGATGCTTCTGACTGCAGGAAGAGTTCATAGTCTGCCTTGTCAGGCAATTCAGAAGACAACTGATTATATCCAACACTAGTCAAGACTCATTGAGGCAGTTTTCACTTCCAGCCTAGTCACTGTGTCTCCTTCGAAGACGTTGCATGCAAATTTGAACATGTCTTAAGGAGCCACTGTGTTTGCAATGAGCACTTCATTCTTTTTATCAGATAAACTTAGTTAACTTTGAACATAAACCAAACACATACAGTTTTAAATGAAAACCTCGCATGTTAATATGCGCAGAAATGTAGCTGAGTCAATGTCTTCTTTCCAAACTTAGGTGTTTGTGCCTGTGCCCCTAGCTACAGGCTTGTTTATTTTAAGTCAGTGTGATTATTCGGTATTCCCTTAAAAGCCCCAGTGATTTGAAGAAAATTCACCTTTATTAAAAATGGTAGATTTTACCTGAGTATAAATAACTGAATTTTGTCTCCCCCTGAAAAACAGAACCAAAATATTAGTAGGATTATCTGCGTGCGAGTGAAAAGTATTTATTTTTAAACCTGTCTTACTCTTTTTCAGTAAGGATGGTGATGATAAGAAAAGACCAGTGATTATTCACAGAGCTATTTTGGGATCTGTGGAGAGAATGATAGCTATTCTAGCAGAAAATTATGGAGGAAAATGGTATGTGGCACAAATACAGTTCTAAGAAATGTTTAACAATGTAAAAAATGCAGATCCACACTCATGTCTCAGATATTATAATGCGAAGTAACGTCCCTCGAATTTTCTCAAAATAAGTAGGTAAGATTACATGAAAAGAAGTCTAATTTTATGGTCTGAGTTGAATGAAATCCTTTTATAATGAGAAATTAAATCTCGTGAGATTGCAGGACAGCTTATGCAATGAATCAGGAATAAGAATTGTATTTCAGTGTGTATGTGCTGCAATATCCTTGTTCCTTTCTTCTTAAAAATCACACTTTTGTACTGGGAAGGTGTTAGACGTATATAAAGCTATTATATGTACAGTTAGTCCTAGTATGTGAAATATCTTTTAACTTGGAAGATGTCTTATTTCACTTCGAATAAGCTCTAAAGTTATTTCTTCGTTAGTGTGTTTAAAGTGTTAAGGAAGACTTAGCTCTTACTTGCAGCCACCTATCCATCTGACAGTCCACCCTTCACTATAAAGTTATAAATAAAAGTGAAAAATATGCCAAAAAAGAGAATTCTATGTAAAATTACAAAGCGAACTAGGAAGTGAACACAGGATCCAAGTTCTGTGTATGTTGTACTGGAATCAGTCTATTAGTTATTTTATCTGAACTTGAAATGAAGAAGTGAATACGTTATCCAACATCCTAAGCCAATATAAGTATTTTATAAACTAAATAAATTATTATTGGGGGACACGGATATGACTGTAAGTGTAAAATGGATGTTTATTTCATATTTTTTTTGTCCTGCTTTCCAGGCCGTTTTGGCTGTCTCCACGGCAAGTCATGGTTGTGCCTGTGGGACCGACTTCAGAAGAGTATGCCCAGCAGGTGAGAGTGGGACCTTCCTTTTTATCGTAGCAGTCGCTTTTAGTAGCTTCTTAAGTGCTTTTCCTGGAACAAAGAATGAACACTTTAATAATTTTGGAGACACGTTTGGAGGGAAGAGGTAAATGTAGTCCAAAATTTGTATGAGCCTGAGAAAGGGATGTGTGATGTTAAGTGTCTTGGCTGCTGTTATTATGTACATAGTTAAGTAATTAATGGAAAAAGCATTCTGGATGACAATCCTTTTCTAGTAGCTAATATTCCATACACAATTACCTGCTTAAAGTAGAAGCAGAGTGGAGCAGTGTTTCCCAGCATATACCCCCTTGACTACATTACATGGGACCATAATTGCTTTTACTCCTCTTCCCTGCTTTTCTTTTAATGCGAGTGTAAGTGGTTTTGTTCCTTCTCCTCTTTCTCCTTTCTCAGACTGAGGAAACGTTTCTGACATTCAGCACTGTAGGTGTCTGAGGAGATCAGCAAGTACTTGATATGGATGTTACCTTGTGTTGCCTTCCAGCTGGAGTCCTGCAACACCCTTGAGTGTGTGTGGGGGGTTCTTCACAGAGCTTTTCACAAGTGCAAAATTATGCATGTGAATTAATTATTGGAAGAGATCGGGGATTAGAGTACGTACACATTTATGTTGGAGAATATGTACTGTAATATTAATTGAGGTGTCGGGGGTTTTTTTCAGGTTTGCAACAAGTTTTTTGAAGCAGGATTTATGTCAGATGTGGATCTAGATCCAAGCTGCACACTGAACAAGAAAATCAGAAATGCACAGCTGGCCCAGTATAACTTTATCTTAGGTAATTGCAGCATTTTACATTTCTGATTATCAGCTAACACTGGGCATGGGGATGTCTGGCCTCCCGTTGTGTAAAGTAGGTAGTAAGTTTAACCTTGTTTGTGATGTGTCTTGCAGTGGTTGGAGAAAAGGAGAAAGCAAATAATGCTGTCAATGTGCGGACAAGAGACAACAAAGTTCATGGAGAGATTTTGGTATCCTGTGCTATTGAAAAACTGAAGAAATTTAAGAGTTCACGTATTCCAAATGCTGAAGAAGAATTCTGATGTTGCTGTTAGGAAGCTGGTACTTGTTTTCCAATGTGAAATGGCATTTCTTTCCTCCTATAGAGCAGTAAGGCTCCTCTAAGAAAGTATTCAGTTAATGGATGCACAAAATAAGCAAACATCGCGATGTGAGTGCTCCCAGAATAGCATGAGAGGACAGACAACTCCCAACTCCTTTGACAGTCCCGTGGGGCTCCTGTCTGGGCACGTTGCACAATGCTTGTTTAGAAAGTCCTATACCCCTGCTAAAATGTGTTGGTTTTGCTGTGGAAATAAATGAGGGCTGCCCTATGTCCTGGAACAGAAAGCTGGGCCGGTGCCTGGGTACTGCTGCGATTGCTGAGCTGCTGCAGTCGTGTTGCTGTTGTGTAACTGATGTGACCTGGAACACAAAGCTTGGCGGTTGGTAGGTGCATCAGGACCATTCTGGTTTTGATGTTTTGTAACTCCACGTTGTCAGATTTCTTTTTGGCAAGGGGCAGAATGGATTCTTGTGTTCAGAGGCTACAAACGTGTGCGTCTGTTGGAAATCTCAGTGGAACCAGGCACTGACTGCATTGCTTTGATGATTGCCAAGAATGAAGTTGCATTACTCACTGTACCTCTGTGTGGAAAATGTTTTGTTTTAGCCTGTTTGCTTTTGATTCGACTTCTTCCTAAGGGAAACAAGCCTTTGAAAGAAATGGGTGTTTTACTGCTGTACTCGTGGGGGATGCCGAGAAGGCTGAAAAGGTGCAGGTGACGATTTTAATATTAAAATACAGCATGTTGGAATTAAAACTGGCCATATTTGATTTATTTATGCCTGTAAAGGATTTATAAGTTACTATTGCAGCAAATTGAATTGGACCTTTTCGAGATTACTTTTTGTTTTATGTACTGCTTTTTAGTTACAAGGCTTAGGGAACATTCAGTGTTACTCATTCATCTGAGCTATACCCCTGGAGTTGGGATTTAAATAGGAATGGTTGGGCTTGATGATCCAGTGGGTTTCTTCCATCCTGGTGATTCTATGATTCTAAATATCACTGAAATGAAGCTGAAAATACTATATAGTGTATAAATATTATACAAACACAGTGCTGGTGTTTTCCTTCTGCCCAAGCATCAGACAGGCTTGTGTTAATAGCCTTATTTTTGGTTTTGCGATAGTTTATGTATCTGTTTGATCCCCTACTTTTTATATAGCTGATTATCCCTTTATTATTAATAGGGAAAAAAATGGAAGGAACAAGCTCTGGGAAAGCTTTCTGCTCTACTTCACAGAATTAATGCGAGTATATTAATAAGATTTTACATAAATTATGTTTATAGGCTACAGCCCACAATCTACGTGATGTGTTTACTCGCAGAATTAAAACTTCAAAGGGATTTTTATAGCAAATCTCCAGGTTTTGTGAATGTCAGACTGGCTCTTCCTTCAGGCTGCTGCCATTTAAGTTTCCCGAGGGCCAGCGGCACTAGAGATGTCTGTGAAGGGCGTAAATTAATAGAAATAATGTGAATTTAAGTTGCCTGGATGACAGTGAGGACGGAGGCGAGGGCGGGGCTGAGGCCTGAGGCACTGGGGGCGCCGCCTTCCCGCCTCCCGCGCGCCCCGCCCCGCGCGCAGCCGGCGGCAAGATGGCGGCGGTGACAGCGTTGGGGCTTTGGGCCCTGCGGAGCCTCTGCGTCCTTCTCCTCTTCGGCCGCGGTGAGCGCGGCTCTGGCCGCTTCCTTCGGGCTCCGTGCGGGGGTGGGCTGCGAGGCGGGGGGGAGCAGCCGCCGTTCTCCTGCGGCTCTCGGCGCCTCCCTGGGGTGGGAGCCGTGACCTAGGATACGCGTCCGCTTCACTGACAGCGTAGACTTGCCTGTCCTTCCCAGGGAGGGCTCCCTAGGGCACACCCTTTCGCCTCACGGGTGTACTTCTGGGGTAGACCTGGAGGCCTTCTTGCCTCATCCCTGTACCCCTTGGCAGACCTGGAGGCCTTCTTGCCTCATCCCTCATTGAGGTTCTGGAGCGAGTCCAGAGAAGAGCGACAAAGCTGGTGAAGGGGCTGGAGAACAAGTCTTATGAGGAACAACTGAGAGAGCTGGGGTTGTTTAGCCTTGAGAAGGGGAGGCTGAGGGGAGACCTCATTGCTCTCTACAACTACCTGAAGGGAGGTTGTGGAGAGGAGGGAGCTGGCCTTTTCTTCCAATTGACGGGACAGGACAAGAGGGAATGGCTGCAAGCTCCACCAGGGGAGGTTCAGGCTAGACATAAGGAAAAAATTCTTCACTAGAAGGGTCATTAGGCAATGGAACGATGTGCCCAGGAAGGTGGTTGACTCGCCTTCCCTGGAGGTGTTTAAGGTGCGGGTGGACGAGGTTCTGAGGGGCATGGTTTAGAGATTAGTGGGAATGGTTGGACTCGATGATCTGGTGGGTCTCTTTCAACCTGGTGATTCTATTATTCTATTATCCCTGTACCCCTGGGCAGACCTAGCTGTCTGTCGGTGTCCTTTGCCCTTCCTTGGGACTGCAGGGCTCTGCAGGGACAAACGAAGCACGCAGCACCGTGACTGCCCCTCTTATATCAGAGAAACAATTGTGTTGTGTGAGTGAAAGCATTTGTTTGGTAGCAAATACTCCATTAATTGTGATTCCTGAGTATGGTAACTTGACTTTTCCAGCCTAAATGATTCTGTGAAATAAAAGTGTCTAAAAGGAATGACTCTAGTTCTTGTTTTCATGTTTACATTAAACATCCTACTATTTATAGAGCAGGAAAACAGATTTTTATGGTTTGCTTAATTCTCATTCTACTTGTAATTTTGCGTCAGCATAGAAACCAAGCTGTCCCTGAAGATGAATTTTATTCTAGAATTATCACTTTCTCCTTTTTTTCTGTCTTGTAGCAGGGTCTTTGATGACTACAAAGCATTCCCAGCCGCAGTCTACGTTTGCAAAAAGCCTGACTTCAACAAGTACAAACGCTCCTTACTTTAAAGCAGCAGGTATGAGGTTATGTTGTTTCTTCATTTTTTAACTTGGGCCTTTATCCTCAGTGTCCTGAGTTTACTACTAAAGTTCTTGAATCGTATCTTAAACCTGTCGATGCTTTCACAGTGGTAAAAGACATTAGAGTATGATTAGAGTATGTCGAGCGTAAATGAGGTTTATGTAGCTCACTGAGGGGTGCGTCAGGACTGGCTGGAACACTGTTCTTACCTGTCATTTAGGAGATGATTCTGGAGGCATCCAAACAGCCAGTAGCTGAGCTAGCGGCACACTTAATTATGCCTGAACTGAACAAGGTCACGTGTGTCAGCCTCTTCTGTACCTGAACTGATGACTTCTGCTGAGAAATAGTGGCTGAGGCGGCACTAATCGGTGCCAGGCTGTGCCGTGGCGCTGTGCTGAGCGGTGCCGCTGTGCTCTCTGGTGCAGAACTGGGCTGAGGTGCTTGCAGGGTGTGCTCTGTGTCGCGTGGGTCACTGCCCAAGGCAGGGTTCCTTCCACACACTCACAGTGCTGTTTCTGTGTAAAAGGAAATCCCTTTATACAGAGGTGATGCGCTGGGTCTGTCTGTAAAAGAAAACATACACGTATATCTACACTTCAGACTAAACAGCTTTTTTTTGTAATTCGCTTTTTTAATTTTATTTGTGTATTTCACCTTTCAGAAAGTACAGAAATTCCGTCTTACGTGACTAAATGTCCTAGCAATGGGCTGTGCAGTAGGTTGCCACCAGATTGCATGACGTGTAACACGAACTATTCCTGTGTTTACGGGAAGCCGGCCACTTTCGATTGCAAAGTCAAGCCCCAGGTTCATTGTGTCGTAAGTAACTTGTTCCTTTTAAACCCAAATTTAAGTCATTTAATTAAACTGTGGCATCATGTCATAAAATATTACAAATTGATTTCCAGGCTTGCAGAGCGGGGATTCTTGTAGTTGTTCAACCGCAGGCTGTTGCCCAAGAGGCAGATCTCCCCTTCTGTGTTTTGGCCTGTCTTGCATTGGATCTTTCTGATATGCAGCTGAGTTAAATCTATTTGTTGACCAGTCAGATCTAAACCATTTTGAGTGGGGAGGCTAAATATCTGTCAGAGGTACAAAATGATCCCATGGGTGAGAGAGTGAGTCCTCCTCTTGGCAGTAGCCTTAGACTGGGGGAAGCAGTGATGTTAAGTTGCACTTTAAAAACTCTGTTAATTTTGTGATGTTGATTTTTATGTTTCCTTGGCTATATAGAGGTAGCAAAGAGAGCAGTCGTTACTTTTCCCAAAATATCTGTCCATGAAATGTCATTTCATACTGCACACGGTGAATTTTTCTTATTGCTCATGCAGTGGTAACACTGTCCTTTCCTAGGATGAGAATAACCAGGAGCAGGAGAACTTTACAATTAACATGACTTGCCAGTTCTGCTGGCAGCTTGCAACAACGGATTACGTGTGCACCAATTCCACTAACTGCATGACAGTTTCTTGTCCACGACAGCGATATAATGCGACTTGTACAGTACGGGATCACATTCACTGTCTAGGTAAGCTGGGCTAAACCACATTCTGTCAAGATGCTTTTTTTTATTTAAGAACTTCTTAACATTTGTTGTTCTGGGTCTGTACAAGGATTGTTTATGCCTGTTGCAGTATCATCCGGCTCCTTGATTTATCTATTTTTTTTTTTTATAGTCATGGAAAAGGGTCATTGGGCACTGGAACAGGCTGCCCAGGGAGATGGTTGATTCACCTTTCCTGGAGGTGTTTAAGGGACGGGTGGACGAGGTGCTGAGGGACATGGGTTAGAGATTGGTGGGAATGGTTGGACTTAATGATCCGGTGGGTCTCTTCCAACCTGGTGATTCTATGATTCTGTGATTTTAAATTTTAGTTGTAATAGTGATATCAGACTGTAAACAGTGGCTTTGAATAGCGTTTTATACCTTCACGTGAGAGAAAGTTAGTTCTGTTTGATTTTTGTCAGCCTCGTTGAATTAGACAAATTTGGACGCCACTGAGAGAATCAATACCAAATGTCTCAGGGATAATTAAAATTGCATTCAACTACTTTAAAATTATAGAATCATAGAACAACCAGGTTGGAAGAGACCCACCTGATCATCGAGTCCAACCATTCGTATCAAAAAATTCCCTCTGTTTATTCTGTTTCCTAAAGTGGGGCAAAGGTTGATGGAGCAGAGAGCTTTAGAGTATGTGTGAGCTTTTTGTGCTGACAGCTTTTGTTCCTATTGGTATCAATCCTTTTAGAGTTGTTTTAAGAAATGCAGTGTCTTGCTTGTCATTTTCTTAGTCTTACTCTTTGTTCATTACATTGAGCTTTGAATGTTTTCTAATGTTTAGGTAATCGTGTCTTTCCGAAGATGCTCTATTGCAACTGGACTGGAGGCTATAAGTGGTCCACTGCCTTGGCACTAAGGTACAGAAGAACTATAAGATAACCTTAAGCTAAAATAGGTAATATTATTAGAAACTTATTAACTGCCTATTAGATCTTCAGTTTGTGTGTGTTTCTGCTTGGTTCACCATCTTTTAGTGGTGAACTGAGTAACCAATATTTCATGTAGTCTAGCTTAAGAATTTGAAGGCGCAAGGTGCCTCAGGCTCTCTTCTGCAACAATACTCACTGTTTTCAGTAAGTAGAGCTTGAGAGAAAACATTTACCCTATTTCTGCATCAAATGCGCTTTCTTCAGAGTAAATTCCAATGATTCTTGGGCTTCATAAGGTGATCTATTTTCTGAGGAGAGAGGATGTGCTTGCTTTTATTCTGTATGCTGCCAAATTTGAGGTATGAATACTAAAAAAAAATGTGCAGATCTCTGGGGGTTTGTATGTTTTAAGCAATTAGGGCTGAAAACTGTCCAAATTACTTCTTGGCATCTGAAGTGAGTGCAGCTGTGTATGAATTCGATAAATGTCACTGTAACAGCTAGAAATGCCTTAAGATGGAGTTTCTTGCATTTTTCAAATTACTAGGGGAAAGAGCAGTGTTGGAAGAAACTAGTTAGGTTATTTTTGGAATATTCGTCTGTTAGGGGACCAAACAGTGATTTTCAACTGCAATTCTTTTTTGTGGTAAGATGTTTTTAATGAAATTTTAATATTTCAGAAGTGGTTCATATGATAAATAAGGTGGTACAGCTCTATTCCAGGAGCCCAAGATAGTATAAGACTGATTAAGGAAGTGACCTAACACACTTCTCTTTATAGCAAGATTTGTTCTCTAAGCCAACAGCCGGAGAAACTACTGCTGCCTGACTGCTGTGTAGGGCTAAATTTAGTGTTTGAGTCCATTTCTATAGCTTGTTGGGGTTTTTTTAGCTCCTGCTAGCTTAGAAAAGTGAAGATACATTTATAAATATTTGAGAGTTTTGGTTTTTATTGCTTGTCATGAATGAAAAACTGTCGAGTTTCTGGGTAGTTTCAATTACCTAATAAATAGTGCTATTTCATCAAAAGCTTTCTCATTTAATAGCCCAGTTATCTCTTACAGTACAAAAAACAGGTAGTTTCTTAAGTGTTATAAAGCAAAACTGTCGTCAACTTGTAGATGTGTCAGAACGAAGTGTATATGGATCTCCAAACCGAGTTCATCTGAAAATAATAATAGTTCATTGTTTTTATTCTTACAGCATCACCCTGGGTGGATTTGGTGCCGATCGTTTCTATTTGGGCCAGTGGCGGGAAGGTCTGGGAAAACTCTTCAGCTTTGGTGGACTTGGAATATGGACACTAATCGATGTGCTCCTAATAGGGGTTGGCTATGTGGGACCTGCAGATGGGTCTCTTTATATTTAAATGTAGCTGCAACGTGTTTCAGGGAAGAGTAATTGCTTGGAAAGGGCCCTAAATAAAAGGATGTAGAGATCTGAGCCCCTGAGGTAGGATGAAGAACAGCTGTTCTTTCTGTGTGCATATATTTTAATGTACAGCATCTGTACTTGGTTTGCCTTTGATTAAGGTTAAATAAAAGTGGATCACTGAATAAGTTGGAATTCATTTCTTTTGTTCTGTGGACATGCTGTTTTACTATGAAAAAAAGCTGAGCGGCTAACCAGATTATGCACCGTGCTCGTACTTGGATGACCCGTCAGGTACGGAAGGAGATGCAAACTAAATGGAACTTTGAGTTGTTTACTTCATCTTAGTATGCTTGAATTTAACTTGAAAGCTAACTTCCTTAAATATGACAGTAATATATGCTTTTTTCTCTCTGTGTGAGGATAAATTCTTCATGATGAGGGTGGTGAGGCACTGGCACAGGTTGCCCAGATGAGTCATGGATGCCCTGTCCCTGGAAGGGTTCGTGGCCAGCGTGGATGGGATCTTGAGCAGCCTGGTCCAGTGACAGAGGTGTCCCTGCCTCTGGCAGGGGAGTGGAACTTGATGATCTTTAAGGTCTCTTCCAACCCAATCTATAACTTTTCTGCCTGAATTACCTTAGCGGTACGTAGATTGTTGTGTTTTATGAGGTTAATTACATTCATCTCTGTCTTGGAATCATAGAATCTCTACGGAGATTCTCTTCTCTGGACTTACTCCAGAGCCTCAACGTCCTTCTTGGGGTGAGGGGCCCACAACTGACCCCAGGCTTCCAGGAGCAGTCTCATTCAAGGAGCGGAAGTTCATAGGAACATCAGAATGAGCCCTTGGAGAGGAACAAAACACGATTAGATTCCTGGGAGGATTGATCCCGTGCCCAGCAGAGGGAATCTGTCCTGCCCCAGCTCCTGTCTGGCCGCACACGGTCTAAAGACATCGCCTTGCTCAGCTCTGAGGAACGAGCTAGTGCTGGATCCGCCTCGCCTCGCTCCGCCTCCCCTCACGGCCCCAGCCATGGCCGCTCCGCCTCCTCTCCCCTCCCCTCACGGCCCCAGCCATGGCCGCCCCGCCCCTTCTCCCCTCCCCTCACGGCCCCAGCCATGGCCGCCCCGCCCCTTCTCCTCTCCCCTCACGGCCCCAGCCATGGCCGCCCCGCCCCTTCTCCTCTCCCCTCACGGCCCCAGCCATGGCCGCTCCGCCTCCTCTCCCCTCCCCTCACGGCCCCAGCCATGGCCGCTCCGCCTCCTCTCCTCTCCCCTCACGGCCCCAGCCATGGCCGCCCCTCCTCCTCTCCCCTCCCCTCCCCTCACGGCCCCAGCCATGGCCGCCCCTCCTCCCCTCCCCTCACGGCCCCAGCCATGGCCGCCCCGCCTCCTCTTCCCTCCCCTCACGGCCCCAGCCATGGCCGCTCCGCCTCCTCTTCCCTCCCCTCACGGCCCCAGCCATGGCCGCTCCGCCTCCTCTTCCCTCCCCTCACGGCCCCAGCCATGGCCGCTCCGCCTCCTCTTCCCTCCCCTCACGGCCCCAGCCATGGCTGCCCCGTGCGCGCCGCAGTCCGGCTTCTACCGGCGCCTGCCCAAAGCGGTGAGCGGGGACAGGGCAGCGGGGAGGGGTCGGACAAGGGACGGACAGACGGACAGGAGTGGGACAAGAGGTTAACAGAGGGACGGACAGGAGTGGGATGAGAGCTTGACAGATGGACAGACAGGAATGAGATGAGACAGACGGATGCACAGTCAGGAGTGGAATGAAAGACGGACAGACAAACAGGAGTGGGATGAGGGACAGATGGATGGACAGACAGGAATGGGACATCACCTTCCCTGGAGGGGCTTAAGGTTCGGGTGGATGAGGTGCTGAGGGACGTGGGTTAGAGACTGGTGGGAATGGTTGGACTCGATGATCTGGTGGGTCTCTTCCAACCTGGTGATTCTGTGATTCTATGATCAGACAGACAGACAGAAGTGGGACAAGAGACAGATGGGTGGACAGTCAGGTGGGAGACAGGCACGAAAATTGGTGCCGCTCGGGGCTGTTCGGCTTGTTCGGGGCTCTGGGTGGTCGCTCTCCCTCCAGTCAAACCAATGGCTCCTTGTTTCCACTTCCCTTCTCTGCCCTGTTTTCCCCAGGGCCAGTCCTGTGAGGCTGCTGCAGATAACAGGTTTTTTTTCTGCGTGTCCAAGGGTGTGTCTTACTTTCTGTGTATCTGTACTGTTGTTGGTTCGAGTTGCTGCATTTTTATCACCGTTACCGTTCTGCACTTGGAGAAATGGCAAGTGGGACATGTTCCAGCAGAGAGCTCCCGTGGTGGGTGCTGAGGGGGACAGTCAAACCCACATCACGTCCCACCAGCCTGTTCTTCCTATAATGCTATTCAAGAAGGTGCTTTTAAAAGTTTATGTTGAGGCTCTGGAGAGAGTCCAGAGAAGAGCAACGAAACTGGTGAAGGGGCTGGAGAACAGGCCTGATGAGGAGTGGCTGAGAGAGCTGGGGGTGTTTATCCTGGAGAAGAGGAGGCTGAGGGGAGACCTCTTTGCTCTCTGCAACTCCCTGAGAGGAGGTTGTGGAGAGGAGGGAGCTGGGCTCTTCTCCCAAGGGACAGGGGACAGGACGAGAGGGAATGGCCTCAAGCTCCACCAGGGGAGGGCCAGACTGGACATCAGGAAAAATTTTCTCCCAGAAAGGGTCATTGGTCACTGGCAGAGGCTGCCCAGGGAGGGGGTTGAGTCATCTTCCCTGGAAGTGTTTAAGGTGCAGGTGGATGAGGTGCGGAGGGACATGGGTTAGTGTTTGATGGGAATGGTTGGACTTGATGATCCAGTGGGTCTTTTCCAACCTGGTGATTCTATGATTGTGTGTTTAATGTCTGACTGAGTTCTGAGGGGTATTTCACTTGTAAGACTGAAAAAATGTATGTAGTAGTCCATACCTGGCTTGATTTCCTGAAGTGGGAAGCATCCGTAGCCCTTGGTCTTCATTTGGCGTCGGGCACCCTCACAGTTTAGGATGACCAATGCATCCAAAACCATGAGGATTGTTTTTTCCTGTAGGAACTTCACGCTCATTTGAACGGCTCCATCAGTTCTGCCACTATGAGGAAGCTTATGGTGCAGAAGCCACACCTTCAGATCCAGAATGGAATGACTATGATTGACAAAGGAAAGAAAAGAACCTTGGATGAGTCAGTATACATGTATCTGTGGGGAACATTTACCGAGGGTCTTTTAAGTTCAGAACAGAGAAATGTATGGCTTTATTCACTGACTGCAGAGAATACATATTCAAGTTTTAGTTACAGCGTAATCGGTTAGATTTTTTGCTACTCTTGTCTATACAATAACTTCTTACATGTTTGTAACTAAATAGTAATCTTATATTGATTACTTCCTTCTTTAAAGGATTGAATATTTTCAGCTGTATTGTATGCCCTTCAGAGCAAATTGACTCATATAGTTTCCTTTTTTTTTTTGGAAACCATGTTTTCCTTTGTGCTTAAAAAAAAAAAAAAACTTTATGGTAATAATAGCAATGATTTCTGTTCCAAATGCATTGTTTGCATCTAAACTCAGAAATGGCCATTCAGGAGGTTTGTGTGTTTCAAGCTGCAAACTGGTTAATTAAGCATAGAGAGTGCACGTTTTCCAAGTGCAAATTTCTTTTTTTTTAAAATACTCAGTTGTCCAATTCTTTAACTTTTTATTTTAGATGTTTTCAGATGTTTCAGTTCATCTACCAGATCACAACTCGGACTGAAGATATTTTACTGGTGAGTTAATTAAAAGTTTGCTTAAAACAAGCAAGCAATACAAAAGATAACCCAAAGATAGTTGTAAAGGAAAACAGAATCAATTATAAGCATTACTTTCCTGACCTTGAATACGCTGTTTCTTCATCAGATAACTAAAGATGTTATTAAGGAATTTGCTGATGATGGTGTCAAGTATCTGGAATTGAGGAGCACTCCTAGAGAAGAGAAGTCCACAGGTACAGTCTGTTCTAGTTTTTATTTTGTAAGTCTGATGTGCTATAAAACTTAGGTAAGATTGACTATAGTAATAGTAACAAAAGTCAAATTTAGTTGGGTCAGTAAAAATATGCTTTCGAACAAGCAAAGATTCAAACCATGTCAGTTTACTTTGAAATTTTTGAGGACAAAAATCTGTTATCAATCTGCAACCCAAGAATTTGGGTAATTTGCTTTAGTATGACTATGGGATTAGAACTATATAGATTAGAAGACTACGGGATAAAATCAAAGGTGCAAAATGAAACTTATGAGGCTAGAGAGTTGTGTCTGTGACATAATAAAATGAATTAAAATATGTTTATTCCTGTTGTTTGTGTAGGTATGACCAAAAGGATGTATGTTGAAACCGTACTTGAAGGTATAAAACAGTGTAAAGAAGAAGGCTTGGATATAGATGTAAGGTAAATAAAGCACGTGGAGTACCTCTGTTTCAAGGGTTTCTGTAGTCTGATGCTTGGTCATGGTTTGCAGAGAGGTTTACAAGCCATCATTGTAGGAGACAGAATTGTGCTTAAGCGAGATTACTTGGAAACAAATAACTCGTATGGAAACTTTCATTGTTATCTTCCTTTTTGCTAATACAAAATGGAGCTCGGTAAAGCTTTTCAGCTCTAAGACTGCCCATTAGCTGCAACAGTTTTGGGAAAAGCAGAGGTTTTGATGGAAATCTCATTAAAGAGACGCTTTTCACGAGTTATCTGATTTATGTTCCTCTGCACTTTGGTGCCTTCAGTCCTTCTACAGTTTCTTATACCTACTCCTTATGCTCAGCAGGGAAGGGTGTGAAGTGCCATTTTTGTTGGTAATACATCTGTTCGTCTCCTGAAATCACAGCTGGTATTGTAACTTAATACGTATGTTTCTATCCCAGATTGTTAATAGCAATAAACAGAAAAAGTGGCCCAGCAGTCGCTAAGCAGACTGTTAAACTTGCTGAAGAGTTCCTTCTTTCCAGTGATGGAATTGTAGTAGGAGTTGACCTCAGTGGCGATCCCACTGTAAGTTTTTATTCATTTTTGTCTCTTCTTGAAGATAAACATAATATTTTGTAACAGCAAGGGGTTCTAACACTTTGTTCTTATGCTTTTTTGTGCTCTGTTTGTTGCTAGTTTGAATGAATTGCTGATAAGCTTAATACAAGGTTAATCCCTGTTGCTGTAAGGGACAAATACTCAAAGAATCAGTAGATGAATATATGACATAAAAGAAGAAGCCACTGAAAAGTAGTGTCTGTCTGAGGAGTGCCCATCGCTAAATTGTCCCTGTCAGACTGACTGGGTTGCAGCAACTTAAATAATACTGTGAGTTCACACTAGGTTAAATTTTGTTTGGATACACCAAATGCTTCTTGCACATTAAGAAAGCAGAAATGTTTGAGGATAGCTGTCTAGTTGAAATTAAATAGCTCCAGGTGATAATTGTAGAAAAGCTGTCAAAATCAAGACAATTGCCTTGTCTGTAGTCCTGAAGATGCCCCACACTGATGTTGGACCAACTTGTCTGTCATGCCTGTGGAGCAGAACATACTGTGATATGCTGAATTTGAAACTGAAGTAATGGAAAAGAAAAATAATTAATTGTAACTGTATTTGAATGAAGTATTTTGATACTGCTAGACTTTGTAATTATTGTAATAGGAGATGTGTAAAACAAGCTGTAGAGTGATGATATGTTTCTGTCTTCAAGGCAGGACATGGTCAAGATTTTTTGGAGCCACTCTCAGAAGCAAAAAATGCAGGTCTAAAGCTGGCATTGCATCTTTCAGAGGTAAAGGTTTTCTTTATTTTGATCCTCCTCTGTAATTCCTATTATATAAAAACTTTGATGAAGCTAAAATTAACTTCTGTGCATTTTGAACTTCTCAGACCAATGTAGGAATAGGTTGGGGACTTTTCACAAGAGAGAAGAAGAAATCTTCAACAAGCTGTTCTGATTCAAGTTATTTCTTATTGCATTGTATCTGTTGGGGGGTTAGGTTTGAATCTGAAAATTAGTAATATTCCAAGAAATGCACCATTGTCTTCCTGGGATTTTATTCTTTCTTTACAGGGTAGTAATGTAGATATTTGGTCATTATGACACTTTCTTTAGGACAAGAGACGCTGTGGAAATAGCACTTGAAGTCTGTTGTAATTATTCAATGTGCCATTCTATGTGTCCTTGACAGAATGTAAAATCTGTTCTTTCTAGATTCCATACCAAGAAGAGGAGACCAAACTTCTCCTGGGCCTACCTCCAGACAGAATTGGACACGGAACATTTCTCAACTCTGCAAGCGCAGGTTCAGAAGAGTTGGTGCAACTTGTTCAACAGAACGAGATACCTATTGGTAAGAAAAACATTTAGGACAATTACTTGGTGGTGTCTGGATTTCAGAACATCACATGTACTAGTAATCTGGTAACTCTGACTGTATTTGATCAGAGGTGACTTAGAAAAACTTGGCATTGTGAGAGAGACTTGCCTATGAGGGTATCCTGGGAACATTTTTGTGACAACAGGAGACAATTGGTGTCTCAGATGAAAGCAAAACTTTAACTTCTAGTTACTGTGCAAGACTGTGTGGTCTTTCTTTGTCTGGTTTGTTAGTTCCCTGCATTTTATGCTTAGCCAGTAGTTAAAAAGTAATTGATTACCAAACTTCCCGCAGAACATGCTACCAAACCTTTGAAGGACAGAAAATTAAGGAAACAACGATAGCCAATTTTAATTGAGGAACAGAAGTAAGTAAATTAATGCATCAAAAACATGACGTGGCCTTTGTTGTCACATATATCCTTGTTTCTTCTTTTTACCCTTAGAACTCTGCATGACCTCAAACATCAAAACCCAGACAGTGCCGTCCTGTGACAAGCACCACTTTGGGTACTGGTACAGCCTGGGCCACCCCACGGTGCTTTGTGTAAGTTTTTTCATTTGAACTGTGTATCTGGGCTAAGAGCAAAACTGGGGTGAGACTGTTCAGGTTGGAATGTGGAGGGTGAGACAGTTTCTTCCCTGGTGATGCAGGAGAACAGACTCTGCTCTAGTTCCCAGATGTGAGGAAGGGGATACGAGGAAGAAGGAGACGTGCATGTACTCACATAGCTTGCGTGTAGGCATCATTTGATAACCATCTTTCTAGATATTTTAATAGAAACACTATTTTCTCGATAAATCGTGATATCACTTTGAGAAGTTTCATTGTGTGTTTGAGTAATTTATTAATTTGGAGTGAATATAGGGTAAATAAAGTATGAAATAATTGCCAACAGATGAAAGAATTGTGGAATAAAATGTAAAACGGCAAGATAGAACTGGTTTGTAATGTGTAGAAAAAAACCCTTTTTGAAATATGGGAACTAATTGAAACTTCTCTTCTTTCCTTCCAATTTAACTCCAGACTGACGATAAAGGCGTCTTTGCGACAGATCTGTCACAAGAATACGAGCTGGTTGCAAAAACATTTAATCTGACTCAGTCAGAGATGTGGGATCTTTCCTATGAATCGATCAACCATATCTTTGCTTCAAATGTAGTAAAATCAAAGCTAAGAGAGCAGTGGTGTAAACTGAAACCAACTCTGTTTGATTAATCAAACTGTTGTTCTCAACAGCTTGGGTGTGTCAGCTTAGTTGATAAGCATTTTTTACTGAATCCTTGGCTTTTTTCAGACTTCAGGTTTATAAATCCAGACCATAAACTGTGCCTGTGCAAACTGAAGGTGACAGAAATGCCTCCTTCAGTAGTGGGGACACAAGTAAATGTTCTTTCATAGCTGGGAAGGGCTCTCAACTAAGGACTGAAACTACAAATGTGTCCTCACACAGTTTCTCTCCAGTCGACAGAATGTTTTTCAAGAATAGCTGAAAGGTGTCATCATATTGCAAATGTCTTTGCATACTGCAAAGAGCCAGAACAAAACAAGGACAGAGCTTAAAGGTTTTGAAGTGTCTGTTGGCAGCATGACGCCAAGCAGTTTGGATGACTATATATATTTTGTGGTTTGTGTTATTTTTTTCAAAAAAAAAAAAAAAAAAAAGGCTTTGAGCAATTGATAAAATGTGAAGACAGAAACAAACTCATGGAGGATGAAGTGATTCTCTCAAAAGAATTAGATAATAAAAATTTCTCATTTTGTTGATGCACATGGATGAGTGCAGCCCTCTGTGGATCGCGTGGCCTATGTGGTGGTGCCCGTAGGGGCCTTTGGCACAGAGAGTATTTAGACAAAGCTAAGAATTTTGGCTGCTTTGGGAAACTGCGAGCTGCTTGGGGGAAATGGTCCGATTCTTAAAATGCTGTTTAGGATTACTGTTTGTTTCATATAAAAATGCAATAAAAGCAGCTTCAACCTCCATGTTTTCAAGCCCACTACTTAAATATATGTGCTTGGGGCAAGGGGTGGGGAATCTGCAGAGGAGAGGCACGTGTAACCTGCTGCAGGGTTTGGTGAGGCCAAGCTCCCTGAGCAGACCTGTTCTACAAAAGCTGTTCATGACTTCTGTTTTGGTCTTTTTTTTAATAAAATCAGCATCAAGTAGTTAGTCTGGCTCCAAAGTGGCAGTAAGAAACAAACAGAAAAAACCTAGGGGAGGATAGTGAAGCAGTAGGTGTGAGGGTGTGGCAACCTGCGGTTTACAGAGAGCATTTTCCAAGCAGAAAACAATCCTTTTGGTGATGGGGGAAATTATGTGAAGCAGGACCGTGGTTGTATATATTCTTACCTGAGCTTGGAATAAGACTTCATGCTGACTTTTTACTAACAAACAGCATTTTAAACTACTTCTCACGTATTTTCACTGATCACGTTGTCATCGTTGTTTGATCAACTTGCATTATCACTTGTTGCTTGGTTGTGTTTTCCTGTTTTTCTTCCTACAAAACTAACGCCTGTGGTAAATTTTTCCTTTTTCAGTGAGGAAGCTCTCTAAAGACAGGGTGAGGAGCTTTCTGGGATGTTCTACTAATCTACTCAGGTGCAGCTCAACTTGTTTTTAAAGTAAACAAAGTAAATCTAGGAGGAGTTAATATTTTCATTTATTTCCATCCAATTATTTGAGATAATCCTTACAGAACAGTCTTCAGTGCTCAGCATCTTTATTCACATCACATGAAAACACAGGCTTTGGTCCTAACTAAATGATGTCTTTGGAGATGTGTGCAAGCAGAGCACCACTGCACACTGGAGAATAAGCTGCTCAGAGTCCCTTTTGAGACAAACACCGAAAGTCTTCAAAACCTCTTTTCTTTATGATTAAGCTGGTAACACACCAGAGTTTACACAGCCGCTAAACTCTCACTTGTTTACACGCTGCTCTTCAGGATCGTTGCTTTGCAAATAATGCATTTACATTAATGATTTATATGCCTGTTTCAATATTTTGGCATTTCAAATTAATACAATAGAAAGATAATAATACAGGTAAGGGCATTATGTTAGATAAGTGCATAAGATGATTAAGGGCCTGGAGCACTGGTCCTGTGAGAGGCCTGCAGAGCTGGAGCTGTTCAGACTGGAGAGGAGAAGGCTCAGGGGGCAGATCTCATCAGTGTTTTTAAATACCTGATGGGGAGGAGTAAAGAAGATGGAGTCGGGCTCTTCTCAGCAACACAGGACCAGGAAAAGAGACACAAACTGAAACACAGCGAATTCCACCTGAAGGTAAGGAAACACTTTTTTTCCTGGAGGGATGGCTGAAGGTGGGAGCACGTTGCCCAGAGAGGCTGGGGATTCTCTGTCCTTGCAGATATTCACAGCCTTAAGTGACCTGCTGAGCAGACCCTGCTTGAGCAAAGGAGGTGGACTGGCCAATCTCCAGAGATGGCTTCCAACCTCAGCTACTCTGTGATTCTGTAATATGAATATACAAATACTTTAAAAATTAAATATTGAGTCACTCAAGTGACAGTTTTGTTACCAGGCTTGAGCAAAAGCAGATGATTGACATGTGAGATTGTTTTTAAAGCACAATTTCTTCATTCTTTGTATCCTTCCTTCTTTCACATCCACTGTGGAATCCTTTAGTGCCATCAGGACCTTTGGGCAGCCGCAGCACCCCGACAGGCAGACCATCTGCCGTTTGTATCTTCCGAGCAAACATGGGGCTGCTGCTGGGACTCTTCTCTTGTGTTACAGTTTGAGCTTTTCTTCTCTGGACCCAGGGGCTGCCGGAAGGCGTGATACTGCTGTCTGAGGAATATTCTGTACCTTGCCTTGGAATTTCAGGGCTAGTGCTTGGGTTAAGCTTGCTGTCTTCAGCCAGCGGAGACTTTTTGGTTACTTTTCTTAGTGAAGACGGACTGTTCCAAGGACTTGATCTGGGTGACACGTTAGGACTCAAATGGTTGGTTGGGTGAATGACAGAGCTCAAATTGCTCTTAGTATTCGTTGCAGTAGTTCTGCGTCCTGACAGTGGTGATGCAGGGTTACTCTCTGGGTCAGAAGAGCTGTTTGCTGAAGATTCCTCACCAACAAACTGCAGCTCCTCGACTCTCTTATTAAGGGATTTAGCCTTCTTAAGGCTCTTGCTGGTATCTTCATCACGGTTTTTGTCTTTGGGAACTTTTTTCTTTGGAGGTTTCATGCCTATTAAGACAACTTTCATGCCAGTCTCTTCCTTTTCCACACACATGGAGTCATGAGCACGTACGGCAGCATCTATTTCTTCAAATTCTACAATTGCACATTCCTGAGTTCCCAGCTGGGTGTACCGATTGCTGACCCTCCTAATATCAGGTGGTAAATCCCTACCAGGCTTGAGGATCCGAACTGATGCTACTGCACCAAAAGTTACAAAGGTTTTGAGGAGATGCTCCATTAGCCTTTCTTGCAAGCATCCATTTTCTTGTTGTTTGTTAGGAGCCTGCAGCTCGGAAATCATGTGGATATCGTACACCAGTAACATCCTGGTAGGGAGGTTTTCACTTGGAAACGCTGGAACTGGAGTATTTCTTCTAACTTTTTTGTTGTCATCACTGAGCTCAAGTGTGTCCGAGTGCTTCAGTGCATAGGCTGTGGTTCTCCAGTCGCGGGTAAGGTGTTTCACCTTGAAGACAGAGACACGTTAAGCACCACAACTGAGCAAACCCACTCGAATTCAGCACAGAAAGTGTAAGGCAGATGCAGGCTCCAGCCTGGAAACCTGGATTTAAGTTTCATGTAGCAAACTTAAGTGAAAAAGTCACAGTTTTTCTGCTATAATGGGCACTGGTGATCTCCTGTACAGCTCATGTCCTGTTCAATCTGCTGAAGACAGGAACTGATGGTAAATCTCAAACTGGAAATCGTTATTTTATCTTAAAACCTGTTCAAGGGGTATTGGGTCATTCCATACCTAGGTCTGAACCATGACCACAATGCATGTTCTGTGGGTTTTGTTTTGTTTAATTTGGCAAACAAGTAGTCTTGCCAAGTTTAGGACTTCATAGGACTTTCCTCTCTCCTAATGCGTTTAGATTCATCAGGCTTACCCAAGGCACTTTCAGTATTAAAAAGTCAGCTTACCTTCTTGAAAGAAGTGAGGAGTTTAACACTGACATAGCCCATCTTATTTCTTCTTATGTGCTTTAGAAGGAAGGCATCTTTCTCGAGGTTCTCATCTGAGAAGTAATATTCAATCTGTGCAACTAACTTCTGGATCAGGTCATTTTCTGGTGGTTTCCAGTTCTGGTCACAGTCGTCATCATCATTTTCCCCACCACTGGAAAACAGTTAAATCATTCTGTTAATAGATCCTCATCTTACTTGAGTGAATTCAAATAGTCCTTCAAAATGAAAATACATAACCATAATGCCTTGTAACTGCATGAACGCAAGAGCCAGTGTCCAAGGAGTAAGAAAGACTAACAGGACTATTGAACCTTTGAAAGGTCACTTCCCGAGTGCCAAAGTAACGTAAATAGCAGTTACCAAAGGGCTTAAACTGGATGTATGCTGGAGATTAAGGACTTTGATGCGGTAGCAGCTCATGGACAGGCAGGAACAGCTGTATATGCAAACATATGCAGGCTCCTAAGGAGTCACTCTCGTTTCCCATCACATTGTCTAGGTGTCTGTGCAAAATGCAGCACTACCAAACGTCCTTTCCCAAAGAGAAGATACTGCAACTATGGAGTTGAGATAAACTTCATTCCATATATAGTTACAGCTCTATGCTTGTTGCTAAATTCAAACGACCACTGCAATCGTTATCTAGCACTGAGGCAAACAGTGCATCCAGAGCCTACAGGCTTGCTCTAATGCACAATTCTACCTTAAGCCAGAGTCATTTTTTAAAGCTGACAGCAGCCTAGTTTTGCTGTGAATAGTTTGTTCATCATTCATTGTTAAAAAACCAAACAAATCATACTCAATTCCTTAGATCCTACAAATCATGTGTTGCTTTGGTCTCCTGCAAACCTCAGCAATAAAAAAGGAGGAGCCATGTGTTTTCCCAAAATTTTCTTAGCTTTTGCAGAGCCTGTAAAATCGTTAAAGAAGGGAGCAGGCCTCACACTGCTGTGAGTGCGATCTGGCAGGGAGGTGGCGGATTCCTCAATCTCCTTGCCCTGTGTAGTTTTGTCCCAGAGATGAACTGCAGGCTGTGATCTACATCTGCCCAGGTGTACGGGAATTCCACACACAGCAACTGCAGAAATCCGTAACCAGCTCTATAGTAATTCTCATAGTCACAATCAACTGCTAGGACCTCTAAGGTGTCAGCTCTACTACAAAAGTCATGGATAAGCAATGTCAGTCAACATTATTAAAGTGCCCACTAGTAATTCACAACGTCCATGTACTTCTTTCTTTATTCAAAGCTTCGTGAGGGATGTGCTTGTCAAAGCAGATAGGATGGACTGAAAAACAACCTTTTAACATGGTGACTCATCTGGCTATTAGTCACACAAGACACTAAACACGTCTGCACAGAGAGTAGGTTTCAGATTTTAAACTAAAACCACTACTTTAGAATGTCCCTTTGATAACATGTTTTCATTCAGACAGTGTCTTCCAGACATGGTTCATTCTCTGGAGATGAGAATGCCCTGTGTTCAGTCATTTCAGTTCAAGGCAGAGGTGTTGGAACTAGATAATCTTTATCCCAACCCAACTCTTCCAACCCCAACTACTCTATGATTTTATGATGGAGATTGCTCCTTGTGTTGCCCACCCCGGAGAAAGGGTGCTTTCTTTCTAAGCCTCCAAAAGGAGTGGATTTGCCTGCATTTTTGGTATCACCACTGCCACCATCCTCACCCCTGTTCTGTCAAAGGCAGGGAGATCAGGATGGCAGGGGAGGAACTACAGGCTGGGAACTCACATCCTGCTCCGAGAGGCTGCGGATCTCAGCTGGCCCTTCCCGGGGAGATGCTCAGATCCCAGTTGTTCAGTTGTGGGCCCCTCAGCACAAGAAGGATGTTGAGGCTCTGGAGCGAGTCCAGAGAAAAGCAACGAGGCTGGTGAAGGGGCTGGAGAACAGGCCTTATGAGGAGCGGCTGAGAGAGCTGGGGGGGTTTATCCTGGAGAAGAGGAGGCTGAGAGGAGACCTCATTGCTCTCTACAACTACCTGAAAGGAGGTTGTGGAGAGGAGGGAGCTGGGCTCTTCTCCCAAGGGACAGGACGAGAGGGAATGGCCTCAAGCTCCACCAGGGGAGGGTCAGGCTGGACATCATGAAGAAATTTTTCACAGAAAGGGTCACTGGTCGCTGTTAGAGGCTGCCCAGGGAGGGGACTGAGTCACTTTCCCTGGAGGGGTTTAAGGTGCAGGTGGACGAGGTGCTGAGGGACACGGGTTAGCGTTTGATGGGAACGGTTGGACTCGACGATCCGGTGGGTCTCTTCCAACCTGGTGATTCCGTGATTCCCGGGGGGATGCTCGGCTCTCGGTTGTTCTCTCCCGGGGGTGCTGGGCTCCGGGCCGCCCCTGCCCCCCGCGTTCTCACCTGTGTCGGTCGCAGCGCTCCGGGTCCTGCCCGCGGTGAGGGTCCCCGTGGGCGGCGAGGCGGATGGCCGGGGGGCCCGGCCGGGCCATGGCGCTGCGAGGCTCGGCCCGGGCTGCCCGCGGCCGCCGCTCCCTCCCCCGGCCGCGCTCCCCGCTTGGTGCTGGCGGAGCAGGGGATTAGTTCAGCAGGGAAGCAGCGGCCGCCCTCCCATGGCTGCGTTTGGAGAGAAGAAAGGGCCGCTCCGCCTGCAGAGAAGGAGGCTGAGAGGCCAGCTCATCGCTGTCGGCAGCAGGATGCAGCGGGGCGGGCGCTGGGCTCGCTCCCAGCCCTTTCTCCAGACGATGGGACTAGAGGGAACGGCCTCGAGCTGTGCCAGGGCTCCTGCACAGTGCACATCGACACCAGGTACTCAGGGACACGGTTTGGTGGCAGACAGGGGTGGTTGGACTCTGTGGTCGTGGAATCATAGAATCACCAGGTTGGAAGAGACCCCCCGGATCATCCAGTCCAACCGTTCCCATCAATCGCTAACCCATGTCCCTCTGCACCTCGTCCACCCTCACCTTAAACCCCTCCAGGGAAGGCGACTCAACCCCCTCCCTGGGCAGCCTCTGCCAGTGACCAATGACCCTTTCTGGGAAAAACTTCCTCCTGATGTTGAGCTTGACCCTCCCCCGGTGGAGCTTGAGGCCATTCCCTCTTGTCCTGTCCCCTGTCCCTTGCGAGAAGAGGCCAATGAGACTAGACGGAATGGCTTCGAGCTGTTCCAGGGCTCCTTCAGAGTGGACATTGAGACCAGGTGCTCAGGGCCATGGTTTGGTGGCAGACAGGAATGGTTGGACTCTGTGATCCAGTGGTCTTTTCCAGCCTGGTGATTCTGTGATTCTTTGATCAGGACAAATGTCTTCACCCAAAGAGTTCTCAACCCCTGGAATGGCTGCCCAGGGAGGTGCTGGAGTCCCCGTCCCTGGAGGGGTTTAAAAGATGAGGAGACGATGTGCTCAGACATCTGGTTTAGTAGTGGATGGGTACGGTTGGCCTTGATGATCTCAAAGATTTTTTCTAATCTGGGGATTCTGTTATATTTAAGTAAGTTGAACATGTCTATCACTTCCACTCCTCTGCCTCTCCACACAAGGATTAAGTCACATTGCATGAAACCTTTGATAGGAACGGTTGGACTCGATGATCCAGTGGGTCTCTTCCAACCTGGTGATTCTATGATTCTATGATCTCCTTGAACAGCGCTGGGGCCACGCTGCTGTGTCCCACCCAGAGCAGTGTATTTCAAGACATTCAAAAGGGTTATGCTGGGATAAACGTAGTTTAACTACTGAGGAGGAGATTCATCGAAACAGAGAGTACGTATGTTATTGGATAACATACATGGATTAATGAATATATGTTATAGAATCACAGAATCACAGAATAACCAGGTTGGAAGAGACCCACTGGATCATTCAGTCCAACCATTTCTATCAAAAATACTATTTGTAGAGCACTCTTCTGCCATTCCGCGCGATACTTAAGAACAGAAACATTCCATTACGAAAACTTACTACTATGCGGAGGCTCCTTTTCTGAAACACTGATTTCTGCTTTATTTTGAACTTTATTGCACTGTATTTCAGTGGGCTGTTTCAGCTACTAAACTGAAGTTGAACATTCATACTTTTGGGATTAGAATCTAAAGCATTTCAGTTGACTGTGTAAATATTAATTCTTCAGCCAGGGAAGAGTTTTCTTTCAAATGTTAGCTGGACCCAAACTGCTCGGTGCATGCTGGCTCTTTAAGTCTCCACTTCATCGGTGAGGTCCCTGGCTCTGCCTGCGCAATCCGAGTTGTACTCCACTGTATTGCCTCAAAGCTTTCTTCTTAAAACTTTGGATTGGCAGAAAGCGAGACTGCACTCCGGGGCCAGTTCTTCTCGTCACTGTGACAAACAGTCCTTGTGAGTCAGGTTTGCTGGCACCAACCCATAATGGGATTACTGTGCCGCCTCAGTGCCTTAAGCAATGAAATATTTTGTTTGTGGAATACGCTTACAGGCATCACTAACTGAATCTTTTGTCCTCTGCTGATGGAACAGTATATTGCGATGAGTCTTGGCCAGAGCATCGCTTCACTATTGGTGTCAGTGGGAGCAGAAATAAAAACACAAACCCCACGTTCTACAGGTTTTGTATTTGAGATCGTGGGAGTTGTTTGCCCCCTGGGTTAAAGCAAGGTCAGGACCAGTGTGAGCAAAGGGCTGTGTTGTGCTGCAGCTAAGCTCATTGCTCCCTACAACTACCTGAGGGGAGGTTATAGAGAGGGAGCTGGGCTCTTCTCCCAAGGGACAGGGGACAAAACGAGGGGGAATGCCCTCAAGCTCCACCAGGGGAGGGTCAGGCTCAACATAAGGAAAAAAATTTTTCCCAGAAAGGGTCACTGGGCACTGGCAGAGGCTGCCCAGGGAGGGGGTTGAGTCGCCTTCTCTGGAGGGGTTTAAGGTGCAGGTGGATGAGGTGCTTAGGGACATGGTTTAGAGATTGATGGGAATGGTTGGACTCGATGATCCGGTGGGTCTCTTCCAACCTGGTTATCCTATAATTTTATGATATTTGAGAGAGACATTTCAGTTTATCAGATGACTCCATCTCTTGAGCAAACTCGGGTTTACATTGGCTACGACAAAGAATGTTTTCCCAGTGAGGGCGGGGAGGCCCTGGCGCAGGTTCCCCCGAGCAGTGGTGGCTGCCCCGTCCCTCGGGGGGAGGCTCCAGGTCGGATGGTGTCACTGGGTGTGCTGGGAGCTCCCTTCCCGCCCAACCACCCCCCCCCTCCCTCCTCACACGCCGACCGGAAGCGGCGGTTGCCGTGGTGACGGCGGAGGGATTTGGCAGCGGGGGCGCGGGCCGGCGGGCTGAGATGGTGCCCAGCAAGTGCCGGCCCGGCAGGGGCGCGCGGCCCGCGCCCGGCGCGGTAGGTGCTGCGGCCGTGAGGGGGGCGCAGTGTTCCTCCGCGGGGCGTGAGGGGTGCAGGCGGGCGCCGCCCAAGGCTTCCCCAGAGGGGCCTCGAGGCGGGTGCTGCCTTTTGTCACCTCCATCCCGTTAGGGCGGCACGTTTTGTCTTTAAAAACCAGAAAATCTCATAGAAACGCGTCATCATTTCTTATGCATTCTCATAAATACGTTCTCACAAACATAACCTCTTGTTTTCTTCACGGACAGGGTGAGACCCTCAATATAAAATCACACTTTCCCTCTGTTTGTTAGTATTTTTAAGCTAAAAATTATTATTGCTCGGTGTTGAGATGGACTCTCTATTGTGGTTTTGCAGAATAGTTCCTTTCTTGTTAGATTTTTTGGCTGATTTTACTTTATTGCTTAAGAAAAGTTCCACTCATCCTTTCATACCCATCCCTGGTTTTGAGAAATGTAATATTCCATTTCTTCTTCTTCCAACTTGCAGGTTAATAATTGTGGCCTTCAGCTGGTTATCCAGACAGCCACAATAACAGAGAAAAGCAAACTGGTAATTATGACCTTTTCTTTGATAGTTACATTAATTAAGTTATGTGGTACAGTGATATTTGTGTGATTTCATATAGGAATTGCCCTTCCGGTCGTAATATGTTGACTTTTAATGTATTAACTGAAGTACCTGGTAGTCTTTTGGTAATTTAGTTAATTAAATATACATAAAGTAAAATCATGAGGATGTACCACAGGCTACCATGAACTATTTATATATCTGTAGATATATAAAGGATATATAGGAGGTTGTGGAGAGGAGGGAGCTGGGCACTTCTCCCAAGTGACGGGACTGGACGAGAGGGAATGGCCTCAAACTGCCCCAGGGGAGGGTCAGGCTCAACATCAGGAAAAATTTTTTTCCCAGAAAGGGTCATTGGACACTGGAACAGGCTGCTCAGAGAGGTGGTTGATTCACCTTCCCTGGAGGTGTTTAAGGGACGTGTGGACGAGGTGCTGAGGGACATGGGTTAGTGTTTGATGGGAATGGTTGAACTCGATGATCCGGTGGGTCTCTTCCAACCTGGTGATTCTATGATTCTATATGACTTCTAACGCTTCTACCTGCACCTCTCTTCCTCCTCTCATTGCCACACACCTTAGAGGATGGGTTACCTCTCTTTATTTAGTCAGGTGACCATGAACGTGCAGGCAACTGCCGTATTTTCATTTTGTTTTTCACCAGTGGAGCATTTTGATCATAATACCACAACAGAATGAATCCTCTTTTTATTGGCACAATTATTTGATTTTTTTGGAAGTGTCTGCACAGTTACTCAAGGAACAGTAGTTGTTTCGAAGGGCAGTGTTTGTGTGAAGGCGTTATTTGCATTTCAAAACTTTTAACATTTGTCTTGAATATTGTGTTGCAGTTTGAATTCAGGATAAATAAAGAACAATCATCTTTCCACAATAGACTTTTGCAGCATGATCTGGAAAAGAACTATTCGGGAAGGCAAGGTGATATTCTGTAGGGTTTGTTTTGTTTGTCTTGTGTGTCTTTCTGTTATTAACTCCATAGTGAAGAAACGCTCTATTACAATTAAAATACGTAAGTGTGACAGCTTTTCCTAATTGGCTACAGGAATTCAATACAGTGACTGCTCTACCACATCCTCAAAGTGCTGCCTTTGCCCTGCCTTGGGCAGATGGCTTTTTCAATCTCTTTTCACCCTTTGTTCTGTCCACGGAGGAGCATCCTTTCCTCTACCTACAGAGCCTTCTAGTGCTCGTACTGTACATTCCCTCAGAAACCACCCAGTTCTCTTCTGTAACATCTTATGGGATGTTTAACATTTCAGTGCATTCAGACAAAATTAGTTTCTTGTTCAGAGCCGTGATGTGAAGAAAGAGTTTTCCTGTTTTCTTTTACGAAGATTTTATGATTTTTTTTGACCAGTGTTTTTCAGGGGATCGTTTTCCTAGTAAGCCAAAGCTCACAGAACATTTATTTTTGCAGGTGTTTTTAGTCATCCTCCTTCTTTCCCCTCATATTAACCAAATGGGTAAAGGTGCATAGCTTGGTAAATGTGTTTTAAAGGGCTGACTCTTTAATTCTTGATAATGGAGTGAAATAAAATACCAATGATTAGTTAGTGCAATTTACCTTTAAAAGACTTGGTGTTTGTTTGTGGCTCAATGGGAGGATTTCAATGTTCTGGTGATTTAGTTTCTAGTTACATCAACATACTTTTCATTTGTGTCTTTAAATTAGACTTAAATTATATCTTCTTAAGTTCTGAAGTTGTGGAACAGTTATACAACCTGACTTTACAACAACGTTGGGTAATTCTAATCAAAACAAAAGCATCTTCAAAATATCCATTTAAGCCAACTGTTGCTAAAAATCTCTCAGAAATGTCACCATGTACTTTGGAAAGAGGATGTAGAGCATATAGATGAAAGGAAAAACTAACTCAAAGTACTGAATGGGGCAAAATGCACTCGTGTGTGCCAAGTATCTTATTAAGAAAGAAAAATATGCTTTTGTTATCTGTGGTTAATGATTTTATGAAGAAGTTGGACTCCATGATCCGGTTGGTCTCTTCTAACCTGGTGATTTCTATGATTCTGTGTGTTCTGTGTATGGTTTTCTGACAGATAACACAAATTTTGGGAGCAGCTCATCAATATCATTTCCTGTGTTGCAACGTACGGCTGAAGAGAAAATACTGAACTGTGACAGACTGACTCTGGAAAGGTGAGAAGGTTATGGAGTATGTGATTCGGAGTCTGAGTGGGACTAGAAAGGTGGGTTACTGTTTCATTCCAAGTATTTTTTATTTTCTTTCTTTTTCCTTCCAGGCAAAAACTCACAGTGTGTCCAGTTATTGATGGGGAAGATCATCTTCGTCTTTTGAATTTCCAACATAACTTTATAACCCGGATCCAAAATATTTCTAATCTGCAGCATCTTGTTTTCTTAGATTTATATGATAATCAGATAGAGGAAATAAGTGGGCTTTCAACTCTTAGATCCCTAAGAGTTCTTTTGTTGGGAAAGAACAGGTAAAAATAATAAAACTACCTTCAAGCATGTTACTTCTTTACGGTGAAACAACTGTGATCTGTCATTGTTTCCATTATTTACGGAATTTTAAGGTCATGTTTGCTGTGAGACCAGGGAGCTGGTCCTGAACACTGGCGGAGTGTTAAGGTTCCTGCTGAGGAAGAACATAGTTCTCACTTGTAGTGTTCTTCAGAAATTTCCTTTCTTATATAAATTTTAGCAACAGTTCTGAAGCATTTTATGTGTTTCCATTTAATCTTTTTTCTGAAGCATTTTACGCGTTTCCACTTAATCTTCTTTCTGATCAGCTATTAAATATGTGTCTGTAGAATTGTGTGATGGGTGGAATCTCTTTTCACATCACAGAGTATTCAGTGATTCTTTATAACCTATAAAAGTATTTCTGCTTGATGTATTTAGCTGGGAAAAAAACCCAGACGGATGAATTGCAAGTTCTGTTGCTTATTTGTAGTTTCTGTTCTGCTGGGAGACACCACTTGCTAGTTGTATTAATTTCTAAAAGTACAGTCCAAATCCAAAATCCTGTAGCCTTTAACAATTTAATAGAAGTATCTGTGGGATTGCTTTCACGTTGTGCTCTGAATTTGTTGAGTTTCCTTATTTCTTTCTATTCGGTAAAGGAAGAACTGTTCAGTGAACTTCAGTTCTGTGCCGTTTACCAAGACTGTATCTCCTAATTTGGTGTGTGTTCAAAACTGATAACTCGAAACAGCGCCGTATGTTGCCACAGCTTATTGCTCTTCTATGAAAAGCATCTCCGGTAGAAATTATGTCTAAACACAACAACAAAATATTGTGAACTTTGATTATCCTAGAAGCAAACATATAGCACACGTACTGTATAATATTATCAGCCAGTAGGTGATGCTGTTGAGTATATAATAACTTAGGTTTGGAATCTGAGAAAATAGTACAGAATGGAAGAGATTTAAGACATTGAAGATGTACAAGAGGAGAAGAAATACTGCTAAATGCTTTCCGGGATTATTTTTTCTGTGTTCTTCTAACAAACTCTCAAAAGCCCATGTCACTACAGTCTTTCTTTAAACTGGTTTTGAATTAACTCTTAGCCAGTAATTAAGTTTGGGGTTTTTTTTTTAATTATTATTTAGATATGTATGTGGTTTGGTTGTTGGCTTTCTTTTCTGGTGGTGCAAGTGTTTGTTACGTTGTTGACCTCTTAGAAGAGTCACATAGATACTGCCACTGTCACCTTGTTGACTATCAGAAAAGAAGCTGATAGTCTAAGCCAGACTCTGTCATTTGTGCAGAATTTTTTTACATAGTTTGGAACTTAGTTATTCTTCTCGTAGTCTTGATAGATGGGAAGGAATGTCTAAGTTTTATACTAGCTGGAAAGTTAAAGACACTTTTTATTTAATATGAGAAATAATATATGTCATAATTGAAATTTTTCAGAATAAAGAAGATCTCAAATCTGGAGAACCTAAAAAATCTTGATGTGTTAGATCTCCATGGGAATCAGGTACAGTACAATAATTTGATTATTTCCATTTCTTGCATAGACATCATGCGTTTCTGGTGGCTTTTGTCAAACTGTTGCTTTTAGAAAGGGAACTGGTACCAAATTTTGAGCTCAGTGAAATCAGTAAATCAAAGATAGAATGGTGTTATTTTGAATCTTGGTATCAAGTTGACTGAGCATCGTACTTTTGGAAAGTTACAGTGATTAAAATGCAGAGTCAACTGAGTCTAATAGCATTCACCTACAGAGTAGTGATATAGCATAGGTAGTCGTGATGTAGTTGAGGTAGCACAGTCTTAGAAGTCATAGAAGAATTTAAGGTCCCATTGATTGTTATGTTGTTTCTACTATTGGTGATGTTACAGAACGAGATCCCTTACATATCTGTTGAAGACTTAAATTTGTACAGGAAAAAAGCAGAATGGGTCCCAGCTCTTGAATGATTAATGCTTCAGAATGGACTCAAGTACTTTGTGTCTCTTCAGTTTCCCTGATTTGAGACTAAACTGTCATCTGTTTTTCAAGTGGTGCATGAAAGTTCAGCTGTAGTACATGCAAGAGGAACATTTGTGTTTAACGGTATGTTAGGAGCAGCATGGAGTATCAAGAGCAAGCCAGAAATGGTATTCTTTTGTAAAATAAATTTAAAACACATGTGATACAATAAACTCCATAATCAAGCTGTTTAAAACAACATATGGTTATTGTGACTATAGAAGGACGATGTGTGAATTTTCTGAATTCCTTTTTTGGCAGTTTTGATGTCTTACTGACTTCTCTGGCAAGGAAAATAAAAAGACAAGCTAGCTCTATAAACAGTTATTGTTTTATGTCAGGCAGTGAGTTTGTAGCTTCTTTAAATTTCATTAATCCAATAGTATGCAGAGGCAGTATAGGAACAGATAACGACGTTGCCCTTGGAGCCTTAGAGTGACTGTGTCTGGGGATGAAAAGATGTTGGTGTACTTATAATATTTTTCTGATTGCTGTCGGAGGGTGTTTTTATGTTTTCGATAAAAATATTGCAGACTAGATATAGCTGCAACAGACCAGCACACTTGTATAGCACAAGTGGAGAAATCACTGATGGAAATGAAATGTAGATCATACACAAGTCTTACAAATGATTGTGAAGTAGATGGAGGGGTTTTTTTTATTTTATTTTATCTTGTTTTCCTTCAAGTGTCTGTACAACTCCCTTTACATTAATTAGAACTTTGTTAGGAGTTTTCAGCATAGTGCCCAACTGCTCTCTGCTAAATCAGCTTCGTAATAATAGGCCTGATTGGGTGCAGAGAACAGAACAAATTATCCTCTACCAGGAGGTAAATATTACATCTCTGGAGCATAATAAGTGCTTTCATTTTTCAGAAAGTTTTAATCCTAAATGTACTTATGAAGGGCATAAATGTTAGGAAATTGAATTAGTTGCTTTTTGCGTTTTTGAGAAATGACCAAATAAGGCTATGAACTTCACTGCCGTTAATAAATTACCCTTCTGTTCCTTTCCAGTTTAAAGATGTGCAGATTATCTTGTTAACTTTTTTCATGTCTGAAGAATCAAAAATTTAAAACACCAATCTACCTTATGTACTGTTAGTTATTTTTGAAGGCATTATTGAAGAAATGATAAAGGGAAGAAGTACTGAGTCCAAGATAGCTTAGTGTACTGGTGTCTTGTTTTGAAGCCTGAGGGGAGGTGGTGGTCTTTGCTCACTTAATAGTGAATAGAGGACTCCATCTTTTAACTTTATTTGGATTTGTGGGTTCTTTGTTTATGCTGCCTTCTAGTTTATCATAAGCAATATTTCTTCCACATTGTGCATTTCTTCCACATCTGTGTCAAGAATAGACTTCAACCACAGAATTGGTTTTGAGAATTTCAAAATATGTGTCCCAGTGTTCCACAACATAGCAATTCAAACAACAGATCAGTAGAATTAAAAATGAAGCGTTGGTATATAGTTCAAAGTAGTGGATTCTGATCTGCCCTGTCTAACATATACAGGATTATTTTTTTTAGTTCAATACAGGTCAGTTAGAATCAAGAATGCAGAAACAAAGTCCTGCTTGTCAGTCATAATGAAAAACAGAAAATAGCATTTGCTTTATCTTCATAAGGTCTTGATATACCTGTTTTCTCAGATTGCTATGTATATATACATTATTCTGTGCCCAGTTCTCACAGGAAAGTAAAAAATTCTACAACAGATCTAGTGAGTTTTATGATCTGGAACCAGCGATGAGATGGTTCTTTTATCGGGATGGTTCTTTTTTCAAATGAAAGGTGTAACGGCACTTTTTTTTGATGTGAATCACTTACATCTTCTTTAATTCTAACTATTGAAAAATGCAAGTCACTTTTGATGTACAAAAGCATCTTTGATTGCCAGTGTAGTGTGAATATCTACGTATACTGTATGAACACGGGAGTGTTTTGGCAATTTATTTGTTGAGAAATAAGGCAGTTGAATTTTCTTCCTGCTTGTTGGTTTGTCTGTTTATAGAGTCATCCTCTGTGGTTTGTGTTAATACATGTATTAAAGCAGTAATCTGTTTCACAGCTCTCTTATTCTTTGTATTAATGTATATTACGGGTCTGTTTTGTCTGTGGGCTTTGCCTTTTGAAGTTGCCATGTCTTAGTGAATCAAAGATGAAGACAGATCTATTCTTTTGTAGCAAAGAGAGTTCTATTAAGGATAGAATATCTGGTGAGATCTTCATCACTGCAGAGGATGAGCTGAGTATTTGCTGCTTGAATGCATTTTACTCGAGATTGGAGTTATCTTTCAGTCAGTGATTGTGATATCTCCAGTTTTCCTCTGTAGTCAGATAGCTCCTGAAGGTGGCTTAACGTGTTTGTTAGACTCCAGTAGATGAGAAGAATCATATAAGTAAAATGCTCCCATTCACATTGTATTGCCTGGCAACGATAATATTATTGCTACAACGTACTATGGAATATAAGTTGCCACTTCTGAGTTATGAGAGAGAACAGAATTTTTCCATAGTCTTTGTTCTCATGGTTTGGCTTCTCGGATATCATTAAATAAAACCCGTAAGATTCAACGTAGCAGGTTATTGCAAAATCCAGTAAATCCTCCTGAGGCCTCTGGCAAGTCATCTTACCAGAGCAGCTCTTCAGTGCATGTGGTGTTTGTTCCGAGGACACTGAATGTGCTCACAGATCTGGCAAGAAAAATGTATTGTTCTACTACTGCTTTTTTCCACTTCGTGGTTTGTACATGTTATAGGATATATTTACATTAAAATACTAAAATATCTTACGTGTCGTATCCATTACACAATATCTGGCTAAATAGTTTTCATTCTTCCTTTGTTAGTTTAATTCAGTACAGAAATATTCTAAGGTGCTTGCAATAAGTTTGTTTTTTTTTTTAGTGTTCAAAACTATTGTTAATAATACACGCTATCAGTGAACAATTAAATCTTGTGTACAAATCATATTAAGGGGATCTGAAATGCATTCGACTAACAAAAAATGTTAACCCTTTCATGATACACAATTTCTGTACAAGGCAAGGAATGTCAGCACTGCCAACACATGCAGAATATACTCAGATAGGATATGGCTTAATGTTAATCTTATTTTTCAAAAATGGTGCTAGAGCCCAGAAAGTATTTGTTTTTGTTAGTGCTGAGGGAGTAGCAGCAGTTGAGAGGAAAGCTAGAGTCTCTTTTCAGTATTGGTCCTTCCTGGCCACCACCTCTTGGGGTGTAAATCAGTCCCAAAGATGACATGCAGGTTGGGAAACTTTCACAGCTGGAGTGTTTCCAAGAGGTTGGAGGTGAGAAAAAAACGGAAGGAGGAAAGTTTAGGTTTTGTTCACTTCTGAGAAGGTTTTTCTGTTTATGAGTGCCGCATTTTTTTGGATAGTATGGTTTGATCTGAACTTTGAGACTTTTCCAGCTCAAGTGAGAAATGTACTGGGAACTGAATGTGCTTTAAAGCAGTGAGGTATAGCATTCCACAGTGCTTCGTGATAAACCTTTGTACGATTTAATTTTTTTTCTCCAGATCAAGATTTTAAATGCATTACTGATTAAAGAAAATCCCTTCCTTTATAAAAATAATCAGAAGGAGATTTACAAAAGAAATCAGTGTAATGCCTGATGAAGCATTACACTCAATGCCTACACTTTACGAAAAGGACGAAATGTGAATTCCCTTGCCATATGGCTACTCTTTACCTGTTTTCCCACAAGAGTCTAGATTTTAATATCACCTGGTAAAGATAATGATAAATATCATTGCAGACTGCATATTTATGGAATAAAACATACGTGCTACATATGTATAGTAAATCAATATAAACCACAGTATGCGTGTTTATAATTGTACCTCTTTCACAGATTGCTAAAATAGAAAACATCAGTCATTTGAGTGAACTGAGAGTGTTAAACCTTGCCAGAAACCTACTAACCATTGTAGAAAACCTTAATGGACTGGATTCGCTCGCAGAGCTCAACCTTCGTCATAATCAAGTCTCTGCTATAGTAAGGAACACAGCTCGTGTCTTTTTCTCTTTCTCTTTTCTTTGCTTTAACAAAGTGTGTTATTACTGTAATTGTTTAAACTGTTTTAGCATTTCAGATTTGTGAAATCTTGTGTTTTCCTGTATTATGTTGCTTATCTTGTTCTCCTGTGATACTTAGTACAGGAAAGTGCGACAAATATATTTTTGGTGTTATTTCACTTGCGATTCAGATCTTGATAGCTCATGGTGGTTCGTGGCAGGTGGGCAGCAAGATTTTGAAGTAGCTTTGTGATTCTAACACAGAAATTTAGAAACTTTTCTTTCATACAGGTTGTTTCCTAGAAACAAACAGTCTCAATTACTGTAGCTCAGCTAAGCAGTCAAACCATCTTAAATTTAATCTCCTTACAAATATTTCCGAGGCAAATGCAGAGAAAGTAGATATTGATCTTAAAAGCAGAATTTCCTGATTGAAGCTTTAAGCTAGCATTGTAAGTCTTTATCTTCTGAAAAATAAAACTTCGCTTTGCAACTTATGAGTTGTTCAGGTGTGGCAAGTGGGTTATTTGAACAAATGCTTTATAAAATAATACAGCAAGTCTACTTAAATATCTGTGCTTTTCTGGCCTTTATTATTCTGTTAGTTGTTGGTCTCCTATTGCTGCTGAGCCTTTCCTTTCACAAAGTTCTGCTCCTTGCCATATATGATCTGATTTTACACTTGAGAAATGAGAAATTCCTGCTCACTGCTGATTCTGTTATTGCACCTTCCCCCTGCATCAGCTGTTGCCTAGAATTCTTTTCCTTGCTTGTCGCTGCAGCCTTGTCACTCCTGGGTGTAGCTCATAACCTTCTCCTTGCTTCCTGTTGTCGCAAATGGAGAGTCAGCATGAAATTTAAATTAGTGCCTTATAGGCATGAACTCTGTGCTATCTCAGTTTAATATTTTAGTCTTTCCTGGCCAGAAGCGGTGTTTCAGAAGGGGATATTCTATTCTGGGAACTACTTTATTTTGTCTGGTTGGTTTTGTGTTGTTTGTTTTAAGGAAATGGTGGTTGAGGCGGGTGTGTGGTTTTGTTTTCAATTGGATAGCGATTTTAGCAAGCAGGCAGTAACTCTCCTTCCTCTAGAGGAGGATTCTTAAGTCATAGGGAGTCAAGTCCATACGACATTGTCTTGGACGCGACGTACTTCCTGAAACCTGAAGTAAACGTCTGTCTCTTTCCTAAAATAAAATCTTTCTCTTAATTTAATGATAGGCGTTGACTTTTTCTCAGTGTGCAACAGTAAACATGTATTTCTTTACTTAAATTTGTTTTGACTTTTTGAGGAGAAACCCTGAAAACAATGGAATCTGCACTACTTCTGCATTGAAGTCCAAAATTTGCTGCAGTATTATACCACTGAAAATCCAAAAATGTAGAAACCAATATATCATTTTATGCAAAGAATATCCAAGATAGTGTTATGTTATTGCTGGAGTAGTTAAGGGAGATGGTTAGGTTCTTTCCTTTAAGGTGAGGTCTAGGTTTTCTTATTGCTGACTGTGTGGAGCAAGAAGGTATAATTTTTAATCAAGATCAAGTTATCTCGTAACACTTAACTGGAAACTTTTCACTCTTAAGTTCATTATAAGAATTTGGTTGCTGTGTTTTAGTTAAGTTTTTGGTTTGTTGGAGTGTGCTTTGTAGTAGGATAAGGAGCTGCAGACTTAGATGTGCAGTGTGAATGGTGCTGTGAATCGCTGCAGACTGTGCTGTCAAACAGCTTTGGATTTATACTTAATTTATGAAGTTTAATCTTGCTTGGTATGTTTCACCTTGATAATATTTGAGCCATTTGCTCTTTGGAGGTTTTCTGTGAAGATCTTTAGTGGTATATATGAAATTCACAGATACTCATTCTGGACCATCATTCCTTCCTGTAAATTATAACTGTAGAGGTGACAGAGTCCTTCAGATCACTCTCTGGCACAGGAGTGTAGCGCTAATTGCATTGTTGTGTTGCACTTGAAAAGCCTTATTTCAGTGTGGTCACAAAATCAACTTTTATTTTTTACGGTGTGTTTATCCTGCAGCTTAAATGCTGAGGCAGCACCTTGGCTTATTTCCCACAAGCCTGTTCAGAAACCAGCAGCAGCCTTATCCTCTGTTCTTTAACATCATTTGCTTTGCAAGTGATGCAGTTTGTTCTGCAGAGTAGATATCTGCACTGAAACACTCCCTTGCAGTCTGCAGTCGGGAGAAATGGAGCTGCACGTTCAACAGAAATCAATAGTGCAGCAAGGTTATAGCATCTAGAAATGAAAGTATTTAATCAGGCAAAGTACAGAGGTTCTAAAGCTACTTTCAGCTACTGAATTCATGCCTCTCTCTTCCCTTCTAGAAAGATGTGGATACTTTGCCCCGTCTCCAGCGTCTCTTCCTCAGCTTCAACAATATATCTAGGTAAGGGAAACAGCAGTTTGCTTCTTATCAGTAATTTGAAGTATGCTATCGGAGTTGTATTTCATTAAAATTTAAATTAAAACACTATGAATGCAGATACTAGTTCTTTTCCCCTAACATATCACGTACTATAATCAAGCTATTGTCTGTTTTCTCCTTTAACTACAAGAATTCTATAAATACTTCGCATTTAAATGTAGTTGTATTTGTGGGAAGTCTACCGAGGAAACATGTTTTTAAATTGAAAATTATCATATTGTTTAGAGTTATGAACGAAATTTAAAATGATTTTGTAAATTGCTTTACTATTAAACTACGTATCTGTTACAGCAACATGACACAACGTACGTATTATATTTAACCTACAATCACTGTCCTTATGGAGTTACACAGACTGCTGAGTCAGATTCTGCTTAAGGTGGTTTGATTATTTCATGCTTGTGTTTTACCTCTCCCTCTATTAATGAAGTCTGAAAGGTATATTTATGGTAATTTTCCTTTCGGAACAGATGGCAGAAGCAGAATAGCCCAAGTTTAAAAGCAGGGCTTCTGTAGTTTCAAAGGGAGAAGTGCATTTTGTTTATAAATAGATACAAGGGTTTTTATTCTGTGCTTTATCTGTCATGCATTTTTCAAGTCTGCATTTATACTAGTGCCAGTATTTAAAAAGAGGGCCTGCATTACCTTCAGCTTGCAGTGCCATTCTTCTTTTATCCCTTAATCACCACCAGCCTCCTTCGCTTAGAATGAAAGCCTCAGATGTGCGACAGGGGAAAGATGCTTCGTGTTCTAATTACAGGGAATACTGTGCTGCTTTTGTGCTGTCTGCTCTCTCTGTGAAATGTCGTACTCAGTATGAGCTTTTATTGTAATAGGGGCTGGAATATTTTTAGTTGACCTGCATTATGGCATTTGCAGACAGCTCCAACCTACTTGTCTGTGTTCCTTAGGTTCTTAAAGTACCAGTGCAGAACTCCTTAAATCCTTGTGCGTATTAAGTATTAAAAAAAAAAAAAAACAAACAGAGACAAGCTGCAGGGGTCTCTATTATATTGCTCCCTTAATTAATCTGCTAGAGAGGGATGTAGTGTTTTGGCTCTCTTGAATAATTTCCAGAACTGAAACTTGTCTTTTGTTTCTGTTTTATCTCCAAAATGCCTTCGGTTGGCAAGAACAATGAGGTCTGCAGTATCTGGCTCCTCTGCCATCAGGGAGCGTCACTGCAGTCACTGGAGTGCCTGGAGCTTTTTATAGACTTGGTATATTTTGTGTAGCTTTCTGACTCCTTTCTCGCATTATTTTATTTAAATTCCTGTTATTTTTACAGTGTTCAAAGAAAGAAAAATATTCCATTTTCTCTGTGAGGTTTTAAAAGTAGATTTCTCAAACTTTATGTAATCAGCAAGCTTGCTTCGTAGTATTTTATCATGATTGCTGTCATTTATTCCCTGGGGCTTCAGCTGAACTCACAGAACTGGTCTTAGTTTTCACGTAAGCTATAAATACTTACTAGAACGTTTATGGACATGTACAATTTGTAGTTGGAATAGGTATAGAAATAAAATCTTAATGTCAAACCAAAGGCATTGCTCTTCTATAAATATGTTATACGCACAGAGGTAGTAAGGTGGGTGGCAGTTTAACTCTTTGTCTGCCAAGTGCTATTTTAAAAATGAAGAATTTCTTTTGATGATCCCATTCAGCTTGGGTTTTTCAAATAATAAACTGCGTATAGGAGTTTTGAAGGCTAAAAAACCCCCATTAATTCCTGACTTTGAGTTATGTAGTAGATATGTATATACTCTTGACCATCTGCATCCTGATACTTGGCTTGATACTGTTTGAATTGACTGAAGAAGTTATACGCAACCATAACACACAGTGAATTGCTGTGCTACATCTTAACACTCCTACAACCCTTTTGAATTCTTCTGTATGGGTTTGAGCTGCTTACTTGGGTTTGTTGTGTACCATATGGTAACTTTTAACATTATTTTCCCTTGAAACAACCGTGTCTATAAAACTGACTTCTCTTCTAGACAATCAAATTGATAGATAATTATTAATTTGTCAGTAGTTACGTAGGGAAAACCTTTATGGAACATGCTTTTTAAAAGTCATTGGTGTGGATGTGTAAGAGAAGGAACAACTATAACAGAGGACAAGTCTTCCTGAGTTCTGTTCTTACCTATTGAGTGTTTGTCGCTGGTGGGGGCTGAGATTACACCAATCCAGAGTACTCTGCTGCTTGGTAATTGCCACATTCTCGTGTGAGACAGAAGTGGATTTTCTTCCCTTCCAGAACTGGATACAGGACTCTGAGCATGCACACAAAATGTACAACTGATCTCTTCTGAAAAGATTTTGAAACACAGTGTGTTTCTGTGATGCTGAAACTACCCTTTCAGCAATGATAAATTCACTAGGAAGTAAGGACAGGGAAGGAGAAATGATTGCTGCAGTTTGCTGGGACTCCTGGAGGAGGTCTATTGGAAAGAGAAGCAGACGTTCCACTTGAAGACTGACTGGGGAGGTCTGAAGCAGCATCACCCACAGCTGCTTTGTATTTCATGAGCAGGTTCAAGACTCCTCTGTGGTGAACAGAGGCTAGAGGCAGGATGAGTTGTGGCCTCTTGATTCCTGTAGGGCGGTCACCACTTGGCTGTGTCGCAGCAGCCTGTGTGCTGGGAAGCAGACAGAAACTTGGTTGTGAAGTATTCAGTCTGGTTGGTAAGGGTGTAACATGGAAGCTTTGCTTGGCTCAGGGTTGGGATGCCAGTATGTCAAGTACAAGTTGTCTGAAAGGAATTTTTAAAGCTGTATTTTTCATACGTGTATGCAAAGATGTGAAAATGTTGTATTATTCTGAAACTGAGCTGTTAAAAGCAGCATCAAGCAGGCATCTCTGTTTTAACTCCAGAATGAATGTTCTGATATGCTGGAGTGCTGATAATTTCAAAGTACAGCAGTATGTCTGAATGGAAAGTCTTGAAAACACCAGCAAACTTTCTAATTTTCTGCCATTTCCTTAAGAGTCTGGTTTATTAAAGATCTTAAATCATACGCAGCGGCAGAAGTACTGCTGAACTTAGTTAACTTCGTAAGTTAACTTAGTTAACTTTCCAACTGAACTTAGTTAACTTTGTAACGCAGACTTGACAATTGTAGGCCGAAGTGTGTAAGGATGAGTGCACAGTTGTATATTTACACACTGTAATAAATTTCTTACTTCGATAAGAGCTCGGCTTTTGAAGTCAACTGAAATAGTTCCCTGTTGTTTAAAAATACAGCTGCTTTCTTTTCACATTCCATCTTCAATGAAAGAAGCATGATATGGCCGTACATCTCTAAATACATCTTGCACAGGCAGTTATTTTTGTCAGAAAACCAAATCAGATGTTGTCTAAAAAGCCAGCTTGTTCAGTCTATACACATTGACAACAGACACATCTGTTTTGAAGATAATGTGATGCTTTTCTAATTGTTTTTCTTCCAATATTTAATGATATTGCAAACACCCAGCAAGACTGTGGTATTTGTGGTTGGCTTTTTTCCTTGTATTTTCAATTTTCATGCTGATTTTGATGACAAATACACCCTTTTTTTTAATATGGGTTGATAAGTATCCTATTTTAGAGAGGTTTTTTAGGTGAAACAATGCTCTTGTAGGTAACAAGAGTGTAATAGAATTCTCTGACATTAAAACTTTAAACTCTTTTGGTTACAGTTTTGAGGATATTCTGTGCCTTGCTGATTCCTCATCTTTGTCAGATATCACCCTTGATGGCAATCCAATAGCTCAGGAGACATGGTACAAACACACTGTTCTCCATCATATGATGCAGCTCCGACAGCTAGATATGAAGAGAATCACAGTAAGAAATTTCTATTTTCATCATATTTACAAGATCCTTAAATTCAGAAGTAAAATATAAGGGTTTCTGTGCGTATATATATATATATATATATATTAAAAATACCACATTTTAAAAAAATTAGTATGGAATTGAATATTTAAAACTTTAACCTTTTTATTTTGTTCAGTGTTATGTAAGGGTGTGCTTTCTTACTTCATTTTAACACGTTTATTTTTAAATGCTCAAACTCTCCATGAGTAAATACTGCATGATCAGTTACCAAGTGACCCGAGAGAATTTGCAAAGCTTTTGGTGAGAACTTCCTCAACACAATCTTTACAGGTTTGCTTCATAGCTGAAAAGGAGCAGCATATTTCTTCCAAAGGAATAGTCTGTTTACCCTAAAATTGATGTTATTAGTATCTTCTTTCATTTAAAAATCTTGTTTTGTTCCTCTAGTCTGGATCCCTAGGGAAACTTGGCAATCAGAGCTTGGTTTTCTCCGTTCCTTACTGAACCTACTCTCACCGTTCACCTCTCTTTCTACTGAGTGAGTTGAAGTAACTTTGATAAGGAAGAGAGGAATCGCAGGCTACTAAGCCTCCTACAGACTTCTTGAAAATCCTCTGTAAAGCAGAGGAGGAAGGGTGATGGCTGGGGCCATTACCATTAAGTCAACTGTTTTATCTCTTAATATGAGAATAGCCATGCTAATTATATTGTGGCTACTCAGAAATGATGTGTAAGTGTGACCTTTTTACGAGAAAAATCGATCCAGCAGCAAGGTAACAAATATAATATGTTTTACAAGCAACAGTGGCTGTGTTATCATTTTTGATCAGGTGCTGATACATACACCGTAGTTTAAATGCTTGCTCTGCATTATAAATTGCACCTGTTTTATCATCAATCCTGTTGTCCTGAAGCCAGTCTGAGTATCAAATACAGCCAATTATGATGTAAAATACATCGTCTATGTGGAAAGCATTAATTTAAAAAATGAAGTACTTTGGGACATGAGTGTTTTACTGCCAGCATTGAAAACACTACATGCTGGTTTCCTTGAGGTATTCTATGAGTTGGATGGTTTTTTGGTGTGTGAATTTCTGCTTACTGAATTGAATATTTGGTAATTGCTTTGCTTTGAAAAACATGGCTTGGTGTGTATTCTTTCAGAAACTTAAGTCCCATCATGAAAATGTCTCGCCCTCCCCTCTCTGTTTGTGAGAGGAGATGGATCCTAGTAGAATTCTCACAATGGGAAAAACTTTAAAAGAACTCAAACTCCTTTTTAGACTCTGTGGGATCTGTATGGGGAAAAAGCTGTTAGAAATGCACAACTATAGGAAAAACGTAATCTGGGTTCGCACCTTGTTAAACATCAGAGGATCGACCGCAAGACAAAAAGCCATAGAAAACTAGGCTTCACCAGTTACGCTGCTTATAAATCTTCTTGTAAAAAGAACATGTTTCGCGTTCTTTTTATTTACCTTCTGGTTTTTGAGCCTTGAGAACTTCTTTAACACCTTCTCCGTGCAGAGGGTGCTATATGTTTTCTCCAATAAAAACTCTGTTACCCAGATAATATGACTTAAGAAGCTGGGTTTTTTTAGAAAAATAACAAGTATCATGAAATCTGTGATAAAATTAGAGAGTTTACTATGCCAAATCGAGCGATTCTGCCTAGCAATGCAGCATGTTGTTACCATCAACCCTAAGGGTGAATGCAGCTTAGTGGGGCGATGGAAGGTAATGGGTATGCACTTTTTCTCTCTCCATTAGAATGTCTACACTCTGATTACATTTATAGGATCTTTTCTTCATTAGTCTGAAGACCATTTTGAATTTAAACATTCTTTTGTCTTGTAAAGAACTGAGAGTTGGACAGAGATAGTTTTCTCTAGGAATTCTTCACTGACCCTATCAGAAACTTTTCTATGTGTGAACTGACTTTTACACAATTGTTATTTCTGCTTTTAACTTTTCATTAACTTGCTGGCTTTTGGGGACAAGAAAATAATTTCAAGAATGAATAAAATCTGAGGGATATTTTCAAAGGTTTGCAAGAGGCTTTGAAGCTTTGTTCATGCTGGTTTTCAAGAAGGCATCCGCACTAACATATCAGCCTTTTCTAGGATTCTGTGGGGAAAGGGAACCTCTGAGAAATCTGGTGGTAGCTGCCTCTGCCGTAGGGAGCTAGTCAGAAACATACAGCTGCCATGGAAGTGAAATACTCGGAGTAAAAATTTTTCACATTGTAACTGTTCTAATATTTCTTAAGTCAGGGCAGATTTACCTTTATTCAAGGGATGGCATCATACTATAGCAGCTTTAAAACACTGACCAGTGAGGACATTGGTATTTTCTTAGGCCATTTCATTCGTAAGCCATTTTTGAGTGTAAGGTTGAAGCTCTTAAACCACTGAGGGTAGTCGCAGTGGTGCTGAGATCAGTGGAGATCTGTCACCTGAAATGAGTTTCACTGTAGGACTTACACACTTATTCAGTGTCCAGACTGGAAGATGATATTCAGCTGAAAAACTTTGTGTTGTGTATCTAAAACATTAGCTTCATGGAAATCTTTCACTTTTTCAAACTTCAGTTGATCACTCCAGGGGCTTGAAGAGCGGGGAGGAGGCTCAGTTACAGTGGCTGAACAAATTGCTGTGTGTCACCTGTGTTAGCCATCAGTAACTGTCTAACAGTGACAGCTTCAGTCCACCCAAAGTGTGAGATGATGTGACTTGATTTATGGCTCAAGGAAAAAGGCAGGTGCCAAACTGAGGTGCATTACAGCTCACGGAGGCTCAGGTTGCATATGTAGTCACTTGCATGGTTTGGTTGATGTACTATAATGGTTGTTTTTTCTGGACATTGGAGCTTTTTAAATTCATTTTGTAGTTTGAACTTTTGCAGAAGTCACCCTGTCCAGTGGTGCTTACAACTTAGCTGTGACCAATCCTTTTTGCCTTCACTGTATAATAACAGTAAACAGATATTGTCTGCAGACTTTTAATAAAACATGAAAATATGAATTTAATGTGTATGTATTCCTTAAGAGGAATTATTTAACCAGGAACACTTGCTCTCCATCAGTGTAAATACCCTTTGTCAACAGAATTTGCTGAATGTGTGTGTGTGTGTGTATTTTTTTTTCAGAGTGTGCTGTGGTTCCCAAATTGAAATACAAACTGTACGTTTTTAACAGTAAAACTTTGCTGCTTTTCATTGAGGTTTTGTATGTTTTGGATACTTAAAGAGCTATGTTTGATTTTGATTATTTGCTTAGACATTTCTCTGCTGATCAGGGAGTAGGTTCTACTACTTTATTTAGAACAGAATTCTTTACAGATTCCACCACTACTGTGGAGAGTTCTGTTTTTTTAGGGAAGCATCTCAGGTATGCTATAGATGTTTTGAGTCTGTAGTAAACTTACTTGAGTAATTTTAGGGTAGATGTACTGTGGAAACGAAATGCTGAGTTCCTTGTATGCTAACTTAGCCTCTTTTTCTCCTGTGATTTAAAAGGTATCCTTGCTTGTAAAAGAAATTGTTTGAATACTAGTAAAGCAATAGTGAGGGAGAATATGTGCGTTCCCGGTAGTCTCTTTAGGATCCTTCTCTGGTCTTGCTGGATGGAATCATAGAATCACCAGGTGGGAAGAGACCCACTGGATCATCGAGTCCAACCATTCCTATCAAACACTAGAGAGGATGTTACTTCTTGGAAGGCTGATGTCAAAGCAAGAGGTTTGGCTACTGTCTGCACTGTTCCAGTTCCTGCAGTGCTCGTGTAGCAGCAGAGGGAGCTGTCAGCTTGCCAAAGCACTCAGTGGGGCTGTGCACAGATAAGAGTCAGTGTGCTACAGGAACTTAACTTCTGCTTTGGAACTTATTTTCTTGAACAAGTACCAGCAATGCTAAGGATCGAGTTCCTGTTTTGTTTCATCTTCCAATAAGCAGCCGCCCGTGTGCCGAGGGGTCCTTACAATGATCTAAACTTAGCATGTTTTATTTATGTAGAAATTTTGACATGTCAATATGTCTTCATAGTTGATGATGTTTTCCGTTCTTTTTTTGTTTGTTAATTTTCTCCACAAAAAGCTTTCTGGAAAGCAAAACTGAAAAAGTTGGGACAGGAGCTTCTATTTTGAGGGAAATCAAAACATTTTCTGCATGTTCTGGGAAGATACTTTAATGGAAACACCCAAATGGCATGTGAAGTAAATCAAAATAAGTTGAAGCACGCTTCCCAAATATTTGTGTTGGAGGGACTCTATGCTCTTTATTTCATAGTGAATATTTCTTCTGTTACTTGGAAAATATATATTCTAAAAATATTGCGCTTTGAGAATGTTTACGCTTCTGGAAACAAGGAGCGTTCAACTTAATAGGAGTGTATTGCAGTATTAAATTGCTATATCAGGAAAATTAAGCATCTACACTTCCATGACTCGTTATTTTAGGAACTGAGGGATTTCTTCTTGAAACTTCTTAAATAGGTAACAATATTGATGAGGAATAATGTTAATGTACTGTGGTTAACTTTGAAAATATTCTTCTCAAGTTCTGTTGCTGGTTGAGAATATTAAGTCCATTGAAACAGTTTACAATAATAAAAATCAATTTTAGATTATGTTTCAGGCATAAATAGAATTCATATTCTTTTCTCTCTGTATTTTCTTACAAAAAATCCTTCTTATTGCAAAAAACCCCATACGAAAATAAAAGGCAATGATGCTGTGATATATTATAAAAGGTTCCTTTTCACTTTGATACTCACCATATGCTTTATTCTTTTTTTTGAAGACCCTTACAAATGCTCCTGCTAAATAGCTTCTATTTCTTATATATTTATTGATTTATTTATAATTACTGATTTTGTTGTTTTAAATAAGAGTTTGAAATACTAGAATGTTAGCGATTCTAAAATGGCACTAAATTTAAAATTTGCATTTCACATACCAACACAAAAAACATATGAATAATTTGTCACAAGTACTTTTCAGAACCTGATTTATTCCTTCTTTTATGAGGTGGATTTTCTTTTTTCATATAGGAAGAGGAAAGACGTATGGCATCTATTGCAGCAAGGAAAGAGGAAGAAAGGAAGCGTGAAAGTCACAGACAGACCTTGCTTAAGGTATTCTCCATGGCTGCTCTGAGCCTTCTGTAAACCAGTTCACAGCAATAATCTAGATCCTAATAATATTTTTTTCTGTATTTCTTATGTATCCTCTTATCCCAGTATGCCTCTGTCTCTGGAAACTTGGGATTTTTACAGCTTCAACAGGCCCTTTCACAATTGAAACTCTTTAGTCAACTCTGCAAGTCACTTTAGCAAAAAAGCACTGCATTTGAATACGAGTGTGAGATAAATATATATATATATAAAGATAGAAAACTTCATTTTTACAAATCTAGGGATAAAGTAAATCCAGAGTAAAGTGATCTCAGATTCCTTGAACTCGTGTCTCTAACTGCTGCCATGCAGTGTTCTGAAGCAGTTTTTCCTTCATTCTTCCTGCTGGAGTTGTTCCTTTTCGTTAGGAGGGTTAAGCAGCCGTCAAAACAGCAGCTAGACTCCAGCTGTCTTCTTTTCAGAAGAAGGCTTATCTACCAGGCCACCTGGCCTGGGTAAGTGTACCTGAGATGGAGCAGCTCTAACAGGGGAGATGGATTCCAGGATGCTCTGTTGGGGCTGGGGTCTAAATGACCAATATTGCTAATAGGAGACCACGGTTCAAAGATGTAAGAATATCTGCACTCCATTTGTGGCGTGAATGTCACCAATTGTCTCCAAATCGCTTTTGGTTTGCCTCTAGGTATTAAACGTTCTACTGGGAAACATTTACGCAGTGGTTTGTCATTCTTAAGGAAATACCTAGACTCTGCAAATTAGCAGGCACAGATGGTGGAACGCTTGGGGTTTTTATTTTTGTAGATCTATTGTTTTCTGGGGGTATTTTTTCAGAGAAATATTCATCTGTAGTGCTTTACACTTCACATTTCCAGTCCCAAGTACTGCAAGGAACATTCTTAGTGAACTACTTTGCAGTGGCGTCTACAACTCGCCTACTGTGAGAAGAATTATGTAAAAACATCACGGTAACAGTCACATGTTGCTTTTATAGATTAAACCTAGGAACATAGTGAGTGTAGGTCAAACATAATACATCAAAAGTGTTAATTTTAAATTGTAAAATTAGGTTTACCCTGGTCCCCTGCTGTTCTCCACAGGCATATCAAATAAATTCTCTTTTGTTTTTCTTACTGGAAAAAAGAGGCTGTAATAAAACTTTATGGTTTGGTTTCCATCCCACCTCCTCAGCCCTAGAGTCCGTCTTAAAACAGAAATGTGAATGTTCAATTTTAAAACAAATAAAGCCTTCCTAGCCTTCAGGATTTCTGATGTAGCCTTCTATATCTTATTCAGTATTGTGCGGCTTTCTTGTGTGTTAATCAGCCTGGCAAAATATCCTAAAAGAGACAGGAACAAACGTAATGATATGTAAAATGATAATATTAGGTGGACTTATAATACTGGTAAGAAATTGATAGAAGTTAGCCTGTGCTCTAAAGAAATAATTATCTGGGATTTACCTTGCCTGACATCCTTTTGGACTCAATTTAAGATCATTGCAACTTGAAGCTAACAAGTACTTGCTGTTTCAGTCCAAACTTTCATAGCATTGATGTAAAATACTCATCAGTACACCTGCAGAGCATGAACCTTTTATCCTTCCCCTGTTTATAGGTAAGATCAGTGACAATTACACAGGCTGCTAATTTGGGTTCACCCTTCCTTCTCCCATTAGAAAATATCTGGATGTTTGTTTGTATTCCAGTTCCAACAGATATTTTCTGAAGTATATAAGAGAAATTAGAGGATTCTTAGGATATCATGGGTTCCCAACAGTGGGAAACTTTAAATCAAGGCTGTTACTTTGCATGGACTTGAAAGCTGCGTTTCTATAGCAACATCTATTTAGAGTATGGTACTATAAACCAAGATATCATTGGCTTTGACTGATAGTTTTTTATTCATGTTTTGCAAATGTAAATTTATTTTAAGTTAAGCTCTTCGATATTTTCTTCTCAGAAATTCTAAGTCATTGTCTGAGCTTCATTGAACAGCACGAGGTCTGACTCCTGGTCAATTAGCTCTGGTTCAGAGAAGACAAAGTGAAACTAACAATTAATTTACACTTTGATATTATTTGTGTTGTGCATCTTTTATTTGACGAGAGCTCAGCATTGTTTCTTTCAGAACAAGTGTGTTTTATCATGATTTTATATCTTGTTTCAGGAAAAGAAAAGGTTAACTATTTGTAATATTGCTCGTCAGTGGGAGATACAGCAGAATCGAGTGGCTCTCGTTGCTTCTTTAAGTGAAGACAAAGATAACGAGCCTTGTCAGATCAATGGCAGTGCTGCATATGTATTTCCTGAAGAAAGCAGGTATTTTATTGGGAAATATTTCTTCTTGTTCGTGTCTTATATTCCAGGTTACTTCTCATCTCTGAGATCTCACGTTATTTCATTATGAGAAGTAATGTGTGCAGATCAATTGTGAAAAGTTGATTTACTTTATGATTAAACATGTTGGCCACTAGCAATAAGTAATATATCTTAAATTATTAATTTAACAGCGGCTCTTTGACTGAGTAAGTGCAAGTGAAATTATTGTGATTTTTCTAAATAAGTAGGGACTTTATGTTAGTAAGAAATAATAAATATGAATTCTTAAGCCTTTTTAAAGGTGGTTATTTCCTTGACAGCTGAAGTTGTTGCCTTCAGTTGAAATGAGCAAAATGAGCATGTATGAGCATTGCAAATGTTTTTAACCTCCTTGTGTATCAAGAGGCTTCATAAACTCAGTGTTGAATTGAACCAGATTGGATACTGCAAGAGAATGAATGCCAAGCAATGCAATCATATGTGACGGTTGGGTTCTGGTAAATAAAAGGATTAAATTTCAATAGTATGGTGTTGCTGTCTCGAAGTAATCTTATGTCACTGCTTTATTATTTCCTCCACAGGTCTCTCGATACAATATTGAGCAGTGCGGTACAAGGCTTGTCTGTTCTTGAGTCTCATTTAGTGGAAGTGGAAGGAGACACTCTTTGCTTGTATGGTGCTGGAGCACTGGAGTGCTTGGATCGAAACTGGAGTGTTCAGACAGCTGGAATGATCCTCGCAGTCTCCTTTATGTTTATAGAATTCGATGAAATTGTCCAAGTGTTAACAAAACTGAAGATGAAATTTCCTAATTCTGTGGTAAGAGTGCCTCAAACTGAAGTGTTTATTAGTTGCTAAGGGGCTTGGAACACTGACATTTCCAACTATAAGTGATGCACTAATTGGTTGTTATCCTGATGTGTTTTGCTACACAGACCTGACACAAAGTGAGTTCAATTGCTTCATCAGGCCCAAAGACTCTTTATTTCAGTCTGAAAATAGTCTGAATGGCGCAGAATAGGAATCACTGTGTTAAGTCATGGTTTAGAGATTGTTGGGAATGGTTGGACTCGATGATCCGGTGGGTCTCTTCCAACCTGGTGATTCTATGAATTCTCTATAATTGCATTATTTTATTTGTTGTGTTTTGACTTTTTAAGCACCTGAAGTTTAAGGAGACAAACCTTGTGGCGCTGCAGCAATTCAATGCCTTAGCCCACATGCATCGCATTGAACAGCTGACGGTTGATCCTCAGGGAAATCCAGTTGTCAACTTCACTTTGTGGAAATACTATGTTCTGTTTAGACTGAACCATTTTAATCTACAGAAGATTAATGGAATAAAGGTAGGAGGGCATCGCTTCCTTCTTACTGCTGATCATATAGGGCAAATTAGCAAATGAATTGCTGATAAAATGAGCAGAACCTTTCAGTGTTGGGGGGAGGAATATTTAAGTAGACTTGACCATGTAATTTCTTGTGCTGTGCTTTTATCTAGCTCTGTAGATGTATATTACCTTTTCTTTTAAAATAGAAAACTGTTTCAATATAAAGAACAGAAACCTCTGAATTGGGCTCTCAGACCATGGGGCAGCCCTAAATAATAGTTTCAGAGGAGAGAAAGGGAAATGTGCATACGCTGCTGTTTTATTATCATTATTATCTGTATGCCATGTTTGTGAATATTGTTGTGTTGCCATACCTGAGGTACCTATAGTGGGGAGCAAAAGCAATATGTACTGAGTAAATTGCATAATTCTAGCACTTTTAAACTTCAAAAAAAGGTATAAGGCAGAATATATTTTCTCCCCAACCTCCCTTTTGCATTCTGGTTATGTTCCAGACTAGAAGCTGAATGTTAGTCTCCCCCTAAAAATGGTTTTTTTCCTTTGACTGTTACATTTACTAACTGTGAAGAAGCAAATTCTCTTCATTGAGGTACAGAATTTGAAGGCTTTTTTTTCCAGTGATAGTAATCTCAAATTAATTAAGAGTTGCCAAAGTTTGAAGTTGCTAAACTTTACAGACTGCTTTCTGCCAAGCAGTGTGGCTAACAATAGAGCAGATGCATCACATTTACTGAACCAGCGCCCAGTTTCTGTGCCTGGCGAGGAGCACACAGAACGGACTGAGGTTTGTGTGATGTTACCGTTGTAATCTTTTTGTGATTAATGGAGCAAACAATGTACTGGAGTAAGATAGAGACCATGAGTTTGGGTAAAGCAGTGAGTGTATTCAGAGTTGCTGTCTCTGTTGACCTAATCCTTATGCTTCTCTTAACATATATAAATAAATTAAAATCACTCATTTTTCTAGCAGACATTTCTGCCTGCAGTGGTCTTTGTTCCCCTAGCTGCCTTCTGCACTCTTTGTTTTAGACCTTGCTTCTGTTAAAAGACTGTTTAGCGAGGTCCTCTACTCTCAGGCCTCTAAACAAGGCATTTAATTTTCAATTAAAATGAGCAAATCTAAACATGGTGAAAATGGAGTTGACTTTACGTTTCCAATTTCCTGACCTTTGTTTTGTCTGGGTAATTTATTACAGGATTGTGGCTTTGCAGTATACTTTAGGCAAGAGTATATTGTATAGTCTATAAATATTAATAAACAGAAATAAATATATTTCAAACATTAATAAAGTTACATGAATTTAGATGGTAATTCCATTTGACTCACATTTGAATAATGCAGACCACAAAAATTGTCTGGAAGTACTTGGTAAATATTGTGAGTATAGAAGTTGATTTAATAAGGGGTTGCCTTCCAAAAATATGTTTTAAGATGAACGGAAATTAAATTTGATCCAGAAGTTAAGAAGTCACTGAGTGAGTTGTTGTCCTGTGTTGTCCAGGTCAGATTTAGTTGATTGTAAAGATTTCTTCTGCACTCAGTGGAAAGCCAGGAGTCTAGAAACGGTGCCAACAAACTTTTGGCAGTTGAAGTCGATTCCTAGTCTGGCCATCAGGGCAGGAGGAACACAGGCCATGGTCTCCAGAGGGTGTGAGCCAAACCAAACAGAAAACAGTAACAACCACCAAAAAAATACCCTCCTTCCGCCTTCCTTATACAAAATTGAAATGTGCATAATGAATCCTGAGAACTTTAAAGGATTCAGAATTAGTGCAGAAAGGCATCTGTAACTTAATATTGACGCTACAGTATGGATGATGCTTAAAGAACTATAATGGAGGAGCAGTTTTATTTTTTAGGACTGAAAAATGTAAAGAAAACATACTGTGTTTCTTTTTTTTTTTCTTTCTTCTTTTTTTCTTCTAAAACCCTCTCTTTCTGTAGTCTTCTCTGTGGTGCTGCCAAAATAAGAGAGACCGTAACTTATCTTTTCACATGTGGGTGCCCAGAATCTTTTCATTCCTCCAGCATAACTTGATCAGAAATTTTCCAGTAGAACCTCTTGAAGTGCATGCTTGTGTGGAGCAGAATTCATGTCTGGCCTTCAGATACTCAATGTTACAAATGGCTATAAAATTCCTCATTTCATGAAGACTATCACGAAGCACAGGGTAGCATGTGTATCCAGTGAAGTTTCCAGAATTACAGGAAGTAAAGCGAGAACAAGTACTTCATTTGATTTCTTATAAAGTACATGTAAAGTGCCAGTAAAAGCAAACCTACATTTTGAAGATGTGCCTGGAACAGATCTCTGTGCGGTGTCCTGTATAACAAAAGTCAGTTAATTCTCAATGTACGTGTGTAATCAAGTATGAACGTGCTAATTTTGAAACATAACTTTTTTTTCCCCTTCTTCCCTTTCCCTCCCAGGTTACTGAAAATGATATTGTAATGGCAGAAAGGCTCTTTGGCCTTCTAGCCTACGTAGCATCTTCTGAGCTGCCGCAGTATCGCACCCTTTCAGTATTCGGAGAATCGAGGTAAAATGCAATGAACGGAACTGAAATTTGTCACAAACATGTTTTAACGTTTTTGCACACTGTCATGATAAAATCTTTCTCGGTATAAAGATAAAAAATTCACAAATAACATCTTGCAGAAAGTAGACTCTCTGCTTATTGCAGAAATACCAGCATCTGCTTATTGATGTCGATGGAGATTTTCACATAAGTTGTGTAAAGTCTGATTGTTTTCAGTGGGCGACTAACAGTTAACGCATTCAGGATTTGGTGCTGTAAGAAAACTGTGTGTAAAAAGATGATTCTTTTTAATTTTGTACATATACATACTTAATAATAAGCTGCAGGACTTCCTGTTCAGGAGGTGCCAAGTGATGCAGTTCAAAAAGTCAATTGTATAGAAGCAAATTAACAGAGTTGCATCTGTGTTTTAAGTAACCTGAGGATGCAGTAAACCTGAAACCTTATAATGTACACATTCAAAGGGACAAAAGGGAAGGAAACCACAATCACTAGAAACATCTGCACTTAAAGAAATTTTTCCAGTAATTAAAACTGTAAATATTTATCTTTTTCACAGGAGGAAGCAATTCCATTACCTGCTGGAGGGAAAGGGAAAGAAATCTGGGATCGGAAGTGAGGAAAGTAGTGATAGCAGAAGAAATGGAGGAGAGAGCACAACTCGAGCCATGTTGAATTACATAACAAAAGACTTTCATGTGGAAAAACTTGAGGTAAGTATGTAGTTGCAAAATAACTTCATTCTCTATTATATAACCTTAGGCTACTACTCATGGAATCTGTCTGTATATCAAGTTTCAGTTCTACTGTTGAGAATGGTTTTAGGATATCACTGCTGACATTGTTTACACGTATGATCAAACACTTTATCTAAGTGATCTTTGTCAGGAAATGTGGAATTTTGATGATGTGGAAATACACAAATCCTTTAGAGCAAGAAATTAAATCAAGTTCAGTAAGCACTGAATTCTGTTATTATGTTGTGGTTTTGTTATATCGGATCCAAAGCATCAAACAAAATCACATGCAGGGACAGAACATTTTAGTTTTGAAAGCTGTGATAGTAGCTCTTAAAACTTTGAATGGTGTAGGATAAGACAGTGAGGCCTTCAACTTGTCCTTTACTCTGGAGCAAGCACTGTAGTAAAATACACTTGTATTTGTGCAGCTCATTAAATATAAGCTTTGTTTTCTCTTCCCAGTGCAGAAATTCACGCCTTATCCTTTATTACGTGTTAAGTGTGTGCCAGCAGATATTACAAGATGTCACAGAAGAAGAGTAAGACAGGCAAAAAAGACTGATTTCGGTTCCCCATCAGCAATAAACTAACATAATAAATGTGATTGAATAAGTTTATTGCGAAGATGACAGTCTTCATCATTGATTAATAATTCGGGTTTTTAGATGAAACAGCTGGAAAGCATTTTCTCTGCTTTATCACTTGTTTAAGAAAACTTTTTTGATGGCATGCGGCATGACCTGACCCGTTTAACAGTGCCTGCATCAAACTAGTTAAACATTTAGCACCAGTATAGCTTGTTGTTCAAAGCTTCTTCTGGCATTCTGTAGAAACTCTGCAGAAACAGGCATTCTTACGCTTCCTGATGAACATGTGGAGCTAGTAGCTGAACCAAGTGCAGCATTCTCTTTGTTAGTGTTCTTTAAAGGTTCAGGTTACTTCACTATCTAAGGTAGTACTTAAGAACTACATACGCCAGAGTCCATCAGGGAACCTGTGGGAAGTATCCATACTGGTGTATTTTGCTGTGGCAGCAGGAATTGTTCTTGTTACAGCAGGTAGATACACATATTCTTTCCAGCTGTTGTGCTATAATCATGAAAAGCTGGGAAGGGAAGTGAGACAAGGAAGGAGAGGAGTCTGGTGCTGTAAATTTTCACTGCTGTGCCATAAGGCAACAAAAATGCTGCAGAGATCTTTACATGACTATTTAAAAGTTGATCTTAGGTAAATGAATTATATTCATTATATGGCCACATTGATGAAAGCCTGACTTAAATCCTGGGCTGTGCAACTTAAAACCAACAAGAAAAAGTGTGTGGTGGCCTCTTTGCCTGCTAATTGCTTTAATTCATTACATTTTTGTGCTTGTTGTGGGGGTTTGTTCTTGTTTAACCTTTTTGTCCTTTGTCTTATGCAATGTGTATGGCTTCTCCCACGCAGGAAATCAAGGAAAGAAAAACATTTTGCCAGACATACGTTGAGAACTTAGTGAAAGAAGCAGCTGAGATCAATATGAAAAACGAGTCGTTGCAGAAGCTCTGGCCGCAGATGTTCATTGAGCTTGTCAGAGATGCAGTCATAGAAATACGCAATAAAAATTCCTACATGAAACTCTGCTTGCAGCGGATCACCGATCAAAAGCAGTGAAGTCAAGGCTTGTCTTCCAGGCTCTTTGGGTTTAGTATTCTATGATATTTTATGAATTTAAAACAATGGAATATAAAATTACCTTTCCCATGTCATACTTCACCTCCCCTCCAAAGGGTTGCCTTTCAATCTTATTTAACTCTTGGTAGCTTTGAAAGAGAACTTTACTTGCATATCGCTTTAACAATGCTTCCTTGGCTACAGCGATGAGATAGCATAGAGGTTACTCAGTGATTGTCACGTTTTACTAAGTAGTTCTTTTTTTTTCCCTGCTACCCTTGCTTCTGTAGTGCTGCAGCACTGATTTTTAAAGAACAGATTTGAAGTCTGCTTGCCTTATTTTGTATTGAACCCTTTTCTGCCATCACCTTTTTGACTGTTTTTGCTGCTGTTTAAAGAAATTCAAGAATAGTAGCCACTTTTTTTTTATGAGCAGAAGCTAATAAGTTATTTTTACACCCTGAACTTGATGAAGACTTCTTATTCTTGTTTAATTTAAGAGATTATAGAAGGGGTTTTCACATCAATGCCATCACAGTGCGCAGTATATGAACACTTAATAAGCCTAATTCTCAACTGAACAAATCGCCCAAAGTTTATTTCAAGTGTTTTTCATTAATTCAATTTGTATTAGTTTGTGAGTTTTTGTCGGTAAAGTATGAATTTGAGGTATGCTCATTTATGCTTTTTTCTTTTGTTAAAATATGTCAGTAATATAATTTCTTTTGTTTCATGATTATTAAATGATTAATTTTTTTAGGTTTGCCGAGGTCGAATGAGCTAAAATGCATGCGTCACATTTGGTAAGAAAACTGATAAGTACTGTTCAGTTGTAATTCATTTCTGTAACTGTGAAAATTTCATATTTGTTGTAAATAAAAGTAAATTATTCACTTTTAACCTTCACAGATACTGTAAAGATGTACTGTATGCAAAGGAAAGATTTCTCCTTCGTGTTGCATGAAGAGATGAGGCACAACTTGCTCCCAAAATCAGCTGTGAATGGACAGAGAAAATGATTGCACAGTACAGTAGCTTCCACTGTAAACAGCTGTCCAGCTTCAGCCCAGAAGTTGAATTTAGGGATTGTTGGCACGTCCAGCTGATTCCTGTGGCTAGTGGTCACATGTAGGTAGAAAGTTGTGTCATTTAAACTTGACTTTGTAGTTCCACACTATCTTAAACAATTCAGAACCTTTGTGCTTTCTTTTACTTAGTTCAAATTGATACTGTTTTAGTTAAGCTCATTCATAAGAAAAGAAAAATTCCTGAAAGGCTTTCTATGGCTTAAAGCTAAGATTAAATATAAACTTTACCTGGACAAGACTCTCTGGCAAAGCAAAGATGGAAATAGTTTTGTGCATTTCTTTGCCCTGAAAATAACCTTGAATGAGTAGCCGGAGCCAAGTGGTTGTAGGTAGTTTGGAATATACAGTCTGCTTGCGTTCAGGTCAAACTGGTGCATCTGGACTGTCAGAGAATCAATTTTCAGAGCATGTTATGAGTTAATAATGTCGTGCTTACTGTTCATTTTCAGTTTGGTGTATGTTACGTGTAATCTTCTAAGGTGTACTTGCAGGTAGTTGCTTTTCAGCCTTTATAGAAATTAATGGAGGTGAAGTCACTTAAGTTGTAAGGAAATGTTAAAAGTCCAGAAGAAACTGCTCCGGCAGTTGATAGAATTTAATAGAAACAACCGACCTACCAGGCTTTACGAACTGCTTCATGGAATTTATAGTAAGATTACTGTATTTGATAGTTTTCTCTTTCCATCAGAAAATTATGCTCTCAAAGTTTTATGGTGCATTTTACTAAGGGAACAAATTAATATCCCACCAAAATATGAGGAGAGAAGAGTTTACATTATAGAAATACAGTCAGTGTAGAAATGATCATGCAGAAGTTTTTTAGATCCATCAGTTCCTTTACATTGTTTCTGTGCAGAGCGGGTGGGTGGAGAATTCCAACTTCTGCATGGGGACAGAAACTTCAGCAGCTGTCTGAAAGTGCAGAACTCTCCTGATGATGTAGCTCGAGCAGATGGGCCCCTTTTGAATCCGATTCAGCAGCAGTAAAAGTCTGGAAAAAAGTGTTTTAAGAAGGGTGGATTGGTCTAGAGGAACAGGAAGTTCTCCACGGGAAAATCCAGAGAGAAGCCAGACTTGCTGATACTGAGGCTTTAGAAGCAAAACCCTGATTGAAGGCTTTAAGGTAGGGTCTTTTAAAAAACAAGTAGAATGAATGAAGAGGGTATTGGCTGTGAGTTGTAGGAACATCTTAAACTGGTCTGTGTTCCCACGGGTCTGTGAATGCTGCCAGTTTGGTCTTTTTTCCCTAATAGCAGCTGTTTCATAGCAGGGTTGCTGAGTGGCTGAAGCGAGGGTAGCTTAAGCAGCTATTACAAATGAAGAAAAGATTAATGGTGGGCTGCTTCGTTTTCTCGTGGAGAGCCAGTAGGAACAAAAGCACCTTACATTTTTAATAATTCTTTTTATGAAACAAGCGAATGAAGGACTAAAGTGATGTTAGACCTAACAGCGTGTAGGATTTTAAGCAGCTGGGAGATCTTGAAATTGTTAGCGTGCGCTGTATTGTTTGTGTGTTTATCAAGATTATTTGTCAGTTCATACAGAGTTGTGGGATGTGTTCCTGTAATCACTTCTTGAGGAGTTTCTGAGTACCTAAAGGTTTGAAGGTGATGCAAGTAGTAATTTCTTAGACATTCTTAAACTTAGATACTGTATCTGTAAGCTTCCTGTGGTTACAGGTGTAAAGTGAGGACTTAAAACAGCATTGATTTTTGAAGCCGGGGAGCTTTTAACAAAGCCCTTAAATACTGCACAAATCTGAATTTTGATATTTTTAATGTTTCACTGGTATCCCATCCAAAACAGACTGTTGTGATCCCCTGGTGTAGCCTGACTTTCTGCACAGGAGCTACTACTGAAAAACATCCGTATGTTAACTAGAAATCATATTAAGGGTTAAACAGATGTTTTGATTTTTTGAAAACTGTTTTCCATTCATTTTTGTGTTATTTGTAGTTTCCTTATTTTCCGAGGCACATTTCCTCTGTGCCTAGAAAAGGGCGATAATGATGTCTCTTTTTTTTTTCAGTTTCAGTTTAGCCGTATCATGCGTGAAGGCCTCATTATGTCATGCAGAGTCCCTCTTTATTATGCAGCTGAAATTTGATCTTCAGTAAGGAGGCTGATGAAGAGCTGTTTCATACCCTCCCTTTGATATAAGATGTGAAAAAGCAATAGAGCTGCAGATCTATCGCCACAGTCGAACAAAGGTAGAAGTGATTCACTTGGTGCAAACCAAAAGCAGATCCTGTCAGTTTGGAGGGGAGAGAAGGTACTGGGAAGAGGTTTTAACTGAGCACCGTAAAATAAGTAAAACTGCTCTACTGCCTGGGACCAGGAGTTGAATCTGAGTCTGAAAATAGCTGAAATTTTTGCTTCTGGTTTGAAAATTTGTTTTCTCATCTGTGTAGATCAGTAATTTAGAATGAAATGTCATGTTTGACTGCTGCTAATGTTCATATTTTTATCATGTAAACTTTTAAAATAATGTAATAATAACCCTATTACTTAAAGGGAAGATGAGCCTATTAAACCATTGACCATCTGCAGACTAAGTTAGGCTCTTGTGCACACAGTGGTGAGTCTGCAGTCTATGCAGACTTTCTGCAAATGCAGGACAAGTGACTTTTTTTTCTTTTTCCTTTTTTCCAGAGCTGTAGGCTGTAAAAGTGGCAAAAGCTGATGCTTCCTGTTGGTACTTTTTATCACAGTTACACATCAGGAGGAGCTACTTTTTTGTTAGTTAGAGTGTTTAAAGAAGGTGAGGCAAATAGTTTTATTTCCTATTATTGAGTAATGTTCACAAAGGTATGATTATGGTTGGACTCGGTGATCCGATGGGGCTCTTCCAACCTGATTGTTCTATGATTATTTGATTCTATGATTTAGACTGGGAGGGCAGTGCATATATTCAAAGTCACAATAATAGCTGTTTAATTGGGAAAGCATTTGAATTGAGAAACCTTTGAATATGTTTCTATTCCCACATCACAGCTCTGGGCTTTGATCTGTTGGTGTGGTATGAAATAATTGAGACAGCAGGATTGGATTTCTTGGTGCTGTAATCTGTTGGTTAAAAGGATGACAATGCTCGATGCCACCTTTTGTTGCAACTTTCCTAATTAGGCAGCAGCTTCCATACTAAGGAAAATCTTTGGTGCAGTCTTCCTTAGTTTTATTATGTAGTGCATGACATTGTATTCAAAGGAGCCCGTAGGATAAAAAGCACTTCCTTGGAAAGAATCATCCCCTGATGGCCCAGACTTTAACAGCAGCAGAAGTGGAACAAACCCACTTGGTTGTGTTGGATATGTGGTAATGAGCTGACAGAGGTGTTAAGGTAGCCAGGTGCTGGCTGTCTCATCTGTCCTGTATGTTAAATGTGGGGCAGCTACACAGAGGGAGGCAGCCTTGCATATTTTTAGAGGTGTGAGAAGCTAAACCCTTCTGTATGTCTCTTTCCCTATTCCCTTTAGGAGGCTCTCGCTTTCCCCGCCCTGTGTTTCCAAGCTCATTCTGTTGTTATTTAAGGAAAGTATTATCAGCACTGCTCGTAGCTTCAGTACTCAGTCCAACACGAGACAAGCACAGGCGACTTTTTCCTTTTCCTTGCCTCTGCAGTGAGGAACAGCTACTGAGGGGCTGTCATTGATTAGTATTAATTATTGCTGTAGAGCTCAAGTGGCAGAGTTGTGTGCTGTAGAAAGGCCAAGAGAGAGTGCGAGGGCTAGGGGCACCTGTCAATGTAGAGCAAAAGAGTTCAGCACATGTAGTGCTAGATTCAGTAGGATTTTTTTTTCTGGTGCTTTAATTTTTTTTTTTTATTGCTCTCATTTCAATTGAATCAGCAGATGAGGGAATCCATTACTTGGCTGCCACTAACACAGACTTCATTAATTTGCACTTTCAACTGTAACAGTCACAGGTCAAGTATTGCCTGGATTTTTTTAAATGTTTCTTTTAGTCTGCCTTATGTTCTAAGGAGGAACCATACCACTGTTTTCTTTATTGCTTGTTGCACCTATAGAATGAGTGGAATTTGTGATAAATAAAATGCACTGAAGGTAGGCATTTTTGTGTGAGCTTACGTGCTAAATACTTGACATCTCTTTCAAATATTGGAAGTATTTGCTGATGTAGAGGAGTCTTTTGCTGTGGTTTCTTTTGTACCCACTTGGGTTTTGACTTTTCAGCCCCCGTTTGTTTCAGAATGCAATCAATTCAGTGATTCCTTATCCAGAACATTTGCAAATCTAGAACAGGATTGCTGAGTTTCTGGCTTTTGTCTTGCAGTATTTTAATTTTTTTGTGGCAACTTATGGTACAGCTAAGGACCTTGTAAAAAGTGAAGTAGGTTCCTGGAAACTGTCATTCGCAACTCAATTAAAAATTATTTCAAAATTTTGGCTGATTTTTTTTTCCACCTATTTTAGGTGGAGATTTAAAAGACTATTTTCTTAACCATTTGAAAGACAGTTTTGTGAGGAGGAGTTTGGAAAGGCCATAGGTTCTTGCAGCTGTATCTAAAAGTTCAGGCTCACTTCTGATAAGATGTAGGTGAAGGAACTGGTTATTTTTGTGGCTGGAATGGAGATCAGGAGCAAACCTGCTCTAAATCTGTAGTTCAGATCTTCCCATTTTCACCTCTCTGAGACTGTTGAGAAAGGGAGGAGGAGTGGCTGGGTGGCAAAAGCCGAGGCCTGCGGGCTGTGAGATAAATGAGGATAAGATTGCATTTTAGAGGAGCTCCTTCTAGAGCATGAAGAATCGAGCTGCCGCTGTGGAATGAAGGATGCCTGTGGCACTGCGATTGAGTGGAGTAGAGGGCTGGACTCCAGAAAGAGTGAGCTGGGAGCCAGGACTGCAACTTTTAATTTTAGGCCTGTACGGCTTGGCAGGTCTCTATAATTTTCAGTGAGAAATATGTGCACCCCAACCTCAACGAACGTTAATCTCTCTCTCGTAACATTCCTTTAACTGTTCTCTTTGGTTGCTCTCCCGGCTCATTCCAGAAGGCGGCTTTCTGCAGACTGCGCGTTAATCAGGATCCCTCTGTCATGTGTCAGGTCAGTGATTTAGCTGACTGAGTGTTTTCTACTACTTTATTTACTCTAGGAACTCCTATTGATGGCTTTATAAAATGCAAGGAACAGCTGTATCACAGGAATCTCTATCTCAGTTTAGAAAGGGCAGCCTATTTACAGATGCTTTACAAACAATGTTCATAATCCTTACTATATGATGTCTCTCTCCTGGTGCTCTGCCAGAGACGTTCCCAGGCAACCTTGTGCCTTAGGAAACCAGTCGTTGTGCAGACTTCTATGTGAGTCTGTGGCACTGTCATCATATTTTCCTAGAGGGAGGAATTATTTGCTCACTGCTATTAAAAGGTTAATAAAATTATTGAAAAGCATTTTTATAGTTCTGTGCTGCATTAGAGCAAATAAGAGAAATTCAAGCTAAACGAATTGTTCTCTTGGGTAGCAGCCTGTTCCCATCTGCCACCTTTGCTAGGAAAGTGGCAGATCGTTTCTGGAGAGATAAAAGGTGACATCTAGGAGAAAGTCTTCCGGTTCTAAACTGACAAGCACTGCAGGTGTGTGAGACGTGGTAGGCGACAGCAGCTGCCTGTCAGCAGATTTGTTTGCTTTGTGGTATTCGGATACAAGCAGAAAACATTCCAGGGGCAAGTGCTGTGCACGTGTAAATTTTACTGTACTGTTCCCTTTCCAGGTATGTAACAGGGAAGGGTTGAGCCCAGAGACCTTTTCCCCTTGGCTGGGTTGAAGTTAGTAGTTTCAGCTGGTTCCTGTGAGTGTCTCAGGACAGAACAGGACTGCTCACCTTTCCATATTGCCTGGGAGATCGTTTGCTAACCAGCCAGCAGTCCAGTGCTCAGTGTCTTCCTCATATGTTGGATTTAAGAGGATAGGCTATCGCTTCAGGATTCTCTCCGAGATTATTATGTTGCTGACCTTATGCTTAAGACATTCTTGTAGAACTTGTGCAAATCAAAGGCCTCCAACCTGGGAAGACTCCTGAATGATTTAGTGGCTTGCAAAATCGGGGACAAACATGCACGAGATCTCCAAACTGACCTAAAGCAGAACATTTACTTCACAGAATATGCTGCTGTTACTCCATTATGCCTCTCCCAGATATTTTAAAAAAAAATAAGGTATTTTCTCTGGCAGAGTCTGAGCTTTAGGCTGTAGATCAAACCGGTTCAAACATTTTTTCTAGCCTTTTTTTTTTTTTTTCATCTTCCACTAAGCCCGTTTCTTGATGGATCCCTTTATATTCCCATCAACATCTACTCATATTATATTTCAGTGTGGTCTGGCCAATATTCTTGATACAAAGACAAAAATCTTTAGTCTTGTTTTTATTTAACCAAGCTAGAAGAGGTGTATATTTTCATGTTGGAGTGGGGTTGTCCTTGCAGTAAGTTCCACAAGTTTTATCTCAAGCCTTTTGGAAGTTTCAGTCACTAAGCAGTTAGATGCTACTTCATTGGCTCTCTTAGATCTTGCTGCAATTAAAATCAGTGTCCAACACATAACCATGTTAATTGTCATTCCTTTAATGTACCTGTGTGCATCAGGGAAAAGAATTAGGATTATATGTGGTTAAAGTGTGGTGCAGCTGTCTTGGATTCTACAGAACTTTGTCCTTATGACTGTACTGCAGCTGCTTTTTGCATTGCTGAAAAAAATTGGCTGAATTTGCAGCAACATCCAGGCCTTCTTGGACACTTCAGGATAAAAATAAAACACTGCCAGTGCTCCTGCTTTTATTATTAGTGGAGGTACAAGTACTAAAAATACTTCTTGCTTTCACGAATTTGAGCACAGACAGTACTGCAGAGAACTTTGTCTGCGTCTCGTTTGCTTGATCTATATCTGGAATTGAAAAGGGCCAGGAGATTCCCCCGTAAATAAGTATTTGAGACTTCCATGATGTTCCACTCAGTCTCAGCTTTGCTATTCTTCCTTTAGAGAAAGCTAGGTCTTAGCTGCTCTAGAAGCAAAAAAAACCCTCAAAAATGGGAAGTTGGATGTAGGTGGTGTAGACAGAAGTTTGCACAGAGCTTGTAGCAGCAGTGGGAGGTGTGAACCGCTGCCTTTACCTCTATTGGCTGTTAGCTCAGATATTCAGCAGTGGTGTCTGGTCATGTATGCTAAGTACTTCACTCCTTAAGCTGTCATCTGCAGTGTTTTGCTGGTGTTAGGAATCCCAGCTACTCTAAAGATGTTTGCAAATGAAGTCCAGTGGCTACATAATTCCACATTTCCCCAAAACTGCGTATTTTATTTTCTCCAGAATAACGTGAAACTCATTATTCATTAATTTTAAGGTCTACACTGTATATACTACTTAATATGCTGAAGCTGTTCCTACCTATTGAATAGTCTACGGCTAATTTTCATAGCTGTGTAAACTTACTTCCCTCCTCTTATTTGTGTGCTTTTTTTGCATTTTGTTTTTCTAGAAGCAAATACGTTCAAGTTCATAAACCCATTTCCCTGAATCTCATTCTCTGTTTTATTGAGTGTTTCATTTTGTGCGTAAGGTTTTGTCCCACTCCACCCAGCTTGCTCAGTTTGTAACATTTATCAGAAGGCTAGAAAGCTAAAAAATGTGGAAGAAAGAGCTTAGGCTGACTTATCTACTGCACCAACTGCTCCGCTTTGATCATGTAAGTAACGAGGGGACTACCTGTGTGCTGCTGGGAGCTTTATGCAGATGGAGGCTGTTCATATGGCAGTTCTTGAATGCATTTCTGAAATTACTGTAGAATCCAATTTTAAATAGTAAACCTTACCCTGTTTTTTGATGCTTTTGTCTTTCACAAAAACATGTTTTAGGTGAAGTGTTGCCACAAATACCAACTTCATGCATCTGTCTGTATTGGGGTCATATTTCAAAACAGGATTTATGGGGAAGTCTTTCAAGCATGTTCTTAAATACTGCAGTAAAGTGCTTCCAGCCAAGCCAGACATCTATGTATTGTTGAATTAGGACCCTGCTAGCAATAGCAGGAGCTATCTAATCTTCTCTCTCAGTGAGGCGATGGTTATATTTTCTGCTCCTTCCAGGTGGAGGGGGTGGTTTCTTCTTTTCAAATCTGAAAGCACAAGAGTGAGAACATTCTCTTCTTTGGTGGTGTTGGAGTACAGCTCATTTCATTCAATCTACTGACAGTGCTTGAGAAAACCCTGACTTAATAACCCAAGTCAGGGATATTAAACAGACTTATGAAAGGCCTTCTAGGATGCTGGAACAAACTTAGAGAGCTGGAGCATCTGGTGAAAAAGAGGGAAGGAAACTAGTTTTGCCATGGGACATGAGACCACACAATAGAACAGCTGTAATGTGCCACTTTGAAGCCATTGTAATTTCCTTGCAGACAAGTATGAGGACTTTCATGTGTAGGCTTCTACCATTCTACAGTTTTTTCTTTGGGCGGACTAGAAATCCTTCTATTTACTACCTCTTTTTAGCTCAGTGTGATTTATTTATTTATTTTTTAAATCCATCACCAAATTTGAAACCACATCTTCTGTGAAATGACTAACGAGGACGAGAACTTAGCAAAAAGAAAACGTGAGGCTGTGTGCCTAAACCCTGTCAATCGGCAGTTGTCTGAGCTCGACAACTGAATGAAAAAGGCAAGACCTTGCACCTTTTCTCTCGAGGATGGTTTGCTTAGCAGGGTCTCCCGCAGCTCACTGCTGACTTTCAGCTGTTTCCAGCTTTTTCATTCCATAACCTTCTACCTAAAAATCTCTAAACAAATTTTCAAGAAATGTTAAATAAGCCTATGCAGTTTTCCAGGTGGCTTTGAGGAATGGACGAGATTGATTTAGTGTCCAGTTGGATAACTAGTAAATGAGTAATTTGTTCCAGTTCCTGGAGATCATAAAAAGGTGAAGAACAGCACAGTAACCTTAAAAACTCTATCTGCATGTATACATGAGAACCTGTGATCTTCATAAGGGCCCTTTCCCAAAAGTAAGAGATTTAAGTTTATCTTTGTGAAGACTGTAAGACTGGATATTGGAAGTAAGAAGAAAAGATGAAAAAGAGGAAAAAAAAATAATTCAAACAAACCCACCACACCCCCAAAAAAATCCCAGCATAACCAGTCCTGAAATTCTTAGGTCGTTATATAGATTTTGAAAAAAAAAAAATAAAAATTTGTCTGCTGGAATTTGAGTCTAAGAAATTTGAAGTGTTTTCCTCAACTCTTCAATTATTCTTTTAGCTTTTCTCTTTAACAGCATCAGTCCATGTGTAAAGCTGCTGTGGTGTGTTTAATGCTATAGTAGTAATGTCTTTTCCATGTCTTTCCATAAGTTCTGCTATCTTATAAAACTTGAGGGTTTTTACAGGTTTGAGGGGAGTAAGAAACTGAGTAAAAACCATGCTAGATACGAGCTTTCTTTTTTTGCATGCTTGGAACGTTTTGTTCAACAGGACGCACGTCTGTGCGATTTCACTGACTGCTGCCTAGGCGATGGCAGGTTCTCTGAAAATCTTGATTCTGTTCAGGAGGAATCTGTCCAAGAGCCCTGGGAGCAGGGCTGAAAGCAGCCCGTGAACACGTAGGACCAAAACATCAGAAAGCTTTTGGAACCCTTCCTTGGAAGGGCTTGCACGCTCCAAACGCTAGACTTGGGGATGAAATATGACTCTGAGCACTGATCTCAGTAAGAACCAAGGAAATGGAAAATAAATTATGTGGGAGACCGATGTGTAATTAAAAATATAGTGGTAACTTTTTCTTTTTTTCAACTAAACATTGTTCTGCTCAGAGCCAAGCAATAGTTCAGGTAACTGCTAGAGATTTACGGAGCATTTTTCTTGGCACTGCGTAGAAGATTATTATTGTTATTCTCAAGTGTGGTGACAGTTGTTCATAACACCGAGTCCTTTTTCAACTAATACTCTAGTTGCTTGAGACAGGACAGAGATTAGACAAGCATTAGAGAGGAAATGGAGAGAGACAAAAAGAAGCGTTTAACTCTGGCATTCCCCTGAAAGAGAGACACGAGAAGGTAAAGAATTATTTTCTTGTATTTCCAGCATCTTAGATTAAGAGCTAAATCCAGTCGTGGAATTTGGACTTTAAATATCTGCAATACTTTTGATAGCCTGCTAGTAGTTTTAAAGGAACGACTGGAAGGGAACATGTGGAGGCTGTAAGGCAAGAATAAGCTGCTATGAACAAACTAACATTCTTGAATGTTGCAGGTATTAGAAGGAAGCATTCCAGAAGCTGTATTCTTAAGTATTTGTGGCTTGCTTGAGGCAACATCAACTGTCTTTTCTTCTCCTACAGTGCCAGGAAATGTAAGGGACTGTGGTGTGAACACTTCTGGAAATCCTCTGCTATAAAACTACAAGTGCAGAAAAACACCTTTTCTAAGTTGTAAAAGTTGAAAGTCATGACTTAAGGGTAGGTTTGGTTTCTAACCCCAGTGTAATTCATAAGAAGGCTTTTTGTCACATTAGCAATTTGAAATCAGCTGCATAATACCTAGACATTAGCAAAGAGGTTGGGTGAGATTTGAGAGGAATAAGGGAGTTATGGTAATGTTCATTCAGAGGATACTTGTTTCATCCAAACAACTGATGTTATAACCAACATACTCTGGAGCAGCGTATTTCTCGACTAAGACGACTGTGGCCTTTCTACCTTCCCTTGGCCCCTTTTACCAGGGTAATGCAGCTGCAGGTGGAGCCAGGTGACTTTATTTCAGCATATCTTTTTAGCAGCTTTGACCTCCACAATCCTTACATCTGCTCTTTTGGGAAGCATCCAGCATCTGCCTTCCTTGGAAGAGATTTCTCACACTAGGATAAGGGGAAGGTCCAGCATCCTGCACTGCAAGTGTTTGTCTTTCTTCCAGTACAGCTGAATCTAGTCCCACTCACGTGTGGATGTCTAAAGAAGGACCTTGAAGTCACATCCTAGGATGGATTTGGAGCCAGTTGGTGGGATTATTCTTTTCTCTGGTTATTTTTCAGAGTACGGTACGTGAAGCACGACCTAAATGCTGCCGTGTTAGGGCTGCTGTTCCAGTGATGGTCGGGCTAGACTGCAGCAAGGAAAGGAGGTGCTTTGCTGTACAGCTTTAATGCTGAGAATTGGGGTATTAAAAATAATGGCCCTGTTACACCTTCTAGATGAACTCAGCAGGTGAACTGGTGGATGCCTAGAGCCGCCTCCTGGAACTGTTGGAATCAAAACTGTATAAGAATCAATTGAAAATCTTGAGATCCAGTACTTGATACTGGATGCTCCTTTGCTTGGTCAGCCACTTGTTTGTTAGATGTGTTTTCTTCAAACTAAGGAGATCTTTTTCCATATAATGCATTGCAATTTACAGTTTGAGTCTTTCTGTGTAGATCTGAGATGCCTTTTGACTCTAGTTGAAGATACTGTAGGGCCTTGTCAGTAGGATTTATTTCATTTATGTGTCTTTTACCACCAAACTGTTCTTAAGCATGGCTTTTAATCTAGATATTCCTGTTTGTGGTTGAAATGTATCCTAATACCCGGGATGTGGGGTGCACATAATAACCAGCTGCGTTTGGCCTAGGAGGCATGGCTGGTTAGTTCATTGCTGTTGTTTAGTACTCGTTGGGATCACACCCAGAGCAATAGTCAGAACTCGTGCCAGCGTTCAGTGTGAATATGACCTTTGCCTTGCATTGTTTCATTTCTACAATTCCTGCCCTCGAGATGAGAGGGGCAGAGCAAGTAGAAACCTCCATGAGCTGGATTTTGAACCTTTAAGCAATTTAGAGCAGCCTTTGGTACTCATTTTTAGAAGTTTTGGATGCTCATGGGGCTTTGACTATTAATCCAAAGGGGTTTTCATGTGATGTGAGCACGGAGATGACCAGAGGGTGTTACAGCAATGAAAGGAAGGGAAAAATGTGGATTTAAAATGTGCTTCATGCTCTTGTGCCAGCCTTATCTGCACCATCAATAGAACTACACAGATTTAGACTATTGGGAAATCTGGCCTTCATTTTAATTTACTTCTTTTCAAAGCTTTCAACAGTGAGAGGCGAAGTGAGTTCCAGTTGAAATGATTCCCAAGGGTTGTATGGCAAAGTGACTTTGCCTAGTATTTATGAATGACACAAGTTTAATATCTGGCAGGGAAAAATGCATGTCCACACTAGGAAAATTATCACTTGCTGATATTAAATGTCAGCAGTATTGCAGCAGAATCACAGATGAATGTGGGTTTGCTGCCAGCATTCACAAGGAAAAAGTCTGTTCAGAACCATTTTGGGAACTGGCATTGATCGGGCACGTTCTGCACTTTGCTAGCAGTTGCATCCTCCTCTGCACTCTGAACCAGCAACAGGTAACTTCTCTAATGTAAACATGGATAGAGAGACTGATCAGAAAATGCCATGAATAGGAAATTCACCAGAAATCAAAGAAGTAAAGCAGGACAACCATTTCCTAGTATGGTTGTTGAGCAGGAAACCAGTGAAGCAGCAGAGGGAGGGACTGCCCTCACAGCAACTTTCTCAAAGTCTACAGATGCCATTGTACATTCTGAAGAAGCTCACTGAGTAGGAGGTTACTAATTTTTTTTTCCTAAGGTGTTAAAATAGTCATATTGTGACTTTCTTTAAATTTTGTAGTTGTTGGGGCTGGTGATGTATTTTGACAATTTGAATCATAGAATCACCAGGTTGGAAGAGACCCACCGGATCATTGAGTCCAAACATTCCCACCAGTCTCTAACTCATGTCCCTCAGCACCTCATCCACCCGAACCTTAAACCCCTCCAGGGAAGGTGAATCAACCCCCTCCCTGGATACAAACCTTAGCACAACAAATGGCTCAAAAATATATTGGAAGTTATTAATTTCTCAGTTGCATAGATGGAAAAGGGTCAGCGAATTGCTTCTGAAGTTCTGCTGCGGTCAAGATCAGTTATGTCATTAGTACTTGATCACTACTCAACGCTTAATGTAGAAACAGGTGTTCCAAATATGCTAGGAAATAGTCAAACTAATATTTTGGAGCTCCCAGAGGGTCAAAGTGAATTTCCATTGTCTTCCAACAGTTACTCTGCTTTCTTAAAAAGCTAAATTTTCTGACTAAGAATAAAAACTCCCTCCTTAAATAATGCCTTCAGGTACCTAGAATGCTGCAAAGTAGAAAGAGTAACGCATTCGCAAGTTTTGAAAGGAAATAAAGAGCTTGAGTTGCAGTAAGATAAATTCTGTTTGGTTTGGGCTAATGCTTAGTTAGAGATAACGTACTAGACTTTCTTTGGGAGACAGTAAGATGGAATCTCTTGGGCTTTTAGGAGCAGCTCTAGCAGGCAGCTGTCAGGTAGCTGTGATCCCGCTGCGGGGCAGAAGTCCCCAGAGTCCCTGCCATTAGAATTTCTATTGTTCTGGGATTACACGATTCATGGGCTCTGTGGGTTTGGTTATTCAATTATCTCTGAAGTAGAATTCTTGGGCAATTTAATAACATTGACACGAATGAAGACACTAGAGAGACAAAGAGTCATAAATTTAAAGAGATTAAAAAATGATAGCTGTTTCGGTTACATCTAAGAGATACTGTGAGATTGCAGGGATGGTGTGGAAATAGCTGAGTCTGTGTTTAGGTGCCAGAATGTCTGCACATAAGCTTTGGGGAGTTATTTCTTTTTGCTGTCCGTAGCTGATGCTTACTAACTCCAGCTGTGACAAGAATCTCCTTAGATTAAAGGCATCTAGACAAATTCAAAGAAGGAGGTGAATTTGAATGTGAAATTAGTATCTGTTGAAGACAAGGCAATGAGTTAACCTGAAACGTAGGGTAGTTTTTCATGTGAAATTAAAACGTTGTTTCTGTTCCTTGGGCCTTAAAAACTAAACTGGACTTATAATTTGCGGTGTGGGAGCAGTTGGGGTGGGCAGAGGAGTCACCGACCTCCACTCTTCCTGTGTCCACGTAGGGCACAAGGCTGTGTGATTTCCAGATGTTCTGAGGGGCTGACTTGGTGACTTGAACTCCCGTAACATCTTGTTCTGTAGGGATATTGCAAAATATACGTCAGATTTCTCAAGTAGCAATTGAGGGTATGGTTTATCATATAATGATCTTCAACTGAGATTTAGGATTATTTTTGTACCACAGAGCTTGAGAACTAAACTTCTGGCTTGAACATAAAGTCCATGCTAGTGTTTATCAGCTTTATCTTCACACCTCATAACTTTGATACTGATTTTTGTGTACTCTGACTTGATAAGATGCGTTCTTGGCCAGTGCTGAGCAGGGGTTTGCTTTCAAAAGCATTATTAGAACTGTGTGACTCGACAACAAGCTCCACGTCTCCCATTGCCTGGCAGTTGTGAGGAGTGGATAAGTGATGCTGTTTCCTTTGATTGCTGAACTTTGCTGTCGCCCTTCATTAGGGGTGAATGAGCACATTATTAACTGATAAAGCAATGTGCTGGCATGAAAAACAACCTGTTGGAGTTAGAAACAAACCTGCTGAAATATATGTACTGACAACAGCAGTGGGATTCTTCTTTTTTTTGTTTGAAAACAAAACAAACAATGCTGTGAAAGAACAAGAACTGGTTCTGGCTACGCTGCTATGACAGTGAGTACCCATAGTCTGGAAGAACAGGGAGGGGAAGGGAAAGGCTAAATGCTGAGGGTGAGCGTGAACGAGCTTGGGCTGCACTCGTATCCGCTGTGGGGGCCAGCGCTGCCCATGTCCCAGAGTAGGTGAAACTCTTTCAGCCATTTATCATACAACAAATCAGAGCAGATTTATCTTACCAGCGTTTTATGATTAAAATATGTCCAGGCTTTGTTTTGCCAAACCTGAAAAGGCTCTGGCAGTGGCAGGATTAGGAATAGACTCTGTGTATGTTTACGTGTGCATGTATGTATGCCTGTATTTTATTTTCCTTTAAGCTTTTGCCCTTAGGACAGAGTAGATGGTAATAAAGGTGAATAAAGGAGCATAGGAGTAAGAAATGAGGAGTACTTCAACAAGAGCTGGCAGTGTTGGCACTCTGGAAAGCTCTCAACAACTAGGAACACTTTTATCTCTGTTTTTCCTCTTTCCAGCAGAGTGGTGGTTGCTTAAGAGAAGCTGGGAGCAGGTCTCTAGACAGCATAAGACCTTGGATGAAAATCTGTCTGTGGGAAATGAAGCCGGGGAGGAAGTCGGTGCGGATTTCTTATGTCATTTACTTTTGATTGACTTGCTGTTTAACTCATCCTGCAGCACCTAGGGGACTGCAGTTCTCATCTGCTTTTTGGTCCCCTGGTATTTTTTGCACTGGTCTACTGTGATTATAAAGCAGAAATGTCCCTAAATTGTGTGTTTAGGTTTTGTTTGGTTTTGGTTGTTTTTCTTTTTTCTCTAAGTATTTCCATCTGGTGTCAGCAGAGTTCCGAAGGCCTCGTTATTTTGGGGATTATCAGGAGTGTGATAAGTATTCTTCTGCCTGCAGCTAAGGTTCTCTTGGAGCTTGTTTTCTAAAAACTCTGTAATTATTTGCATTTCCTGACTGTGATGGATTGTACTTTATAGTTTGAATCCTAACACTGTTCTGGGTTACGTGTAGCTTATCTTAGCAATTAGCGAAAGGCTGGTTTTGCACTTACACGTTTTCTTACTAATCTTTGTCTTTTCTCCTATTAAGGAACAGTTTATTAAATACATGAAGTCTCATATGGGGGAGGATCACTTTCATTCTCTTTCCCTTCCCCAGACTCCTTTCTTCCCAGCTCCTTTCTTTCTAGAAGAAATTGTAGGACAGGAGCGAGGAAACCAGAAAAGAACAGGGGCAAAAAAACCCCAAAACAAATAGGAAACTTATAATTTTTCACTGTAGCTTAAACTTCTTTGGAAAATCCATTATCTCAAAACTGTCAGCTTTTCGCTAGGGATTAACTCCCCCTCAGCTTTTCTATCCAGCTCCTGTCAGAGATTGTGAGGGAATAACATTTGCCTTCACACTGAATGGGCTCAGTGCTGGATCTCTGGCCAACTAATTATTTCATAATGTGTCAGGAAATTCTCTCGATCTCCAAGTATGCAGAGGATTGTCCCATCCAAGACAGAATGCCCTGGCTGCACAGCTTCATATTCTGCATCGAGCATAGCAGGGCGCCGGGAGTTTGTGCAGGTACAAACCCCAACACTGGAGTTCACCCAGAGTCATTCTGGTGGAGCATTTCCATGGATGTGTCAGAGCCCTCAGCTGTGCAGGGCCAGGGTTCTCTGGCTCTGCTCCCGCTCCAGCCAGCTGCACCCCCCTGGAACCCAGACCCCTCAGTGCACAGGAGGCAGAGCACGGTGCTAGTTAAGGCTGAACATCTCGCTCAACCTCTGACGGATTTCTGGACATCATGATGCGTTTTTCTGTTTCTTTAATCTAGTCCCTACCTTGAAGTGGAGCTTATAATTTGGCTGCAGGTGCTTGTGTTGAGAAGCTGTGCTTAGACTCTGACTCACTGTGCAGACAGTAGGTATAACACATAAAGACGTAGGTGTCTCTCTAGCTTCCACTCCATCCATAATTTTAGTAGAAAATGCTAAACTTTCAAAAAGGAAGGCTCTTGAAGAAAAAGAAGTGGAACTAATAACCAAATGACCTGGCACAATTTTAATAGCCCATAAAAATGCCCGTTTTGCTGCAACCTGCCTGCCTTCTAAACTGCACAGCTGCCTTGTGCCCTGGTGCTGGTTCAGTGGGGATGTTTCCCTCTGCGTTGTGTGTTTACCACAGCAGATTGAATTGCCCCAAAGGTAGATGTAGAACTCTTGACGCTGGTGGATGAAACTCAGACTGGACAATGAGATCAGGGTAAGGCAGCATTTGTTGCAGCTCTTTGCATGTGTCTGTTGACGACTCGTGTGTGGAGAACTAGATGGAGTTTCTTTCTCAGCCAGAGGTAGATTCACCTTCCCTGCTGGTATCATTCTCTTAATTCAGTGGTGAAATCGGCCCAAAACACTTACTTTATTCACAGTTCTCAAGGATGTTGTTGTGACTAAAGAAATGTCATTCTGACCTTATCAGTGTCATCCTGTATTCTCTAAGATGCAAGTTGTACCTGAGCAAAAAGTGTAAAATGCTGGGTTCCAGCAGAAGGAACATTTAGTTACCAAGGTGAATCAGCTTGACAGGTGGAGGTACTACAATGAGGAAACAAACTGTGCTCGTTAGAGCCCTGGGGAATAGGAGCTCTTAAGCAGTCCTGGGACCAACTTTCTGTATAAAACAATTACTTAAAAGTTGACCATAAGCTGCTTCTTGCTTGCAGTGTGAGGGTCCAGCCCAGCTTGCTGAAATCCACATTTCTTCATCTATTTAATTCCATTTGGATTATCTTATGGATTGGAAGATCCTATGCATATGTGGAGGGTAAATATATGGGTTTTTTTGATTTATTTGGTTGTTCTCACATCAGTATGTGGCTTGTCCATATGACGTATGAAGGCTACTTAATGCCTTTAAAATCTCAGAGTAGAAGCACCTGAAACATTTCAGTCCTTACTTTGAAGATAGATAGAATTTTTTTGGCTCTTACATCAATAAAATGTCATGTAAACTGTCTTACTTTTTCTTTTATCTGTGAAAAGTAGGCTCAAACCCCATATGTGTGTATCTGTACGTACACACAAAATGCAAGAAAAGAACCAGCTACTCAAACTGGAATGCAAAGAGTGATTGCTCTGGTCAAAGTGCAGGCTTTCCACAGCTGTTTGATTTTACACATGGGGCAGGCTTCATTCAAGATGAATAGACAGTACATAAAACGCCTGCCTTCCCTCCCCCGTCCCTCTTGTTTCTCTGCTTTTGTAGAATGATTTTAATTAACCCGACAGAACTGCAATAAACTACAAGAACCATTAACATCCAGATACACTACAAATAGAAAAACTGCTGTAAGGTTATGTTTTTCTTTTGTGCCTGAAACACATCTGTTCAAAGCTATATGTAAACTTCTTTTCTTCTTTGCGCAGCTGAAATGCATAAGGAAATATTTTTTTCTGAAAAAAAAATTAGCAATGCCTATTTTAAGGAATTTGGGAATTTGAGAGAGAATATTTAGGTAGCAGGGAGTATTGCACTCACTCTCCAAACATCCCTTAATTGTTCTTCCAAAAGTGCCTTCCACAGTTGTGACTCTGTTTACTTCTTTATGTCATGTGAGGAGCTATCTAAACTGAGGCTCTGTGTGGGTAAGTTTGTATAAAGTATATTCACATATACAATTGTCTTGCTGAACAGATGTTGATATTACATAGATGAGGGTTTGCGGGAAGGTAGATCAGTAAACTGGAGCTGGGTTGGTTTGTTATGTGGTTTGTAGCATATAATGACTCTAAGAACACACTTTGACTGAGATGTTCCAAGAACCCAGGCCCTCCTCATCCACTTGTGTCTGCCTATGCTCATCCCTTATTTGAAGAGCTTGGAGCCCACGGACCATCTACAGGTAGTGATCTGAGTTCTGTTCACATCATGAACAACGAAAGACAACATCTGAAGTCTAGGTGACCAAATTCTTCTCTTGTTAATCTTTAAATGAAACAGAATATCTTCCTTCTCCTCCCCACACCCTTTTCCCCCCGCAGATAAATTAAATTTGATTCCAGCTTTTTTTACGGGGCCAGATCGTGTGTTACCCTAGGGGTTGGGCAGGGAAGAGCCAGCTAAGGAGCTGCCACACAAGCGTTTGGGAGATTATCACTGGGGCTCAGCCTTTGGCCTTGTGGAGTCCAGCTCTGTTTGGGTCAGGATTCATGCTGACAGCTCATTCTTGTGCTATTTTAACTATTTTAACAATTCACCACAGCCTAATGCTTCTTAAGAGCCCAAACTGAAAATAAAAGGAAGAGTCTGTGTTTTGTACTGTGTTTGGCGCTTGTAATTAATGAGATTCAATACAACTGTTGAGTATTAGGCAGTTAAAATTTGTGCATACCGTAGTCGCTAGATTACATATTGCTAAATTTATAATCTGAATCTCTAGCATAGAAAATATATTCAAGTGTATTAGGGCTTCTACTTACTTTATTAGTAAACCTTTCAAGAGTAAGCGTAGGAAACTCTGAGACTCTTTACCTAAGAGTGGGCTTATTAGCTGAAGGAATTGTTATGTGGAACATGTTTCTTGCCCCAAAATGTTTCCTCTTTTCTACCAGGGACGGGGTAAAATATTTTATGCTCGTAGGGATTTGGCTATAAAGATTACTTTTCAGTGTAGAAAGCGTGTTGTGAAGCAACTGGATAGTTTTGGCCGTGACCATTTGTGTAAAAGGATGAGTCGTCCATACCCTCCTGAGCTATATATGCATATACCTCATCCTAAACCCCCTTCTTTTCCAAAAGGGAAATTGTGAACGTGTCTATTTTGCTCTGTCCTGTCTTTTTCTCTCTTTAATAACTGAAAATTGAGTCAGTGCACTGTCTTCCATTGTCCTTTTCTTCTCGAGGTAGAGCAGAACATTTCACTGTATGAGGTTAACAACCCTCCAGCGAGAGTAAAAAATGATGCAGTTGTATTAATTCTCAGGAGGTCCAGGAGAGGGGGCATCCAGTGTTTTCTTTCATGCTGTTGCTTGTGCCCTGGAAATGTTTTGAGGATAGGCCAGTGTTTTGACATAAGTTTTGCTTGCAGATCGGTACACAGGTTGGTTGCCTGTGGTCCGAATGTTTTCATGAATCAGGGGATAAACATTTAGGCATGTCCACTGCATGGGGAGGCAAGCCCTATAACTCAGTGCTGACATCATCCCTTCTATTTATTTTTGGTAAACAACTCTCTTCTGCTTCAAATTAATACCCTTACTGAGTTACTGATACGAATGTTGAACTATTTAGCATCAAGTTGGCAGCAGACAGCATGACAAGAAGTGATCAGAGGAGTGTTCCTGCCAGTGACTTGCAGGCAAGTGTCTGACCACAGCCGGATCACAGAGGCTGCATCTCTGGATGTTGTTCTCCAGGATATACATCCTGTGAATGCTTGAATATGGACATTACATTTTTTCTCAGTTGCAATGTTTTTCAGATAATATCACGTTTGGCCCAGAATCAGTGTATCAGGAAAGTAGGTAATGTCAGACAGAAAAACTGTCTGAGAACAGCCTTTATTCCAAGCTAGAAATGTGAGTTTGGTCTGGTGGTGTGTCTGATAGAGGCACAGTGATGTGTACAGCACTGCAGGGGCAAGAAATAATGAATACAAATTCAATACTAATATTTGACTCTTGCATTCCTGAATATATCGTTTTAGTCCACCAAGCATCTCTTGCTGTTGCCAAGAGGGAGCATAGCTAAGTGCTTTATGTCATATTTAATCCTCTGTCTTCTCAGATGCAGCTATTCTCTGCCCTCTTTCTTCTCTCAAACTGTTATATTATGAATAAAAGACTAGAAATTTGGGCCAAATTCAGCAAAACACCTAAGCGTGTTCAACACTGGCTTTTTTTCTGCGAAGAAATGTCTGATTTTCTCTTCCGAAGCAGGGAAGCAGTCGGTTCCTCTGTGTACTTGTGTTCGCTGTAACCTCCTGAGACGTTGGCACTGGCTCAGGACTCTCCTGTGCGTAACACTGGGAGAGCCACATGCTGCTGGTGATTGGGTGACAATTTCTGTGCCTGCCAGCTAGTGCAGGAGGGCACCGAGGCAATTAGTCATGTTGCAGAGTGAAAAATAACACTTCCCTAAAGTCATTAGATCTAATTCTAATGAACTGCATAGGAATCATTTCACTGAAGTAAATTACGTCGCTTTAATTTTCTTACTGCTGCAAATGAGAAAAGGATGAGGTCCAGCTTGTGACCAGCTGTAGCTTAGAGGATTTCTTGAAATAAAAAGATTAGTGGGTAAAATTGCATTGCTTTGGGTTGAGGAGGAAAACCGATAAATGTAAAATGAAAAAAAAGACTTTAAAACAATATCTGAGCCCACAATCAATAGTGCTTTGATATGTGTTGGCAGGAATAGCACTGAGGTGACAAAGAATCTGGTGTATGTCAAACCAACAGCATCAACTCCAACTATCAATTGACATTCAGCTCTTTTTCATTTCACGACCAAGCAATTGCATCACTTATTCAAAGGGCTTATTCTTGTGTCATGTATGTTGCCTTAAGCAGATTAGCTTTGGGAACCCACTTGGGAGGAAAAAGGGAAAAAAAAAGAAAAACACCCCAGAATTTTGTCAGAAGACTTATCCAAAGTCAATATTTATGGAGTCGTAACAGCCCGGGAGGAATCTGTGCTCTTTCAGTACCACAAGCAGTGCCATTGCTTCCACAGGGATTTGGAGAGTTTTGCACCTCTGAATCAGCAAATAACTCCACAAAGACAGCTAATTTGCCAGGACTTGTCCAGACCGCATGTCTCATATTCACTGTCCAAAGGGGTCAAAGCTCATGCTGAAGACCAGTCTCCTCAGTGTTATCCTGTTATTTTCACACTGCTTAGAAAGCTTAATTGTGGAGCTCGAGCAGGGGGAGAAAAGCATAAGTCTTGTGATGAGTGTGGAGGTGGAAAGCAAGGAGGATTGGTGTGTGGATTCTTCCCCTCCCACCTCCGTGGTGCTTAACGGAGCTGGTTTTCTTGGCTGCAGAGCTTCTCTACTGGAAGCTTCTAACCACACGCTGCCCATTGTTGCAACCACTATTATGTTTGCACTAAAAACACTGCTATTTATGCTTTCCCACCGATAAATCCCTGACTTGGGAGCATCTTGAGGGAGCCGAGTGTTTATAATTCCTCTTCTGCTCAGCGTTTCCTATCCTTTGTCTCATAGTTGGTTTTCAGCTAGAATACAGGACATTTTGAGTCGTATTCTCAGGTCTTTGTAACTGTCCCTCTGCACCCAGAGGAAGTAAAGCTGCCTTAGTCAAAGACTGTTGGTTACTGGGCACCTGCAGTTTCTAACCTGTGAAAGGTGCCAAAGTTCACGATTATTTCTAAGGTCTAAGAATTGAGTTCTTCCCTCTTTTCCATGGCAGTATTAAGCTTTAATAGGCTTGTTGCCTAGCTGCTTGTTTCTGAACACTTGGCACCCTTTGCTCCCACATACCATGGGACATCCAGCTGGTCACTGAAAGGCTTCTAATGCTGCAATATTTTGGTCCAGGTCTCCAGTTCTTTTAACGGTTGTCAGTAGACCTACAGCTGCGCGAAGCTATTTTCTGAGGATGTTAGGCTTTAAACAAACAGTTCAGATCTCTAAGGGCAGGCAGGCCCGTTTGCAGAACGCTCTCTGATGGCAGACAGATGGCACCCAGCCCTGTGCCAAGTCACTCTCCGTTTGTAAATATTAGAATGTGTTGTAGTTACAGATATAGTAAAAGAAAGAAGGTTTAAATTATACAGCTGAGAAACAAAAAAGGAAAACAAATGTAAAACAGTGCGCGCTGTGTGTGCTGTAGATCTCCAGTCTCGCTATTAGATCGTAAAGATAAGAAACACAAGCTGAAAAGGCCGCTCAGTTGAATGGCTCTTGTGTATCCTAAATGCATATTTTTGCTTCACCTGAATCTATGTAATCTTCTGCTTGTCTTTCATTCAGATTTCCTGCTGTGAAGAAGGTGTTTTAAAAGGCAGACTTAAGTAGGAAACATGTGTAGACAGGTTATCTGACACAGGCTTCGTAATACTAGCTCTAGGGGACTAAAGATTGTGATTAGCAAAAGGCAGTGGGGAAAAAAAGTGGCGAGTATGTCCACATAAAGGAAACAACTGAGATATTTGTACCTAGCACAGTAGTAAGAGCAAGGGACGCAGTCTGTGTATTTGTACACAATCTGGCTCATTCTTATCCAGAATATGAAGAAGTCCACCAGCGTGACCAAAGAGAAAGAGGCGGTATAAGGGGGAAGCGAGAAGTCCTCCTTTATTTTGCTGGAAAGTCAGCTTGCCCTGCTGTGCTGCTGTGGAGTTCTCCATGAAAGTGAGGCAGTGGTACCACAGCCCAGGGTGCTGCAGGTCGCAGGGAAGCACTGTTCCGGGAACTCCCCCTCCCATGCGAAGTAGAGTAAGCATAAAACAGACGTGTTCCCCCATTAATTTAAAAACTTCCCATCTTCTCTGCAACTCTGCTGTTCTCAGACAAGGGTCTGACAGGGACGAAGGACCTCCTACCACTAGGGAAAGGCAGAGATAAGTGGCGTATAAACTGGAAGCTTTACTGAAAGCAGTTTCTGGGTGTGAACTACGAAACGCTAGTGTTGTTCAGGATAGAGGAGCTGAAATTGAGCTGGCTACTAGTCTCCTCCTTTGGTGTCATGGACTCTTTCTAGTAATCCTGCTTAAAAAGGAACAGATCTAAGGGTGAAGAGAAAACTTGTAAAACTGCACTGTCTTTCTAAAAAGCCAGCAAGCTAACTCATGGCACTGTTTGAATTTTTTTTTCCTATTTGCCTTTGGGTTTTGCGATATTGGTTTTTTCTCCCCAGATCTCAAAATCTAATGCTTGTATAAAAAGGCACTTTGCAAGGCTTAACTGCGCCACTGACCTGCGCTGCAAACCTGGCATTGTCTTCCTTATAGCAGGCAGCAGATTTCTAACTCTGTGCAATGTTGACGCCTGCTCTCACAAAGAGAAGGAAATGAAGCAGAAAGATCCCACTGCGACAATTAGTGGCTCACAGAGAAGTATTGAAACAAAGAATAAGTGGCTGAAACGATTCAAGGGAGGGAAACTCTAGCTCCCTACTCTTCCACAATCTGATCTTCTTTCTCAGACTCTCTCCTTCTTTGTCCCAGTGGGGATTTTCGCACACTTTCATTCCTGCTGTTGGTGCGAGATGATTCTTCGTGACTAGTGAGCAGCAGTTCTGTCCTGCAGGGAAGGCCTCTGTTCTGTCCTGTTATCTGTTTGTCCGTCTTATCATTTTATGCTGTAATCGAGTCTGAATTTTGAAAACAGTGTTAATGCCTTGTTCCCAGGCTGCTGTAACACTAAGGTTTGTAATGAAGCTAACTGAAATAGGTTCCTATTCTTTCACTGAGGCAGCTGGCCAGAGAACTGGCTCATGGGCAGGGAAGTCTTTCAGCTTTGGAAGTAAAATTACCCTAATCCCCGTTGCATCTCAAACCCGAACCCCTGCAGCCTGCTGGGTGAGTGGTGCTGGTGCCTGTTGCTGCCCTCGCAGGAGCCGGCAAGACATGCCTGGAACACTGTGCACTGAACTAATGATCAAGTAGGTTCATTCCTGCCCTCACCCACGTCTTTACTTGGTGAGTTGATCCCTCCCTCAAATGCATTATTTTCTACCATGTCTGCTGTTCCGAGCAGTTCATCACAAAGGGATGGAAGGGTGAGAGACAGCACTCAGCATTAGCCTTTGGGAGGGAGCAGTCATTCAGAAAGTCGGAGAGAAAACAAGAGAGAGATTAGGGAAATTAGAGTAAAGGCAGCAAAAGAGGCAGGAAGGGAAAAAAGTGACAAGCGCACATTCCTTGTCTTTTCAAAAAGCTTCCTTGTACTCTGCTTTAATGTACTGAGGCTCCAGGTCTTCTGATACTACTAGTGTCCAGCTGAACTGCCTTCTGGAACTTGCAAGGTGGAGGCCGATGCTGTTCAGCTTCCCTTAGAGTAGAAGCAAGTCCTCTTCCACCGTGAGAGCTGATAAAATTCAGTAGCTAATATTCAGACTGGTTAAGTAGTCTTTCTGCAACATCGGGAGTTAGAAACTGTCTCAAGCGCAACAATCCCACCCTGTTAGCTAAGTACATTCTTTTGATTTATTAATGCTTTAATGGTCTTTGCTTTTGAAAAGATGATGTGGGGTCTTGTCCTTCTGGCCACACTTGTGTCTGTCCCAGCAGCAAACAGAAGCCGTGACCGAGCGCCTGAAGGAGAACATTGCTCTGTGGTGCAGATCAGAACTAAATCACTGTAATCTACCAGAGCTGTTCTTGCCCACTTGGTACCCGGTTTAGTTATTAGTAATTAGTTATTTATGTCCTTTGTTAAATCGTGGCCAGAGTAGCAGAGCATTTGCTTCCTGCTGGATTGCCTACTGCTGCCAAACAGGTTTCGCTTTAGCTTCTGATACAGGTTTATCTGATACCAAACCACAGCGTAACTCAGGAGGGACTGGAGAAATTCTCTCCAGATTAAATCTGTGGTTTCCAGACCAATTTACATACGACAAGTGAGATGTCGATCTCTTCGAGGTATCACAGCCACCCTTCTCTTAGCTTTATAATGCAGCCATTCTTTGCCTGTGAGAACTCTTTAGCCTGCAGCTGGATGCAGCTGTTTTTTTGCAACCAAGAGCTGCTGTGGTGCTTCTGAAGACAACTGGAGTGCTGTGCCTGTGGTAACTGCCTGCTGAAAACAGAGGGAAAAGTAAGTTTGCAGTATATCTCTTGCTTAGAGCCTGTAATGGGAATGTAGTAGGTTTTTTTGGTGCAATGAGTAGCACAGAGAACACATCATCTTTTGCTGGTTTGGCTGGGTTCAGGTGTAACCAAGCCCAGAATGTTGCCAAGAAAAAGGACCTGGTTTGCTGTGTTTTAAAGCGAATGGGTTCACCTGGTTGGGTCTGTTCCAGCACCAGAATAGTTGTTCAGGGTTGGTTTTTTAAAGCATAAAACTAAACTTTGCAACAAACTGTTGCCAGTGCCTGGTTCTGAGGTTTAGAGCTCATGCAGGACACTTTATTGCAATGTTCAGTAAAAATGCCCTTAGGGATCTTGGGTCCAGTACACTTAATATAAAGCAGGAACACAGAGAAATCCATCTTTTTTTTTCTTTCCTCCCCCCCCCCCCCCCCATATACTGATTTAGAAGTTGTCAAGGCAAGTTCTTCCTCATCGGTGCTTTTCTGGGTGTGCTTTTCACAGTACCAGCAGATCCCTCTTGCCAACCTCAGACTTTTAAGCAAATACTGGCAGGAACCATGCTTTATCTCCTAGTTGGAAGGGGTTTTTTGATAGAAACAGATGACAATTCGTAAAGTATTCAATTATAGATTATAATATACTGTATTCTATCCTAGAAATGCCTTTATTGGAGAGCAGGGGGCAGGAAAGGCAGGTGCTGATGTTCCAACGGTGGTGGTGTACTGAAAGCCTGAACGTGACTGTTGGTTTTGCTCATCTCTTGGTTAAAAAGATATAAAAGAATGAAAAAATACAGAAAATACTGAGGGACACCACTAGTCTCAGATCTCCATCTGGACTTGGAGCCATTGACCACTACTCTGAATACAACCATCCAGCTAGTTTCTTATCGTCTGAACCGTCCACCCATCACATCCATATCTCTGCAGTTGAGAGAAGGACGTTGTGGGGGACTGTGTCAAAGGCTTTACAGAAGTCCCGTGGCAGGAGGTGCAACTGGATGATCTTTAATGTCCCTTCCAACCCAAACCATTCTATGACTGTAAGAACACTATCAGGAACAGTTTCTGAGCTGCTGATAGGAGCAATTACTGAGCCGGCTCCTAGCACACTCTTGTAACCGGTTTGTGCAAGTGGATGTGCGAACAGAACACTTGGATGAGGTAACGGTGAGTGTGCCATGGGCTACCAAAGCCCTGAGCATGGCCACCTGAGAGCTGAGGGGCACTTCCAGTGTGAACAGGATACTTGGAGGATCAGATGGCGAGTGTGCCAAGGGCTGCCAGCCCCCTGCATGTGGCCACCCTGAGAGCTTCCAGGAGCTTCCAGCATGAACAGAACACTTGGATGAACTGGTAGCGAATGTGCCACGGGCTACCAAACTGCTATGAGTACGCCAAGGGCTACCAAGTCTCTGAGTGTGGCCCTGCTGTGAGCTTCCAGGGTGATCAGGACACTTGGACAAGCCAGTGATGAGTGTGTGATGTGCCAGCAGGCCCCAAGTGTGGCCACTCCAAGAGCTCAGAGTCGCTTCCAGCACAAACAGGACCTTGGAGGAACCAGCAGTGAGCGTGCCAGGGCTACCACCCTCTGAGTGAGACCACCCTGTGAGCTTCCAGGTGCTTCCGGGGTGAAAAGAACCCTTGGATGAACCAGTGGTGAGTGTGCCACAGGCTACCAATCCCTGAGTGTGGCCACAGTGGTAGCTGAGAGGAGCTTCCAGGGTGAACAGGACAGCTGGCCAGTGTTCCACGGGCTTCCAAGCCCCAAGTGTGGCCAGTTTGAGAGCTCAGAGACACTTCCAGCGGTTCCAGGACCCCTGAAGGAACCAGCAGTGAGTGTGCCAGGGCTACCACATCCCTGAGTGTGACCACCCTGTGAGCTTCCAGGTGCTTCCAGGGTGAACAGAACCCTTGGATGAACCAGTGGTGAGTGTGCCATGGGCTACCAAACCACTACTAGTGTGCCAAGGGCTACCAGCCCCTGCGTGTGGCCACCCTGTGAGCTTCCAGGCTGAACAGGACAGCTGGCCAGTGTTCCACAGGCTACCAAGCCCCAAGTGTGGGCAGTTTGAGAGCTCAGAGGCACTTCCAGCACTTCCAGGACCCCTGGAGGAAGCAACAGTGAGCGTGCTGGGGCTACCAACCTGTGAGTGTGACCACCCTGAGAGCTTCCAGGTACTTCCAGGGTTAACAAGACACCTGAATAAACCAGTGGTGAGTGTGCCACGGGCTACCGGCCCCTTAGTGTGGCCACCCTGTGAGCTGAGAGGTATTTCCAGGGTGAAAAGAACACTTGGATAAGCCAGCGGCAAGTGTGCCAGGGCTACCAGCCCCCGCGTGTGGCCACCCTGCGAGCTTCCAGGCTGAACAGGACACCCGGCCAGTGTTCCACAGGCTACCAAGCCCCAAGCATGACCACCTTAAGAGCTTGGAGGTGCTTCGAGCACTCCCAGGACCCTTGGAGGAACCAGTGGTGAGTGTGCCAGGGCTACCAATCCCTGAGTGTGGCCACACTGGTAGCTGAGAGGTACTTCCAGGCTGAACAGGACACTTGGCCAGTGTTCCACAGGCTATCAAGCCCCAAGCGTGGCCAGTTTGAGAGCTCAGAGGCACTTCCAGCACTTCCAGGACCCCTGGAGGAAGCAGCAGTGAGGCTGCCAGGTCTACCAACCCCTGAGCGTGGCCACCCTGAGAGCTGAGAGGTACTTCCAGGGCGAACAGGGGGAACTAGTGGCGAGCGTGCCCGGGGCTCCCAAGCCCCCCATCCCCCCCCGCACCTGAGCGTCCCCGGCGGGTGCCGCGGGGGCGGCTGCGGGTCCGGTGGCTGCCGGGGGGCGGCAGTCGAGCTCAGGGGGAGGCGTTGAGGGGAGCGGCTCGTCCCTCCGCTCCTCCGACCCTCCCGCTTTGGAGAGCCGCGGCGGGACGCGTGGAGCCAGGTGGGTGCCGAAGCGCCTGTGCGCGCCCGCGCGCGGGGTGGGGGGGGACCCTCGACCCGTCCTTCCAGCCTGCCCCCGACCTTCTCCCTGCCCTGGAGCGCCTCCTCTTCCTCCTCTTCTTCCTCCCCCGGCGGCCTCGGGGTTGCCAGATGCCTCGGAAGGGGGAGAAGGACGCGTGTGCTGGGGGCGCGCGGTGCGTCCTCAGCTCTCCGCCGGCTTTGTTCGCTCCCCCGCGGCTTCCAAGCCGCTTGGCTGGTGTGGTAGCCTCTCTAGGCGTCTTGGTCGCCCGTGGGACACTCGCCACCGGCTCTTCCGAGGGTCCTGTTCGCGCTGGAAGCGCGAACAGGACCCTCGGAAGAGCCGGTGGCGAGTGCGCGCAAGCAACTAGTTCTCCCCCTTGGGAAAGTTTTGGTGAGCGCGCGAGCAAAACGCCAATTTTTCATAGAAAAGGAGCTGGGAGGATGGCTCTGTCTATTTCAAATCATCGTCTGATTCTTGGGAAATGCTCAGATAATCATCCCTGGCTTCATAGTTTGGGTTTCTCGGAGTTTCGCAGCCTTCTCTTCGACTCTCTGAGAGTCACCAACCTGTTCTTTAAACAGGGTTAAAGCTTCTTGTAGAGTTGGTTCCTTGAACTGGGGCCTTTGGGAGACTCTGGGTACAAAAATACATCTGTTACAGGGTTTGATAGATAAAATTCAAACCTTTGCAGAGCATCAGCTTCTTCGTAACTATGATCCTGGATTTGTCTTGAGATTCCTACAAACTCTGTCATCATCGCTCTGTGAGGCTGATGGGGCTGCCCGGACCTCACTTGCAGGGCAAGGTCTGTCACCGCAACCACACGGCCGAGTGAGAGATAAAATAACAGGACATGTGAAAGCTGCCCCCAAGGTAACTGCTGTGAGCCTAAAGATACACTCTGTAAGTAATGGTGTGACCAGCAGGGCCAGGGAGGTGATTCTCCCTCTGGACTCAGCACTGGTGAGGCCGCTCCTTGAATCCTGTGTCCAGTTCTGGGCCCCTCAGCACAAGAAGGATGTTGAGGCTCTGGAGCGAGTCCAGAGAAGAGCAACGAAGCTGGCGAAGGGGCTGGAGAACAGAACCTATGAGGAGCGGCTGAGAGAGCTGGGGGTGTTTATCCTGGAGAAGAGGAGGCTGAGGGGAGACCTCATTACTCTCTCCAGCTACCTGAAGGGAGGTTGTAGAGAGGAGGGAGCTGGGCTCTTCTCCCAAGGGACAGGACAAGAGGGAATGGCCTCAAGCTCCACCAGGGGAGATTTAGGCTAGAGATTAGGAGGAAGTTTTTTACGGAAAGGATCATTGGGCATTGGAATAGGCTGCCCAGGGAGGTGGTTGATTCTCTTTCCCTGGAGGTGTTTAAGACACGGGTGGATGAGGTCTTGAGGGACTTGGGTTAGTGTTTGATAGGAATGGTTGGACTAGAAGATCCGATGGGTCCCTTCCAACCTGGTTGTTCTATGATTCTATGATTCTGTGATCGAAGTCTGTAAGTTTATAGTTCATTCAGCTAGTGAGGCCACTTGTGAGTTAATTCAGTGCATGTTTTTGATGGTGAATTGCTCTCTAGCCACTGTGCTAGACGTGTGTCAAGATCCGCTGGACAGGGAACTCCGCCTGAACTGCTCTAAATGGTTGGATGAGGTGCTGAGGGACATGGTTTAGAGATTGATAGGAATGGTTGGACTCAGTGATCTGGTGGATCTCTTCCAACCTGGTGATTCTGTGACTCTAAGGTTGCACAGAAGTTGTGTGGTTTCCTGCTTATCACCTTCATTGTGAGTTGTGATACCCAAGCTGAAATGTGTTTGCTCTGCTTCTGTGTTTTGAAAGAGGATGGATAAAGAAATCCTTTTTAAAAGCCCTAAGCCCTTTTTTCATGAAAGCTGCTTCTTGGTGAAAAACATTTGTTGTGCCTGGCCTTGCTGGATCAGCACTTGGATATGTGTGAGCATGGAATACTGCTCCCCCAGGAGGAAAGCGTCACTTGGATTCTTGTATATCCTATGACTAAAAGCTGTAAGCCTGAATCAAGTGGATTCCCCTGGTACTTCATTTGGATGAGCTGGAGCGGAGTGCATGGAAGGACAAACCTAGCTCTAAATGGCAATTTCAGCAAAACTGTTGACAGTAATCTGCGAGTAAAGGTTTACTTGGAAAGTTTTCAGGTGTCCTGGATGTTTTTCCATGGTAGAGGTGATGGCTGTAGTCCTGACTTGGTAACACCAGGCTGCTATTAGTTGGCTGGATATTATACTTGGGTTTTTTTTTTTTTTTTGGTTATTTTTATCTAAAGCATGTAGTTTCTACGAAAGTAAAAAGAAGAAATGATTTTGCTTATCAGATTGGCAAAGAGAAACAAAAGCCTGTCCAATCCCACCCTGCGTAATTACAATAAAATGACATCCCATGACACAAGCTGCCCAACAGGGTGATAAATTATATGGAATGGATGCAATTACTTAATCAGGCGGCGATGAAAGCTCTGTCTCATTTTCCTGTAGTTCCATGGAGCTGCATTCTCTGGGTTGGAGAGCGCAGAACAGTGGGCAAACCTCCTTCCAGGTCTCCAGGGTCTGTATGTGGCCTTTGAGCACTTAACTAGAACAGTGCAAGAATAAGGATGTAAAAGAATGGAGTGTGTTAACCATTAACTGTTAGTATTGTTCGGCTTTGATGGCCCAGGAAACACCGTTCTGGTGTTGAAACATGGGGTTTAAAGCAGGATGTCAGGTTTGATTTTTTTGTAGTGATAAGCAGCCATTAAAAATATGGTTTCCTGTGTACCTTCAGATATTGCTTGTACTTACTAATACACATTGTACGTCAAAAAGACTGTCTCTCTTTACTCTTTGTTACTTTCTTTCCCCCCTCACAGTCCAGGGATTTGCTCACATTGGCTTTAAGGAATTCTGTTGCTTCTCATAGGAAGTTTTTGGAGGGTCAGGTTCAGGTTTGTTACTCAGGCGCTGACCATGCTGCTCTGGTTGGTCCCTTCTGCCTGGATTCATTGCTGGTCACATTTGTCACACCAGGGCTGAATGCAGCGTGATAGTTGTGGGCACATTCCAAATTTAAATAATAGTAATTAATAAATACTTTAAATGAGACAAAAAAAAATCCCCGTGCAGTTTTGAATTATGAGGGCATGAAAGGACTAATAGGTCCTTGCTGCTTTCATATTGTTAGAATTGGACAGAAACTGATCTGACTTCTTTTGAGCCATGCTGCTTGTGATTAAACTGTGATTGTTTCCATTGCTTTGAAATGGAAGAGGGGGAGAAACTGTTTCCAAATGTATATTGCTGGCAAGTGAGGCTTTGGGAAGGTAGGCTGGTTTGACTCTGCTTTTTGTTTTGCTGTTCTCCTCACGTTATTTTAGAAGGGCTTTTCAAAACCTTGGGCTTTTCAAACGTCCTGTTTACTCAGACCATACAGATTTTGTGCTTAACCAGGAAACACGGTGTCAAGCAGTGCCCCAACAGCGATTGCATTCGGGTTGCATTCCTTTCAGCAAGTCTTCACCTATCTCCAACAGTGAGTACTCGAGCAGAAGAATGCAAGTCACTGTATAAAATGCTACTTGTTCTCCCTTTAAGCAGTGTGCACAACAGCAGTAGGCTCTGATTTAAATCAAGAAAACTACCATACCAAGCTTGGTAACACTTCTTTTTTGAAGATGGCCACTGATCGTTATGCTCTGCCTGTGGTGTAGGGGCTATTTAAAGCAGCGGCTGAAGCCCACGCTGTTGGAGGAACTACTCAGTTTTCTGTACCAGTGCTTTGTAATTGGCTGTTCTTGTCATCTTGCGAATTCAAGAAGTTTCTCATTCACTTATTAAGTCCCCATATTATAGTTTGTAGACACACGGATATTTTGCCTGAAGCATTAAGTGATGTCAGGTGAAGGTCAGTGCACTAAAATAACCTGCCCTCCAGCACAAATAAGCTCAGGCTCTACTGCCAAGAGATGACCTTTGATTTCTTTTCACCTGGTGCAGTGAGGGCCCTGTTCAGAGTACTTCACTCTCGCTTTGCTTACACCAAGTCCCAACCACTTGAGTAGGTTTGCTTGAGCAAGAGTGGTTACAAAAGTTGGGTGAGTGTGGTGTGGTGACGGCAGTGGTTTCTGCATCAGAGAAGAGTTTGATAAACCAAAATAGATTTGGCATTTATTGCGGTCAGAAAAGAGAAGCGAAAGACGAGAACGGATTTTATTGTGACTTGCATAGCTGCCAGCTCTGAAATGACTACTAAGTACTGCTTCTAAACTGCATCTGATCGACAGAGAGAGTGAGCAAAGATGCTTATGCATTAAAACATTTGTTATAAATAGGCAGAAAATAATACTTTAATCTGAAGTCATCACTGATTTTAGATACAGCCGGAAGGCTGTCGGTGGGTAGGGCAGCGTAGGGGCAGTGATGCTTTCTCGCTCTTGCTGTCCTCCTAATCCACGTGTGCCATGAGCTGCGAGGGGCGAGAGCCCTCAAAGCTAAGTGTAATAACTGTGCCCAAACTCCTGTATTGCGAGATGGGATTGTGAATAGAGAACCTGCCCTGAGTGAAGAAGCAAAGGCAGGATACAGTCACCATTTCGCTCTGCGGTGACTAAGCTGCTGCTGGCTCCACTCTTTTGTTAGAAGGGGATTTCCATTAACCCACTTGCCTTTCTTTCTTTGCAAGCCCACGCAGGAGTTGGAGAGAAGTATGATATTTCTTACTGCTGTTTCTCTCCAGTCTTTCTGGCTTTTGCAGGTACCAGGGTGGGAACTCAGAGGCATGGGTTCCAGTGAATGACTTTGCAAGTACCACGTTTGTTTTTCATGAAGTCAGATTGTACAGTCAAATCTTAGACCTCCTGTCAGGCAAACCTCTCTTGAAAGCAGGAGCAGATTTACATGTAGGCTGAGAAAAACTCAGACTGGGACCTGCCCTGGAAGGGGTGACTGGGAGTCAAAAATGAACGCAGTCTTCCTGACTCATTAGTTTAGTTTTTTGCATAAGGCTGTTAGCGAGGGCGTCAAGGGCTGTTGGTCATTCTGCGAGGTTAGTATCATTACCTGTCAACCAGAAACTCATTCTTCACAGGCCACTGGATGGCATCTGCCAAACTCTGTTTTTCCTAATCTATTCTTGATAGCAGCATTTTTTTTAGCCACAAAAGGAGTTTTAAAGATAGGAATTTTTTGATAGGGATGGTTGGACTCGATGATCCAGTGGGTCCTTTTCAACCTGGTGATTCTATGATTCTAATAGGGAGATTTGATAGGAATTTGATAGGAGATTTTGATAGGAATGGTTGGGCTAGAAGATCCGATGGGTCCCTTCCAGCCTGGTTGTTCTATGATTCTGTGATTCTAATCTGCAGCAAGTGAAATATTTCAGCTTATCTGCTCAGTGATTGATGGCCTGGGATTCCTCAAATAGATGATAATCTTTTGTGGTTTTGTGTCAAAGACTGATACCTCCTCTAGGAGTGTGACAGTTTATTCAGTTTACATTAAGTGGACCGAAATGCTGTCATCTAGACCACCAGAGCACATGAGGCATAGCAGCAGAACAAGATTGGTAGGATGTCTAAAGTCCCTTTCAAACTGACAAGATAAGAATAAACAGGTCCCACTCCCCACCCTTACAGGTCTTGCAGTTTCGTTTTAAAATACAGGAGACTGAAGGGTTCACCACATGGATATAATTAATAGAAGCATTAGGGTGTTTCTGGAAGTTTGAACCAAACCTAAACCGAATAAGAACTTCAGGAAAATTATATTCAGTGGCTTCAGCCTCAAGGGGAAGAATTGAGAAATTGTTTCTGGGTTTTGGAACATATGCATTTTACATTTCTTTGGCTGTCACTAATCATACTTGAAAAGGCACAATGGTACTGGTTTTTGTCATCCTAACTAATTAAGGCTGGGAAACAGCTTTCTCCTTTTTCTCCCCATTAAGATATTCTTCCCATAAAGAAGAGAGGCATCTCTGCAAAGGTGCTGCTTTAAATTGTAAAATCTTAATGGCATCATTGGCACCTGATGCTGCTGTCTTGGTTACCTACCCAATATTCTAACAGTGAACTTTCTATAGGACTATTTATATGTCAGGCCCAGAGGATAAGGATATTCAATGTCTGTGTTGTGCTGGAGCCCTCATCTGCATTTTATTGTAGATGAAAGCTAAACAGAACTCTATGAAACAGTTCTTCATTGTGTTTGCTGAGTTATACCTGTATCTATTTGCATGCAAAAGTTAGTATGTGCAAAACGACTTATTGTAATCCTTCCACTTGGCTGTCAGAGACCCATCGGTAGTTTATTGTTCTATGTTGGATTTAATTTTCCTGGCATTTTGTTTCAAAATTCTGAAAGAAATACTTGATTTTGCAATGCTGCTGTAAGACCTCTCAGTACGACCTCTTATTCATCATTCTGTAGGGACATAAAAGAAAGCAATAAATCTTCAAGTTCCATTGTTGCGTTTCTGTACCAGTATGCGGAGAACCCCTCATCAGAGAGCATTTTGGTGACAAATAAGTTAGAATCTCATAATTTTTATAGTATTACTTAAGAACAAAGTAATTTAAACAATCTTTTGTAACTAGTTCGTTCCAAGGTGTTTCAGGAGCCCTGTCTCTGAAATCCACAACACCAGATGCTTCAGCTACACGGTGAGCTGTGTTTGTCCAGAATCTAGCATTTAGCTGCACTCCTTAAAAACAAAGCACCCAAGATTTCCTGTTAGGTATGTGAAATTTCCTTCAGAACAGACCTGAGCAGTTGATGTGTTATGTTTTCTTCAGCAGAGGCATGTTTAGGATTTCTCTGAATGCCACAGTGCCGCAGCGCTGTTTGTTTTGGACATCACTTATTCTTCAGCGGTCCCTAAAACCTCTCTCCACGTGAGTTCCTGAGAAGCTTCTACGTCCTCGTGTCTTGCCTCTCACCAGATGAAACCCTATGTTGCTGTCATGTACCGTGCCTGTTTAGAAGGTTTTTAGTGCCCCAGGTCTCCTAGATGTTAGAGTTGTTTGAGTCATTGAGTTTTTCAGAGGGCACGTCTCTGTCCCACTACAATACAAAGTGGCTTGAAGTTATTGCTCATTTCTTTCTTGGCAGTTGGGTTGTGGGAATAGTGTGGCCTGAGCTGTGCCAGTCACGTTGAGTTAAGTGGAGCTCTGTTCAGGTGGGAATTGCATCTTCTTTTTGCCAAACTAAAGTGGTTGGTTTTGCAGACTGCAGGAGGGGACTGAAGGCAAGAGGACTTCCATCACGTTTATTACGAAAGCCCTGGCTGCTTTCTTTGGACGTGGTTTAGTGAAAATGTATGTCAGTAGACAGACGCTGTTGGTTTTCCCTCCAGTTATGGCAGTACTGAAATGTATGATAAAACACTTGTCCTTGAAAATTTGTGTAGGAATGGAGTCGAGGAGTTATTTTGGGATGCATGCCCACATTAATCTCCATTACAGAGAGTTCAGGAAGCCAGTGGTCTGCGATGCAGCTCGGCGTTTAATCACCGTGGTGTAGTCCTTGGACTACCAAGACTTTCCTTTGCTGCCAGAATGCATGGGAGAGAGACTCTTGTTTGGCTGTGGCCTGGAAGAGCCATTTATAGATGTATTTTCTTTATAAGTAGATGGATTAATAAACTGACACTGAATTGCCTTGCTGTTACCTGCACCGGCAAATGTGTTTGAGGTTTGTTTGTTTGTCTTAAATTGTTCTTCTGTGTCAGAGTCCCATTCTGGCCTTGAGGAATGCCAGCCTCTGCTTAATCCAAACCAGAGAACTATGTAACAGGCAGAGAAATCTCTGAAGTTCCCTGGGAATGGTTTTTCTCCCATTTATAGTTCTGTACTCAAAGAATGATGCTACAGAAGCCCTTAGAGTCACTGTAGCCAAAGTTTGGTGTTGTGCCCCAAGGGTCTTAATGGTAATTTCACGGATGTTTGTGTTGTATTTATAGATACGTGTTCCAGTTAGAATCTGTTCTGCTGCTACACAGGGTTTTACTTCAGAAAATGAAGCATCTCAGACAACAGTGTATATGAATAGCTACCCAGAAGAGGTTTAGCGAGTCTTGACAAGACAGTATTCCCTCTGGTAATGTGGATGATCCTCTTTCAAGGACTAAGGTGGCTTCCATCAGTGATTGGCTAGTTCGAGAAGCAGTTGGTTTGACTTTCCGAGTGTCCCTGTACAAGTGCAGCTTGATCAGTTGTCTGATCTGGAACAATGTGTGAGTATTCCCGGAAAGCACCATGATTTGGAGGTCTTACTCCTGCAGGGGGACATTTCCTCCACTGCAAACTCTCCTCCCTGGTGTGTTCTCACAGTGGTACCCCAGGCACCTCAGAAATCTTGCAAGCAGGACAGAAGGAACTTTGTGAAACCGATGCTTTGAGATTGTGCATGTTTAGGTAGTACCTTGGCAAGGAAACCAGGATTTAAGCATTCGTCTATTATTTACTTTTTTTATTTCTTTCTTAGAATATCACAGCTGTGGAATTTAGCATTTTTATATTGTTAGAAATCTTTCTGTCTGCTCACAGAGTATTGATGGCTCTTTACACCATCTTGTTAGTGCACAGCAGCCCTAATTTAGAGAAGGGGCAGTTTCCCATCAGGTTTTCTCTTTGTGTTGGAGCCATACAGAGAGTTAGCTGCGCAGGCTAATGATACACGCATCTGTTTACCTGGAAATGAAGCATTTCTTTCAAAGGGTAACTTGTCACCAGGCACATTTTTACCTATTCATGGGCCTGAATGTTGCCCAATACTTCCACCAAAAAATGTATCCTCTGAAGCACAGCCTCCTATATTTTGTTCATTTTTTTTCTCCATGGAGGTTAATGATGCTTGGACATGTATTTACAAAGATTATTGAGCAGTGTGAAATGTAAATCTCACTGTAAGCAGTTTAAAAACAATTAAAAAGACTTGTGTTCTGGTAGACATCTCATTAAACAGATGGCTGAAAAACAATGTTTTGTCTTTGCAAAAGGAAGGTAACTTGTAGCTGCACAATAATTACGTAATATATGTGCTTTTGACTTGATGAGAGGGGTGTCTCCCAGCTGTAATACTAAGAAACAGCTGATTATACTGCTGAACTATGTTGTGTGGTACTTTCCTTCTACATGTGCCTTCAATTAGCTTTGCTGAATTATTTGTTTTCTGTGACCTTTTCAAATAAGATGTGTTATGACAGTCTGGGTGAGGCAGGTGGATCCTTGTTTTCCATGCAAAGGATGCTAGATCCTCGGAACCATCATCTTCCTCTTGATGTAACCTGGAGTTTACCCCATTGCAAGCCTCTGTCTTGAGAGTCATCTCTCTGGGACATTATTGCAAAGAAGTAAAAAGGAACAATTAATTCAAATTTTCTGACACTTTGATTTTGTGTTTTATACTTCCTTTGATTATCAAACCTATTCCTGTAGTGTTAAACCCATTTTTAAGCTTATGATTGAGTTTAAGAGAGATTTAGCGAATTTTAGATCAAGTTCACTGTTATCATACTTTCACTTTTGTGATATTTTTTTACTTGTGCACATTCAGCAAATACATAACCAGCATTGGGAACAGAGACTAAGAAAAATGGCATCTAGGGGAAAAATTCAAGAAACAAACCCTGCCGGTCATATCTAATTTGACAGCAGCTCTCAACCTATAAACAAGCGCTTTCTTGCTTCTCCCTTTTGCTTACAAGATGAATGTCACAACCCTTATTATATCTTTAATTGAATTGCATGTACTTCAGCAAAGACCAGAGCAAAATTGTGGCCCCTCCAGCATAACAATATTTTTACAAGCCAAAATTTGCATCTTGTGAGTGAGCATTTTGGGAAGTTTTGTGTATAGGTTTCACCGACTTTGTGTCTGTCTCCTAGATTTTCAGAGGACAATTAAGTGTTATAGAAATAGTATAGGATTCTCCCAAGTGACAGGGGACAGGACAAGAGGGGATGGCCTCAAGCTCCACCAGGGGAGGTTCAGGCTCGACATAAGGGAAAAATTCTTCAGAGAAAGGGTCATTAGGCACTGTTAGAGGCTGCCCAGAGAGGTAGTTGATTCACCTTCCCTGGAGGTGTTTAAGGTGTGGGTGGATGAGGTGCTGAGGGACACGGTTTAGAGATTGGTGGGAATGGTTGGACTCAGCGATCTGGTGGGTCTCATCCAACCTGGTGATTCTATGATTCTGTGAATTGGATGTCAAATAATCAGGTTGAATTTTTTTTCCCCACTGAATTCCAAAGAAATGAGCTGCAGTTGCTCTTTGAGAAGTGAAACAATAGCTAAATTAAGCAACAGCTCTAGAAAATAGAACCAAAGCTTTGAGCCGCTCCAGGATGCCCCCCAGCAGCACAGTTCTGGTGTCCTTGAGGGTCTTGGGTGCTCCTGGGTGGGAGCACCGCTGCGGAGGCACCTTCACCTAGAGGAGTGGGTAAGGCGGTGGGTGAGGTGTGGCTGCAGGGAGCGCCTCTTGGCTTCCCGCAGGGACCGTTGAGTCACGGCTGCGATTGCCAGGCTGAGTCACCCAGCAGTTATGCAAAAGCAGATGATTCCAGAGACTCTGCTTAGGAGACACTTGGTAGTTGCACCTGTAAATGCAAAAGGCTCGCTTGTGGCTCTCTGTGTCTTACTGGGCTGTGACGAGGAGGAGTGAAAAAGACATTTTAGGCAAAGAAATGAAAAGTTCTGGATCCTGATCAAGCTTAGGTTGGAGTCAGGCACTGAAGCTTTCTTGGACTGCAGTAGTTCTGGGCACACCCAGATGGAGAACTTCAAAGTTTTCAAAGCATTTCAAGTAAAAGAGAGAGGCACCTTCAGGGTGAGGTGGAGCAACTTGTGATTTTTGTTTTAATGAAAACGTTTGCTCCGTGTAAACATCAGAACTTCTGATCAGATCTAGTGCTAGATGTCTCCATTTTGCGGCTTTCAGAGACAAGTGTATGTTTTAACATAGTTTATGAATATCTGAAGAGCATAAAACTCCAGTGGTAGGTGTGAGCAGCTGCAGTCTGAGCTGGTGGATGTGTGCACAGATTGTTTAGTTGGATAAACTTGGTGCACTGTGATGATTTTATCCAAGTCTTGTGAATCTGGTGAATTTGGGATGCGATCCAAGGGACTTGCATTGAACTTTGTTTAATAGATGTGAACAACAAAACTAAAAGATAGGCTGTGTTTTACCGATGTGCCAGGTAACGGCTTCAAAAGCAATCTTAAAGGGTACAGTATTTTTTTTTCTTTGAATATTTCTAAGTATTATTCCTAAACAATGATTTTTTTTCCCCTATATAATACAAAAAGAGAGCTTCAGAATGATGCTCAAGTTTCATAGCAACTTCAAGTGGTCATTGTCAGTAGCTGGCAAGATCCCTAATCTAGCCAGAAACAGAAATATTGAAGGAAATTTAAGTTTGCTTGCTATACGTATAAGTCAACAAGATAAAATGGGCTACAAGCTCAGAGCAGTTCTGAACTTAGTTGAGTTAGCATGTTTCTACCTCATATATCTCACATCTTCATGAGTTTATTAAATAGAGTGTCCTGGATGGTTTCAGTAGGTCTGGTGCATGTGCACGTTAAGTATTTCTGTTTCAGTGCATGGATGCATAGGGATGTATGTGAGTTGACAGGACTTCTAAGAAGTATAGGTTGATGCTAAAATGACATCGGAATTCAGGGAGTGAAATACCGTCCACTCACAATCCACAAAGGGTAGAGTCACATGAAAAATTGCATGTGAGTGATCCCGTGATATTTAAGAGGTAGGATAACCAATTCATTGGTTTTCTGCAAATTTTTAAACCACTTTGTAGGAAAACATTTCTTTACATTAATGAGCAGTGGGGGAAATCTCACTGTTGACTTCCCACTAGACTTTCTTCCTTGTTTCTCAACTTTCTGTATAGTTCTGGGGTGTCTGTCCCAATTAATTTTGTATATTGCATCATTTAACTTCTTGAGAAATCTTAAGTGTCCGTTTCAGCCAGTTTCCGGGCTTGCCGATGAGCCTACTAGATTATTTTTTCCCAAGTTACTGCAAAATCCATATCCACCCCTGTTTGAACAAATTAGTAGGAGGGTGATTATCGTTAGCTCATTAACTCGATAGTGTAACTGCTGGGACTGGCAGCAACGGTTTGAACGTGTTGGGATCACTCACCTGCAGTGTGAAAAGGAGACTTGAATCATGGTCTTTTTATCCAATCTTGTTTTCTGTGAAGTGTTGCATATTAGGTTATATGCGATAAAACATCTCTCCCTTTGCCTCCCATGCCATGGTTGGTTTGGAGAGGAGGTTTGAGTTCTTTTCTCTCCTGCTGGGTTGGTTGGTTTGGTTGGTTAGTTTTGGTTGGGTTTTTTTGCGTTCGTGTGTGGTTTTGGGGTTTTCCCCTATGCAGTTTCAGGGGTTTTGTTTTCATCTCCCTTGGAGGTAAAATGAGGAAGATTGTTGAAATGTCAAATATGCTAATGCAGTGGAGAAAGATGTGCTAACTCTGCTGAAGGAGTGTGGGTTATTGCACAGGAGATATTAATATCTATCCTGCTGTAAATAGGGTTATTGGAAAATCTTTTGCTCGATAGGTCTGTAGTATTTTAAGCCCTTGTGGGAAGGTAATTTGACTTCTACGTTTGCGTGGCTTAAGTGCAGTGACCGCAGACTGCTGCACATGGAACACCTCATCAGGATTTTGAAAGTTTCTGTGCCAAAATTCATGTTATTTAATCCCGGTGTTAACTGTCTGGCCTCTTCAGGTATTCCTTTAGCCCCGAATCTCCTGGATCAGAAAATGATTGTCACGTTTTCACGTTTCCGTATCAAAAGGGTGGCTGCCAAAATGACGTTTCTCTCACTAGGCTGTAAGCACCTAAGCACTTCAGTAATTTTTAAACAATCTCTTAAGCCACTTAGATGCTTAGCAGTTTTTACACTCCCTGCTACAAATGATGTTTCAAAAGAAACGCATCTGTTAGTTTTGCTAAGAAGTGTTTTGAAAAAGGCACTGAAATACTGCTGAAAGTTGAGTTTGTACTGCAACCTGCCCTCCACAGTGAGGACAGAGACAAGCTGAAAAATTGGAAACATCTGCGTGGACTTTGAGCACTCATTTTAAGAACAATCTCAAGAAACACCGGAGGTCCCTCCCCCGCTTGGTCAAAGCTCCATCTATAAGAGTATCTTTTCTGCTTTTGAAATGAAGTGCCGCTTACAAAGTGGATTAGGGGAGTGCATATTTCTTTTTCTCTAACTTTATATCCCATAACAATGTTCTGCTGAGATTGTGTCTCTCCATATGGGGATGTTGGATAAAAGGATTATTGTGGAGTGAAAAAAAAATCGAAAGAGGGTACATCTGGGTAAAAAACAGAACGATAAGAACTCGAAGGCATACTGGTCACAATCCATGCTACATGCTTACTCTCCATTTTCAAGATGTGCTGTAAAAGGTGATTGTGTTGGTGCGTCTGGTAATTAGGAAATTGTTTCCTTCCAAGTGTCTGTTGGTAAATAGTATCCGAGGGGCTTTGTGTTAGGGCTCTATCTGTGGACTTGCCAAGTATCTAGAAGAGTGTACCTGTTTCTGAAGCTGTGTGCTAAAGTTCTGGAAAGTTGCTGGAGATCTTCACTAAAAATCTGTTTGTAGGAGTGCTGCCCATCTTATAAAACACGATCGTACAACACTAAGCGGAGGAATCGATGAATAAATTTGAGAAAGCCTCTTATATCTACCAACAGCTGTGCAACTGCAGAAGGAGAGGATGGAGCTTAGCTGAGCCCTAATGCTTTCTCCCCCAGGCCTAGCTCAGACCTGTCACGTGCAGAACTCTTGTCATGATACTTCCCAAAGGAATCAGCTTTCAGTGCCTTCCATTTAAAAAGCTAGATCATCAGACAGTTAAAAGAGAGGGATTTTCTTTTAAAGTTGTTAGAATTATTTTGTGGTTTCCTAAAACAAATTTGTTGTTCTTTGATTTTTATTTGTGGGGGTGGGAGGAGTGAGGGAATGTTGCTCTTGTTCAGTTACCTGCAAACAATCCACGTTTTCTGACGGCAGGATCTGTACTTTATCTAACCGCACATTTCTTAAGTTCTTACCCAGCTTGTCCCTTTTTGGAGAGGTTTTAATTCTCTGGCTGCCTGACAGAAATGGAGAGCTCTTTATCTTCCAACAGCAACTTTCTCTTGTTTCTGTTCACTCTGCTGCTTTTCAACGTGTAACCACTTGTAAATGGCAAGATGCAGACCAAGTTCTGACATGGGTGGATTTAGGTTCAGTCCTAATCGTGTTTTATTTCCTCTCATCCTCCCTCCTCCCGTTCCCCTTGACTCGTATTGTGTTTCCCTCCTGCAAGGATCTCTGTCCTGCCTGAAAATTTCCAGTGCAGCATTTTAGGTGTCCCATAGATAATTACAAATTTACCAGGATTAAGAGTGTCCCAGGGGAGTATTTCCAAGCAAATGAGAGTGCACCTAAACAATAAAGGGCTCTCAAAGGGCTGGCAGGGCTTCTGTCCATTTGTAATAGTTGCGATGCGATGATATTACTTAGAAATAAGGGTCAGTTGAATGTGCATTGAATGCTGTGTAACCCCGTGTTTCCTCAGTGGCTGCAGGTGACTCAATGTGGCTGCATTAGCCATTTTTAATAGAGAAGGAACAGCACTGCTCTTTATTTTTCTCTGCAGGCTGTACCAGCCCTCCCTACAGAATCATCCTTGTGCTGTTCACAGAATGGAGAGTGTATCGATAGTATTTGCTGCACTATAGAAATCAACAGCCCAGTTTCAGTTCTATGTATTCCATTGACACTAGACTTGAGGTAAAGCTGTTTGCTCTGTGATTATGCAAGGGCCATAGCAGGAATGTGAGATAAAAAAGCAAGGAAGTTGAACATCAGGTTGACATCCTTGGGAATCAAATCAAGATTTTGCGTCCCGTGGCCTTTTAGCAAAGTGCTTTGGTGCTGTTGAAGACCTGTGCAGAAAATAGGCTGTGTCCAGCCTGTTCCTGGACATACGCTGGCTTGCCAGGTCAAATTGCTGGAAATTCCCAAGAATTGAGGCAGAGATGACTAATGTAGGTCTGTATCCAGTTTCACAGATCCTGGAAAATACCAAATAAGCAGTGTTTTCTCTTTTCTTTCTGTAGGATTCGTGTGTCATCAGCTTTGTGCAGTGAAGAGAAATTTCTCCCTTGAAGCCACCTTACGTTAAAGGATCATGGTAGACAGTTTAATAGTTTCTTTGAGGTAAGTGATGCTATAAAACATTTAAAATCTTATTGAATATGCCCTTAACACAGTGCAGTAAATATCAATTTTGTTGTCTCTTGCTTTGGCGTTAGGAGCATTGGTATCATAAGAGGACAAATAAAAATCTTATCCTAAGACCAATTAATGAAGTACATGCATACCAGACATAGCATTCTTCAGTGACAGTAAAAAAAGAAAGTTCTCAGTGTTCGTTTATGCTTAAGAGTATGTGAGGCATGCCAATGGGATGGCATATATTATTGGAAAGTTCCTCTTTTTTATTGGGCTGTAGGCTGGGCTTAAATTACTGAGCTACGTTTTAGTACCTGTGCTGCAGTTCATTCAGGGAGGTAGGTTGTGCATTCCTGGAACAGTTTGCCTGTGGGCAAACAGAGGAAAGACCTTTCAAACGGCTTTCCTGACAAAGGAAACGCTCAACTGTTTCTAAGCTGGTCTGTCCAGTTCTGTAGCTGGGAAGCAGATTCCCAGAGAGCAGGCGGCTGGGATGCGACAGGAAAATAAGTTGACCTCCTGCGAGGAATGAGAGCTGCGTCGCCTTCAGTTGTGTGGAGATGCTGTCAGTAACACCTCTGATCTAACCTTCCTTCTGGTGAATCGCAGACATCAATCTTTGAACTGCGATCCCGTCTTTACAATCCACAATTGGCCATCACAGCCCTTGAAAAATACAGCTAACTGCAGAGGGACAGCAGCCATTCCAGAAACCTGCTTTGGTGCCCTTCAGCTTCTGAGGGGTGTTCCTAAATGAGATGCTAAATAGAAAACATTTTCATGCTTCTGCAATAGATCTAATGCTGCTTTGCCCTGCTCTGTACACCTCATCCTCCCCAGTTAAACAGAAATTGGTATTTCCAATAAATGAACATGTTTGCTCTTTGAAACTTCGATAAGCTAACAGTTTAAAGCCTGACTTTGCTTTAAGCCAAGTGCTTTGTTCCAAATACCGCTGTAACTATGAGAGCATGGGCTGAACCAGTGAGGCTTTTACACAGAGGCCTGAATTAAAGAGCCATCAATCAGCTGCGATTGACATCTGACGTGTTCATGTATTCTTGAAAAGCTTTTGCCTTATTTTGAGGAGCACTTGTTCTTTTTGGCTTTTCTGTGCAGTAAGAATACCTGAAGCAAACCCACTGAAATTGAAGAAGCCTGTTTTTATATCTTGGGAGGCCTAACATTAGTCAAGTATGACAAATAAAAAAGCTTAGTCCAGAGAAGTTAGCCAAAGCAAGCTGCTGAGGGAAATAACATTAAGAAAAATTCAATTGCCACATAGTGATTTGAAGCCGGAGGCTTACCTTGGGATAGCTTAAGTATTCCTGGCACATTTCCTGTGGGTTGGAAGTAGTAGCTTGATACCATTGTTTCTGAAAGATCCGATTGCAGATACAAAAGCGAACTTAAAAACTAGCTTCATTGTCCTCGAGCACGTACATCCAGATGGTAATTACAGAGCAACCTCATTAAAGAATGGTCAGGGAAAGCTTGGCACAGAGTAACCACACTTACACTGGAAGTTTGCATTCTAGAACTGAGAACTTTAATCTGGTAAGTAATTTGCTTTGAAGATTACAGTTCTCACTCAGTTCAGGCCTCCCATTCTTGCTCAGTTCAGACCTCCCGATCTTGTGCGTGATTTCAGAAGAATTTCTGCATGGAAATTTGTAGGTCTTCGGACTGATTAAGTCCTGTCCTGTTGAGGACGAAAGCATTATTTTCCTTATGCAAAATCCGAACTTTCTTTCACGTGCTCTGAGGGATTATGGGGAGCAGAACAATAAAGGAGCAGGGAGTGGATAGGAAAATTCTGAAAAGGAAGTTAAATATAATTTGCGGAGGATTTAGCCCGGGTCTGTCAGAGACTGGGCTCTGCCTGCTTAAAGTTGGCACGTTTTCATCCACAGTAGTTGGGAGATCACTCGCGCACTCGAAGGAGGGATACGCAGGTCAGCTAAAAGCAGACTTGATGCTGTCATTATGCAGTTTGGAGGTCTGAGTTCTGTTGCTATTCCTACTTCTCATTTCAGGCGTGATTGGGAAATCAGTTTCTTGAGTCATGCCTCTGGCTTCCACCCACCACCCTGTTATCAGGCCTTGCTCTGGGACACACATTTCGACTCCTACTGTGGTTTCTTTATAGTGCCTGATAACAGCCACCTCCTCTGGATTTCTCTTTGTCACAAATGATAGCTTTGTGAAATATAATACTCCCTTCTAATGGACTTTTAAAGCGTTTCAGTTGTTTTTTTTCTAAATTGATGTGGCAGTAAAGAAGTAATGACTTTTTCGTGCTTTTTATTGTTTTGAGAGCAGGGGCATAGACCACGGTGATGAGGTGATGAGAGACCACGTGCAGTCGATACTTACCTAAGTTCCTTTTGTGGTACATTAGCAGGAACAAACAGAAAACTCAGGAAAAATCGTTCTCCCTAGCATAACGATATTTGTATTGGTGGCAATGAAATGTTTAGTAGTAAAAAAACTTACTCTGTTTGGGAGGTCTGTCTGAAAATACCTGAAGCAATGAGAACTAGTTAAAGGGCTGCTGTGTAGGGAGCAAAGGAAGGAGCTGAGAGCGTGAAGCACAGCTGGAGTTTGTCTGCTCCATTAGTCTGCAGATGCATTTTGTGTCTAAATCCATCAGTTTTGCTTCTGCATTGAAGTTCAGCAAGTCATTAGCAGCTTTCCCTCTTGTAGAGGGTCTGAAGCATACTCTTTGTAGACTGAAAAGTCAAACTCCTGATAGAAATAAAGATACCTTGAGCCTACTTCTCTTACCTTTCCGTGTTCTCTGATGAAGGCCTTGATAGAAGGGGGCAAACCAGTTCCCAATGCAAATTAGAGCAAACAAAAGACTGAGCTAACTGAGCCTAACTTGTAGTGGGCTCCTGGGAGTCATTAGGGTGGTGAGGCTTGACAGAACAGAGTTTGTTTGGGCTTGGTTCCCATTATGACTCCTTTCAGATTGAAGATGTGGGACTTGGGTGATGCTTGGCTGCTTATCCTGAGTCTCTGGTGAGCTGTGTCCGCTACTTTCCATCTCCTGTGCCCATTAGGTTATTCAATTTCCACAAGTGTTAGGCAGCTGGGGGGAAACCCATTTGCTGCAAAATGATGGTGATTCTCTGCGTGTTTCTTGTGTGCTGGAGGTGGGATGTTCATCTGTAAAATGAGGAGCCAGAGCTAGAAGCAGACTTAGTCCACAGCTGGGTGAATTCTTACTTAGCGCTTTAGAAAACTTGCAAAGCGTTTATCAGTTTGGCACCAAATGCTGAGGCATTAATACATGCACTGCCAAAAATATTGTAATTTAAATAAAGTTACGTGAAATACTATCAGTGGGTTCTACTTGGTGCCCTTTGGCCTTGTGGGTAGAAAAATCTGTGTGTGTACCTGACCTTGCCTACTGTGAAGAGGATGTCAGGAGAACATTTCGTGCAGTTTAGTGAATCTTCTTTGGTTGCTAGTGGGATTCAGGGGTCTAAATAAGTCCTTGCAGACTTGTAGACGCGTGGTTTGTATTCATGGTAACTACATCTTTTGTTTCACTGCTTCTTTTTCAGACTTCTCAGTTCCCTAGCAGTGCTGGGATTTCAGTTTGTCGTCCCACAGCCTTCAATTGAACACAGAAAGGTAAGCACCAGGAATATGCAGATTTTATATACTTCAGGTGAAAAGTAGAAAACATCAGAGTAAGATACATAAAGCGGACCAATCTAAATAATCTCCAGTGCTAAAGAAAAGGCCGTTGGAGTGGAGTAGGTGAGAGGTTGTGGTGGAGTAGATGAGAAGAAATGGACTTAAACTGGGGCAGGGAAATTTGGGGTTGATGTTAGAAAAATCTTCTCACGGAAAGGGTATAAAGAAGGTAGATCTTGTTGTCTGGATAACGTGTAGAAATTCCACAGTGGAGATCTCTGTGGGTGTGTTGGAAAAATGTTTGTCAGGAAAGTGTAGGTATAGCTGATTCAGAGACCTAAGGGGAGACCCCTTGAATGCTCTTGTCCTTTCAGAGACTGTAACCTTATGTTTGTGGTGTTCTCATCTCTTCACTGGTATTGAAACACAACCAATTAATTATTAAAGGTATCAGCCTATTTTTTTAAAGTTTGCTTTTTACCACTGATTTTTAAACAGCAATGCAAGATGCATATTTATTTTAAAACTGGCTGTAAAAGGCAAGTTTGTGGGGTTTCCTTTTTTGTGTGTGCATACGCCACTGTCTTTAGGGTAAAATAAGCATTTGGACAGTAGCTCCATAGGTGTGGACTGGAAACCTGAAGCTTGATTGTCATAGCTCCTGTAGAACGGAGCTGTCACGTTCATCTGCTTGTGCAACTTCATTGTGAGACAAGTTAAATGAGGTCAGTAATGATGCTGTCTGAAACCAGCATGGTCCAGTCTGCAGCATTTCTCAAGTTGCCCGAGTGCTCTATTCTAAACATGAGCACAATGTAGTGTTTTCCCCTAGTTTAGATCTCCCCTGTTTCGTTGTGCACTCGAGATGGTCATTCTGCTGCTCCGTTTTCAATACTCGTTCTAATTAGTCCTTCTTTTGTAACATTGACGGTGAAGAGATGCTGCGATCCAGCTTCCAAATAGCCTTAGGGGGAAAAAAAAAAACCTCCTAACTAAAATAGAGTAAGTCAGAGAAACAATTGCTTCATTCTGTGAGGTTCCAGAATTCATTTTGATAAAATCAGGTTCTTTGTTTTCAGTTGAATGAGAAGTGCCCTGGGTCTGGAGTGTCTTCTGTACCAGTTAAAGGGCCTGAAGGCAGGGCAGGCAGGGGCAGGGTAACCACCTCGGAGCTGTTCTCTTTACTGCAAGCGAGAGAGGCAGAAGTTTCCTGGTGACAATCCCTCTCATCCAGGCTCCAGAGCTGTCTGTCATTCTCATTCTCTTACGCTACAGGAGATTACGCTACGGGAGAGGATTCTGTTCATGCCAAACCGTGTTTAGACTGGAAGTCTGTATTTATTAAACTTTCCAGAAACCTTCTGACCCACCTATCAGATCCAGATACACCGGGGGCCGTTAGTAGCGCTGAAGGCCAAGTCAGACAGATTTCTAACTGAGTGTGAGTTCTCAGCTTTGGAGCTCTGGAAGTTGTTGCCGTTCTCCTTGTGCAGTAACCTGCGTGTGTGCCTGCTGCATCCCTCGCCAGCGCTTCACGTGTATTTCTGCACGGATCTCTGCTCTTTGGCAGGGTTCCTTCTGTGGGAGAGGAGCTTGGCTCTGCAGGAACAAAGGGAGAGGAGGAGGTAGGAAGGATTTGATGAAAAATATGTGATTATAATAGTGTTGTGAGTAACAGAAGTGGTGTTTGATGACTTTCATATACACGCTCAGAGGGCAGAGTATGTGGAAACTGAGCTGGACTCTAATGGAACATTAGCTTATACCCCAATCCCATTTGTGTGTTTGTTTTGCAGCTTAAAATTAAGCATGTGTGTGTGATTGATGCTTGAATGTGCAGTCTTGGAGAGTGTTTGGATTCTGTCTTGTGCACCCTGCATACAGTTATTTTTGCTCAGAGAGCTATGGATGAGGAAATAAACTTAGAGAATTAGGCTTGGCTATTTGGCTAATTCATTAAAATAGTTCCAAATAGCCTAAACACTTCTCTTACACTAAAACTTTTGAGAAAATGAAATAAAAGCCAGGACAATCCCCAAAGCACTTGAGGGAAATCCAGCTGTAACTGCCTCTGGACACCCACAGTTCAGCTGAGACACAACCAACTGAACTTGACAATGCTTGAAAACAGCAGTAAATCTTTTTTTTTTTTTTTCTGTTTGTTTTAAAATCTTGCTAGATTTTCATCTTTTGTTTCTTCTTTCTTATTTTTTGAATCCATGTTTAAAGTCATACTGGTTTCAGAGAGGCTGACATAACGAAGATTTTTGAACAACAATCTATGATTCTATGATTCTATTCTAGTCTAAGTGTGGTGCTGTTCCTTTTGAGTTTCCCTTTTGATGCTCCAGGGGGGCTTAGGCTTGGCTATTAAAGGGTCAAGCTTTTGAACACTAGCTTCTGAAATACTTCTTTGGGGGAAGCAATCGACTGGGCAATGTTATTTGCTCTGAGATTTGGTGATTCTGGGATTTTCTACATATGAAGCGTACTCCTCCGTTAATTCAAAGTACTCCTCGGTATTAGCAAAAAAGGAGGAAACGTTAATGTTATGTGAATCCAAATAATTTCCACTTCCATTTAAAAATCAGCTAAGCTGTCTGAAACTGGTTAAACAGGAATCAGTCTTAATATCTGAACAATTAACTTCCCTTGTCCATCAGTGCTAGACATAGGAACAACCCTCCTGCTGCTCATCATGCCGTCAAGCTCTGTTCTCACTCCACATGCTTATTTTATTGAATAAATATTACTTAACCTTACATGAAGAGTGTCATACTTTGATGAAGAGAACGTTAAACTATGAAATATAACTCTCCTTCTCCCAGACAGCCATTGAAGTCTGTGTTCCCAGTTTTTCAGAAGTCATTCCTGGGTGGATTTTTAACTAATCATTTATCGTTGAGTTAAGAAAGTAAGTGGCAGTCGTATTTATGCCTTGTTTATTTTAGTAGAATTGGTAATGTAAATAGTAGTAAAGTTTGCTCAAATAAAATACCTGGCATTAATATTGCTTTTTTAATGTCTTCCTCCTGCAATGGCATTAAATATCAACGTTTAAGCAGTGGAGCAGCTTTGACTTTAGCATATCTTTTTGTCGTTCAGTTGTAGATCAATATTGACTTCAATGTGGTTTTTGGCCAGGACACCAGGGCTGATACCTGATGGTTCTAAGGAGGAGTCGCAGGGGATCCCCCCCGAGCTGGTCACCACCTTGCTTGTGTGTATCCTGAGGAGCAGAAGTGCGGAATGGGAGGCTTATTCTTCCCTGGAATCCGAGCAGGGCAGAGCTCTGCCCTAAGGTCAGCAGTGACTGCAATGTGTGACTTGTCAGGACTTGCTGAGCTGGAATCCAGCTCTTGCTGACAGGCCTCACACAAAGTTACTCTGCTTCTGTAACTAAGCTGAATTTTACTTAGAACAGCTTAGTCACCAGGTTATCTGGCGTGTTCCTTGAATAGTGTTTGTAGGTGTCACACTTTCTTGCCCTCCCCCACCCCCATTTCTTGTTTATAGAGTATCTACTGTCCATTATTATTGACTTTTCATACACATCAGTTCCATAAACCACAACCGACTGAAATGTAGCTTGTATTCCTCTTGCAGTTTCCCGCTGGTCAGTACGTCTGCTTGCCTTCTGCACGGTTGTCTGACTTCATTGATATGTGTGCTGAATTCACTGAATCTTTGATAACATACAGCCTTTCTAGCTAATAACCTTGCTGTTCTGATTACCCTGATCGTGAGGAAATGGGAGAGATGATTTAGTCCATACCAAGTCTTTTCCTTTAAAATTAGCCTTTTAGTGCAACAGAACATTTAAGACAACAGCTGAAAGAACTTTCTTGCTGTCTCTGTGTTGTTACTAATTGCCCGTCCCTCATGTTGTGAATTGAAATGGTCAGGGAGTAAAATTCTTCGCTTGGTGAAAGGAGACAGGATGAGTCTGTTATTTTGTGCAAATATGCTCTTTGAAAAATCAAGGGTGACGGTTTTGTTATGTTTAACCTGCTTCATAATGCTCTGAATTTCTTAATATATTTTTAAAAAATTTAAAAATACTCATCTTTAAGCTTGGAGCATGAGGGGCTTAAAGCTCGTTCTGTATTTATGTGGTGAAAATGAAAGGATCTTTGTTCTAGTTGGATTCCAGAGCAGGTGAACTGACAAGGTCATAGATAAGCTTCTTGTCTTCCTTCAGAGACTGCATGCTAGTTCTGTCCCAGGCGTTGGATCAGAGCGATGAGAAGGATGAGAAGCTTTTTGGATTCACAGATGAGTTCTTCTGCTAAGGAATGCTGCTTTCTGTTTTATGGCAGCTTGTCCTCTCTGCTTCTGGAGTGATGGGTGGGTGAGTCACTGAGACATCTTGGGAGGTGTAGTGTCAATTGCTGAATAAATAAAATCCACATTGCAGCCACATGTGGATCCCACTGAATTTTTCTCAGTATAGAAATACAACCAGACTGCAGCAGCTTTGCCGCAGCTGGGGATGGTTCACCTGGAAGAGGCCTAGGGAGTACAGGCTGAGTGACTTGGGTCAAAGACAATAGTCAATGATGAGGAAATAGTCATTTGTGTAATTTGTGATAATAGCGAAACTCTGACGCTTATCAGCTTTACCTGACTGTAAGTCGGAAGTAGCCCTGCTTAGTTGAGGAGTCATCATCGAGCTAGTAGGTGAGGACTGAGCCATCTGCTCCCTTGAGGACGTTGTGGTCTCACAGAGAGATGGAAAGAAACCTCTGCCTTGAGCACTGAGACCAACAGAGCGCAGCGGAGGTGGTCTTGGTGTGAAAAAAATTAGCCAAACTCAGAGAAAGCTTTGAGCTAGGTTGGCACAAAAATGATTCTGAACTTTTTTCCGAGCTGTTTACTTTCTAGACTATTTAAATAATGTTAAAGTTTCTTCAGATGTGGTCAGAGTTGGTTGAAGGGGCACTTAAGCTTTCCAGGCATTGTAACTCCCTTCAGTGACTTGTGAATACAAAGGTCTTCTATTTCCAGGCTTTTTCAGCCCTTTAATCTTCACAGGCACAGATGTTCAGACAGAGTTTTTATACAAAGAACGGAAACCCAAATCTTTTAAGCTGGTAATATTTACACTTACCATGTACTGTAAAACTCAAACGGTTTACTACATCTCTGATTAAAGGCTTCCAAAATGCACCCAAGGATTAAAATAGCTGAGCGTACTAACCAGGCAGACGTACACATTGTGTCATGATGTTTGGTTTGGCCTCTGCTCCGTTTTTCTGCTGCCTTGAGAGATCCGAGAGGTGGTTATCTGCGAGTTTTAGGGGTTTATTGGTAGATTGTTTTTATCAAACCACCGGTGTTCCACATGTTTCTTATAAGAGGCAGAAAAAATAGGGTTATTGCAAATGAACATCTATAAAATGGACTGTAAAGGCTTTCTTCTGGGAAATTGTCATGGCTGTATAGATGTGGCCTTTATTGGAAATCAGCTGGGCTAATTCTGGAAGAATATTTCCTCTAAGATGCTTAGACTGGTGGAAGAATCAAACCGGTTCGTGTTTACGACACTGGCTGGGAAATACAATAATGTTACACTTGAGCAGGTTCTAAAACTAAACTGTAATTTCCTCGGCCCACTCAGGGTTTGGCGTGTGCTGCTCTGAAGCGCAGTTCAGCTCTGGTTCCTGAGTCCACCTGCTGCTGGATTTACACTCTTGACACTTCTAAAGGGCAAAGGCCTCTCCCTCTGTGGGATTGGTCACTGGTCAGTTACGTAATGAGATGTTCACGAAGGATACAGTGTTCCTCTCATCCTAAATTAAAACCCACATTTTTAATGATAACGGTATGCTCTCAGACTGGCTGAATCCTCAGTCTGGCTGAGCTTGGCAGTGATAGAATCCGCACATGCACCTTACTGACAGGCTGTGCCCTGGCCAAATCTTCAGTCAGAACTATAAGATAAAGGAGGCGTCACCCTGGGGAAATGGAATTATAAGAAGTCATGTTTTCCAAGTGCCTTGACACTCCTTTGATAACGATGGTGACAGTTTAGTGTCACTGCTGGTAAGATGTCTGTTGTATTAGGCAGTGATTTGTTGGAGAATAAGTCTGCCTAAAAGCTACTAAAATTCTATAGGGCAGCTTTAAGTTTCTGAAGCCCTTAAAATCTGGAAGCAAGCAAGTAAAGATACTAAATTAGTGCATATTTCCCCCCTCCAGAATGTCAAAATTAGTGAATGTAATTAAAGAAGGAAGAAGCATAGTATTTTAAAGTATTCTTTACAATAAGCAGAGTTTTTATCGCTGTAATCTGCAAACTCATGCCTGTTGCATTGACGATAAATCAAATATGCGTGTGAGTTAATTAACCTCTCCCTTTTGCAGGCTTTGTGATCCTATTAAAAAATTACTTTAAACGACTCTAATTGGTGAGGAGAATTCAGTATGCATTTCCCTTGTTCCCCAGTGCAGGCTTCCCCTCTTCGCTTTAGAAATGTGCGGTTTAATGGGTAAATTTTAAAGGGAGAGGAGGAGGCACCTAGTGTCAGGGGCCTCTGACTATGTGGCCTTCCTGAGGTGTTCTGGAATACTTCAGCTGCCTCCTGTGGGTACCTGTAATTTCTTAGCCGTGTCCTGGGGCTGTACTAGAATTGATTACAGGCTACAAAGTAACTTGGAAATCAGAGACCAAAGGTGGGGAAGTGACCTGTGAATCCTGTAGTTCAGCTCCTTTGCCCCGGGGAAGATCAGTTACGCCTTGATTGTCCCGTGCAGAGCGTCAGGATTGGCCTCTGTGGTGCCATCTCCAAATTTTGTTGTCTTTTATCTAAGTGTTGATGAATTTAGACATCACTGTAAGACATTATAGTGTTACTTTTGGTTAATTTTATTCTTACATTCTTACTTAGCCAGGTTAAACCTTCTTGTGCTACGTCTAGAACTCTTGTACGGTGAAGATTAAGGGGTGTGAAAATACTTTACATTGCCTTCAGTCATTTAAAGTATTGTTTTATCTGAAACAATTCTTGATGCAATGAAGTTTGGCAGCCAGAAGGTTCTTTCTGCAACAAGTCAACACTTGTCACTATTATCAGTTTCTATTTCTGCGTAATGAAATGTTTCTTATGCTAGTGGTGCCTTGAATTGCTTGCACGTTCGTAGATTTTACTTGTTGCTTGTGTAAGTGTCTTTGGATTTTTGAAAACATAGCGTAGTGAACCATCATAGAAGTGATTAAGAAAATAGTCCAAGCAAATGAAACCGGAGTTGTCCAATAACAAAGTACTGTTAGTTTTATAACAAGTAATTTTTGCTGCAAAGCAGGGTCAGACCAGAAGAGTGTCTCCATGTGTACCCATTATCGTTTTATATTAATGGTTGGACTCAGTGATCCACTGGGTCTCTTCCAACCTGGTTATTCTATGATTCTGTGATTCTATAACTGTAGTAGAGCTACATGAATGTGTAGTGTAAGCATTGTGAGCCATTGGTGTTCTTGATTTGGACACGAAAGCAAACGCAGCAGCCAGAAACCAAGACTTGTTGCATGTTTTTCCTAATTTTGACATGATGTGGTGTTGGGTCGTGCGGGCGATGGGATTTAAAAGGCTGATGCCAAGTGGGGCACCCACAGAAGAAAGGCTTATCAGATCCAGAGACATCTGCTCCTGTTTTCAAGTAACATTGGAGCGAGGAGTTAACGTATCACAGTGATACAGATGCTTTTTGTTATTCAGAAGTTATAATTAAGTGCAGTTTTTTCTGCGGTTGGTGATGAAAGTGTGAGAGCAACCTCAGAGGGGGGAAATGTTCCAGATTATGTCGACCACAAGTGACGATTACACAGCAGCACCACAAACCCTGCGCGGGCTTGGCTTTCTGTGTTGTAGTGGTGTATTCAACCCATGTTTGCAAACCACATTCCAGCCCAGCCTGCGTGTTTCTAGCTGGCTGCTCGGTGGAGGATGCTCACTGGCATCGCTGCTCTGCAGTGCAGTCAGCGGCTGCGCCTCTTATCTGTGGCTGGAGGCAAACTATGTAGATGTTAATCTTCTGCTGTTATACACAGCTCTTTGAGGCAGAATTATTAATGGAAGTTACGTGTTTAGGAGGTTGTCCTGTGAAGGGGGGAGAAGTGACACACTCACAAACATGACTGTCTTTCCAAAGCTGACTTGGCGGCAGCTACACGCGCGAGTAGGGCTCGAGAGGTGTGGCAGGTGTTGGTTTGTGGGCAGCCTCTTCTTTGTCTTCTCATTGAATTGATACGCGTGTGTGCTTGTCAGTATAAAGGTTATTCAGAATATAAGCAAACTATTACAGGATGCTCATTTAGAAGGATGTTGCACATATTAATAAAAATGAGAATCAGATGTTGGAAGCCTGCTTTGAAAACCTCTGATTCAGCCAGTTGGACGAGGGAAGCAAAAGAAAGACTATGCGTTCGATGGAAATGGCTCTAATTTACGTGTGATGGAGTTGAACACTGTCTAATATGAAACACTGAGAAATCCTGACTGCCTCGAACTCTAGGATGGCTAATGCTTGGGGCGCAAGTCTGCAAGGAGATGGAGATGGATGGTTGTAGCCTCTAGGCTGTGCTGATGCAACCAAAAGGTCGGGAAGTATAAATAACTGGGGGTGAGGGAAAAGTTTTACTGTGTTAACTGCTGCAGTATCTTTGGCTGACTGGAAATGGGCCTTTCCTCTCCTGTTATTGCTTTCCTAAAAAGTTCCACATTAGGTGGGAGTTCCTGAAATGATATTGCAACCAGTAGCGATCCCCCTTGTTGAGGCATCAGGGTGGAAGAGAGGAGTCGCTATCTATTGACCCAAGTTCATCACCAGAAATGACCTCACTTCCTGACTTGGCTGATGTTATAACTATTTCCAATTTCCATATTTCCAAGCTTTACATTGCACAATGTTTTCCATTGCTGAGACCTAAAGAAAATCTGTTCCTATCCGGAATAATCCAAACCATACTGTTGGTCAGAATGGTTGCTGCTGCAGGATCCCTGCTGCTCTACGAGCAGACCAGGCAGCTGTTCGGCAGGTGATGAACAAGACAAGTTACTTCCTATGTCATTCAGTTCTTCTTGAGACTGGATATTCCCACTCTCCACGCGTTGCAGTGGGAATTCCTGTTCCTAAATCGATCTGTTGTGTCTACAGGTGCCCCAGAGGATAGAAGAGCAAAGAGATGCATCTGAGGATAGCGGTGCAGGAATCCCAGGCATGTGGGGCAGCTGGGGCCCCTGGTCCGCCTGCTCTCGGAGCTGCAGCGGCGGCGTGATGGAGCAGACCCGGCCCTGCCTTCCAGCCTATTACCGGGAACGGGGCTACCGGAGGCCAGGGCGGCAGTTCCCGGCCTCGGAGAGAACTCTTGCTCATCAGAATTCCCGCCACCGCGAGGACTCGCTGACCGCTTACCCCGGCCACGTCATTTCTGCCATCCGAACATCCGTGCCGCTTCACAGGAATGAAGAGCAGCTCTGGGCTGGCCTTCACACCTCTGCTGCTTCGGGAGGGCACAACAGCAGCCATCTGAGCAGGGCAGCGCTGAGAGGCAGCCGCCACTCGCAGTCCCAGAGGCAGAATGCCAAGCCGGACAAGAGGTATGTGTCTGTGCACGTGTTTGATTCTTGCTGTGAGTGATGCATCCGAAGAATGACGTGTCAGATTGCACGGGAGAGATTTTAATGCTTAGGGAAAAGTTATTAGAGACTAAGACTGACTTTTACAATGTTTACCAGCTTCTGCAGAGGGCTGACCTGCCTGGCAACTACTTATGTAATGCCCAAGGACAGATATAATTAATTTCCTTTAAGGTTTGCTTTGTGATGTCGTCAGATATTTTTCGTCTTCTGCTACACTCTCATTTGACATTTCCGTCTTCACTATAGTAATAAAATCAGAACAAGCAACGAGTCTACAACTGGATTCCTAACTTCAACAGCTGTTATGATTTTAATTGGTTGCAAAAAGATTTATCAAACTTTTTTTTTTCATAAAGAATGGCCAACTTTCCCTTCACTTTTTTTCTAGCCAGGATCTAGGTTTGCTTTGTATTTTTCAGAGGATTTCTATGTATGGGCTTTTTGTTTTCTCGTTTCCCTGTTTTGTTTCCTACAACCTCTTCTAGCAAAATTTCCTATTTCGTGAAACCAGAAAATGTGACTGTTTAATGCCTAGAATATTTTAAACACTGTATATGTTTATATCAATTTCATGATAACTGCTGTTAAGCCTTTAAGGCTGGGTGGAACGGGGCTGATTCCAATTAATTCTCCAATTTCTGGAGAAAGCTGTTTTTCTCTTTTCCGATACCCGTCTATCAGATTTCGTGATATATGTATGAGAGGAAAAGGGATGCGTTTCCAGTTGGATGGGTGTGGAGATGTCCTGGGAGGGAGTGTTTCTGAAACATTCCTGTCCTGTCTGCCTTTCCTCTGAATATGGATTCCAGCAACTCTCTGGTTCTTTCCCTCTCAGCCTTTTTCCGGGAGGTGCACAAAGAGATTTTTTTGGGGGTAGATTTGAAAAGAAAGAATTCAGCAGACCAAACCAAAAAAGACCCCCAAAACTAAACCCCCAACTGCCTCATTCATATATCATCTGCTTCTTTAAGATTTCGAGGTGAAGCAGTCTGTGCAGCTCTTGTTAAAGACATCTTGCTGACCCAAACAAAACCAAGAATGTTACCTTGGGGCACTATTCCAGCCTGACTGCAATAAGACAGTAGGACTCTGTTGCTGGCGATAAAGACATCCTCTGCCCTTGCAAGAAACTCTCCTTGTCTAAAAGAATATCTGAAGATAGAAATTAACCTGTTACTCTCCTCTTTGTCTCAGCGAGGCCTGAGTTTAAAACAGTAGGACCTGCTGTTCAGGCGCTGATCTTCCTAGATGTTGGATGTTTCCTTTAGTCTGTTTTCTCGTTCTTTCGAACCCATGCGAATGGACAGTGCGGACCTATCGAGTGTGACCTCAGCGTGGCACCCGTGATCTTGGAAAGGTCTGGAGAGTGCCAGGGGCAGGCTTTCAGTAGCGGTGCTGACATGACTGCGTCGAGACACAAGTGGTATTTTCTTTTTTCCCTTTTGCTGCTTAATCATCTACTATAATGCGCTTCTGTTCTTCGCCGCGCAGCGCATCGGATCCAGGTTGCATAGCTGGGTTATTACTAATATTGGAAGCCTGGCCTTGAACCGTCAGCACAAAGTCACCGCGAGCTGTTCGCTCCGGCCCCTTGGCACCCTCCCTGTCCCAGGGAATCCCAGCTGGGCTGGCTGCTGGCTCGGCCGGGCTTCCCTCCCCGCAGGCTGCTCCCCGCTGCTGCCCAGCAGGGACCGGAACACTTGGGAACAATCCCTGCATTTATGGCTGAAACATGAGAGGACAACGAGCCGAAAATAATATTGCCTGTGTGCAGAAGCACAGCTACGTTGTTTCCTTATAAATGCTTCGTCGTGTGAAATATTAAGGTGATGGTGGTGTCCGTGTGCCTCAGCTTCCCTGGGTGATGGAGGATGTTGCTTTCCCAAGTGCGGTGCAGGCTTCTGTGCCACAGCTGATTTTCCACCCACACACACGCTGCCCCTTGGATTCAAGGTCACCGTTTTAAACTTATTTGCGTAATAAGTTATTTCCATCTTGTGCTAGGAGGGTCCCTGGTGGCTTCAAAGCTTATTGTGTTGCATAACTTTTGGATTCTTTGGTGGTGACTGTGAAAACAGAACGAGAACAAAAAATGTTATTTGAAAATGAAATTATTAGAATGACAAACCTCACAGTTCTCCTTCGTCAACTGAATGCAGAGTTCAGGCCTTCTTTATACAGGAGATTACTGGTCCTATCAGATATCTGGGTTTAAAAATGCAACTAGTTGTTACTAGTTGCTCTAGTTACTAGTTACTTTAGATATAAGGGAGGGACTTGGTTTAGGGTTTGTTAGGAATGGTTGGACTAGAAGATCCGATGGGTCCCTTCCAACCTGGCTGTTCTATGATTCTATGATAATTTTTATACTGTAGAACAGTGTTCATTAAAAGGACAGGAATGGAAATTGTTTTAAGCTATTAAAGAAAATATAGCATCAGTGTTTTCACAACAGGTGCAGTCGGTGGAAACTCTTTGCAGTTTTCCTGTTTACTGTAGTGGACTTCACATAGAGCTGTAATTTTAGCAGATTTCCATAAAACTAAAAGAGGACGAGGCACTTGTGACTGAGATAAGCTCACATTAGATAGCATGTCAAGATGAAATTGGGTGGATTCCAAGGCAAATATATTTTGACAGGAATAGTTGTCCTTCAGAGCAGCCAAATATGTTTGTAAAGTTCAGCAACCAGGGCTGCATGAGGGCAGGAGAGATTTGAGGTACAATTAAAAGCCTAACGTATAAAGTTGAAGTGCTTCTCTTTTTATCATATCTGCAAATGTAATTTTTTTTTTCTTTCTGCTCCTAAGAACCACGTACAAAGCACAGCTTTGTACGTGGTTCTTAGGAGCAGAAAGAAAAAAAAAATTACATTTATCGCCAGAATAATGGAATAAGTAAAGCAGACTTGCATAAATAGTGCACGTTTTGGAGAAATATGTTTATAGGGACAGGGCCTGCCTAGAGCTCTCTTTGTATTTGGAAGAGAAATGAGAGGAAAGTTTGCGCCGAGGAAATAATCCAAAAATCATCAGCTTCTCACATGGCTGTAGCTCCGTGGCCTTTATTCCGCTGCCAGCAGCCGACGTGAAAGTCTGTGCTGCTCTGTCCCCCTGTGTAGGGCCAGTTTGCATTTCTAGGCCCGTGAGCAATGGAAAGGCAGAGCGGATCGTTTCATGTCAAAAGAGAATTTCCTTTCTGAAAGGATTTCTTTTGCCCCCTCGCACAGATGTTTTGACCGGGCAGATGTAGGTCACTTGATTGGCAGGTCTACAATTAACCTTAAAAGGGACAATCAAGTCGTTAATTCCTTAACCAGTTCAGGCGTCATTAGCGGCATGATCTGATGTAGTTTTTGTGACCTGTGCTAGGCAGCTCCGGTTCCTGGAGGGGGAAAATGTGAGATCGCTGGACTTTCAGTCTCAAGGAGGTCCTATTTTCTCAAGTTCTGAGGCTTTTATATTTATTGGCAGGGGTGTTTGCTTTTTCTTAGAATCTGGACTGAAATCCAGCTCAGTGCTTAGCCACCCTCCTCCTTTCATTATTCATATCTCTAATAGAATAGAAATGTGATGCATTTGAACTCAAACTCAATCTGGTTATAAAAGCTTTTTGGGGGCTGGTGTGTGTGTGCGAAACGAAGACAGAGGGAGAAGGGTTTGATCCTTTTCAGACCATAAATTGTCCAGAAAAATATAAGAGCGGCAGTAGTAATGAAAGAATTCATTTTGGGAGCGCTTGGGGGATTTAAAGCTGTGTGAGAAGGATGTTTATTTTCCTTCTGAATAAAATTCCAAACAGGTTCTAAGAGCAATAAAGATCACGTGAGGTATTTCCTGGCCAAAAGAGCAGTGAGCTGAGGTGGTTGTGGGCTCAGGTTGTGGGCTCAGTACAGAGGGTCATTGGGCATTGGAATAGACTGCCCAGGGAGGTGGTTGATTCTCCTTCCCTGGAGGTGTTTAAGGGACGGGTGGATGAGGTCTTGAGGGACTTGGTTTAGATGATCCAATGGGTCCCTTCCAACCTGGTTGTTCTATGATTCAGGTTGGCTTTGTGCTGTCCCACCTCTCGTTTGGTTATTAATCCCCCAATATACTCTAGGTCTCTCTTATTACCTAATTAGTATCAAACCTTGGGGAGCTGAATTTCCTGGGGTCAGAGGCATTATTCAGCTCAGTGGAAAGGAGGACTGTGTTAGTTGGGTTCAGATTCCTATCTCAGTATTGAAAGGGACGTAAATGAGGTTACAGAGCACTGGTTGGGGGATCAGCAGAAGCTGGTAGGGTAAGTTCTTGCACTGGGTGAATTGCAGCTCTGCCAGACGTGGGATGTTGCTAGTGCTGAGCTCTGGGGATAGAAACTCATGTTCAAGGTAGTCTGCATCATCTCTTTTTCTATTGATCCACTGGAGGGGTTTAAGGTGCAGGTGGATGAGGTACTGAGGGACATAGTTTAGATATTGATGGGAATGGTTGGACTTGATGATCTGGTGGGTCTCTTCCAACCTGGTGATTCTATGATTCCCAAGAGGCGATATACTTAGTGACCTCATTATGTTATTTTTTCCTCCTCAGCCCTGCTGACACTGGTGGCTGGAGGCTGTTACAGCCTCAGGACAGTAGATTACACCCTGAGAAACAGAGTGAGAGATTGGGAATTGAAAATGAGGGAAACGGGCAGTTTCTTTGGGTTCATTCTAAGAAAACATTGCAACAGTAGGACGAGAAGTCTTCCGTGGTGTCATAAGGGAGAGTGTTTACTAGTGTTCAACCTTGCAGCTTTTGATTTACAAGAGAAGTATTTTGATATGAGGAGATGAGTTGAATGAAGATCTGCAAAGCCCTTATAAAATACATTCTTTATTCTGTCTGACATCAAAGGAGAAGGAGTCACACTTCAGCTGGAAGTGATGAAAAAAGGGAAAAGGTAAGTTGGAGAGAGGCTTGTAAAGGACACTTAAGAGAATAGGCCCAGGAAATCTGTTATCTTACTTGTGTATTTTAAAGACACTGCACATCCTTGGTTCAAAGAGGGTTTCTGTTCAGTATAAATAACCAGCCCATCAGCTCCCAAAGTGCCTCATTCTTGGTGAACCTCAAGAACACTTGAGGTTCAAAGCATTGTTCTTAGCACAAACTCTGTGAGGGAGTGATGTGAGGGAGTGATAATGCGTTTTTTTTGGGTTTTTTTTGCCAACCACAGCCCATGGATGCTTATGGCTATAATTAGAAAGAGCTACTGCAACAAAATTAATTTTTGCCACTCAAAATGTGCTGTGAGGGGCCAGTTCTCACTGCTCTCAGCCAGCTTGGCCTCAGCATCAGAGAAGTTGTTAATAATTAGACCAATGAGTACACCAGCTAATAATAATTAAAAAAATCTTTGCTACAGTCCTTACACTAACAACCCAAAACCTGTTTTTCCTACTTGCCTGGGCAAATGTATTTTTGACTCTAAGAATATATTTAGGTTGGCTTCAGTTTAAAGGAGCCCATCATTTTTTGTTATCAAAGTCCTAAACAGATTTGTCTGAACTGTCAGGGAGTGTGTGTGTGTGTGAGAATTATGCCCAAAGAGAGGATTGGTTCATCTGCATCGAAGAGCTGTTAGGCCTCTGCTTGCCATGAACTCAATAGACCAGAGCTGCCTACGGGCTACAGCCTCATGAAATATTTAATGCAGCTACTTGCTGTTCAATGTGTATTTTGATGCTACACAGAATCATCACTTTGTTCTCATGGCATTTTTCCCCCTTTGCTGTTCCATAACACATGCAATATTCATCCTAATTGACTGCAAATACCGTTCAATATGTATTTTCCTCTTCTAATTCCCTCTTCCTCATCTTCAATCCAGTGAAATGCTGAGTAACACTTTTATTATTAGATGTTTGTTTGGTAGAGGTTTATTTTGGCGTGATAGTGTCACTAGTTGACTTAGACCTCTTGGAGTCCAACGCTGCAATCATTGTCAGGATCAGTGCTCCAAATTTGGGTTTTAATACTTAAGTAAATTCACCTATGATCAAAATCTGCTCTACAGGGACTGTGTTTAGCAGAAGGAACTTAAACGTTATTGGTTATTGCTGTTTTCATATAGACTGTGGGAAGGGTTTGTTTTGATGTTGTCACATCTTTGATCTGTCAGTGCAGTGCAGTATGTTGCTGATTTTGGAAATCTCTTAGAACCCTTTCTAAATACAGCTCTTTTAGGAATTGTGCTGGTGGGAGGAGTATGAGGCTCCATTCTGCTGCTGGAATCTGAAGTTATTTCTGTTATTGCTAGGGAACCCAGGAGTTGTAAAGACAGACTCTTAACACGTTGCTGGAAAAGCTTTGTCAAAGTTTTCTCAAACTTGGAGTCTAAGATTCTTTCTCAAAATGCACTTTCAGAGTTTGTCTGAGAGCTGTTAACTGTGGTTCATGCACTCAGCTTCGGTTCTCTAACAACACACACTCAACATCCTAGTCAAACGCTTTTCCCGTCCATTGCTACGTGGAGAAGGATGACTGTTGGCTTTTAGCGACGTGGATGTGGAAAGCTGAATGCTGCGAAACCTCTTTCTAGCATGTATCTGGCTAAGTACACGGCTTAGAGGCCTGCTGCTACTTGCTAATTATTTTTTCCTTTCTTTGCCTGTTGAATTAAGCGAGTGTGCATTTGCACTCTGACCTGGGTCGTGAGAGTCTGCTCAAAAAAAGTGATGAATAAGGAGGAGCTTCCAAACTGTGCTGTGGTGAGGAGCGAGTCATGTGGCTTATAATGAATATGGGTAATCATAGCGAATGATGAGTAACCAACAGTCCCGCTGGCAACTGAAAACTCCCAACAAGTCATCAGGGCTTGACCTCTTTCCATCTCCTACTGGCAGATCAAAGCTAAGTTGATTTAGCGTAAAGCAAACAGCGTCAGCAAGTTTTATTTAATTCTGATTATTAAGTTAATGGTAGATTTTTGTCTCATTGTTCTTCCTCTTTCCTTTCCCGGATTCCCCTTTCCCCATTGTTATCCCATTGCACGTGGACCTACATAACTCACTCTCCCCGTTGCTGCACGATAGCGTAAATTCTGCCTGACGCTCCCCAGGAATTATAAAAGTTAATTACCACCAAGGATCTTTACAAGCTTCTTTACTACATTGCAACGTCCTGCATTCCTAATTTGTGCGGATGTTGCCAAGTATGAATGAAAGATGCTTTAAGGCAAAACCATGTTCAGAATAGCTTCGGTCCAGGCGATACTGGTTGAAATGAATTCTTGAACACTCCTGAAGATGTTAATAATTAGAGGTTGTGTGTTACACTTTGTTTCCGGAAGTTTGTATGTTGAAAGAAGTGTTGTGTTCCCAGCTACAGAAAGTTAAGCTGCCATAGCAGAGGAAGCGTGTTCTCGTGAAAATTCCATGTCGTAATTACTGCACAATCTGAGAAAACTGAAACTTCTGTTCAACCATACACAGCAGTGTCTTGGGTTATTTGGCACTAAGAGGCGAAGGAGGGGACTCACCCGTGATGCAACCACAGGCATGTCAGTAGTTGGTTGGAAACAGGCAACCAGGGATGATGCCTCGTTGCTTCATCAGTGGGGATTCCAGCAATGGCTCCAAGTTACAGTACAGGAAAAGGAGCCAAGATGAGAGTGGAACTAACAGTGAGCATCTTGGTACTGCTCACGCATCCTAGGTGCTGCTGCTGAATGCTTGTTGCAGCCATCAACCATTTTACAAACAAACTCTCTGGCTTTCCTCAATCAAGTCATTCTAATTTTCACAAATAATTTGATAGGATTCCAGCAGCTTTCGGGAACTTGCTGCCTTCAGTCGGGAGTTCTTTCAGATGCTGGTCTTTGTATGTTTAGGACCACTCTGTGCACATCGGTTTGTTTTGCCTTTGCTCAGAAATGAGGAGTTATGTTAAAAATTAAAAATAGCAGCAGCATAGGGGGAATCAATTGATTTGTCCATTGCTAAGTCCAGCCCAGACTCCACAAAACTCTGCTAAATCGAATCGGATTTAGTCTCAGCTTCTGAATAATAATTCGCAATCTCTCTTCTTTTCCCTCTCTCGTCCACTTACAGGGAGCTTTTTCCTCCCTTAACACCAAACCCCAGTGCACTTCTCTCTCCTGTAACCCCCAGAGTCCCACCTCGGCAGTGACCGTCTCGGTCGCAGAGCAGATTAACGGGTATAAACAGCTCAAGAGCGCCGGTTGCTTATCTGCGAGGGTAAATCAACACTCTTGTTCACACATCCTTGAGCCAGGAAGATTGATTAAAAGCCCCACGTGGCCGTAAAGCTAGGATGTTAAGTAAATTACTTCCAAGGCTCCCATGTAACAAGAATCTTGGGAGAATATAAGACTTGAGAAGAAAAATATAAGAAAAAACAAACCGAAAGAAAAATGTCTTTGATCCGGTGGCTGTCTGACATCTGTAACACTTCAGTTTCTAGAAAGTAAGCACGTCAATTTATAACCACACGCTTTCACTGCAGTTCAAGTCTATTTTTCATATATATATATGAAAAAATGTAAGTACATTTTATGGACAGAAAGAAAATGACCTCCTTTTACTGGTGTCTCCCTTGCTGAGCCGCAGAGGTTTACCCCAAACAGCTGTATTCACACATTGCTCCAAACTGGAAGCAATCTTTCTGACCAGCTTGTTCTTCGGCCCTGCAGCATCCGAAATCAGCGCCTGGTGCGATGCTGAGTTGTATGAGATGATGAGAAAAGCAAATGCAAATGAGCCTAAGGCTTGCAGATAAAATTCCAGGATTAACTCTCCGGAACGGAGCGACCCACATGTGGTATTATTCATTTTGTGATTTTTCACTTGTAATTTGCAGGTGAGTCTCTAGGCTGGGTTCGTTGTGTGGCGTGAGGATGGAGCTGTTGCTCCAGGGCGTGCCAGCTGCTTCATAGGTGCTGGTACAGGTGTAATGAGACCCAAAACACAGGGTTTCAGTAAATAAGAAGCGATCTGTGCACAAGAGAGCAGACCTGGAACTTCTGTGATTAGTGCTGGTGGTGGCCAAGCTCTTATTAATGAAATGTATTGCTAATCTATGCTTTGAAATTTTTTTTTTTTTTGAAAAAGTAAATCTGCTGGCCAAAGAAGATAAAAAAACTGTGTAATGTAATAAGAATATTTTTGCTAGGAATGGTTGGCCTTGATCTGGTGGGTCTCTTCCAACCTGGTGATTCTATGATTCTATGAATTTTTTCATGTGTTTTTCATCTTTTCCAGAGATCTTTCAATAATATTTTGATATTGCTTATCCTTTTTTTCTTTTCATTTCTATTTCTTAAGTAGCAAAAGAAGGAGAACCACAGGAGACCTTTTACAAAATGTTTGATGATCTTTGCTGTACTGAATTCGAATTTTCTTCTGTCATTACTCAAAGCCACAGTTGGGGTTTCCTGCTGTTAGGCATCCCGAGCATCTCAGAAGTGTGATTATTAATTTTAGGATATGCAGCTTGGACTCTCCTTTAAAATGGACATTCAGACAATCACAGGGATTAAACCAGCAACCACCGTCCCCCTCCCCAAACTGCTACTTGTCCATTTGCCTTTGCTGGTAGATGCGAAGTGCCTTCTCCTGTGACTCTTGGCCAAAGAGGGGCCAGGATTTAGTTCAACCTGTAGACTCCTTCAGAGATTCTCAAAACACCAAGCAACTCTACCACTTGGACATGTTTTCTGTGGAAAAGAAAAAAAAAAAAAAATTGAAATTTCTGGTTACTTCTTGCTTTGTAGTGATTAGCTTTGACAAATAACAAGTTGTGTCAGTATCTTAACTGCTCCTTTACCTGCAAATTCAGTAACTGTTTTCTTTCCCTTTCTTTGTTTTTAGAACCAGAACCAGGAATCCTATTGGTCCAGGGAAGTATGGATATGGAAAAGTGCCTTACATTTTACCTTTACAGACTGATACTGGGCAACAGCCTCAGAAACTTCGGAGGCAGCGACAGTCGTCAAGGAACCACGTCTTCCATCAGAGTCCAAGTCTCATGAACGCTTACAGCCAGGTAGCTAGTCCTTCGCTTCAGCACGGGAACCTTTATCAAGAGGAAAGCGGGCCTCAGGCCAGACACGACGTCCTGGGACCCTCGGTTTATCAGTCATCTTCATTCCCCGCATCTCAGAGCCTGTTTCACGGCAGTGACTCCAACCACCCCGGCTCTGCGGTGCAGGCAGCTCCGGCTCAGCCCCCGGCTCACCGAGCCGCAGCCATTGTGTGCGTTGGCACCTACAAGCAGTATAAACTCTGCAACACCAATGTAAGTCTGCTTTCCCTCTTTCATTTGTTGGACGCCTGTCGGTTTTCCCTAGTATGCTAAGCGTTCACATAGTCAAGAAGTTAAGGTTAACATTGTTTTTTATTAATTTAATGAAATTTTTTGTGGACTCATTTTAAAGCGTCTTGGGGAGTACTGAAAGTACATGCATAATATTATGGTTACCTAACACCGTCCCTTCAAGGGTTTTAAGCAGTCACTGTACCTACCAATACATACAATTCTAATTTGGTAGAGGGAGAAACTGAGTCACAGCAAGTTCAATATTTTTCCACGTAAGAAATGGAAAAATAGAGTTGAGGTCAACTATGTTGTGAAGACTTCTCCATCCCATGAGGTGAGACTGTTCTTTTGGGAGAGCTCCTCAATAGCATCTAGAGCCAGCACCCGGTAGCCTGGATCGCTCTAATATCTTTCCATGGAGCTGTGTGCTTAGAATCGGAGAATCACCAGGCTGGAAGAGACCCACCAGGTCATCGAGTCCCACCATTCCCACCAGTCTCTGAACCACGCCCCTCAGTGCCTTGCTTGCTGTGACAGATGCTCAGCATGCTTTGATTTTGGCTTCCTAGCTTATTGGTTAGAGAAAATCTGTTCTCTGTTAATTTTTAAATAAAACTTACTCTTTTATTACTTCATTGAGAACTGTTAGGCTGGGTGTAGCTCTGTGCTCTGGGGCGATCTCCCATTGTATGTGGGAGGCTGCTGAGGTTTTGGTTTCTCCCCACAAGCAGTTTTCATCCTGCTAAAATGTTCAGTTTCTGGCCCTGTCATTTTAGTATTTCCTGAAGTATCTCTTCCTAATCTTTGCCTCTTGTGCTATTAATCTGACTTAACGCTGTGCTCTTGAAGAAGCTCGTTGGCTAGTGAAGCAGGATGTTCAAGAGTCGGTTCCATGTGTCGACACAGCAGGCTGTATTTTTCTGGGTGGCCACGCAACCGATTCTTCTGCCTCTTAGAAATCCTGTTTTGTTTTGTGGAACATAGTGGAGATGGAACAGAATGAGGAGAACAAAACCAAGACCCAAGTGAATCGGATGAGTGCCCTTTTGCCTCTTTGTGTAGCACTTATTACATTTGCTTTATTTATGAATAAAATCCATTGACTGAGGCTAGAGCAGCTGCTTGAAGAGACCCGATGTCAGGAAAGTTTTAGTGTATTTGTCTGAAATGGAAAACGTGAAAGGGCTGGTTTGAGCCTTTCAGAACAGTGTCTGGTACAAACTGCTCTTTTGAAGAACGGTTTCTGTTTTTTGAAGGAAATAGGAAATGAACTTGGTGCACGGGCATTTATTTGGAAAGTTTTCTGTGCTGAATTGGCTCAGTGGTGTCCAAGCGATACAGGAATGTCCCAGTCTGCATTTCGTGCCTTACTGCATCAAGGCAAAAAGCTGGATGCTATTCTGCCTGACTTCAGATAGGCAACAAAATGATTTCCAGGAAAGAGAAAGGGGTGAGAGGTGAGGAAGCTAGAAATGAGGTGGCCGAAAGAAGCAGTCTCAGGTGGCCAAGGTGACGGGGAGGGAAGGTTTGTAGAGGAAACATGATGAGAATAACAAGTGGGCTGGAGAGAGGAGGACTGCGAGCCCGGGAGTTAGACAGCGCTAGGTGTGCAGGTCAGGATGATGAGTGCTCTGACCATTGGCGACTTTCGTTTGGTCGTAGGTGAACAAGATTGAAAATATTTTCACGTTAATTTTAGAAGCGGGTGTTTAAACAGACAACTTTAGCAGAGGAATAGGAAAAACCAGACGAGCGTCCTGCAGCTTTGCATTGCTGCATGTAGAAATGCAGTTAGAAAGAAATCATAGTTTATATCACAAATAGCTTTAAGTGAATGAGAAATTGTAGCTGATGCAGCTCCTCCTGGCATGGAACTCTACACAGCGAAATTCTTTATTTAGTAACATTTCTGTTGCCCTTGGAGAAGCTGTAATAGCTGCTCAGAGTTATTTTTCTCCTGCGAGTGTAGTAATTAATATAATTATAGAAGAGAAGTTGCTAAGAATGGTTTTAGTGCAAATGCCAGGATGAGAGCAAAACAAGGCAATAGTGTTTCGCTTGATTTGCTTGTTCTTCCTGATGAAATGCTTCTGCACGTGGGCTTTAATTTAATTTATCAGCAGTGACGTGTACCAGTGGTCTTGCCAGTAGGCAGCGAAGAGTGTCTTTTTCTTTCTTTTTCTTCTTTCTTTCTCAGTTCTTCCAGGAGCATACCAAAAATGAAAATCTCCTTTATCGAGAGGAAAGCGTGCTGTTAACGGTTATCCTAGTGTTCGGCCACTCCCTCTGCAGTTTCTCCTTAGGGCAGTTAGTTAATAACAAATTAAGTCAATCTGCTTTGGTCCATTAGGTCATTTCCTCATTATTGTACATTTATTGTTTTTTCATTAATAGTTGAACTCATTTTGCCTGACTGACAGATTGATTTGCAAAAGTTAAAGCTGTTGGGTTTGGTTAGGGAGAACCTCGGAAGCACTCGTATTTGTTCAAGTGTTCCTGCAGGTCGTTAAGCCTGTAATATTTTCTTATTGTACTAATGGCTTCCCCTCTTCAGCACCTTGATTAGGCTGTGTATACGCGTCTTGGAATGTATAGCTGCCCATCACCTCCTTCTGCAGGAAAAGGGAGTAAACATCTGGCCTTCCCACACAAACAGCAGAGATGGAAATTCCTGAACCCATAAACTATTCAGAATAGAGTAAGGTTCCTCTGGTGTAGTCTGTGTTCCTCCAAAAGCAGGGAGGGAAGAGTAAATCTGCTCTGCTGTCCCCTGCATTAAAGGAAACAGAATTATACAGGCATGTGGGTGAAGTAGAATTTGACTTGTCAGTTAAACATACTGTTACTCTGGTACCTCAGCTACGGAACATCCAGCTTTTGGTTCTGAGTAAGAGTTCTCTACTGGAGTCTGCGCTTCTCCGTGCAGAGCACTTGAGAACAGCACTTTGGCTGAGTGTGAAGTATCTGAAAGACAATTTTGGAAATGGAAAGAGGTTTTATGATTGAAAAGATGAGGTGAGGTAGAAGGCTTGGGGCCAATTCCCAGTCCTGTATCATGATGGGATAAATTAATACATTTAATTTCCTAAACAATGTTCGTGATGATGATACTAATTTTGACTAGTGTGAGTTAAAACGTATTTCCACTGGAAGGCTTTTTTGGACGCAGAACCCTAATTAAATAGAGTTGAAGTGTTCTGCAGGAATGTGTTGAGTCCATTAAAAACTGCTGTGCTTTTCTACCCCCCGAGCTCCTGGGTAGGCACTGGCAGGTTCCCTTGGCACCCGGGCTCCTGGGCCACGGCAGCGCTTTGGCCTCCTGCCCAAGGGATTCTGGAAGTTTTCCATTTTGTACGAAATGAAATATTTCCAACATTTCAAGTTTTAACAAAGGTAGATGTGGAAATGTTTAATTTTGGTTTGGAACAGGAGATGCAATTCCCAGACAGGTCTTTTCCAGAGCGATAGAGGGATATGTGTGCTCTTTAATAAAAAATAGAGGAGTTCGGTAAAATATAGAGGAGTAGGTATTTTTAGGAGGAATTTAAAAACAAACAACAAAACCAAAGCCTACCTGAAAAGCCCTTTCTCTTTCCCAAAGAGCTACTGTGTGGTTTATTTTTTTCTCATTTTGAGATTTGTGTAGAGTAGGTGTTTGACCCAAGTGGCAGAGTCGGGTTATGATGACATATCTTTTCCTGCGGAAATTCAGCCTTGGCTTTATGTGAGGAATTTTCCCTGGGAACACTGAGGGATTGTCTGCACGTCGGGTAGTCCGACATTCTGGGGGTGCACAGGGAGCTTCTTAAGAGCTTACAGTACTTCAAGTTGTGCTGTCGTTTCTGTGACTGTTTCGATATTTGCAGCAGAATTTTGTAAAGATTAGTTCAGGATGCGTCGTCCCCTTTACCAGCTTCACCTACTGTTGATTTGTTTCACAGGGAGCTGTTAATTAGAGTATTTGTCATTTATCAATGTAGACAAGTGTGGTAGGAGATATTTTAAGTCATTCCAAGTTGTCTTTGTTTCTTTGGGTCGGCTTTTGTTGACAAAAATCTTCGTCTGAAATTCCGTATTCAACACTCTTATAATTTGAACGAGGTATTTGCCTTCTGTTTGAATATCTGTTAAATTCATCCAGGTTTTTGGAGTAGAGGAGGTTGCAAATGACTAGAAACTTGGATTTGAATTAATTTACAAATTTTTTTTAAATGTTTTAAAATTGTTTTTATGAATATTTGTTAGCCATTCCCACTAACTGCAGGTATAGAAAACGCCTTCTGTCAGATGTCAGCATCTGCTTTAGGACATAAAAGGAGTGATCTTCTTCCTAGTGTTTTCAGGATTTGTTCAGTTCTGCTGAAAACGATGAACAAATGTAAGGTGCATTTTCAGACCTCTTCCTGCAAAATGTTTCTGTTTTTTTGGCTTCACCATTCAGTAACTTCCCAGCCGAGCAATGGACTGTTTTCTTTTTCTGTATTTGCGTTTGCACTATCATTCGTTAAAGACAGCAAGTACACTGATTATCTTGACGACTTTTTTGAGACCTCAATTTGAGTTGCTTTTGTGATATTGTATAGTTTTACTTTAAACAGCAAAGTTCCAGTAAAAAGACTTTGTTAATGTGACAAGGTCAAACCCGCAAAGGCTCAAAGCTTTCAGAACCAGAGTTTGTCGACCATCCTGTGGTTACGCTTGTGTGTTGAGAAAATTATTTAATTACCTGATAACAGGCTATTTTACCCCAAGGTCCCTGCATATAGATCAACAGCTTAGTTATTAGTGATCGGCCACTCAGTGTTATCCTCTTTATTGTTCAGTCTTTGGCTTCCTGCCTTAAAAGTGCTTCTTGCCGAAGACGGGAAAATAAGGCTTCTCTGAGGATTAGTCGTTAATACTGTTCCTGCAGCGTTTGATTTAAAACAGTCACAGAGCTGCTGTGTGATAGCAAGATCTAATCTCTGTTGTAAGAAAGGGAGCTGAGTTAGAGAAGAACGAGGCTTAGAAGAAGCGTTCGATGATGTAATGCCCCATGTTTGGTAATTGGGACTGGATTTTTAACATGTTCGGTATCTTATTTCTCACTTGACAGTAGTCATAGCAAGATTTGCATTGGCCAAAATTGTAATTATGATTTGGCAGCTCATCTATTTCTCTATATATTTCTCTATCGAGAGGCTTTCAGTCAGAGCCCCCGAATGGAAAACCCGTAGGTCACAAAGTAAGAAAGGATTGAACTAAGTGAATTGCGCCATAGGTGACGTCTTTCCCCCAAACTGATGGAGCTGGTGGTTCCAAAAACTGCAGATGGTCTTTCGTGTTCCTTATTCTGTATTTCCATTTCATACCTACCGACATCTACAGCGAATGAGGCAGATTTTATAAATAACTCTTCTAACTAAACATTCCCGATTCATCCCCAGGGTAAATCCATTTTGCACACTGAATGAATCATGATCGTATGGAAAAAATAGCATCTGATCATATAGTTGAGGGTGGACCTCATGGGCAAAAAGAGCCAGATTACGTAGGGATTGCATGGACAATCTCTTCCAAGCTGAGGTTAAAAATTCTTTTACTGCCGTGTGACTTGCTGTATGTGACTTCATAGATTTAAATCAAAACCAAAAGAGCTGTCAGAACCATAGTGCTGTCACATGATATGTTACTGTTCACAAGACTCATTGGACCATGGCAGTTGAGCCAGTGATAGAAGGAATTTAACTTCTATTACCACTACAGGGCAATGAAAATTCTTTGCCGTGGTGTTTGTAAGTTTTTCTCCCCACAGGTGTTCCTGCCATTCCTCCACCTTCATCTCTGTATCCTTCAGTTGAGCAGAGCTGTCCTGTATTTTCTCGCTCAGTCACACTTCTTCCTTTCTGAGTACTTCATCTAATTATTTTCCGCCTCTTCTCCTGATCTCGTCTACCTCCAGTCTCACTGCCTTCTACTTAGGTTCTCCAGTTTCATGTTCTTCTCAGTCCCTTCTCCAGCTGCTTTGCTCGTCTGTTCTCATATGTTGACTCGCAGTCCTACAATTTCTCCAAGTGTTTCCAAGGTATTCCATGCATTTTAGGTAGAGGTGTTCGTATCAGGCTGCTCCCTTGCTTTGCCCACTCTGCCTACAGCCACTTGAGGCTCTGCTGAGTGCAGAAGAGACATGTATTGTTTTCATTTTCGTTGCCTGCCTCTAATAGAGACTTGAGGAGCACGTACCGGTAATTACTGGAAGACTTCTCAGCCTCTTTTAGCCTCAGATGTGGAACACATTTCTTGTAAACAGATCGTAACAGTAGATTAGTTGCTAAACTTTAACAAGTTTTGACTGAACACGTATAAACGATGATTATCAGCATTTCTTTCAAAAATGTTGCGGCCTGGCTATATTTGGGTAGATTTCCATGTAAAAGGCGGAGGATGCTTTCTTGACCAAATATACACTTTCCTGGCTGACTTGACTTCACTCATTAAAATAAATCAGGCACTGATATTTTGAAAAAAAACCCACATCAGAATATTTAAAGCATGGAGGGGAAAGGAAAACATTTCTCCTCTCTTGTTTTCCTTCAGACTCGTTCTTGGGTTAAATACTTCTGTCAAAAAAACGGACTTAGAGATTCCAGGAGCAGAAAGTTTTAGTCTGAAGAGTTGGTGTGACGCATTCTTGAGTGAATGGGCAGAGCAGTCATAGCAGAGCATTAGAGGGTATGGCAAATGTATCAGTCAGTCAGTTCAAGGTGCCTTTCCCCCTTCTTTTAAGGAAAAAGTAGGAAGAAAGAATATATTATAGAAATAGTGTAAGTGTTTTGTATCAGAAACTCGTTCTTGATGGAAACGGAACTCTAAAATGTGAATAATGCTGTAGTTTCTGTGACACTTGGCTCCTGCAAGCCCGGAGTCTGTACTAAGCTGCATTTACAACTGTTCACTTTTTGTGCCAAATAATTTTTTGTGGGCCTTTCTCTTGCTTAACAAAAAGGAACAACATGGATTTTCTCAACTGGCTCAACATAACTCACCCTAGATAGATGTGGTAACATCTGTATGTTTGTGCCTGTGTTTCTGCTTCACATAACACTGCAGAAACATTTCTGTTGCTGCTTGTCACTTCGAATGGAGCCTCCTTTAAGGATGTTGTGATTATTGCTGCAATAAGAATAAAAAGTGGAATTTCATGGTAATACAAGTAGGAAACTTCCCTAACCTTTCGGTCCTTCTGCTGGAAGCATCGAGGTGGTCTCTCCTCCCACACCAAGGACAGTCATTTAAATGGAATGTGCGCAATTGAATTTCCATAGAGAACTGGTAGAGGATTATTCCTGTGTACTGATGAACCTGGCAGAATTAAAAGAGTCAAGTAGTGAAACCTCCGTGACATAAAAAACACCCCTCAGGAAGAATAACCTGCTCCAGGAACAGTGTTTTTATAAAAAATGATATAAAACACTGCTGGAAACCCTGGAGTTTAATCACATTGATGTAATTTTCTATGAACTGAGAACTAGATATGTCCTCTCTGCTTAAAGCCTTTCGATTTCACTAGAGCTGTGTTCAGATATGAGTTTGTCTCGGTCTCTCAAAGCTGTTGCTCCTGGTGCCTTTCAGAAAGGGTTGTGAGGTGGCTGATTTCTTCTAGGAAGAACACTACTACCTTTACGTTGTCCTTGGTAGGTAAACCTCACATTTCCTGGGGAGGACTAGTAAAACTTGCTCTGTTTTTCAGATGTATTTGAACAATGCAGGCAGATGAGACGCTGGATCTGCAGCGAGGCTGAAGGCTCCCGTGTTAAGGCATTCTTCAGTCTTAGAGCCAGCTTGTGTCAAGCGGAAATAACTTTTCATTGATTTCCCATTAAATGAGGCAATAATGTGCAGTTTGAGCACCTCCAGCATTATGTAGTGTTTCCATAAATAGATATTTGAATGGAGGGATTCTTGTATTTGGTGGATTTTTTTATGCAGCATATTTATATAGAAAAATGAAACCACTGCTGAGACCGAGAGCAGCCGTTGGAGAACGTAGTTATGATTTCTGTGGCAAATGTCAAGCTTTTGATGCTTGATTGGGATCGTGCGTAGAATATCCTATGGGCGCTCCAGTCTCCATACTGACATACTTCTTTGCTCAGGGAACTGGGTGCTAAAACAGATTTGGGGCAGTAAAATAGTAACTACGTTCTGGAATGAGTTGATAGTCATCTGGTCTTTTGCTGGATCAAAAAACGACCATCCCGGTCAGCAGGGCAGGTCATTGGCAGGTGTCAACTGACGTGGTGCCGCCTCCCATCGCACACTCGCGTATCGCTTTACACCAGATGAGACTCCGCTCCAGCAGGGGCTGTTTAGAGTATTTCTTTCCGGTTTTCTAATTGTTAAAGTTCGAATTAGAAACCAAGTGTTGTTTCTCAAATTCTTTTTTTTTTTTTTTTTTTTTTGCCTGTTTGGTTGGATTTTTTTGGAATAGCATTTGTAAAATTTTAGCAATAAAAGAAGTGTACAGTTTTCTTGACAGATTTTTGGTACTACCGAGGAACTGTACTGCTGATTTTCCTACTCAAGCTCTTTGGTGAGCCCCTCCTAAGCTGAGAGTGCCAAGTGTTTCCAGACATGCACATTAGCTCAGCCTACTTGCTTTGTGTGGGATGAATGAGTGGCTAGCGTTTTATTTAAAACCAAAGCTGGATTTGAATCTTTTACAAGTTGTTGAAAAATCTTAGCTAAAATCAACTATTTCGATCCAATCAGATGGATCTGTCAGTGAGATTTTTTTTTTTAAAAAAAAATAACAAACCCGCAAACCTGAGAAGTTAAGCAGAAATCCTTCTTTTTCCATCTGTTTGGTTGATCCTTCTTCCCTCATATTAGACATACTGTGTTTTGAGCTGTGAAGTGCCAAGGAAAGGAAAAAAGGTAAAGCAGTAATGGATGCACTTACCTGATAATGCATCGATGCCTTATTTGATACTTTGCCAAATCAATGATGATTACGTTTGGATAATGCTTCAAAGACTTCTTTTAGTTAAATTCTGAGATCTTTTGTTGTGAGAAGCTGTTCCCTTACCTGGGGAAGGCAGCTGCCCGGTGTGTGGCTTTGGACCGTCTTCCATGTTCCAAGCATAGGTGGAACGTGGGCAGAAAAATAATCATTTTATTTTGTGTGCATCTAAGGTGTGTTCTGTCTACCACAGGCAGTCCCTTGGTAGCGGTGAGGGAAAAGAGAGAGGCTGCCACTCTGTATTACTTGTTTCCTTAGACTCTGCATCACTTCAGACTCTCACTCTGCTTTGTAAAGAAAGTTAATAGTTTATGATGATTGTCGTAACTGAGCTCAATCTCCACTGCAACAGACACGTAGGTGTAAAATCATGGCTTGAGGCAGTGCTGAGGTCTCGGCAATACAGGTGCTTATTCCTCATAAACTTGTCCAGATAGCAGTGCATTCACAGATGTTAATTTGCCTTCCATGTCAAGCCAGACGTTTATAGCGCACTGTCTGTGGCCGTGAGCTGTAACCAGAGCTGCCTAGCGCTATTTTTACTGCGGAGCTGTTCTTCACATAATTTTTTCAGATTTTGCATTTTAAAGTTTCTCCTGCGTTTCTCTTTTTCAGAAGCATCAATTCCATGTTAATAAAAGAATCTGCCCAGTATTTTGTACCACAGATACCTAGACACGTTTAATATACCTTTTCTCTTTTTGGCGGGTAATTATCTTCATGTTCTGTTACTGTTTAAAAAGACTAGAACCCTTGAGGGAGTAAAAAGTAGTTTAAATGGATCTGCTGCTGTCTCGCAGCAGGTTGCTTTGATCCTAGGTAACCTTGGTACAGGTATGCACAGTCCTTGGCAATGCGAAGAGAGACAACTTAGCAGAAGAAGGAAAATCTGAAGGTTCTACTTTCAGAAATGGATGTGGAACTTCTCTAGGTCTCAGAAGACACCAGCACTTTAGAGCACAAGTTTGCTGCAGACGTGGGGGATGGTTGTGTAAGGAGCTGGAATTTACATTGCAGGGATGTGCTGCTTTGAAGAGCCTGTTCTGAAAAAGGCTCTTCAGGTTACTCTTTCAGAAACAAATATTTTAATTATTTTTTTTTTTTTTTGGACGTGTGCTTATCCTTTGGCATGTCAGAGGATTGATATGATTTTAGAGATCCAGTGCAGAAATTAAAACTGAAGTGCCGGTTAGTGTAGGTCATAAGAATGAAGTGGTGCCAAAAATTTCTGTCAGTGTTTTAATTGCCATTAGAATTAGTTTCAGGATCGAAATGGCTCATTTATGCGTTGCCAGAAGTGCATTATCTCTGAAGCAGCTTGGCTGGTGGCAGCCCCTGAGTGCACATCTGCTGACAGGCCCATCATTTCCCGGTGTTTTTCCAACACTTCATTCATTACCCAAAGCGTCAAGGCTTTGTTAAAACCCTCTGCTTTTTTGAGTTCCCCAAAAGCTAAAGGTAGGGTGGTTTCTTTGTTTTACAGCCCTAGCTCTACTAGCAGCTCATTTTAAGAAAGCTTTAGTGGTACATGGCAAAGAGCAGTGGTGGCCGTTGTAGGAATTCATAGAATCATAGAATCACCAGGTTGGAAGAGACTCACCGGATCATCGAGTCCAACCGTTCCCATCAATCTCTAACCCATGTCCCTCAGTACCTCTTCCACCTGTCCCTTAAACCCCTCCAGGGAAGGCGACTCAACCCCCTCCCTGGAACCTCCTTAGATCTACACTTGGGGAATAAATAATAAATCAGAATCTCCAGAGATCTATGTACTAAAGAGTCACTTTTGACTGTACAGGCTTGTGCTTTTGTGTTTTGGTGAGAGCATATTTTCCGCGTAAAAGGTGTTCTAGGAAGCCAGAGAGGCCAAGAGCAAGTGCCTGGCTCTCTTAGCTCTTCTGACACAGGCTCAGGGATTCCGTTTGCAAGGGGACTGAGCAGTAGGCAGCACAAACTGTCATTTCAGGCATCTGGGCATGAAGATTTTAAGCAGGGTTAATAAAAAATGGATCAGCGTTAATTTACGTACACAGAGTACAGTATAATCTCTTAAGCCTCAGTAATAGTTGTTTGGCTAGTTGCACCTTGTCGTTAACTCTTTCATAAAATACTTTCAAAAGACATTTAAAAATAAAAATGAGGATAATCTGTATGAGGGAAAGCAAAGGTTTTGCAGATCAGCTCACGCTCTCCAATTTTTACTCCGATTTTGTAATTAAACTTTGCTAAAACAAGTGGGGGAAGGATGACTGAATGGGGGCGAAGTAGCACAGTCGTTCCTGAGTTTGCCTTTTCTTCTGGTTTCAGTTTGATCCACACTGTCTGTCAGTCCTTTCTTCTGCTTTAAAGCAATGGGGCCTCTGTCCTTTGGGCAACTTTCAGTGAGTTTAAAAGCAAGAATTGTATCTATACAAATATGAACTTATGAGGGGCCGATGTCACTGGTTTTCGGCAACAACAATGAATATTTTCATCTTTTTTATTCATATGTTGCCTGCAGTTGGTGTGAACGAGGTGCACAAGGGATGGTTTATGAGCCAGAGGTACCAGCACACAGGAGTACAAGCTCAAGGCTCAGGGAAGGAAAACCAAGAGACAACAAAACTGCACAACAGGCTGCCAGAAAACATGTGCCAGAAAAGTGGGAAAAGTGTTGTGAAAAGAAACCCTTGAGGCTGGGTTCTTTGTTGGTATAAACTGACATCCTTCTGCTGTACTTTAATGTGGCGACTTTCATATTAAGGCAGCTCAGCTTCCGTCCCTGTACCTCTAGGACAGTTGCTCTAACTGGTTTCCATGGCAAATGTCAGCTTCCTCTCCTTGGCTGGAGGTTGTGGCTGAATGACCCTCACTGCACTGCTGGGTCACTAATGTGGGGATGTGTCTTTCAGTTGTGGGAACATGGCTTTGCTTTCTACCTTTGGCACTAGAAAGGCTTTTGGTCCCACCCTTCCAGTGTAGCTTGGTGGCTCCTGGGTCTGTTTTCAGGGAAGCTTTTTTGTTTGTTTTCGTATGAGAGGGCTTGTTGAGGAAAACAAAATTTGCATGTACTTATTGGTCTGGGAAGGGTGGTGAACAAAGCACAGATGGCTGCTTGGCCAGGAACAATGTTTGCTCTGGAAGATTAGTTACCGTGATTTGAATAGAAGATAAAGTAGTCTGTGAACCTTCCCCCGGGCATGTCTTCGGTACAATTTATGGTCCACTTGAAAACTCTTGACTTTGACGTCTCACATCTGGTTACAGACATCTTGATAATCTAGATGGTGGATCCAAAGCAGGAACTCCTCTGGACCCCCGGTGTGCTGGCTGTCCCGGCAAAGATGACCAGTCCTTCCCCCTGTACAAACACAGGAGAACTGACCTGCAGTTGCAGTCTTACTGATTCTTTTGCTGTTCCCTTCAAAAGCACAGTTATTTAGCCGCATTGCTTTCACAAAATGTTGTCTCTAGTTTCTGCTTTAAGATCTACCTCCTATAGAAAATGTTCTAGTCCAGTTCTTCACGTGGTTTCCACTATTCTTGACTAGCACTCTTAATAGCCATTTTGACCATCTACAGACTACCTGAAAAAATGCCTGAGTGACCAAAGCTTGCCTGTTCTCTCCAAACACAGAAATTGTTCCCATTAATCCCCTCCCTGTTCTAGAAATCTTCCTCCCCTTTGTGTGCCCACACACAGCGCAGGCTTTGCTGGAACTGCTGCAGTGTGGGGATACGGGCAGAGCAAAGTAATTAAGTATTTAAATCGTATGTACTTTTGAATCTGATTCAGATCTAAACAAGGCTCGTCTGCCAAGGGCTCGTGTTGCATGTGACCTAATAAAAGATGTTACTTCTATCTGTAAAGCTTTCCCTGCCTCAATACGTCTGTATATAAGCACTTGCCACTATTTAGCTTCGAGAACTCTTTCAGTTTACATTTGAAGGCACAAGTTAAAATACAGAGCAATGCGGTGACTGTAATTAATAGCAGCATGGAGAAATAAAAAGGAAAAAGTGTTAGTGGGGTATTGAAGCATAGGATGAGAATGAGAAGCCGATGTGGCCAGCGTTTAATAAGTTAGGGAAGCCTGTATGTGGAGCGTTTCAACTGTGTTGAATCCGGGCCCAGAAAATTAATAATGAAAAATGTGAAGCTATTGCAGAAAGGAAATGATTCAGATCTAGTTTATTGAATTTATCTTCAAGTGTCATCTTTTTGCAGGGGAAAATGACATTGATGTTGATTCTCATGTGACTGTTTTTCTTTCATTTAAACAGATGTGTCCAGAAAGCAGCAGAAATATTCGAGAGGTGCAGTGTGCATCATACAATAACAAGCCATTTATGGGTCGATATTATGAGTGGGAGCCTTTTGCAGAAGGTAAGGGAAGACAACGTGGTTTTGCATTATTGTAGAGGTTGTATTTTGGGAAATCAAATGTGATTTTTACCCAGTGCAAGCCATCAGGCTTAGAATGTGTGAGTCTTGCTCATTTTGCTCTGTTTGTCTGCTGAATTTGTTCATGGGCAGGTATCACAGAATCACAGAACAACCAGGTTGGAAGGGACCCATCGGATCTTCTAGTCCAACCATTCCTATCTAACACTAAACCAAGTCCCTCAAGACCTCATCCACCCGTCCCTTAAACACCTCCAGGGAAGGGGAATCAACCCCCTCCCTGGGCAGCCTATTCCAATGCCCAATGACCCTTTCTGTGAAAAACCTCCTCCTAATCTCCAGCCTAAATCTCCCCTGGCGGAGCTTGAGGCCATTCCCTCTCGTCCTGTCCCCTGTCCCTTGGGAGAAGAGCCCAGCTCCCTCCTCTCTACAACCTCCTTTCAGATACTTGTAGAGAGTAATGAGGTCTCCTCTCAGCCTCCTCTTCTCCAGGATAAACACCCCCAGCTCTCTCAGCCGCTCCTCATAGGGCCTGTTCTCCAGCCCCTTCACCAGCCTCGTCGCTCTTCTCTGGACTTGCTCCAGAGCCTCAACATCCTTCTTGTGCTGAGGGGCCCAGAACTGGACACAGGATTCAAGGAGCGGCCTCACCAGTGCTGAGTCCAGAGGGAGAATCACCTCCCTGACCTGCTGGTCACACCATTTCTGATCCAAGCCAGGATGCCATTGGCCTTCTTGGCCACCTGGGCGCACTGCTGGCTCATGGTCAGTCGGCTGTCGACCAACACCCCCAGGTCCCTCTCCTCTTGGCAGTTTTCCAGCCAGGCTTCTCCCAGTCTGTAGCTCTGCTCAGGGTTGTTGTGCCCCAAGTGCAGGACCCGGCATTTGGCCGTGTTAAACCTCATGCTGTTGGACACTGCCCAGCGGTTCAGCCTGTTTAGGTCCCTTTGCAAAGCCTCCCTACCCTCCAGCAGATCCACACTTGCACACAGCTTTGTGTCATCTGCAAACTTGCTAAGGGAATGATATGTAGGGAATCTTGCACGCTTGCTCAGTGTGCTAGGTGCTCTCTCTGGTTCCTTTAGATCAGCAGCTTTGATCCACAATTTGTTACCCGTCTTTGCAGTTCAGCATGAGCGAGTGCAGGTTCCGGTATGTTCACAACTGCCTCCTGATAGATCTAATAAAGTTTGCTTCTAATGTAGTGGTGCCTCAGTCCTGGTTTTATCTGTTATGGATATAATGAAGACTTGCAGAGCTCTGTATCTTTATCTTAAATTACGAACATTCCGTATGTGCTGTGCTTTTAACTGAGGTGGTTAGGCCTTGTGAAGCTGCCCTAAAGGAAGTTTGAAAGCTGTAGTTTTGGCACTTTGTACCATGCATTTAGGCAGAAAAAAGGCTTGGTACCCCAGCAAGCAGGTGGCTGAAGGCATCTTCTGTAGACAGTGTGACTTCTACAGTGTGGCCACAAAGACTTCGGATGCGTTGACTTCCATGCATCCCTTTTCAAACTGTCATTGATGAGACACAGTGGCTGATGACCCAGCTCAGCCCTCCATCTCCTGGCTGTCTGCACAGCAGCTTTGGCTCATTCTGCCCTGTGGCAGAACAAGTGACTCGGGGATCTAAAACCTGCCACAATAATTTCTTTCTTCCTCCCCTGCATAGCGCAGCTTGCTCCTAATGTTTATATTGGATCAATAAGGGCAACCGAGCTGTAATTTACAGCCTCGTCTTGATGGTGAGTTAAGTGTAATTGTTATTGTTTTTGAAAAAGAACACACATCTTTATTTCTGCCTCGTTCAGATTGGTGCAGCTGCATTTCTGACCTCTGTTTTATCTGCTACTGCTCCAACACAAACTTTTGTCTTTATTAAAAAAGCTGTATTAAAGAGACTATAAACCCTACAAATTGAGAGTATTTAATGAAAAAAAACCTCGTTTGTATTGGCAAACCAATAGCACATAATGACTATAAGGGCAGCATTTGAGGGAAGGGATCCAGTTGTGGTTGAGGGAAAACATCACAGAGACACGGACGTAAAATCTGTAAGGAATTTTCTATCTGCAGAAGCAGCACGTGTTTTAATCGTTCTGATAATTGAACTTGTTAGATTTTGACTCTTTTTCAGCTAACTTCCAGCATGTTTGTTTACCTGCATCGCACCGACACTGGGAATTGTTGCCGTTTCAGGTCTCTGTTGCTTTACATGTGCAGCTGTAGCTGTTGGAGCTTGCGGGACGCTAGCTGACAGAGGCAATAATAGCAATGAGGACGTGGCTAAAGGTTCATCCTAGTGGTGGCTGCACATGTGATGATTTACTTCCCCTTGGTAGAGTCAAGACGTCTTTGGCTTAAAATACTGTATCAGGCCAGACGAGTTTCTAGGAACAGAGCCACGCTTAGATCTTGGAAGCTGTTTAAATAGTTCGTTGCTGGCACATAGTCCCTGGAACGTGAAAGCCTTTGTGAAGAGGCCTCTGCTCCCCACTGTGAGCAGGCAGCGCCTTTCACCTGCACGGGGGCTGCAGGCTCAGCCGCGACAGGGCAGCTCTGGCAGCGAACGGGACCTTGGGAAGGTCCGGCAGGGTTTCTTCTGGCTTCCTCTTACGACTTCTCTTTATTTTTCTGTTTGATCGCCGAGAGGCCAAAGTTGTACAGAGCCTGCACACCACATCGCTTTTTGGAGCAGGGGTTGAGTCAGGCAGAGCTTCAACTGGGATAAAAATTCCTGTAGCTGAGACCTGCAGCAGTATATACGAAATGGCACCGGTGCCATCACTGCTGCATTTTCCTGGGTGGAAAAAGAGGTCCCAGGTCTCCCCCTGCGCTGTTGTGCCTAACCTGACTGCTGATGGACACCATTCAAACTCAGCTGGAGTGAAGGAGGCCGAGAGGAGTGGGTGACGGCACCTGGGCAGGGCAGCTGGGCAACTCCAACTGGCTTCTGTTTATTCCTGTTAACTGGAGGTGTGACTTCAATGCGGAGTAATTAGAGAGTTCACCCTCAGGTATGATTAGTAAGGTGAGCCCTGGTGTGTTTCCTCAGTGCTTGAGATTTCTCGGCCAGAGGAGTGCAGCCCTTGGACAGCAAAGGTAACGTAGTCAAAGTTTGTGAACTCTGGTCCTTCTTGATTTGTAGCTGCCAGCTCCTGGTGGCTCAGGGCCCGCTCTACGGGGCTGCTGTTCTCTTCGCTTTGTGTGCAATACTCAGGCAACCTATTTTTTTCACCCAAAAGACAAGAAGTATCACTGTTTTACTTTCTCCAGTAAGTTACTGTTAGTGAACATGCAGATGTTTTGCGTGTGTAGACAGTATCTCAAGAAATAATCCAACTCTTCTGCAGTTCATCCAGCTGCAAGGTATTATATTCAATGAGGCAGCTGCTTGAAGTCTTCATTTCTCATTGTGCTTCTCTGCTTTTTATTTGTCTCCACCTGTTAGAAATCTCGGTATCTTTCATTCCGTTTCGTGGCTAGCTGTCCTTGAAGCATTGACTTCGCTTGCAATTAAATAGTATTTTCTCTGACAGTTTTCTTTTGCGTTATTCCTGTTTTATGTGAAAGGCTGTGGCAGGATAGATTCATCAAGGAGGCGGCAGACAGAGTTTTGAGAGGTTTGAAATGTAACAAGTAGATGGTGTTTGCATTTCTTAATTAGCTACAGCTCAAATAGTGCACAAGTCTTGAACAATAAGTAAAGACAGAAGATAGCTAATAACAGAATATGCATTCTTACATTTCCTCACAAAACCAAGAGGGTTATTGCCCCCAGATTTTCCTTGTTTATAATATGTGTGTAGGAAAAACCCCACTGTCTAGGAGATGGTCTCAGTCCCTTCCTGCAAACAAAAGTTTAAGTCTGTGCCTATTAATTAAAATAAGTGTTAAACAGCTACACTGATCTAATTCCCTTCTCCATGCTGTTTGCATGTACCTTTCACCTGGAATTTTTCTTCAGAGTTACGATCTAGCGTAAGCGGAGATTTAGGAAATAAATTTGGAAAAAAAGCAATGAAAATTTTGTCCTGTTTTGTATTTTATGAGAACCGGTGGCTTCAGGTCCTCAATTACCGCGTGAAGAATACTCTAGTTCGCTTTGCTCGGCCTTTGCTGTTGTCTGTTGGGCTGCTTTTAAATGTCATCAGTTTTTAGGTATTTCAGGAGCTGTTACTTAGCGAATGAGTAACATTAAACTGAACAGTAAGCCAGTAGCGGATTAGTATAATATAAAACATCCTGAAATGTATGCCTGAAATTATTGACAGGAGCTTAAGCACTACGGGCATGGCATTCCTCTTGAATTCTGATGGAATATGAGCTCTGGTTTCCTCTCGACTTGTTAGAAATCCAAGACAGTCAATTATCCATTTTTCACACACTACTGCAAATACTTAATTTTTAAGTGAAATTTCTTTGAAACGTCACTCCCTTATGAGACTGAAATTTACTCAAACGCGGTAGAACAAGAAGTGAATTTAGATTATTTCTTCTCTTTCTTTATTCGTGATTTGGATCACAAGGAAAAGCAGATGGAAGCTTGGAAAGCTTTAAAAATATGGCAGTGCTGAAGTATCCGAGGCATTTCTTTGACTTCATCAATAAATCTGCTTCCTGAACATCTGTTGCGTTGAGTTTGACCTGGAAATTGTAAATATCCTGTGTATTACTGAAATATGTAACTACTTCTATGGGAAGCTTTCATGGAAAAATATGCTTAGATATTTAAATATGTGGAAACCTAATGCTTCCGTATGGCAACTCACCTTTTATAGTTATCCTTCCTATATAATTTTATTAATATAGGTGTTTTGGCTTGCGTTTTTAAGAAACTCGGTGATATCAGAGCCTGATCTTTACCTGGGATTCTTGTGCTATGCTACAATTCCAATAACAATCTACAGGTACTTTGAACTATAAGTAAAGGTTCTAAGTAGGGACTGTCCTCTGATGTATGAAATTACCCATTTCTCAGTCATAGGTCACGTTGGAATGGTTCTTGTTCGTTGTTCATACCTCAATTTCCCCACTTTTCTACCTGCTATTTGGAGGGGAAAGTGGTTTGAGAGGGATGAGAGCGAAAAGACGTGGGTTTAGAGATGATTTTAAACACTTCCTTCTGTGCAGTGTGGGTTAGTTAACCTGGAAAAATTCCTGGTGACTATTTTTTTGTGTTTGCAAAGGAAAGAACAGTGGAGGCAATAACTATAGAAGGGATTCTAATACATACAGAGTCTCCATCTGCTTTGAGAGGCTGATTTCTGCTGAGTATTTTTCATTATGCGGAAAGAATTGCATATTAAGATACTTCTAATTTACGGTTTGTTCATTTTGAGCCTGTTCCAGTATCAGCTGATGCAGAAGGAAAGATAACAGTCACTTCAGGGGGAGTCAGATTGAATCTAAACATTTATGTTCACAGTTGCCATTTGCGTCCTCAAAACTTGCTTATGCACACGCTCAGCAGTAGAGCTGGAACTTCTGCTTTCTGCAATATTTAGCTGCAAAATTCTCTTTTCTTAGTGTAATTAGACATTAACATCTACATATACTGAGAAGGTAGATACTCATGTTCAGATTCCAGTGAAATTTGTGGATTTTACCTGATTAGCTTTATGAATATTTTGGTGATTGACGGTTAAGCATGATGTAGGGCACTTGAAACATAAGCAGTTTTTGCCTGAAGTAGAAACTCTAAGCTGTGTCAAGTAAAGCTTAGATTTCTTTATCCCCTAGAATTTCAAAGGATCGTAGAGTTTACAACTCTCATTGATGTAGCTTTTTGCTGGAAAAATTAGATTATTTATTAATAAAAGTGTGAGCGCTTGTGCTGCACATGATTATTTAAATATTGGGATTGCTTATTCTGTTTATGTTTTGAATGGAGGTCTTGGTAGTGCTGAGTGTTATGAAGGGAATTAAAAAGGTTTTGCCAACTTAGGCAGCATAAGAATAGTTGAACTGGCATTTATATATGCTTGATATTCCTTCTTGTTATGATGAATTACTGTTTTCGAAGCAAGGAAAATCTTACCCCCTGCGAAAGAAAAGCTTATAATATGGATGAACATCAGAAGAAAGAGATTCCCAGTGGTAGTATATAAAATGAAAAGCAGAACTGGCTTCTATTATGCTCTGTTTCCGTTAGACAGCTTGGAAGTTTTATAAGCACGGCGCATAATAAATATCTGAGCCACAGTTTGAGGCCTTTTACAAAGGAGAGACAGTTCGTGCTAATGTTCTTCCGGATCCATATTCCCTTCTGTACCCAGATAGATACAAATCTCTGGCATTTATCCCCAGTGTCAACTTGTGAATTTGTTAATTTGCTTTCTCTATTACACTGTGTGGCTCTGGATTCAAATCCAAACACCACAAGTTTAAAACTAGGTTTGAAAGAGCCAGAGAAACTGTGCATTAAATTTGTCATGTATCGGTAGAGAGAGGAGATCTGCTTCTGAATAATTTTGCTCCGAGGCCTAAAAATGCTGAAGTGCAACTCACCGTGGCTGGTTCTGCTGAAATGGTGCAGTGATCCCTCTGGAGGGAGATCACAGAGAGCCAACTGTGTGGATATCAAGAAGAAAAACAGAACCAGACCTCAAAAAGTTGAGCCTGATCTTTTTTCTTTTTTTTCTTTTTTTTCCTTTTTTTTCAAAGACAGTAATACGAGTCTGGTGACATCATCAGATCTGAAAAGTAATATAGACTTTTACTGTACTTTCTTTTTTCATTGCTCCAATGTAAACGTAACCCAGTGTATGTAAAATGCATTATAGCAAATCCTCAAGCAATTTCCTTCATTGTAACAAATACTGTATCTCATTAGAGCAAAACAAGCCTCCAGTTATGTTGCAGAACATCTGCTTAACAATTTCAAGTTCCTCCAACGGTGCTGCCAAAGCAGCTAAAAAGTCAGCATCTAGTCCATTACTTTGATCAACTGAGGTAATCGAATTATAAATAATGCAGCAAGTGCCGGTCTGGTGGCTGAGGGAGCTGTGCTCAGGTGACTGCGATGGTGCTGTGGCCCAGAGCACTGGAGCTGCCATGCTGGGCTGCCATGCAGAACTAGATTTCTGGCTTGCGTAGCTTTCCCATCTACCAGTGAAAAAGTATATCATTCTATCTCCAGATAATGACTCTAAAATTCTGTTTAAAATGCCTTTTTTTAAATACTCCTTCTGTAATGCACACGGAGTGCTTCAGCGGTACTGACGAGAGCTAAAGGATCTGTAAGCAACCACCAGCAAAACATTTCTTCTTAACATCTAATCTAAATCAAGTCCAAGAGAAGATGTAATTTTTCACGAAATGCAAGATTTGGAAACAGTGGTGAAGAAGCAAATTGAATGAGTTTGCTGGATTTGTAACCACATTGAGAAATACTTTGAAAATATATAAAATTTATGTTTGCGGGACCAGGACCTTTTCTTCTCCTGTGCTTGAATACCAGCAAATCATTGCTTCTGTTTCCAAAAGCAGTGTGTAGTCTCTCTATGGTTGGACTTAATGATCGAATTATTTTTCTTTCTTTCATCATTTATGAAAGGAAGATCTGCTGTAAACCTTGCAGAAAATTCTGGCTTTCTCTAGTGCCTGTTGAGAGGCTTTCAGTGCTGGTTTTCTAGCACCATGGTTAGAGCTGTTACTGGATTGCAGTCTGGATTGCTTTTTGCTTGATTTATGGATTTTTTTTTCCTCCTCCTTCTCCCTCACTTATCCTTATTTTATAGTTACAATGCCTCGCTCTTCTCTATTTCAACTACAAAGGCAGCTCCTGGGGCTGTTGTGTGCTCATTCACAGAGGTGAAGCAGGCAGGGCCAGCCCAGCTCCAGTGCATTTCACTATTATCTGGGTTAGAAATTCTATAGAAAGTGATAACATCTCTTCTCAGATTTTATAAGGGGAACGAAAAATGGCTGTGTAAGGTATTAGCAGTTTGTCTTCGGTTTTAGAATCCTGTTCACGTGCAGAGTGCTGTCAGGGATGGAGAATTCATCAGTAAATATGCTCAGTGCGAGTCCTGCCTGGCTGAGACAGAGGAAATACGATCCTGTGCTCTGAACGGGAAAGCACGCCTGCTCTTACTGTAGAGCTCAGGGTGAGATTGAAATGTCCACTAAGCATTTAGCATTATCTTTTAGGAGATTTGGGGGGTTGGAATGGTCTTTTAACGAGGATTGCTTTTCCCCTTTTCCCTTATACGCTTTTCCCCTTTTCCCTTATACGCGTTTCCCCTTTTCCCTTATACACTTAACACTGTTCTGTAAAGGCAGATCTGGCTCATCCAGTAGCAGCATTAATTCCGTGTCTTTACCACTACTGTCAGAGTCAACAGAAATCACCTGAGTTCTCAAGGACAACACGTTCGTGGTTTCCAAATGAAGTAGTAGGAACGGTGGGCTGGCATTGAAGAACTGCAAAATTCAATTTGGCATAAATGGAGTGGAAAAATCGGTAACTTTTCCTTACTCGGGAGTCTTAAAATCCCAAGCTAATAACACACTGATAACGTACAATTCAGGTCCAGCAGCTTCTAGTAATCAGAATCATAACAAACAATATGGTGTAAACATTCGAACTGGACATTTTTTTTTTCAGTTTTATGATGATGTCTTTTCAAATATATTTAATTGAAATGTAGGTAACAATTGTGGGTTATGTGAAAGACTGACCTCTTGTGCTTGTAATGCCTGGTTACAGTCTGTACCACAGGGAAGGCTGCAAGAACCTCAAACTTGGCTGAAAGAAAGGAGAACCGATTTATCCATGAAGGGAAGATGAATTCACTAAGAGAACCGCAGGCTAGCATCTGATTTTATTTTACAGGTGCAAGTCAGTTCCAACTCCTAAATTCAGTGGATTTAGCTACTGTAGAGAAAGAGTTGTAAGATCCAAATGAGAACTTACTCAGAACTGTGAGGATGCCGTATCTTCTTCCTGACAGATGCACTGATGCTCTGTTTCTGTCTTTATAAAGGAAAGATGTCTTCTGAGTGCATAATGAGGAACCCAGGCAGAGGGTTGCATGATTCTTTGTCCAAATTGGGATTGTGAGCCTGCAGTGTCAGAGTTTAGTTTGCCCTGAAGTTATGCAATACACATTATTTCTTTTTCCTCTCTAGGAATGTAATTATTTGGAAGAAGTATATAATATGCCTCCTTATATATATAAACAGAGAATCAGTTTAAAGAAAAAGAGAAAAGAAAAAAGTTGAAGGCAGTCCATGGGCTTTGAGAGAGAAGAAAATAGGAAAAGAAGTCAGACTTAATGCCCACAAGTGCCCTCGTGTTGCTCTAGAGATGAACAGCCACTCAGCAATATAAGAAGCAACACCCATAAAAGCATTTTTGTGTGGTGAGCTGAGTGTACAAATTGAATGAAATCAGTAAGAATCTGTGGAAACAATCTTAGGTAAGCTGCTGAATGACATGAGGTAGAACGTTCAGGAGGAGCAGAGATGTGTCTGTAGGGGCTCTTTGGGATGCAGCCTGTCATGAGGAGATTGAGCATCCCGTGCTGGAGAGGGCTCCGCTCCTTACCCAGAGCGCGGTGGAAGCGCTGGCGCTGTTGGGCCGGCGTGAGCTCATGAGCTGGAAGGCTGCCCTGCTGCCTCTGAGGGTGGAGGAGCTATGCAAACTATTTAGAGTATGTGTCGATGCATGTCCTGTAGATCGGGCTCTGTGTACTGCAGAAAGGAAAAGTAGAGAATTGCTTTTCAGAACAACAAAAAAAATATTTAGGGGTTTTTTTTTCAGGGTCAAGGTTTTCTTCTTCAAGCTTCTTTCACTCCACCCTCAGTCACACGGAGAGTTCTTTTACAATATACATAATCAAACGAAAGCCTTGAAAAACATGAACACTGCACTGACATTGTGAAGCCTCAAAGATCACATTTTGGGGAGGGATTGTTGTTCATTCCCTAAATTTTTGGCCTTTAATGGAGCTACTTGTAAAAAATGCTGTCTCTGCGCACATGACAATCAAAAATTTATTTTAAAAACAGAACTAGAGATTGTCATCTCTTTATCTGTGGCTTTAAGAAAACTACCAAATATTGTGACATTTGAGATAAAGTCTGAACACACAGCTGGGACCTGAAACTGGAGCAGCAAACTCCTGCCTGGTACTGAAAGCCATATTGCTGATAAAACCCGTAGGTGTTAGAACATATGTGATACTCAGCGGACATGTTTCTGACTTACTGTCTGGCTGGACTGGGGGTGCAGTTCTCTCAGTCAGTCTGATGTGTGGTTTAAGAAACTTTAGAATGGATTTTGTTGCCTTCTTTTGGGCACTTAACGTAAAACCAGGAGTTTTGACTGTATTACTGTTTAGTCATCTGTGGTATGTTACATGGAACTGTCACAGATCCTGTGATATGAATGTGGTAGTACAACACTTGCAAGTTTTTTTGGAGAGGTCTCAGGACAAGGTGGCGTGTTCGTTGATACGTAGGGTAAGATTTTCCTGCTCATAAAGGGAGATCTGAAAGAAAGCACGAGCTGCTTGCAAGTGGAGTCTTTGGACAGAATCATAGAACAACCAGGTTGGAAGAGACCCACTGAATCACCCAGTCCAACCATTCCTATCAAATGAAATGAAGGTTGCTACCTGCAGTTATAAGCCACAGAACTTGAGGTCAGAAGGGACCTCTGGAGACCATCTGGTCCACCTCCAGGTGGAGTCAGTACAGCAGGCTGCCCAGGACCACGTCCAGTCAGGTTCTGAAATAAGATTCCTGAAATAACAGATCCATTGCAGAATAGAGCCATAGCTTATTTCCAACAAGAGAAGTGGGTGATCTTACTTTGCAAATAAAGCTGATGTAGCAGAGTGCTTGCAAAGTAGCTCTCGCGCTCGAACAATTACTTGTTAAAGTCATTTTCATAAGAAACTTTATTAGCGATGCGTGCCTGAGTAGCAAATATGAATTGCCACTAAACACCTTAACGGCCCCGCTGGGCACATGCACACGCTAAATCATTACCCAGCCAATTAGACAGCCAGCTCTGTCCCAAGCTGCACATTCAGAGCCTGAGTAAGTTTTAAACAGAGATCTTATATCCATCAGCTGATGTAACTGTGCAGTCCCCACGGGCAGCATATGTAGAAGTTTGGTGTTTCCAGTCTCAGGGGCATCAGGAATATTTTCCCTTAAGTTTAACTTTTGATTTGTGTGATTTGGCTTTTTCTAGCAAAGTCCTTACCTCATCACTGATCCCTTATGACTTTCCATGTTGAGCTGATTATTTTTTTAGGAGTTTATAGAGGCGAGTTTATAATTTTCTGTAAGTACTAAAGGCCTCAAATCTTCTATTCACAGCTTGTGCATCTAAAATCCTTTTGATACCAGCTGTTTAATCAAATCTGTGTCTTAAGACCATTTTAATGAAAGCAGTGATATGCTGTGTAATAGAAGTTTTTACGTATATGTGGAGGTGTAGGGAATCTACCATTAGAAATTATCAAATTACATTTTTTTTCACTTTCTTTTCCTTTTCACATGGTTTATTTTGCAAAGAGCACTGGTGATGGTTCCAATCATTTGGAAAAAATTGTGCTACAGCAGCAGCAGTACCTGGAGTTCTCGTTTTAACAGGTTTACACGTTTCAGTATTAGTGCTTTTTAAGCAAAGTATTTAGCACTTCTGGTTTCTGAGCCCAGTAGAGCCTGTTGGCCCTTCTCCCTAAGGCAGGAGGAGCTGACACCACTCCTGGAGTCTGCAGCCCCTCTTCTGCGGAGCTGAATTTATTACTTGGACACAAGACTCACTCTGTAGCCTACCAAAGGAATCAAGAGGCTCCCTGCAGATTCACTCCTCCTTAGGTAGGAATAATCTGGCTCCCTCCCAGTCATGTCTTGATAATTGATCCCTCTGCCTTTTTCTTAGAAAAGCAGCCACCACTTCGCTGGGCAACCTGCTCCAGTGCTCCCAACCCTCATTGTGAAGAAATTCCTCTTTATGTCTAGTCTAAATCTGCCTCTCTAGTTTATAGCCATCCTCATCCTATCGCTTCATCCCTTTGTAAGGCAGAGAGGTGCTAGGGAGAAGGAGACATTCAGTCTGTGTCCCACTGAGGAGCTGATCTAGTCCTTGTGGGAGAAGGATTCCTGTGGAGTCGCTATGAATTGCGTCAAGATCAGTATTTCATGACGGCTTATCCCTTGGGAATATAGTCTGGTTTCGGGTTGCCCTGGGAAATGGGAGCTCAGCGGTGTAGTCAGCCCTGAACCTGTGATGCCTGAAAGTAGTTCTGTGCAGTGTGACTAAGTATCTCCAACATAGGTACAAATATTTCCCTTTTTTTTTGCTTATCAAGCCAATGAAAGTCTTGTCCATCCTTTGGAATGTAAGAAAAATGCTGCCTATCAGTATCTTGGTGGATGGAGAGTGCTACATTTTGTTTCCTGTGAGTAAGAAAAGATAATGCTGTATGTCCTGCTGGATCTTTTTAACCCTTCCCTTTACATTGATGTGATGACCGTTCTCAGGAATTCTGATGGTATCTACGTGACTACATGAGTTTAAGTTACTGAGCACATGGAACCTCTGCTGAATATGATTTTGCTTTAGATCTAGAGAGCAGAAATTTTAATAACTTTAATACTTCTAATAAATTACAAGCTGAAATGGCTAGTTTACGTCATAGAAAGATGGGAATCGCTCATTGCTGCCTCATCCAAGAGTTGCCTCACTTGTTCTGAATTTGGAAATATTTCCAGTTGGCTGGAAATGCTTTCTGAATTGCTTGGTTACCCGTGCTCATTTCTGCGTCGAAGGCCAGATCAGGATTCGTGCAATTCTAAGACTCTAGTATTTTTCTGCAAAGTAGGTGCCTGTCAGTGAGGTTTGCTCTCTGCTGCCTTTGGTTTGTTGTTGAGGTGCTGCGTGTTTCCTTGTGTGTCCATGTATTTCCTTTGAAAGAATTGGTTCAAAGAGTAAAAACTTCTGCAAAACAAATAACCTGCACACAAGAGGTGATGGGTTCACAGTCTGAGAATGTGAGCTGCAAGCAGTAACCATGTTGTGGAGTGTCCGTCTTGTCAATAAGTGCTTTGGAAGTCTTTTAACATAGGTGTCCTTTCAAAGGCCACATAAAATAGGTAAATTATAAGCAGAGGTTATAGCCCCTCTCGTTTCTGGTGTAGAAGTTGGCTGCTAATCCCAGCTGAGCCTTCCACACTCATAGAATCATAGTAATTTATATTGGAAAAGGCCTTTAAGGTCAAAGTCCAAATCAAACTAGTCCAGAAATACAGAAACCAAATACATTCAGTGCAACCAAAAAAAAAAAAAAAGAAATTGACTGGTGCAGAAAGCAGTTTCCACTCAGACTTTCGAAGGCTGTTGCAAAGGGGAAGCTCTTAAGGAAAATAAACTAGATAAATACTCAAGGATATGGGTATGCACACTCAAAGATATGCAGTAATTATTAATATTGAGAAATACAACTAAAGAAAAAAAGAGTCACTGAGCCACATATTGTTTTCAGGCTGTAGAAAAATCAATGAAGTGATGTAAAACAGAAGACTAGGGGAGATATTGAGCAAGTTTTCAGGCAGGAAGATTTACCTTTGCCATGTGATTCAGCATAAAGAACTGCAGGAAGATGAGGGAGTGAAGTCAGACCTGTAATCCTTATGGGGCCATTTGCTCCCTGTGTGGTCCTGGACAATCAGCATCACCTCTGTGAGCTTCAGTAGTGAAGTTACTTACAGCATCTTTTAACCCTCTGACTTATATTTAATATACAGGGTTGATTAGGAGCTGTGATCTGATCTGCCCACACCTTTTGCTTTCAAGTTGTGGAACCAGCTTCTCAACTTTTGCTGAAACACTTCAGATCTTCGGTGTAAATAGTTAGGATTTATACTTGTGTATCACAAAACCAAATCTGATCTCATTGTGGATTTTTCCATTTCCTGAACTTTTGTGTGATGACAGTCTTAATTATTTCCAGAAGTAATTAATTTAAGTGATGCAGATTAAGCTGCCTGCATTATGCTGTCAAGTATTGTTCTATTGACAGTTGTGAAAACATACAATTTTAATGTATAATATATTTAGATTATTATGAAAATTTACTGTCCTTGTTTGTCTACACAAAAGTAAGTGAGAGAAATAAGAGATCGGTAGCTATAAATAAGCCAATAGCAATTTCTTAATGGGAATGACAGGCACTGTTTACGCTTTCTGTTTGTTCCCAGGCAGATCTAATGCTCCATGTCCGTCTGCGTCTCCTCCTCATTTTCCTAGTTCAAGCACTCTTTGCAGCAGAGTCTGGGACCTGAAACTGGGCTGGGAAAGCGGCTGTTTCTCTTCCTAATGACATCAAATGATTCTGTAAAACTCCGCGTTAGAACAAAAATATTCAGCCGCGCACTGAAATGTGTTACGGCAGCAGCATCCCAGCACCCCGGGGCGGGGGCTTTCGAGCTTTCTTTGCCGTCTATGGATGCTCAGATGGTTGGCAAGGAACTCCCCGAAAACTCGGCAATGGGACTGCTGGTAATTGTGGTTGGAGTGCATAAATCCCCCCAGAAAGCTCTAGCTGGCTGAAAGCTGCCGGGTCTGCATTTCAAACAGTGACACAGAAGTTGCCGGCGGGAGGCAGGTGGTGTGGAAGCGTTGGGCAGCTGCCACGGTTGGCGTGTCTCCTCTCCATCCAGTGCCGGCAGCATTGGAGCACCAGGGGTGGCTGTTGGGACGGCAACCACTTCACTCAGCTGCTAGCACCTGTGGGAGGGAGTAGAGGACCACAGGCAGCTATTTCAGTGTTTTCATCCTTGTGGTTTAAGTTTTCTATAACTCCTGTACGAAACCAGACTTTCTAAGCTCTAGCAAGGTTCTGGTTTTGCACACTTTGGTGATAGGATGAGAGGAAACGGCCTCAGGTTGCATCAGGGGAAGTTCACATTGGACATTAGGAAAAATTTCTTCACTGAAAGAGTTATCAGGTACTGGCAGAGGCAGCCCAGGGAGGTCATTGACTCACCATCACTGACTGTATTTTAAAGGTGGGTAGATGAAATGTTCAGGGATCTGGTTTAGTAGTGGACAGGTATGGCTGGACTCCATCTCCAAGGTCTGTTCCAACTAAAAGATTCTATGACTCTGTGAAAACTGTGCTATAACATAGTGTAGATGACAAAGCCCTGGGACCAGGCAAGCTTCAGAAGACAAGGATGGAGAAGTGCTGAGGAACAATGTAGGATCTGCTTTAGATCCTGTGCCAACTCCAGTGCTCCTTACTCGTGTCAAATGATTTCAATTAGTTGGCCTTCAGGTTCTTCTGTTTAATTTCCGTAGGAGCGTTTTCCCCAAGTAAGGACTGCATGATTTGATTTCCTTCACCGCTGATTTCTCCTTTTAATCAGCCTGATTGTCACCCATCAGTTTGGGAGGGACTTGGAAGGAATGCTCTTATCTCTCATTGTTGTTGGATATAGTCAGATGAAGACCCTGAATATAAACAGATGTCCATTTTAAAAAAGTCAGCATATTGCTGAAATTTAATATTTTTGTTAGCGTCACTGACAAATTTTATTGCAGAACATTCAATCTCTGGTTTGTGTTCAAGCAATATTAAGAAATTGTTGCTGCGCTGAAATTTGGAGAGCTTTCAATACAATCATTCTGTAGAATTTATTTATTTATCTATTTAGTATTCTGACTGGCAGAAAGTGGAATTACAGAGTTCCTTTGGCTACTGCTACTTACCTTGGGGAATGGGGTGGGGTGAGTGAGCCCTGGTTTATCTTCCCCTTTCCTGTTGTGCAGAGGAGGAGGTGGCTGTGCCTAACCCTCTGCTCCTCTGCAGGGAATCTGGGTAGGAAGCAAGAGAGTTTAATTCAGGCCTTTTAAACATAACCAAGGGACTTGGTTAGTGAGGGTGGTGGCCAGATGAAGTGCCTTGGCAATGCAAGGGGACTGGGTTCCTACCCAGAGCAGGAGCACAGAGAAAAATGAACCATGAAGAAATACTGAATTCTCCCAGTTGTTTTACAGGTTCGCTAAATACTGGTTCAGCAAACCGATATTTAAATACTAGAAGCATGTATGAATCTGTGTAAGTCCAAACCAGCATGTTTGGTTTCGTGTACGTGTATCAGTTTGCTGAGGGGTTTATCCACCATGATGGAGTCTGAATAGCTCTTTTTAAAATCAGTGGTAGTTACCTAGAAAAATATTTCCAATCCTTTCTTTAGCATTTTTTTTTTTGCGTTTTAAAGAGAAAATTAAAACTTTTCCAAGTGATAACAGCTAAGTGGGAAAGTTTGACGATAAAATGCCAAAGGTCCTATTTCCTGGGGACTGCAGCTTTGGCTGCATAAATTGTCATTTGGCAAGATGGAAAATTCTTATGGTTAACTAGGTTGACACATTTAGCCCTTCTGTGACTCAGGTTCTGTTTTCATTTGGGGTGGGAGCTGGGAGCTTGGAGACGATGCAGTATATGCAAGAAGAAGATGAGCTTACTAAATTAAAAGCTTCAGTTTTCTTTGCTAGAATAAAACGTCTTCGTTATACTAGGATAAAACAGTGCACATTAGTCATTGGGAAATTAAAGAAGATATTTGAAAAATGTTTGGTCTGTTCTATGAAAATCAGTTTAGAAGTCATCAGTGGATCAAGTCTCCATGGGGTTTTGCAGGAACACTGGCTGAAATCCAGTTTAAAATTAGGCCAGATTACACTTGCAATAGTATCCAATCTGTGGGGTTAGTTTTTCCTGCCTAAACCAGCTGCAGATAGATTGATGCTGTGTCTGCTGCATGAAGATGAAGATTTGTGTGCACTGCTCCTTCTCAGGAATTCTTGCTTTTAAAAGCTACCCCCGGTTTGGAGACTCAGACGCCAATTTTGTAATACTTTCTCAATCCAAATACTGTTCCATCCGGAACATAAATCTGCTCTGTTCACCATGGTGTCTTTTCAGATATGAAGCTAGAGAGTGTTAGGGAGCAGGAGACTCGACCTCTCTGGATACTCATTTGGCTCTTGTCACAGTATGATACGAACATCTCGGCAGTTCTAGGAATACTTCTCTGGGACGGGAAGTTTTATCCTGGTTTTGTGGTTTCTAATTCATAGACTGTTCCTGGTTACTATTTTGTCCAATGCAATAAAGAAAGTCTTAGCTGTGGCAGGATCTAATATGAAGCATCCTGTCTGAAATGCTGTTTTGTCTGTATCCGTTGTCCTTGATGCTCTTAAAGGAGAAACTAAGCATCGTGATTAATTTAATACTTTCAACTATAAATGAGGTTTTGGTCCAAATGCTGATGAGAGTTTCGTCTATATTGTAAAATGCAGCTAAATGTTTACTGATTTGCATCCAATCTTAGAATCATAGAACAACCAGGTTGGAAGAGACACACCAGGTCATCAAGTCCAATCATCTTCTACCGTTTCTGATTTTTTCTTGGAGTTTATATATAGCAAAGCCTGTCTGTAGGCCCTGCCATCTGCACTCTCATCATCTCTTTCAAAACCAATCTGATTGGTCTCGGTTGCTGTGAATCAGCTTGTTACTATGAAGTCTTATTTATTTTTGGAAGCTGCAAGGTTCCTAGGTAGGACTCTCCTGTGCTGAGCAGGTGTCCAGGAATTGAAACCTGGCTACAGCTCACCAATATACAGAACTGAGCTGATAGAAGAACACCAGGGCTTGTATTGCTGTTTCTCTATCCCATGGAACAAGCTGCGCTGCTCTGCATTATTTACTTACTGCCATAACTCAAAGCTTGGAAGGTGCTCTAATCGGAATAAGGGCTGTTGCCATAATGAAAGAAGCAAACCAGGTTTCCTAATGTGCATCTAGGGCAGTGCAGATTTCTGAATTGGGTCCTCATGTGCACTGTAAATGAGCTGATGTGAAATATCTTGCAGTCTGTCTGTGGCAGATATCTGTCTACACTAATTCCCAGTTGTAACTAGTACATCTTCCTATTTAGTGTAGGCCACAGTCAAGGAAAATCACTCCATATGTCTTGAATTCTCTTGTGTCTTCACTGGAGCTCTCTGGAGCATGCTATTCATTTCATGTATGGGCTTGTTCTACACTTGTGTATAAACTGATCAGTATAGAGACAATAAGCTCTGCAATAGCTGACGTGTTGGCATACGTAGGGTTTAGCGAGCACAAGCACTCAGTGGGGGCAAGATCTCATAGTGTATTGTAGCACAAGCTCACTGGTACCGTAGGGAGCTGCAAAATTCAAAATATTTATTTCATAAGTAATCTCAGAATCTATCTGAACGGGTAATTCATTTGGCAACATTTCTTGTCCAGTAATTATAAATTCTAGAAGAACAGCAGCTTATGCAACTTGAGAGCTGCTCTGGTTTCCATTAGAGGCACAGTCATTGCACCAGACACAGTTTTGCTGTTCCCTTGCTGGGACAGGGTAGTGCCAGTTCATGCCCTTGCTCCTGTTTCACTGCAGAGTATTTTAGAATTTAGGGGAATGTGAAATAAAAGAGAGTATTGAGTGAGGAGAGAAATTTAAATGCTTTTATTAGTTTGAGTATTGAATAACAGTGCAAAACTCTCCTGTGTTTCTTGTTAAGGGCAGCAGTGGATACTTTTTTCCCCTTTATCCTTGATTACTCACTGTGGATTGGTCATCACGTTGAGGAGGCTGCTAACAGGACTTAACCAGTTTGTTTTCACCCAGAAGAGGAGGCAGTAATTCAGGAAGGGGGAGGGTGAGCTGCTGAAAGCTTGTACAAATGCATAGTTTCTAAGCGTTTGAGCCAGTACAGAAAAGTTTCAATGGAAAATGGATAATGGTTAACGTTAGCTCTTGTACAGCTGCTTTTTGGCTAAAAGAGAGGTAATTTGTATTTAAATGTGAGTATGATTCATTGTTTTTCACAGCAGTGCTCTGCTGAAATTTCTCCTTCTTTCCCTCGCAGATTCTTTACAGTTAGTACAGCTCCCTCTGCTATTTCAGCACAGCTTTTTTTCTTCCATAAGGTCTGTACCAGGTGAACCTTAAATTAGAAACTGCACTCGCCGGTTTTGGATAATATTTGTGAATCGCTCACATACTTGAGTGCAGCTTTGCTGCCAAACTTGAAAGGATTGCTGCTTTGCTCTGCGCGTTGACTCCAGCTTGAGGTAGGGCTGAGGAGGGCAGCTTTAGCAAATTCAAGGGAGCTGTATCGCTGCCTGTCTTTATTCTGTGCTGTGTTGACAAGCATTAATTGATAGAGACATTTAAAAATTACTTACGCTCTTAAGCATTTATTCCATCTCCCCCCTCATTGCTTTGGGAAGAGTGAATCTAAGCAGGCTCAACATGGTTTATTAACTTAACTTTCTTGCGGGTTGGAAATACTTTTGCAATGTCCCACCTCTCCACTCTAATTCTGTATTGTTATGTGTCTAGTTCCTAGAATCATCACCAGGTTGGAAGAGACCCACTGGATCATCGAGTCCAACCATTCCCAAAAAAGTTGCATGGACACAAAGCAATAGGTTAACTTATCTCACATTCGTTGTAAGATAGTCATGAATTGTGGCTTTAACACCGAAAATTTACATTTCACAGAGAAACTTTATTGTTTCAGATCATCAAATTAGTTATCATAGAATCATAGAACTACCAGGTTGGAAGAGACCCACCGGATCATCGAGTCCAACCGTTCCTATCAAATTAGTTAGGATACTTTCACACAAGGGTAACTGTTGTCTGCTGTGGTATGGAAATGGAAAAGTGAAGCTTTGAGCAAACATGCTCTTTATCGCTCTGATATGATGGTAACGATTGTTATCCTTCAGGAGAAGGATTTTCTAGTTTGGAATGAGGCATTTAACTAGCAGGTGATCATCCTAATACCTTCATTATTAGAGATTCATGGTTTGACCTCCTGCACCCTTTTAAGGCTTTTATGCGGAGAGGCTCAAGGGGCAAATCGAGGGTTGATACAGACCGTGGTGTTTCAGACTGTGCTTGATGCTCTGAAGTAGTTGCAGCATTTTACGTTATTTTAAGAATAATTGTCTTATAAACCAAGAAAATTAGATCAAGTAACGTTTAAATCAATAGCCTGAAACTGAAGTATGTATGTTTGATGTTATCTAGGCATTTGATGCAGCGCTTATTGTGTGGCTTGGTTTTGGCATAACGGTGATATTTCCAGGAAAATTTTTAAATACGAGTGCTTAGAACGCTCCTCCTCCGTCAGGCTCACAGCTGTACGCTGAGCGAGCTGAAGATGCTTTTCATATAGGATTTTGGTGATGGAAAGCTATGTATTTTAATTACACTTTCTGCAGTCCAGAGCTAGGGGTAGGATTTGCAAGACTGCAAAATTTCACGGTTTACTGCCCTCCAGAGACAAAAGCAGACCTATCAGAAATATTTTTACCATTAAGGGCTAGTACTCCTTGGTGCAGTTCTCCGGGCCAGAGTCCAGCCAGGTGCAAGGAAATCATCAGCTCTTTCCATCTCTCTCAGAAAAGAGAGGGAGACTATAGGGGAGGAAGTTGCCACATGCTTTGTTTAGAGTATCCCGTTCTGTTCGTTGCATGGAATGAGAATCTAGCAAAATTTGTAGGAAGAAGGGCCCATCCCACTGGAAGACACTCTGGTGCCGTGCTGGGAGGCGAGGGGCGTGGGTGAGTGCAGATGAGTACAGAGAGATAGACCCAACTTTGTGGGGCAAAACACTCACTGAAAATTGTTTTATCAGATGCCCTAGTTTTCCCCTTGGCTGAGAGAGGTACAGGAGGTGAGGAGAGAACCTAATCTTTGTTATTTTGAGGTCCCGTGGCTAAGAGCTTAGGGGCTGGAAGTGCTCGGGTCAGAGCCATTAGAGACCAGCTTCCAGCATCAGGGAGAAAACTGCCTTTCAATTAGATATTCCTAGGTCCAAGCTCACTGAGCGGGTACCTTTCAGTTTTCTGCAGGGCTCTTAACATCCGCCTGTCAAAACGTGACGTGAAAACAAAAGAAAAATTAGAAGCAAAGTTTCTAAGAAATCTTGAGGCTCAGAAATGATAACCTTTTATATAAGAATAGTGTGAAAAACAGATGTAATGTGAAACCAGTTCTCCCAACACTGAATGTTTAGGATTTTATCTGCTACCAGAAGGAAAGCAGCTTTCAGATTAACTGACTGAGCTGCAGGTCACTGGCATCGTAGTCAAAACACTGTTCTAACGAATAGTCATTGTTTTAACTAATACGAGAATGTAGGAAATAAATGTTTTAGATGAGTATGTAAATAAAAGCACAGAATGTTTTAACTAATTCTTAAGAATTTATTTGCCTACTGAAGGACTGTGGCAGGAGTCCATAGAAATACACTCAGGACATTTTAGACCCAATAATAGCTGTATTAATATTTAAACAAGTCTCTTCTAGTATTTCAGAACACTCATCACCCTATAGTATTTTTTTTACTTAAGTCGGATAAGGCTTAATAATAATAAGGCTCAGTCAGAACATACTGACTGTGTTTCCTAGTTTTGTAGCCTGAAATTTGGACTATAAGGTTGATTTACTGGGTCTTCCATGTCCCTCCCACCGGTTTTAAACCTCTTCCTGTATTTTCTCCGTTATTTATTCTGTAATTTTCTCAGCACGCACAGATGCAAACCCTCAAAGAATCTGCACGTCATCCTCTCACGGTAATGACCGTCTCCTCGGGTCTAGGTGCTGGAGGTTTTCACAAAAGCTTTACCTTATCAGCTGTTTACTTCTGAGGAAAATGATTTTGCTCGATAAAGCAAACATGTAATAATTATGATTTTTTAAAAGGTGAGTTGTTTTCAGATTGTGTGAATCAACTGTAACTTCACTTAGTTTATGCAGCCAGGGGTAGTGGGGTTTAAGTCTGTATTCATCAAAGCTGCCGCGTTCACGTCAGCGCTGAAAACTGTAAATAACAAGGTTATCAATCAGAGATATGAGATGCTTTGCGGTATGTTAATCGCTCCAGGAAATGGTTTGGTGGAAAAAAAGTTGTGTTTCAGAGCCATTAGCTTCTCTGGAGAAACTAGGGGTCAAGAGGAAGGGAATGGTAAGGAGTATTATGGGGTTTGGCTGGGAAATTTTGGCAAATTCAGTCTGTTCAAAGGAACTAAAAATATTGTGGATTGTGATGACTGAGAACATTACTATTATCTCCAAGTTGGTTCGTGAGTGAGAACTGGCTCATTTTGTACAGGAACTTGCCAGCACGAAGCGGCAGCGTTCAGCGTCCCCTCCATCCGCTGCTGTCGCATTTGCCTGCTTGGCTGCTTCTTACCTTCATATCAAAGAAAGTTTAGGCCATTCCACGAGGAGCGACTTCTTATACATGTAAAATGTACTGATTTTATGCAACATTTTTACATTATTCTCCTTTGCAACTAGATATTACAAAATACAGATCTTGATGTAAGCTGAGGTTTCAGAGGCTGGGAAGATTCTAGTAGAGTCAAATAGAAATACTCAGTTCTTTCAGACTGTAGAGGCAGCCAGGAAGCTGTATCCAGCTCCTCTCAGCATCCCCAACTCACAGCGGTTGGGACCAGTGGCTCTCAGCCTCCCTCAGGAAGAGGTTAGAGCATCACAGGACAGAGCATTTTATGGTATTTTACAGATGAGAAATTGCTCTGTGATTAATGCCAGAATTATTTTTTGGAAATGTTTGGAGAATGAGATTGTTTAAATTAGTTGTTTTTTTTTTTCTCTTTGGAGTTTGGCCATTGATAGTTTATTCCTTTTATATTTTCATTCTACTTCTAATAAATTCTGTGTAATATCCCTGCAAGAGAAGGCATCTTCCATGAAAGGATATTATAAGTCTGTCCTATGGGATGTCAAACCATACAATTACGAAATGGTTAATTTAATCAGGTTTACATGGATTAACCACTTACGGCAGCAAAGGAGTGAAATGGTGAGGAGAAAACTTCCCCACCCGTGCTCGACTTTCTGGACGATTCTCCACCCATGAGCTTATGAAGTTTTTACTGATCAAATTTTAGCTGTTGCGGGATGTGAAGGGAAGCCAAAAGGTTTGGTCTAAACCACCTGATGTTTGATTTACTTTTACTTATCTAACAATGTTTTAATAATTGTGATTTTACATTCTGGGAGCTGCTACGGAAAGCTTCACCAGAAGGGAGATCCACATGAAACTGCCACCCCCAACCTGCTGGGAGGGCTGGGGAGTGCAGCAGGCAAAGTGTTAGCGGGAGCTTGGAAATACAGGTAAAAACCTTTAAAACAAACAAACCAACCTTTTTTGACCCCCTGACAACTTTAATCAGTGTTTGCTTAGGGCAGTGGAGACATCCAGTGGCCAACATCTTGAGTGACTGACAAATGATATCTGGATTCTGTCTGCCTAACACGGAAAGCTGATGTGAAAACAGTGTTTTTTTAGGAATTTCCTCTCCCTTTAAATTCAGAAAAGAGTTCCAGGTGCAATACAGTAAGAACTAAGGTTGGTAGAAGCAACTGCATTACCTGAGCGTGTCATTTAGAAGGATGCTGACCTCGAACAATTGTTACACAGAAAACTTCTGGGAGTTGGACTGACGCCAGCAGTGTGGGATCTCCCATTTTGTTTTTAGATTTGTTAAAATGTACTTGACTTTTGTTATGAGAGCTTCACTTTTTTTTCCTCTTACTTAGTAGCTGAATCTGGGTGCAAAAAAATATTTTAAATATATTTGAATATAGTTGATTCCCCTTCCCTGGAGGTGTTTAAGGGACGGATGGACGAGGTGCTAAGGGACGTGGGTTAGTGTTTGATGGGAATGGTTGGACTCGATGATCTGGTGGGTCTCTTCCAACCTGGTGATTCTATGATTCCATGTTAGGTTTTTGAGACAAGGTGGAGTTACAAGCTCCGTTATTACATGAGAAACTGAGAAGTGCAAGTAAAAATTGGTATGTTCCTCCATCACTGGAATGAAGAATTGAAAAACAATTTTGGAAAAAAGAAAGCCAAGCCAAAATAAGAAAAAATTGGAAGAAGTTAACAAAACTGAAAGGGTCAAAGTGAAAAATAAACACAACTCTTTCTGGTTATTGTCAAGAGATGTTCACAAGCCTAATAAGGACAAAGTATCAAAAGAGACTCAAATAAAACAGATCACATCACGCTACTATTTCTGTTGGAAATACCAAATGTGGTTTCATGGTGATTATTTCCTCGAAGCGTTTGCATATTGTTATTTAGAGTTCTGGAAACAGGTAAGTGCTGCAAAAAGCAGTTTCTGTCTGTTAGTGGCAATCTGTCTGCTTCAGGATCGATTTTCTGTGAGGGACCTGATAGTTTCCATTGCTGCACTGCAAAACCCGAACTGATGTTCCAGATAATTAAACCGATATAGGCTATTGGCCAAAACAGCGAAACTTTAAATGAACTAGCTCTGATGTCTTCACAGCTTTGGAAGGAAGGGAGTACTGCTTTTTCCTACATGTTTTCCTTTTTCTGTAGGAAGCTGCATAAACAAAGCTGCTTCTATTGAGTGCTGCAACACTTGTCACCTGCACCGAGCTCTGCAGGTTATGCTTTTGGTGTGGAATTATCACATTTAGGGCTGTGTCTGGCGTGGTGCTTCGCTCTTAGGGCTGCGCTGTGGTTGTTGGCTCCGGCCACAGCAAAAACACTGGATTTCTGTTTGTAGAAAAAAAAATCTTTAAACAACTTTAAAAAACTTAAAACCTTTAAACAGAAACTTTGGTTTCACAAAACTCTAAGTTCTACCTCAGCGAATACAGTAGTCGTTAAATTGCACCTTCCAAAGGGAAGATACCTTACGCAGGTGACATTAGCACAGTCTGTGGGGAAACCAAGGATGTCAGTGACCCCCAGGACTCTCGCTGAAACCCCACAGCGTCGATAAGCTCTAAGAGAGCAGATGACAACTGGATCGACATCAGCACTTCAAAGTTTTTCCAGGGTCGGCTGTGCCCCATTACACTTCCCGTAAAGCAGATTCGGAGCTTTTATCATGAGCAAAAACTGAATTACAGCCCATGGCAAGCTAGGCCCTGAAAATAACTGAGCTATGCAGAGACAACTTGTTCCTGGAACAATCGTTTCTGACACAGAGTGGGTGAGTGTATCTTGGCTCATTACAAAGAGGCACTGAAGTTGACTTTACAAGGCAGTGTGCACACAGAATGGAGCCTAATTTAAATTCACTTAATCCCATAATGTAGTATTAGCATGAATGTGGTATTTGCTTGCCAAGAGTGTGCGTGCCCCTTCTCTGCGGGCACCCTCCAGGCATGTTTCTCAAATTGCAGAACTCGTTATTAACTATTTTTAGATATTTAGGCAAACTTACAAAAACTGACAAATGGTAAAAGCATTCTGTAATGTTCTGCGGAGAACTAGAACTGCTGCCTAGATAACGACGACGAGTCTGAATATCACGTCAGATTAAAATTTGGCCTGAGGAGCTATCAAGAGGAGTTTGAAGGTTCCAGTCCCTTCCTCGATGCCTGGTGATCAGTTTGCTGATCAGCTGCATTTTGATTTGATCTGCACGTTATTTTCTGGGGATTTTTGGTTCTGTGGCTATTTTTAATTTCCCTTTGAACAGCCGAATACATTATTTAGGAAGTGTATTGCAGTTGGAATGCTCTTTCTTGTAGCATTTTTTCCTAAGAATATCATTAGATTGAAATTCCTTGCGCTGGCAAGTTGCCTGTGGAGCTCTTTCTGTATCTCTTCAAGCTCACTACTGAGCAGCTCCATCTCCAGCTTGGCCTCTTCATCCCCTGTGTCCATTTTCCGCCCTCTTTCTTTGGGCTGGAGGACTGGAAGAGGAGGCTGAGGGAAGGGAATATCTTTTCTTGATGTTCAGAAGTCCCCGCCATGCATGCTCTGCGACAGTCGCTCACATCAGGGGAGGAAATTCCTTTGGACTTTGTGCAGAGGGAAGAGAGAAGATCAGAAGAGAGGAGAGAGGCCTGAGTGGAAGGTGGGAGGCAGGAGCCTTGCGGGGAGGGCAGCTCAGCCCTGTGGAGGATGGAGGGTGCAGTGACCCCAGCTGGCTCGACTGCTCCCTCCTGTTCTCAGTCTTGAGCAGCACGAGCACAGGGAAGGGTAAATCAGGGATCTTTGGTGCAGGCCCTGGTCCCACCGTGTGCCTCCCAGCATGGCAGTAGGAGCCATGCACTCTGCTTGGCTGGAGCGCTCCCTTTCAGTGAAGTTGTAACATTTGGAAATATTCTTTCTCAATGAACTATAAACAGACCTATTCAAACCCCTCTGCAAGCAGGAATGTTTCCAAGACGGTGACTTTCTGCCTTTTCAAACGTGCACAGGTTTTGGAACTGGAGTGGGTGTATTTTTTTGAGGACATTCTTTTCTTATACTTTCATGGAATGAAATCGCTGAGCGCCAAGGTTGATGGGGGATGAGAGAAAAATCGTGCAGAGCCTTACAGAGAGGGGCTAATTCACCCCTTGGGCCGGGCACTAGGCGAGGGCAGAAGGTAGAACATGTTCCAGGCCTGTGAAACTGCGATTTTTGCACCACAGCAAAGCTTGAGAACCTGGGCACCCCACACGCTTTTCCCTCAGGGCCCCAGAGTGACGGAAAACCAAAGGAGTTCAGTTGCAGAGATCTTTCTTTTACTCTCCTGTTTGTATTCCCGTCTCAGCCAGGAGTTCCCCTGGTGGGGAGCTGCTGTATTTTGGCTTGTGCTCAAGCTGCCCACAGAGGTTTTGTTTGTGTGTAAGGGGAGTGATTTCTAAGTCAGTGCCCACCTGCATGGCTCTTGGGCCTGTGATGCACAACAGGTGCAGCTTGTAATTACCCCTCAGGTCTCTGCCCCTCTCCTGGTGAAAGGGTGTGGGGGCAGGACTGGTAGGTCCCATTCCCACCTGCCTGGCTCTCGTTCCTTTGTAAAGAAAGGTGGAAGGTGAATTGCCCCAAAGAACTTGAGAAAAACTCCCAATTCTTGCGCTTTAGAGAAGTCCAGGATGTCCCTGAGGAACCTGATGCTAGTTGGGTGAGGACGTTATAAGAAACCTACTGATTGTTCTGACTTAAATGTTTTTTCAGTCTGAAAAATGAAACCCAAACATTGTGCGGTACCAGGATTATTTACTGAAGGCACCTCCTTCGGTTAAATCAATAACGAATGCGTCTGGCAGGACTGGGGCGGGAGCGTTAAATTTCACCCGAGTTCCCTGTTTAATAAGCTTGGGGTAAGGTGAGAAATTCCACAAGGACTCGCTTGTGCTAAGGTGGGCACGAGAATGAAAAGCAAATACATTAGGACAACATGTAGAACAGTACCTGTATAGTGAGCTGCTGTACTAGCTGGGGCACGTTTAAAAAGAGCCCATTTCTGCATCAAAATGTGTCTTGCTGCCAGCTGCTTTATGAGTTCTTCACCGAGAAACCTTCCTCGGTTCCCTGAGGTCAGATCAGTCCTTTTGTGAAGTCTGGAATCAGATGATATGGTGCTAAACTATGTTGCCTGCGTGGAATCAATTGCTTCACAGGTCCTTGTTGAACGGACACTTCATGTGCAGTTGCCAAGCCAGTTGTGAGCTTAACCTGCAGCTTGAACTTTAAAAACTCCAGAGTTGTGGCAAAATACCTGGTGAGGGAGAGCATTAAGGTACACTTGAGGTTAATAGGCAATGGGCTACTTTTTACTAGTGCGGTACCTTATTTTACAAGGGAATTGTAAAGTTTGTTTCCTGTAATTTCTGCACAGTAAACATTCACAGCTTACCTGAGGTCCTGATGGAAGTGCCTCTCGTTCAATGGGGACCATTCCATTCACAGGATTTGCTCTTCTCAGGTAGGAAGGTTTTTCAGGTCTTTGACATTGTTTTTTGGTAGCAGTAATTGGTGCCTTCCAGGTGCTCATCAAAAGGATCTGGATATTGAAGACCAAAGGGACATAGGGGGAGATGCTCATACCAACTTCTGTTCCAGTCTATGTTTATTTTTAAGGCCTCATCCATTTACTTATTTATTTATTCGTTTGGTACTGGTCAGAGCCAGTGGCTGTTTTACTATTTCATTTTGTACGAGCAGGGACAGCTCCGAATAAGAATGAAAGATCAAAGTTAAGAAATAGGAGCTGTGTGTGCTTGTGGCTGTCTGTGTGCTGGGGCTGACATGCCAGATGGAAAAGAGAGGGAGAGAGAGGCCCAGGAAAAAGTAGACTCGTAGAATCACCAGGCTGGAAGAGACCCATCGGATCATCGAGTCCAGCCATTCCCATCAAACACTAAACCATGTCCCTCAGTAGTTAATTTCTTCAGCTTTCTGAGCAGGACAAAACATTCCTTGGCATCTAGGAGGCAAACTGAAACTTTCAAGAATAAATATTTGAAAGCGTCAAAACCAAATGAGAGGTTTTTGGAGGAGGAAGAGTGAGGGAATGTGAGGCTTCGGGATACTTTGAACGAGAGGGAGTCAAGACAGAAGATAAGGATGTTGGAGAAGCCCTAAATAGCTAGTTTGGCTTGATTTTAGGGAATGGAAAGATAAGAAAATGTACACTGCGGAGGTGCCGCTTGATAGTTAGTGTTGCAGGTTATAAAAACAGGACACTTGTAAACACAGAAGAGGACAAGTTGGTTTCAGTTGTAATGAATCACTGGAGCTGCGTTATATTTATTTGAGAATTCTGAAAATAGTTATGTGTAAAGTGACTAAGCTGCTAAGAATAACGCTCAGTTTATCATTAGAACTAACTGTTAAATTTAGAGATTGACCTACAGGAAATGCCTCACTTCTTTTTTTTTAATAGCTAAGCGAAGTCTTTGGAATGATAAGCTGGTGAATCTAAAACAAGTCGCCAGTGGAAAAAATGCCTAGTTGAGCATGGCAAGCGTAGCTTCTGCAGCACTCGAGCTAGCGAACAGATCTTTCATCTCACTTAAAAGGAGAAGTTTTGAGGCTTTTATCGAAAGATCCCTAGTCGCAATAGATGATATATAAAAGCAGCGATTTTTGCATGAGGAGGATTGGCTTGTACTAGTTCAGTGTCCACAAAGAGGGGTACGGAAAACACATGTTAAATATGTATTTGAAAGACTTGTTTGTATTTGTTTTAGCTGTTTGACAGGGCAAGAGGGAATGGCCTCAAGCTCCACCAGGGGAGGTTCAGGCTTGACATAAGGAAAAAATTCTTCGCAGAAAGGTTGTTAGACAGTGACAGAGGCTGCCCAGGGAAGGGGTTGAGTCGCCTTCCCTGGAGGTGTTTAAGGTTCGGGTGGATGAGGCGCTGAGGGACATGGGTTAGAGATTGATAGGAATGGTTGGACTCGATGATCTGGTGGGTCTCTTCCAACCTGGTGATTCTACGATCTTAGTTGATGATTCAAAAATAGTCTTAAGTCAAGTAGAAAATCCTGAGAATGCAGTGATTTAGCAGCTCCCCGAGGTGTGCAGCACCTCCTTTGACAGATTAAATAGCAGCTTTCAGTTGTGCTCTAGGAGATGGGCCAAAGCTCAGTGAAGACAAGGGAGTTTCTGGTTTTGGTTATGGCAGCAAAGTATCGTCAAAAGAAAAAGGGAATCGTGTTTGTCCCTCATCTCCTCTGTGTAACTGTGCTGCTCTTGGTTGGAAAGAAACGGAAAGTTCTGTTATTTCAGTTGCAAATAGGGGTAATGAACTGTGTGCAAGTTCAACGTGACAGATAATTTGAAGTAAAAAGATTACACAAACGCGTTAACAAACTTGACAGCCCAGGATATGTGGAGTGTTGGGCTGTGTCTAGTTAAGTAACAGATTTTCACAGGAGAAGATAATTGTTTCTTGTCTTCTGTGCTCCTCTTGCCGGAGTTCACTGGACGGATTTCCTTCTGATTGTTGTGTGTCAACAGACATCACGAGGGTTTTGAATAATGATGAATTTTATCTATTTTTTTAAAAAAATCAGAGTTGATTTTTTCTTAATTTTCTCTTGAACTAAGGCCTAGTCACTAAAGTGCAGCTGGTGGAAATGAAGAGGAAAAACAATGGATTTTTTTTTAAAATTTGCATCTAGATTGTTTTATGTGTTTCTTTTGGTAGGAATGGTTGGACTGGATGACCCGGTGGGTCTCTTCCAACCTGGTTGCTCTATGATTCTATGATTAACCCTGGATGTCAGTGCACTTGTTCGATGTGAACTGACAGGTGACTGACCACAATGAGATTCACGTCTTTCTGATTGCAGCGTCATTTTGCTGACTCTGAGTTATGCGTCATAATGTTACTGTGCTTTAAGAAAACTAAAGTTCCCAGAATTTTTATAAAAAATGTTCTTGGTCACTTAGGAAAATATTTGTTGTTGAAAACTGGGATGCTGTTTAAATGCTCATAAGTTACGTTGAAACACTTACCTTGGGGTTGGTTTCTTAATCACCATTCACTTGATGTAATTATTCGCGTTGCATTCAGTCTGCCTACTCGTTTCTTCCTCTCAGATCTTAGTTTAATGAGCTTTTCCTTTTTAAAACTGCTGCCGTGGTTTTCTGATGGGGACTTCTGTCTCTTTCCGCAGTGAAGGGAAGTCAGAAGTGTGAGCTGAATTGCCGGGCGATAGGCTACCGGTTCTACGTGCGACAAGCTGAAAAGGTGATCGACGGGACACCCTGCGACCAAAACGGGACTTCGATCTGCGTGGCAGGACAGTGCAAGGTAAGGCCGCTCTCTCGCTGCCCCAAGACTCTGCTGCAGTTCATTTATTTCATTTCCATAAAGCGGTTGGTAGGACTGTACCTGTGAAACTGTGGTTTGAACAGGGGTTTGTTTTTTTTTTAAGTAGATGTGAATAATGTTCACTTTTATTCTTGCAGATTTTATTTAGTTGCTGATATTTACTAAATAAAATCTGCAATAATTTATTTACATTTACAAATTTGTAATAATTTATATTTCTATTTACTGAGAACAAATTCTGGAAGACTGGATTCAGAAGGTGTTCTGGCCACAATTAAGGTGACTTCAGTGAGCTCCTTCCACAAATTTAGCTTTTTACAGAAGAGATTCTATGAAAGAATCGGAACAATAAGTTTGAAAGCTTAAATAAGAGAGAAATATTATATCTTTCCTTGATGAAACTACGGCAGAGAGGTGTTTTTCTTTTTTTTTTTCACTCTACAACATAATGGTTTATTCAGTTATATTTATTCGGATTGCTTTATAGCTGATACTAGTGCAGCTTTTGTGATCGGTCCATGTTTGGCATCTTTGAAATTCAGTCTTACTGACTCTTCATTTTCTCAGCAGTGATGTTCTCTTAGAAAATATTTGAGCAATTGGTTATTTTTCAAGCATTCAGAAGGAGCTACTGTGTTGACTTTTTGCAGTCTACTGCTGTGAAGATTCCCTTTGTAGGGAATAAATACACTGCTTTCTGCAAGATAGTGACAATTTTAAACAAAATCTTCGGGTGTTTAGAAAAAAAAAAAACTTGTTTGTGAGCTTTCAAGTAAAGCTAGTGCAAGAAATAAATCCCTGGCAAGGGGCATTTGACACTCGGTTGATATTTCCCATATATTTTGGCAAAAGAAGCAGAACTGGTTGACACGTGACTCATGAACTCAAATAGCATAAGGTCAAGTTCAGTTTAAATAGTTGGTTTGCCAGAGGAAATGGCTTATGAATACAACCTTCTTCTCTGCGTGTCCAGATTCCTCTTGCTTGTGCACATCTGGACAGTTCTGTGTATGTTTCTGTTCTGTATTTCTTCGTGCAGTCAAAGCCATAGCTTTGAATTTCCTTTGTAGATGAGGGATCTTTGTGAAGTTGATTATTCTTTAAAGCCTTCCTTGATCTCGGACCAATTCAGAAAGGGCCAAAAACTTGTTTTAATTACAGTTGTGATATGTGACTCGGAAAAGTGGAAAATAAGAGTCAGTCCCCCAGCTGTTACGTTATCCCAGTACTGTGCAGTTACACAAGTGTGTACTTACACCTTTGTGTTGGAGCTCTGGAAAGGAAAGGCCCTTTAGCAGCCTGGTAGGAAGGTGTTCAGAGTTCTGGAAGTCATCCGTGGCCTGTGTGGAATGCCACTTCCCGAAGCTGCCTATAAACTAGTGACTGGTTGTGAATCCTTACCGTGAACTCCTACCTTGGGATTCTTAGAACTGTAGAAGAATTCAGGTTGTAAGGTACCTGGGAAGGCCACGTAGCTCAACACCCTACTCGGAACAGGACCTGCTGTATCAGGCAGCTACCGCTGCCTTTCCCAGGATGAGTCTTGAAGTTGTTCCAGGGATTGAGGAAGATCACGGTGGAATATTTTTCCTCTTATTTGATTGAAATTTCTTGCACTGTGGCTCACGCCTTTGTTCTCTGAAGCTACCACTGTGCATTTCTGAGGATGTGACTCCCTCTGCTGTGTTACCCTCCCATTAGATGTAGAGAGGACTAAGTTCTTCCCTTAGCCTTCTCTCAAGGATGGAGATTCCTAGGCTGTAGCGTTTGGGTAGTTTGATTTTTTTTTTTTTTAAAATAATCTTTCTTTGAGAGGCATCTCAAGCTACAATATCAAAATGTTCATGGTTTTCTCCTGAAGAGAAAAACTTAGAGCTAACTGAAAATGTTCCTTGAGCAATGGAGTTTATCCAAATCTCTCTACAGGGTGGCTGTTCCTTGACTGAACATTCCAGGATTATTTTTATTTTTTTAAAGCCAAGAAAACTTAAGTGTCTTAATAAATGTATGGTCTCTGCCACCCTCTGTTGGACGTTTTGCCGCATTACCAGAGCAATGAGATCCTTGTGTTAAAAACCATCATCTGTTTTGTTCCCAGGACCGTTGTTTCTCGTTAGTATTTTCATTTTATCTTCTTCTAGAAAGAAAAGATGGAAAATGTTACTATAATAAAGCTAATACAAACTCCTGTAAAAAAAATAGAAACAATGATAGAAACAAGTGTACCTTCATCTGAAATAGCAATTAAACTGTAGAAAGTAAGGTATCTCTTCCTTTTTAACCATTTAAATTGTTACGTAAGGCAATCAACTCGGTAACTGTTGAGTTTAGGGAAAAAAGCAAGTAGATTATTGAGGAGGTTTTAATGAATGTGCCAAAATATGCTCTTAATTTTGGTCTTGAAGGTAATTTACTAAATGAACTCGTAGGGAATTGTGTGGCGTATGTTTTTTGCTCACATTGAGGATACTTCTGCGAGAAGCCCATCCCAGTAGCTGGGCAGGTGTGAGCACTGACTGGTAGCTGGAGAAAGAAAGAAACGTTGTTTTTTAAAGCAGATTGGGTTTGCAGGGCTCTTGGTTACCACACAGAGGCGCACTTTACAAAAGGATCGTAGAGCATTTCACATAAAACACCATTTGGATGGAAACTAGATCTCTTTTAAAGGTACCTGAAACAGCTATTTTCTCTCTTCTGATTTTTCTATTCCGTTTTCTCTTGCATTGTCGTTTATTTTCATCTTCCGGTTAACTTTGGAATTGAACTGAAAATACCTGAGTAGTTTTAAAACAAGAGACGGTGAGTAATGTCAGTAGCAAAATGACTGGTGGTAGATATTTTACTTGTATTTTTTAAAAAACAAAAACTATGTGTGAAATGGATTCCTTCTTCTATATCAAATTATCTAGAGCATTTTCTCAAAGAGCAAAGAGGAAACAGCTTCCTTGTGTAACTCTGATGGTTTAAAAAATAAAATACTAGAACTTCCAATTATATCGTATCTTACTGCTGTAGCGTTATGCAATTATATGAAAATAAAGTGAAGTTAAAACTGTAACATTTGAAAACAAGCAAAGAAACGAACCCCAAACAACCTCCAAATTATTTTAAAGAATGTCTTCATTCTGAAATGTATTTTACCTGCTTTTAAATCTTCTGCATAGCACATCGCGTGGGAAATGTTTGCTTTACTTCTAAAAATAGATGGCCAGGTGCACCACAGAGTGGCTAATCCATATTCTGGTTATCTCTCTGCTCCACACTGCGTCTCTGTTTCCCTGTCGGATGCAGTCGGGAATGGATAACCTGTGTGGCTGAAAGTAAAGGACTCGCGAGCAGCTTTCATTTGTAAAGCTACAGTACTAAAGTGCCCTGTAGCACGGGGCTGCGTTCACAAAAGAGCCAAACCTGCGAGGAACTGGGGACTCTGTACTGTGGCTGAGCTTGAAATGTTTTATATGAGGTCTCTTACGCAGGAATTACTAATTCGTAGCTAATACCTTTTAAGTAACCAAAGGAATCAAATCCGTTTTGTGTTACATTGCAGCAGTTCAAAGGAAAAAAAATTTAGTTGGAATTCATTGGAAAGAGATGGGAAAAAGATTGTAAAAGGGAATCACGTAGCTAGTGCAAGGCCCTCGTCTGAGGTTAAACGGCAAAAGGAAACAAAATAATTTAGATTTTATTGCAAAGCAACAAAGAGGGCTGGAGCAGAAACTGTGCACCGAGACTCAGATGTAAGGGATCTGTTTAACACCTGGACAAGCAGGCAACAGGGAGAAAGTTATTAAGAAGGGGCCTGACCACATAAATGCTCGTTCTTGTTCCCCTGTTTAGAACATGGATGAAAACTTCACAATTACTCCTAACGATACTATTAAAAATCCTAATCTGGGATTTTAGTTACAGAATTTTTCTGGATTGTTTTTCTTGTGCTGGAGATCAGAGCTTGGAAGCCTTCCAGCTGTTTGATTTTCAGCGTTTCATTGTGGGCACTCGGTTAGGATTCCCCGAAAGAGTTTGCCGAGTCCTCTCTGCAGAATGTAAAAGAGATCCTGGCGCTTGATTAGGTGCCTTAAACTCATTGAAACAATAAACGCGATTAATATGTAATTGTCATTTTGATTTTTATTGTCGTTGCTTTCTGTCAACTTGCATCCCTGCTGTCTCCTGTCATGTCCATGGCCTAGAAATTGGCTATTGTTCTTTGTAGCTGGATAACCCTGTGCCGGTTTGTGGCTGCACCTTCGTGCTAGAACGACGTGAGCACCTATGTGGTTGACTAGTGCTATTTCTGAGCTCATCTTCAAGTCAGGGTTCTTAGCAATACAGTCTAAAAGGGTATTTATTGCTAAAGGTTTGCTTATCTTTTATAGTACTAACATACCGGCTGCTGACAGGTTGCTATTAGTGATACTTTAATTACTGTTATTGGCGATAAAATTACTGAGAAAATAGAACTTTTCTTTCTATTCAGTCATTTCAGAAACTTTAGACACGGCAGGATTTTTTTAGGTAACTGCAAAACTGCTAAGAAATGATAATAAACTGTCAGGAGTAACCCTGAGGTCTTAATGAAAGGAGAAGAATTTTTAGAAAGTGATGACAGTGCAGCTTAGTCTGCCCTGAGCATTTTTTCACTAAGGAGCCAAATAGTAAGTAAATGCTTAATGTTGTTTTGATGATTTTTGGGAACGAATTGAAAGTACTAATAAGAAGTGTAACAGAATATTCCAAAATACTTATTATTTGTACAGGAAACTGGAACAGCAGTCTTGGAAATGAGATCTGCAGGAAATTAAGCATTTAGGCTTTGGTTTTTTTCTTTTGACTATATTTTGATCTTACTTTAGAACCTGGAAAGGCTCCAGTATGTTTCTAGGCACTTCTGTTAGAACACAAATTATAGTTTTGATTGACTGGGTTGACCAAATTTGTTGCTTGAATAAATAAATCCTTGGGAGGAGGAAGATCTAGGCAGCAGTTCTGTGTGCGCCTGTATTTCTGGTTGTGCACAGGCATTTGCGCGCGAATCTATGGATCGTGGAATCGTAGAATCACCAGGTTGGAAGAGACCCACCAGATCATCGAGTCCAACCATTCCTATCGAACACTAACCCATGTCCCTCAGCACCTCGTCTACCTGCACCTTAAACCCCTCCAGAGAAGGAGGCTCAACCCTTTTTGGCCCCAAAAGCTCTTTCAGACTCTATAATTAGGCTAATTGCCGATGTTTTTAACTGAGGTGAAGCTCAATAATATTGTGAACTTTTCCTCCTTTGGGTATCTCGCTGGGAACTTGTTCGTGTATCCTCCACACGAAGCATCTTTGTCCCCACAGCACTCTGAACACCTACATCCTGCGCCTCGAAAATGAGAATAGTGTGACAAATCCTCATTTTATAGGATAAGTACAGTTTGCGAGACCTGATGGTAGCAGAGCATACATGGGGATTAATGGCAAAGTGTCAGGCTTCACCGGAACAAACCAGTTTTTGGTGTGTTTTCTGATTGTTTGATGTCCAGAAGCTGCAGGAGGTTGGGGTTTGCCCTTAGGCAGAACAAAAGTGCCAGAGAATATTCTCAGGCAAAGCAAGACTGGGAGTCTCAGTCCTTCGCTGAGACCAGCACTTCCATTTTGATGCAGAAGCTCGTGTTTACAAGATGTTTACAAGACACTATTTAGTTTCACAGAATCTAGGCAGAGTTCCCTCCAGTTTAAATTTCACTTTGGTTAAGTTTTCCCATAAGGATTTTGAGCTTTTCTCAAAAGCTCAGAATGAAAAGGTATTCTGGATGTCATCTGGTACCACCTTAGTCTGTGAAACCTAATAAGATTAGATCAGAGATTGTAAAGTGTAGAGCTCGGTCAGAATGAGCAAATGAGCTTGTTCAAACTTGCTTGAATCGAATTTTTAACAGAACCTGAAATCGGCAGATTTTCTTGGGGCTGTGCAGTGAAAGTGGAATCTTGAACCTGCAGTTCTCATTTGTTTTTTTCTTTTTCCACAAACGCCGTCGCATTTGACTTTTCTTGAAGTCCTACAGACTGGAGTCACGCGAATGTACGATAATTTAGATTTTCATTTAAAGGAATAAAACTTCCCGGCTTTCAGAATTGCTGGGAGAAATGAACTGACTTAATGGCTCAGACTTCATAAAGCCGCTGAGGCGAGTTTAAATCCTTGCTACAAATGCGATTGGTTTGCTGCGTTTTGGGGCCCCAAACATTTTGTTATTGTAGCAACAAGTTTTCACACTGGCAGAAATAGCAGAAAAACTAGAACAAAAAAAAGAACAAATGCGATATTATTACATAAGATTGACATATTTAATCCCTTTTATGGCTACAACTTCTTAGCAGTCACAGGAATAATGTTTGTTGTTGCTGATGACGGGATAATCCCATTTCCTGGAATTCGGACAATACGGTGTCTTTGAACAGGAATTATTTATACCTTGTTGAATGGAGAAGCCATTGAAATGCTTGTCAATAATTTCCTGTTCCCTTTTTGATCTATTTTTTTGGGGGGTGGTAGGAGGTTATGTTGATAGATCAAATCTTATTTTATTGTAGCTAAAGCTGAAGAGAGCTTGACTAAGCTTTTCCGCTTCTTTAAAACAAGAGTTCACAGACTCATACAATTAGTAAATATTCTTGTTTCATGAATTAAGATTCTCATAAACAGTTCACGTAGAGAAAAGTGTGTCTTACGGTGTCTTCAATAATAAAATTGGAGAAGGATTGAATGCGAAATCTTGAGAGATTTGAGAGATTATGCATTCACTAAGCATATCTAAATACGAACACATGGAAACTGGACCCTAAATTTTAGGCCTGATGACTGCTTAACTTTAAAGTATTCATCTGAATGTTGGCTGAAAGGGAGGAAACAACTTTTAAAATAGGTTCAGTTGGCCTTGTGCAACCCTTGAGTGTTATAAAGAAGCATAGTCTTTGCATCAGATTATAATTGTACTGTAAGAGAGAAATATGGATGCATTGAAACTATATTAGTGTCTGAATACGCAGCATTTAAACCCTCAGATAGGCACAGTGGCCTGAGTGGAAGCAGCCTAAAAGGTCTGTATTCTGTAAGACTGGAAAATAGGAGTCATAATTCTGTGCCTCTACCATGACAAGCCTTCATTTTAAAGGGATTGTTGCAGTTTATGCTCACATTTCAAGACATGGAGCATGACTGAGAAGTCTTTGACCTGTGGAAATCCTGCCTGCACAAGGGTATTGTTTTACAGCCTATACAGTTTTATTAAAACAAATTTTACTACTGCAGGATTTGTTTGTTTAGAGTTGGCTCCATGTGGCAGATGCAGTTTATCTTATATGCCTGAAGTCTAAGCCCCTTGGCCAGCACATAGTCTCAGCGTGACAGACGTGACTTCTGAACTCGGGATGTTTGCCGTGGGCTCGTAGGCTGCTCCAGGGTCACTCACCTCCGTTATGGACACTAGTGAATTTATACAGCTCCTGAGACTGGAGCTTGGGATTGCTTCTGTGTGTTTGTTTCCCCCTCTGATATACTTATAAGGCTTAAATTTCTGTTCTCTAGGAGTGCATGACCTTCAGGAAAAAAAAAACCAACATTGTTTTGCAAGTAATACTTGTACATTGTGATTTTCTTCCACCTCCCACTCAGCTTTGAGATTGTTACTCTTTTCAGCAATAAAATCAAGTGGGATGAAATAGATTTTAATATCGTTGTTTCCATTTTCCTTATCTATTAGTCGTCTGTTCTTTGTCCCAGTCTTATTTGATTTCCAGCCCCTTTTCAGTGATCAATGAAGTAGTAAATTTATATATCAAAAAAAGGAGGAAGCTAAGGATTTTTGTCATAAAATCCCTGTATAATTGTCATTGCTTTTTACATATGATTTTCCAGAAGTATTATCTGACCCGTGCAGTGTTTCTTCCATCAGTAACAAAATACAAAGCCGGTCTGATGGATTCATTGCAGATCTATAGTGGTTTTAGCTGTTAAAAATAATTTTGGGGAAAGTATTCTCTCTGTGTGCTTTACTGTCCTTGTCGCTTCTGATAAAGATACCAGGCAGAACCAATTAAAACAGCCCAGAAGTAGATCATCATCAGCAGTGTTAATGAATTGAATCTTCCTAGACTATAAAAAGCTTGCCTTGTGGTGTATAGTGCTTTAAAACGTGGGTTCCAGTTGTTGTTGCTCGACCTTTCAGCTGTGGCAGACGCTTAAAGCAGTGGATAATTCTGCATTATCCGAGAGCCAGAACAAGCAAACCATGATGTCCTCTCTGTGAATCTAACGTATTAGCAGTTGAAAGGCTCATGTTTTTGTAGTTGTATTAGTTTTAAATTCTGTGCTGCAATACCAACCAGCCAGTGAAAACAGTGCTTAAGGAAAGCTTCAGGATTATTTTTGCACTGTGAGTCATTGTTAAAAAATGGGTTCATCTTATTTATTTTCTCCTGCAGTGCAGCTTCGCTGAGCACAGTATAGGCATGACTGAAGCTTGGGACCACGTCCCTCAGAAAGTGTTTGCTGGGGAGCTCTTCTTCTCATGTTAAACTTCCAGGTGACTGTGTTATACAAAGATGTAAAAATCTTAACCTGTCAGGCGTTTGGTCATTTGAACTGTCCAGTGTCTGAGTTCTGCACTGAGAGAGAGAGAATTAGTTATTCCAGCCTTGTTAAATCCTACGATTTTGTTTAGATTTATCAGAACTCTATTCTCTTTGATGGGAATGGTTGGACTCGATGATCCGATGGGTCTCTTCCAACCTGGTTGTTCTATAATTCTATGATCTTTTTATCTGCCCTGCTTGCTATGAAGTGTGAGGAGGACTCGTCAGTCTTGCAAAAATCTCACTGCTGATATATTTTCAGACAATCTTAAAATGATATTCCAAATTTAGACTTAACATACGCTGCTCTAAAAATACTTCATATTAAGTTCAGCTTATAAGAAGGGGGCAAGTGTCAGTGCTCAGCAGCACTGGCTGATTATTTGCCTTAGTAACTGAATGAGTTGTGTGAAGCAGCATGAACACACCTGGAGAAAATGCTTATCTACTCTAGCATTAGCTTTTCGTTTACTTACAATTTCCATCTCCTTTATTGGTGAGTGTACTTAAAATTGCTCAGATTTGCAAATGTCTTGGTGGAGTTCAATAACTGGGTTCCCAGTTAACTCTGCTCGTTAAGATTTTCTGTAAAGATGGTTAAACAAATTATTTTTGATGTTGTGCGTATTCCCTAGAAAGCTGCTGTCCTTCTTACAGCTTTAACTGAACATTTGTTCTCCGTTCTACTTGTTTCCTTTTTTAAGGGCTTGGGTCCAAGCCAAGGAGCACAATTATGCTTACATGGGCCTCGATTCTTAAACACATGCCTAACTAAGCAAGTAAGCAGCCCCATTAAAGTCAATGGGATTATGTGCATATTTGCAGTTAGGTGCAGGCTTAAGTGCTTTGATGAGTTGAAGCTTTACTGACTGAGGACTGTAACGCAAAAAAGCTTTTCTAAGCACTAATATATTAATGAAAACAACTAATGTTTCTCACATGGATAGAATCAGAAATGCATATTCAGCAGGGAAAAAAAATTGCGCTAGATAAAAATAATGACACGAAATTGTCAAAGAGTAATGACTGTAGCTGTTGTACCGAAACAGGAGGTCCAGCATCGCCGAATTTCTTGGTTTCTATCAGTGGGAAATAATTGCAGTCACCCAGTACAGAATGTTACGTTGGCAGTAGCTTGTTATATCTTGAGCACCCTAATTCTAAGAGCTGGCAGGTTTTCACGTGGGACTCTCGTGTCTCTCTCTGTTTACTGAAACTGGCCATTTCTTTGAGGGACCTTACTTTCCAAATGCAGAATTTGCTTTGGCTTTTCAGCAATTCCCAAGCCGAAACCTGCATTCAGACTAACAAAGCAGTATTGTTCACCATCAAGAAGAGATTTCATGCAAACTAAGCAGCAGGTAAATGACTTTCTGCGCTGGAGCCTTTGAGAGAGCTCTCACAGGAGTCAAGTCATCAGCGTATATTGGGTATTAGGATGAAGTTCTTAGCAGGACTTGTTCATTTGCAGTTGTGCCTGTGCTTGTGTCTCCTTCAGACCAAAGCTTTGCATGACAGTAAACCCACAATTTTCGTAGTTTTGGGAATTGACCTTTGTCTGTTGACATTGAAATAATTTCACAAGATTTCTCTGATTCTGCATGTAGCAGAGGAGTGTCTGACTCTGCATGAGAGGGAAAGCCAAAAGCCATAACATGAGAAGAAAAGTCGCTTGATCTGCCCTACTTGCTGCTGTCTCTGGCTCTCTGAGAGTGACAGGGACAGTGGCCATGAGGAGGAAACCCTTTCTATCCAGGTTGTTCCAATAACTCCCTCAAGAAATTTTGGAGAGATTTGTTTCTATGTCCAGATTTTCTCTGTGGTTATAGCATGATTGAAATAAATATTCTTCAGACACAGGAGCATTTTAAACCTCGGGTTTGTGTTTGTGTGTGTGCGGTGAAATCAGATGACCTTTTCGTAATGTCTGAAGAGCTGGTTTTTTTTTTTTTTCTGGACAGCCTCTCCTTCCCCTATCAAGCTCTGTTAGGTAACTGCACAAGCTTTACAAGCGAAATCAAGGAACTTTGCAGACCCCCAGGAGGTCTTTACTAATCTCGTGAGGGCAGTGGGCTCTAGTTTGAGAACATCTGCTTTGCAGAATATTAGGTATTATTCTATAATTGAATGCTTTTCATATGGCAGACTGCGGAGGGTTTTTTTCCAGCTGCAGCAGAGCCTCGGTGTCAGACTTCAAGTAACAGTTATGAGGTTGTTGAAGCCAACTAATAATGACCCCAAATGGACTGAGCGCTGCGGTACCGTTTAATTGCTCTCTGCTGCCGTTTCTGACCGAATTTTTCCTTAGGGAATGAACAGGTCAGTGCTGAGGCTTATGAGAACAAAGATTTATGTTGAAATTTGTAGGGGATTTTTGGAGTGTGTGTAGATGTGGATTTGTTTTGTCTTGGGGGCCTGAGGAGTTCGGGGAAATGCATAAATTTAAGTTTCAGCTTTTAATAGTGAAACACATGATTTTTATGTACAGCAAAGAATAATTAATGTGCCCTACAGATTCCCGGGTTGTGTTTCTTTATATTGGTGGAGGCTAAAAGGTCTAAGTATGGCAACACAGGCAGATATTAATTCCTCTACGTACGACCAACAGGAAAGCACCAGAGATTTTGAAGTGCCATGTCTACAGTTTGACTCATGGATAATTAAAGAAGCTCTAGTGTTTCTTCTCTTCCCACCGTCGGCTGCCCTCGTTCTTACTCCTTTTCCTCTGATGCTGTGAATGGGTCTGACCTTATTGTTCCTGTCACCGTCTCATGCTCCTCTCCCTTCTCAGTCAGTGTGAACACCCCAGTTCAGCTGAAGGGTGTTTGTCCTTCGAAGAGGAGGATGACAAGTGTTTGTGCCTGAATATTTCATTTGAGGAAGAAACGCTGAGTCTTCATTTATGTTTCTGTACCTCTTAAGGGCACTAATCAATTAACCTTTGCTAATTAGCTGAATTAGGCTTGGGAGGCTAAATCTTAGCTATTGTGTCTAGCTAGCTCATGATCTAATCTAATTAAACTGCCTTTAATGCAAGTTGTGTGCCTAAACATGTAGAGGAACATACCCATTCATATACCTAAGCAAATGAGTAGGTAATTAAACAATTTGTCTGATATGGCCCGGAAAGATCTTGTTAATATTTCTGGTTTTGATTTATTGAGAGAATTTCAGACATAGTAAGGAAGTTAAATCAGAACCTACTGGCTAGCCAGCTAGAAAACAACCTGGAGTTTTCCTGAGGAGATTTCAATTAGGCAACTCCTGGCTCTAAACAGCTGCAGCTTTGGCAACGACATGAAAAATAAGAAAAGGTAACTTGGAAAAAAAAAAGTTACACATGTTAACCAGCTGTTGGTCAGAGCAGCAGTTGTGGAATGAGCTTTATAGGAAAGCTGCACACCAAGGATTAGCTACACAATTCTGGTGCCCAACCCAGCTCTCTGCAAATCCAGTTTAATCACGGAAAGGGTGTTTTCTTGTACTTTAGGTGGTAATGACATTCCCTCTTTCATTTGAAGAAGAAACTTTTTGCTTAATAGGAATTCAGAGAACTTTTTTTTTCCCTGAAAGATTATCAACTATTTGTTGTTTTCTTCTCGGTTGCAGTGTTTACAGCACAGCAGGATGATGTTTATCATACATGTTTATTGCACTTAAAATACAGCACAGAACTGTTTAGGACTCTCTTGTGGGGCTGCATAGGCCACAAAGAATCATAGAATCACCAGGTTGGAAGAGACCCACTGGGTCATCGAGTCCAATAATGGTACAGAATAGAACAGAATACACACCAAATGCCCTTTTATGATGAGATGTAACTTTACTGAGGTCTCTGAAGTTTAGCAAACCTACGTTTAAGAGGGTTTTCCCATCTTTTTTTTTTTGTTAAGGATAACAGTATATCATTAAATCATCTCAATAATACTTAGAGGTCTCAGTAATGAAATATAGCTTTGGCTTTTATTAAGGAAATGAATGGTATCTTGCTGGTTGGGCAAATAGAATAGTTAACTATTTAACATTGTATTCTGCTTTTGGATCATGGAAGATATAGTACACTTAACTGTGCTTTTCATATGCAGATTTACTGAAAGAAATGTATTTTTAGCCTCATATACATGAGCTAGAAGACATACGGAACAGAACTTTATTCAATTTGAGCTGGGCTTAAAGTAGTTAGGCTTTGTCTTCCCCAGAAGTGAGGTACAATAATTGGAAATAACGCATTAAATTATTGTCACAGCTTCTATTCAAAGTGGAATATTGAAGGCTCACCTGCAGGAGCTTTTCCTTCCTAGAGTCTCTCTGTAATCAGATTCAGCCTCTGGTTGATGGATTATTAATCATTAATGTTACAGTGGGAGCCTAGTAAGTGGTGATGTGAGCCTCGTCCGAACCAGGTAATGGAGTGCACAGGGTGCACTCCTCAGACCCTGAGGAGCTATTAGGACGGACCTAAGGGTTTGATGTTTGCAATCTCTATTTTCTGGCTTTGTAATGTATTTTAGGGTGAAAGGATATAAAGAAACACACACCAAAAAATAAAGGGATTGCCCGGTCTTTAATAAGACATAGTTGAGTGCTTGAGAGAACTGTTTTTCATTAATCCGATAATCACGTTCTTGTCATTTTTAATAGATTACAAATGAAATTATTCTGTTAAATTACACATAGCATCGGAACTCATTACTTCAGGTGTTTTTAGTAGCGGCAGAGTAGCCCAAGGAGTCCATTCTGCATTGTCCGCCTGGAATTGTATTTTCTAGCTATGGGACAGTCTGTAATATATGGATAAAGTAATATTGCCGGATAACTAAATAGCAACGCTGACAAGTTCAGGTCAGCGTTTGCAGAGGTTGTGACCTCCTTTCATCCCTGAGGTTTAGTTTCTGTCTCCTCATATCTTTATAAAAAATATCTGCCTAACATTGGAAACCCAACAAATTAGCAACCCCGAACAACATGTGGTGTTGCTTCCCATCCCGTTGTTGCAGAGGATGCCCTTTTGGTGCTGTTGTGTGGGGTTGGTGTTGAGTGGGTGCGTCCATTAGTGCAAATCTTTAGTGGAAGGTTTTCCCATAAGCCTCAGCTTCTGCAGGGCGGGCTCTCTATTGCAGCAGTTGTGCCTGGAGCCGCCACCCGGAGAATATTACGGTTCTGAAAAAGTTTTGGCATGCCAGCCTCCTACTCAGGAGTTATTAATTGCTATGGTAAGGTTTTAGAAGCCTGAGTTAGTAGTTTGCTGTGTTCAGAGTGGCGTTTCTGGAATGGCCTCAGCCTGCCTTGTGACTCCAGCGTCTGGCTAATTCCTTGGCACTGCTGCCAGCGAACCTTGTGTGGGGAAACCTGACTCCTGGCACAGAGGATTATGCATCCCGGAGCCGGTCCAGCTGCACAGGGCTCAGGCTGAGCCATCCCGGCACTCGGCTCTTCCAGCAACGGTGACCTACAGCGCTGTTCACAGGGCTAGCTGGAAAACCTTGGGGGCTAAAGTTACCAAAGAGGAGGAGGAAACCGGCTCGTGTGTTCTCCTCGGTTTTGAGGACATTGCTAAGGGAAGCTATGGTGCCTTCTCACAGCATGGGTGTGGTGGGAAACAAAACGCAAGACAGTGTTCAAACTTTGACCCTATATAGATTGCTTTTTTTTTGTTTGTTTTAATTGAGGACTCTTGATAGGTTTTTTCTTTGAAGTTTTTCTTTTTGAGGGACAAAGAAGGAATGAGAATTTGATTGGGTACAAAACATAAAATGTAATCAGGAGTTCACTTTAAAAACAGTTGTGAAATTCCTGCGCAAACTCTTCTCTCTTAATCCTATTGAACGTTTCTTTCATACTGTTATACCAACTGTAATAGCTCTTAGCGTAGCAGGGGGTGAAGGGTCTGAGATTTTTTGAGATGTTCTTTTGGAGCAATGGTAGAAACTGCTTGGCAACATAGAGCTAACTGGGTTACCTTGTCACACCTCAGATATGACCAAAGCACTGGGAAAAACTAAACCCAAAAGCTGTGTTGGCTTGCACTAGGATCTGTGGTTCTGTTGTACTTCAAGTGCTTTTGAAAGTTTCCCCAAGGGCAAACTGTCTTCTTGATTCATTAGATCAAATCAACTTCTTTTTGAGATTTGCTGAGCATTGAAGGTTCTGTATTAAAATTTGAACGTTAAATTCAAGATGAGATATTTGCCTTTGGAAATCTTCTGCATCAGTGCTGTGTTTCAGGAGCGGATCTTTCACTGAATCTGGAGATTCAGATCTCCCAGAGTGAGCTCCAGCTTTCTAGTCGCCCATATCCATGTCACTGACAAGCTTTTATTGCAGAAAGAGCTCTGGAGGGTTGAGAAGGAACCGTTCTCTGCAGGTCTGTGGGTAAGAAGTGCATGTACTGTCACTGATACTGCCTCAGACCAAAGAAGAAGGCATTAATGTGGAAGCTAATGTATGTTTATGAATGATTTTTTTTCTGTAGGCGTTGCGGCTACAACCTCTGTCTTATTGCATCGGGAAAATGTTCTTGCCACCCACAGCTCCTGGGTTAAGAGTTCAGGGGAAAAATTGCAACATTTTTAATTACTTGATAACTGGCAGATCAAAGCCATTTGTGATTATAATGTTAATGAAATGTCATTTTCAGAGACAGACAGCTTTTTTTTTTAGACATTTTATAAAGTAGAGAGAACTTGGCTTTGAATGTTTCTGGTTGGCCAAGACCTTTGAGCCGTTGAGCCTTGCTCACAATTTTTCTGTTTGACATTCTTACGTGTGTAACGACTAATGTAAGGGCCCAGTTGGGTTTTTGCAAGTATATATTTTTATTGTATTATGAAGGATGACATAAAAATACCATACGGTAAGAGTTGAGAGACGTGCATCTCAGCGAAATGTTATTTCTGTAGCGATCGGCAGACTTCAGGCCTCCCCAGCTACCCATAAACTTTCCAGGCTAATAAGCTAATTCGTAGAATCACCAGATTGGAAAAGACTCAACCACCTCTCTGGGCAGCTTGTTCCAGTGCCTGGTGACTGTTTCTGTGAAAAATTTCTTTCTGATGTCCACCTTAAGATGGTGTTTGCAACAGTGTGGTAGAAGAGACAGGGAAAAGCAATATCAGATTGGTTTAGAAGAGCGATGTGTTTATTCTGTTATTGTTGTGGTGAGTTTAATCTCTTTAAATAGGAAGGTTTCTACGCTCAGTTTATTCCCTGGAATCTCTGAAGTACAGTGTCCCCGCAGACCAAGCACACCCACGTTCAGATCAAGCATTGTGTGATTGGTGTGAGCAGTAACGGTGATATCGAACTGGGACATGCTGAAGCCTGATGGAATTTATGGCACGACTGCAGGATTAGGTGGAGCATTATCAGATGTTGCGTAACAAGTCGGTTTTGGAGCAAATTCATTATAACTTAATTTGTGTAAAACTAAATGATTGTATTTCTTTAATGTAATTCCATCCACTTTTCAGAACTTGAAAATGATTCAAACCCACCTTCCAGCTCAGAAACAGATTGCAAATCTGTCGCTTACACACATACTGTACAAATTATGACCGAAGTGGGTCCAGCATGCAATACATTCGAAAGTTTGACTCCTACAAAAATATTGTCCGTAGTCTTACAAAAACCAAAGTAAAACCAAAGCTCTCTTGAAGTCAGGTTTCTAAACTCTTCTGCGGTCAATCGTGATCATATCTGATAAAGCAGCAAGAGCCGTGTTTGCACACCAGCCATTACCTGCTGTCTTTTCTCATTTTGCTTTAGCAGTCCCATTGCTGAGTTGGGCTCCAAACTCTCGGTTCTTTTTTGACACGTATATAAGTGCAGGAGGATATTTTGCTTTCAGCACCTTGTCTCAGAACCACAGTTCTGACGGTTTTCTTTGTTCTTCTAGGGTCAGATGCTCCCTGCTGCACTGATCAAACTTTCCTGTTGGTTTTCAGTTCGTAAGAGGAATGTTAAATTAAGCGTAATGGGTGTTTACTCTCTTTTGGATTAAAAGCCTATATATTCTTCCAATTAAAACAATATGCTAGACTACTCATAGCATCGACATGCTTGTTGGGGAAGCGGTGCCTGAATTGTCAGTTTTTTCAGCGTGTATTGGACAGATCCCACTTCCCTCTGTTATGCCCATTAAAACAAAAGAGGCTCTTTGTCTAGAGTTACTCTCTGTGCTGCTGTACGACGCTTGCTCATGGATTTAAGGCAGCAGAGCTGCTCATTTGTAATTTTTGTGCAAAGTGACCGGATGACATCGTCAGACCATCTTAATTTTAAAATTTGTTGGGAAAGTTGTACTTGATTTCAATTCTAAACCTATGCATCGCTTTCTATTCTCACATAACTAGAAGTTGGTTTACTGAAATGGCTGTTGTGGGAAGGTGAAAACTAAGTCCTGGTCCTGCTGCTGGATTTTTTGAAAGCCTCCTTGGTGAAGATGTTCTTGTACTTAAGCCGGTCCTGTAGGCAGTATAATATTGCAGGAGGAATGAGAAGGAGCATTAATATGGCTGAGTGAGGCCCTATATGTTTTCCTTGGAAATATCTTCACTGCTTGCCAAACCGCCTTGGCAGCAAATAGCACGACGGCTCGATGTGGAATTATGTGTTTGTGCTCTCTTTTGCTCCACCATGAAGGGAATGTGATCTGCGAGTCCTACAGAAATTTAAAGGCAATGATTGAAGGTCTTAGGGTGGTATGACAGATGTGCTGGAGAACCTAATTGATAATCTCTTGCAGAAAACACTCTTAAAGTTGCTTGTGTTCTCCCTAATAATACAAATAATAGTGACCTTGGATAGGGATTTCTAGGAGATTTTTCTTCTTGGATATACCGACAGTTTTCTAGGTATGGGCAGGAGGCTGATTTGTTACCTGATGGTAGCAATTAAGCTGAGAGATCATGAGGAAACAGGGACTAATAATGGGTTTTACAGAACAGTCTACTTGAAAATGATATCAGAGAAAGAAAGATACCTGAGAACAGGAGCTGATGGATTGGAGAAGCTGGAAAAACCCACTCAGATAATTCTACACTTACCATTAGGGTTAATCTGTTTGATGAGAAAGGAGTGCTTGGGAAGTTAAAGAATGAGATTTTAAAAGCCTTGACAAGATAAATGCCTAGTATTCCATGATAATGCTTCATAATAAATACTTTAATTCCTAGATTAATGCTTGATTTCATCTTTGTCTGCTTTGGCTTTGGCTAAGTAGCTGCCAGCGGTCCGTGGCAGATTGAATTTGTGCAGTGCCGTTTACCGTCACATTTTAGAGCGGAGACGAAAGGATTCTCTTGACCTACTTGTAGATAATGCATTTAGAAATTCCAAACAATACGTATTTTGTGTACAGGAAAATAAATAAAACGAAACTGCTAGTTTTGATGGTGGTTGGATTTCTCTGCTTATTTGTAGTTAGGGGAACTAACGTATCCGTGTATACTTTTTTCCAGATGACAAGCATTAATAATAAATAGAATTCTCCATGCAGCTGCCTGGCATCATGGGAAAGCTTCAGTTTGATTTTCAGGTGGTCTCTGAATCGTTCAGTAGCATAACTGTGGTACCATCCTTCACCAGCTCATGTCACTGGGTTGCTTCAAATATCTTTGAGTAATTCCCTTTTAAATTATTGGACAGGCTGCTGTCACGGCTGCTGACTCGCTGGCTAGATGACTACCTATTGAGTGCAGGAAAATAATGTTGAAAGGAAAATTCACTTCTGTGCTACACCACAGGCTTTCTTGGTAATGTACAGGCCTCTGGATACCAGGAATTTTCGCAATGAGCAAAAATAATAATTGTCTCTTTTTAAAAACGTGGGTTTTTTTCTCAAATCTCTTTTGTGCGATGAGGTTAAGTTTGAAATATCTATAGGGCTTTATGGTTACTGGTAACTGGATTGAGTAGCAACCTTAGAAGAACCCTAATCCTTACGAATTGTGAATTGAGATGGCATTTTCTTTCCTGTTGTAGCGTGATTGTAGGGAGGACCTGGCAGGGTGCATCGGTGATTCTGAATAAGTGATCATTAATGTCAGATTAAAGTCACTTGGACGGATTCCTATCACCAACAGTTTGGATTGTATCCGTTAGACCAGGACCCTTTAGGAGTCTGGGGGTTCTGATGAAGTTCATGAATTTTCTTGGCATGTTCTCTTTTAACTGCTGAAGTTGTAATAGCTCCGCTGCGATAACCAGGAGACCCGTATTGTAGGTTGTGTCCTTTTGATGCCTTGAGAAACCCCTCTCTGGCTTCCCCAAGGGAAATCACAATGTTGGCTGTTACGTGACACTGTTTTCTGCAAGAGTTTCTTTCCTACAGGAGGTGTCGCCGAGTTCATTATTTCTCAAGAGTCACCTCTTTGTCACATTAAGATCTGCAGCGAAACCAGCAAGCTGAACAAAACCCCCCAAAACTGCAAACAAACAGAAAGTTAAAGATGGGAGAAATGCATTCTAAATATATCTAAATATTTTTAATATAGTTCTGTAACTGGTTTAGATACTTGCACTAATCCCCCATCAGTGTATCTAGAACAACAGTGACGGGTGGTTTGCAAAATACACGTGAAAAAGGCAACTCAAACCTGAAAAAAAAAAATGCAGCCTGTGGAGCAGCAGAGCTGTAACTCTTATTCTAGGAAAATAATGAACTGGTGAGCTCTGTTGTTGTTTCATTGAACATAAGTGAGTGTGTGGAGCTGTATATAAAATGAAGTGATAGATTCACTGAGAAATAGTTCATTGTGACCAAACCTTCCCTGAAACAGTGGCTGAAAATTAATTAAGGCGTGATCCGTAAAACTGAAGCTGCTGCACTGAAAAGACTTAGAGCTGTGCAGGAAGTCTTCCCAAGGAAATCTTCCTTCCACATTGAAGGAATTTTCTGTGGTTTTGTTCACTTGCTTTTCGCTGGAATTCTGCTTGTTTTCCAGACGCGTGATGGTGTTGGCCGCACAGATGTGCTTTTACAACCAGGTTTCTCAAACAGTCAAGTTTTACGTCTCTCTGTGGGCCTTTAAGATTAGAACTGGTGTTATTGCTAGCTTTAACCCACATAGACAGGCTGAGTATGGGGATAAAGTAATCAGCACCATTTTCATCTTTCAAATACAGGTACGGATTGTTGTCTCACTTCCTTTGTTCTGTGTGGCCTTATAAGAAGTTGGGGTTTTTTTCCTTAGTGTTCATGTTATATTTATTTTACACTTTGATATCAGCAAACAGTACTTTCAAATTTTGTGCCATTATATAGAGATTCTGCACTGCCTACTCTAAGTTTAGTTTTGTGCCCTAATAGTTGTATGTAACTACTTCAAAATAAAATCACCTTCTAAATAACTTTTTTAAAAAAAGGTTTTCAGAGTATCAAAACATTTCATGCAATCATTAGGGGCCCAACTCCCCTCCTTATATAGTAAGAAAGTGGATTTAGAAATGCCGTTTGTCCCTTGAGAAAACTGGACAGTACTGAACTTGTTTCAAAAAGAGAAATTTCAAGTTAAATTAGACTGGACGTGCTCTGAGCACTCAGGGGCTTATCTGCTGTTTATACAAATATTTATCAGATTCGTGAGCTGCTGATCCTATGGCAAGTGAAACATTGGAGGCACAAGAATGCATAATTATTTTAAGATCCTCATGAGCTGCGCACGAATACTCAGAATTCATATATAAGATGTAACACAAGATTTAGCAGCATCTGTAATTATACGTTTACAATTTCCTCATTACAGAAACCTTGCCAAAGAATTGGGCATTTTCTCATTGTAAATAGCCTGTGTGTTTGCGAGACACCTAGGAAACCAGAGTAAAGTCTGGGTATCAGCTCTATCTGTGTGATCCCTGGAGTTTTAAGTGTCTTGGACCTCCAGCCCAGACAGCTGGAAGGCTCCACATTCGCTGATAGTGCATCTGGTTCTAATGGGCAACGTGTGTTTGATGTGATTCCTTGAAAAACAAACACATTTGTAAGATAAACTATCAAAAAATCTGTAATGTAAGCAATCAGATTTCCCCACATTTTTGTTTTCATCAATGCAGTAAAGATACACAGTTGCTCTTTAATTAAACAGAGTTAGTTCATTTCACAGAATCACAGAATCACAGAACAACCGGGTTGGAAGAGACCCATCGGATCTTCTAGTCCAACCATTCCTATCTAACACGAAACCAAGTCCCTCAATACCTCATCCACCCGTGTCTTAAACACCTCCAGGGAAGGTGACTCAACCACCTCCCTGGGCAGCCTATTCCAATGCCCAATGACCCTCTGCGTGAAAAACCTCCTCCTAATCTCCAGCCAATATGGTCTACGTCTGCAGAGACAGAGAAGAGCCTTGTTTGTGCACCGTGGTTTTGCCTCCAATTTGTACCTCATTTGCACGAGCAGCGTGAGTGCTCTGTCGGTGCTGAGTGTGCCTGACCTCGTATGGGCCCTTGGTGATGAAAAATGAACATCTAGTCTGTGAACAGGATAGAGTTTGACCTAAACTGGTGTTAATTCTTCTAATTTGCAAAGGAGCAAGGGGCAGGTTGGATGCTATCATATACTCACATCAGACAGTCACATTCAGAAGATGGAATCAAGCAGAACACAGAGAGATTTGGGGAAGGAATGATTGTGTCTGGCTCAGGAGTTTTGTGACTAGATGGGGAAAACTGGCATGTGGTTGCTGCCCAAAGTATAAGTTACAGTAGTGCGAGATTAGTTCTTTCTACTTACTTCCAGGTATCTGAGTTGTGAAATGAAATTGCTTTGGAAATCCTCCTCTTCTTTCTTCTTGTATTTGGTTTCAGGATGAGTGTTTAATCCAGCGTGTTTTGATCAATATTGCAGTTAAATCTCAAGTTTTCAGCAAAGCCATATACCTTTCCCTTGGCAACACAGCAGCTTTTATTTCTGTGAGAAGAGAAACCTGGTATTCCCATAAAATACAGAAAATAGACTTTGATTGTGAATGCAAGTCTTCCAAGAAATTTTTACTTTCTCGATCCTTTGGATGTGAAGTAAAGTCTAGTTGGGTACCTCTGTGACGTCAGAGGAGAGCGATGTCTGTGCTACAGAACTCTCCTTGGCTCTGGTGCTCCAGCTGTATGATTTTTGGTCCGATGTTTACATTCTTTTGCTAAGAGGAATGCTGATCTAACCCTGTCCCCTAAGCCATGTGTGTAACTGGCTCCTTTCTCAAGGTTACCTCTAGTCCAAGACCTTTCATCTGCTGCCTAGTGTAATCTCTTCCCTTCCTTTTCCTGAGTTGATTTCCACTGTTGCTGAAATTAAGTATGATCCATTACAGAACTCTTTTCCTTCCTGTTTCACCACTTTTTTAGTGTATAGGACGAGGTAGAAGATAGCATGAATAATACCGGATCATGTGTTAGGAAAATACGTAATTTTTAAAAATAAAGCATGAGGAGAACTAGAATATGGTGCTAAAATCTTAATGCGTCGTTAGGGAAACAGAAGACGTTGATTGAGAAGTGCAAAGAGGAAAATTTTTATCACAAAATTTATGGTAATCATAAAAATTAGGCATTGAAAGCAGTGTCCGCTTGTTCTCTAGTCAGATGTAGCGTTGTGCAGAGGGAGGGACGCCTCAGAAATGTCATCTCGGTCTGCTTGCAGGACGCAGCTGCTGGCTGGGGAGGCAGAGAGGAGCTCTGAGAACTTCTGATATAAACCACAATTCTATCATCAAAATAGAGAAAAATGGAATATGGCCGTGAAAAATATGCATTGCAGCCCAGTCCCGGGCAGGTGACAACGCAAGGTCTTCCCTGTAGCACTCTGTAATGCCAGAGAAAAGGGATAATGGATTTAGTACTGAAGGAAAGATTCGGGACGATAAATCAATTGGAGGTTAATACTCCGCTCTTTGAAGGAGACCTTTCCAGTGAAGTCTGGCTTTGTAATCAAAAGTCTGAGCTTTAAGAAGTTAAGAGTAGGAAAAAGAGGAAGGAAACGCTCAGGTTCCTGTTGAGGGTTTGAGTGCAGTGTAACAGCACCACGCGCTGCCCAGCCCAGGGTGCTCAGAAGAGAAAAAGATGATGATAACAAACACTAACTTGCTATTAGTGGAGTAACTGATAAACTTCAGCGATGCAGCACAAGCTGGGCTGACTTTATTATGTTCAGCTGCCTGTTGGAAACTTATTTTTTCACTGCCATTTCCACAGGATGCACTAACACCTTTTTAAGGGTGAGCTTTCAAAACCCATCTGAGCAAATCTCTTTTTCCTCACGACAAAGAAACAAAACTGTGAGAAAGAGAGGAAAAGCCACAACTTGGAGTGACTTTGAATGAGAAGCAAGTGGAAAAATGACAATGAAAAAACCCCACCTTTTCTTAACTAGTACTAGAATATGCACCGTCTACTTAATTTGTTTTTCTTGTTAGTGATTCCAGGAGGATGGTGTCTGACCAAAGAAAAATAATTTGCACATGGATGTATTATTATTTTGAAATACAAAGAAATAATTATTGTCTTATTCTTAAGTATTTCACCCGGAAATATGCAGTTATACTTCATGTGATCTTGCTGTAAGGATTTGAGAGTTAAGGTCTACAATGTTAAAGCTGTTGCAAAGTAGTGAAGAAGTCTTTAAAATGTTAATTTGACTCTTATGGTTACTTTAATATTAGGAATTTAGCCAATTTTCTAAGCAAATTTACCTTTAGCAGAAAGAAGTTAGTGAGAGTGGTATTAGTGAACATACTGTTCATGATTTTACCTGGATTTGCAGGTTGGCTGAGAGACCTGGAAGAGAAATCGCTCCCTTTTGACAGGTTTAACAAACTTGTCCCTGTTGGAGATTTAGGTGCAGTTGCCTCAGGAGGCAGCTTGTCAGCAAACTTCGTCAACTGACTGATAGTTACAAACCCTTTGAGACTGACAGTTAATTTGTTCACAGATGAGAGTTGGCTCTTTGTAAATGAGAACTGTGCTACCTGAAGATCCATTGTGTATTTTGTGCATTTTAGTTTCTGAGAGTAAGAGATAGTAACTGTCCTCAAAAGAGTCTGATGGCTTTTTCTATTTCTTTTTTAAAGTATAGTTTGGGGATTTTCTATTTAAATTATATATCTAAAGTAGTTACCGTATTATTTTGTACGTTCCTAAGTAAAAGCAAGGGTACTTCTGTGATGAAATTAGAGTTTTTTAATATCTTCCATTTTACTGTTTCAAGGTACTTTGGTTTCTCTCTCTCTGCTGCTGCAGAACTTCATGTCTGAAATAGCTCTTCAGTCATAAACTGTTTTTTTTTTCTATTGCACCAGTAGGTTTGTAATCTCTAATGTGGCCATTATTGAGGTTTGCAGAGCAGTTCTGCTCTTGGTGGCAGCAGCGCAGGTTCAGTGTAAAGTTTCAGGTTCCTTTGTGCTGCAAAGAGAAGCTGCGGTTGTGGTGCCCAGTTCCATCCAGTTCAGCAAAGTAGCAGCTATGGGCAGGTCTGGATATGGACAACACAACACCAGCTTCTGGATTTGGGGATTTGTGTGGGTTTGTACAGGAAAAATTAACTGCATATGGAAAAAAATTAGTTATGTGACTTATTAAATAGGAATGTAGTAGAGTTTCCTGTGCTCAGAAACTCATCCTAATGAAACTCAGTTAGATTCTGATAGGGGTTTTTTTGTTATTATTTAGAGAGAATGTACTATTTTCTGGAAAGATCAGCTAAGAGAAGACAAAAATCAGTTACTCCTAGTTTTTTAATTTTGCTTTTCTGCCTCTCACTAAAAAAGTAGAGGATTGGTGGTTTTGTGCCTGCGTTACAGATTTATTAACAAAACTCAGTTCACTTTGTGAGGATCTGCAGAAGAAGACAAAGCTTCGTTTTCTGGAAACAGTAGCCAGTCTGCTCGAAGGAAGGTGTATTCTTTTTCAGGCACTGAAACTGTTGTTTTAATTATCAGAGTTGGAGCTCTCGTACTGGAAGTGTTCCGAACTCCAGTTTCGTTGGCAGTTTCTCACTATCCTTTTTCCTTTCGTGGTACATCTAGGTATTTAAAAAAATATGGAAGGACAGCTTGGCTTCCTGACAGGATTTTGATGGAAAGTTTCCTTAGCCTTATTTGGCTTTAAGTTTGCAGTCTGGAGTCTTTGCCGTGTGCAAGCAGCGTACAAAGTCCCAGCGATGGTAACTGTATGTTAGCTGCCAGCACACTGCTATCATCCACAAGCCTTCAGCTTGCCTGGAAAAGGAGGACAAGTCTTCGTTTGGGCCATCGGTCACGGTTCTAACAGTTCTGGAGACAAGACACAGCCTCGTGAGCCCAGTCAGACAGGAGAGATGGAGATCTTTATGGACACTAGTAGTATTCTGCAAAAAGAATGGCCTGAGAGGGAAGAGGAGCAATGACAACGATGCCTGGTTAATACAGATCACATTTAATGTGCTGGAGGACCAGATACTCAAATTCAAATACAGCAGAATTTGGAATTTTAGCTGTGAGTGCGCTGTGTTTTCTCTACTGGTTTAGGAGCTTGGATTTAATTACAGTTCTCAAAGCTCTCTAATACACATAAGTATTACATTATGACTTTTTGAATATTAAAAAAAGAGAGGAAAAATACTTTTATCCTTCACCTCTAATAGCAGAGGAAAAGAACAGTTGGTAAATCTAATTTAAAAATAGAGTGAGGGGTTTGACATATTCAACTTTGTATACGAAGCTTACTAATCACAATAAGAAATGTAACCCATGGTAATGGTGTGTTTCTCAACTTCACCAAGGTTTTTACTTCCCACCTCCTGAAATGCTGAGATATTTCAAAGTTCCTATATTCTGAGCTCGTGTTCTTTACTGTCTGACATATGAGACTAGGTTATTTTGGGGTCATATTTTTGAGATTTCCCCTGCAACCAAACGAAATGTGTATGTACATGAAAGATGAGAATGTAGTGGAATTCTTGACTTCAGGAGTTAGAACTTGAAGAAAGACAAAACACCTCGTGTTCCCATGAAAAAATATTTAAATAGGCAACAGTAAAGTTAGAGAAAGTTAACAAGTAAAATGAGAAGAGGAAGGAATCATAGAATCATAGAATCGCTAGGTTGGAAGAGACCCATCGGATCATCGAGTCCAACCATTCCTATCAAACACTAACCCATGTCCCTCAGGAAGGAGAGGAGATATGGGACTGGATCATCCTGTATATGTTATAAAAGAGTTGTTCTCTCCTGTTGTTGAATGTGATAGATTGTCAGGGTTCAAAACTTCTTTCATATTCTGTATTTCTGTGTGGCTTAGTTTACCGTGATGTCTGTTGCGTAGAGATTATAATTGGCCGTACTCAACTGAAAGGAAGCTCTCCACGTTTTATAGCTCTGCAGTTTTACTCGGTTTGGGGACACTCTGTGGTCTGCTTGTCCGATGGGGTAATTCAGTTTTGTATCGGAGGATTTTCAATAGTACTTTACTCATTACTTAAAAGTGTGTCTTACTCATCTTCTAGAAGAAAAGATTTTCTTTTCAGAGGCTTGTGCTTCTGCTTGCTTAGTCCAAGCGGGTTATGTGGTAGGTTGGCCTGTAATTAATCAAAATGTCTTTTATTCAGCTATAATACGAAAAAGAAGGCAAGAGTACGTCCATATCCTGCTCCAGGATTATCCTAAAGGATGGGGCCGTTTCAGGAAGGATCGTCTAGAGAGCAAATGGACACCGGGGCTCCCTGTGGGCCAGGACTGAGCGCCAGGAGATCGGGACTAGTCCGTGGCAGGACTGGGCTGTTGAGGCTGCGGATGGTGCTGGTATAGGACTGAGTGTAAAACCACAGGCTGCTTCCTGGCTGGGTTTGAGTGTAAGATTTACTTATGATAAAGTTCTTCGGCAAAAGGAGGTGCTGTGCCTTTAAGTAGCACATGCCTTCTAACCATCACCAGGCATCTTTAGCGAGCTGCTCTAGCCTGTTTCTCCAATCATGCCTGCCTAAGTCAATACGGCGCTGCCAAACCTCCTCGTGCGCTAGAGGTTACCGGTTAGCTTGTTCCATGAGTCGGAGCAGATGCAGAACTTGGCAGTGAGCGTTCGCGTCCCTCCCCTTTTCTGCTCTCCAAGTGCAGCCCCCCAGCCCAGCGCTGGCTGAGCCCCCTCCCCCAGCAGGGAGAAGTCATTACATGAAGAGATCAACTTACCAGTTGTCTTCAGAGCAGTGGCTGAGAGCAAAGCTCCTGGGTGTACAGTGAGTGCGATAGAGAGGGGAGAGGGAGAAGGACTCGGACCTGGAAGAGCTGAGGGCTGTGAGACTGAGACACGAGCGCATCTGCTAGCTGTTAGCGCTTGGCACAGGGGTCTCTCCTCCAGGGTAGCTCTAACTTTGGGTAATAATGTCTGTCAGCTACCTGATACTAACGTTGCTCTGCTTTCAAACAGCGGCGTTAGCGAGACCTGCGGGTCAGGTAAGCAAAGCGCAGCGACTCGTCCAAACCCGTCCTGTCCCACTTGGACTTTCTTCTTATCTCTTCGTACGGATCGGGGATGATTTTTACGTTGCCGGACGTTTTAGAATTGCCTCCTTTGCTTCGTGCGTCAAAAGCTATTGTTTTGGTTTGGTTTAGTTGTTTTGGTTTGTGGGTGGTGCAAAAAGCTGTGGGTACTGTGGGGGAGCAGATTGGAAATGAGCTGCTTTTCGTTTGATACACAAAATGCTTTCCGTGAGAGGTGACTGTTAGAGGTGAATTTTTCTTTACCAGCATACAGAGAAATAAGGTCTTTGCAGCCATGGATGGTCGTGTTCTGCTCAGTTTTTCTACAAAAATCATTCGTGGTAGAAGTTTTTACAAAGGATGTTTTTGGGGATCTGGGCATGTAAAAACACAAGCTCTGCTGCTTTCGTAACATTCTCTTTGTGCAGATGTAGGTAAAGTTTAATATGTGGTGGAGCAGAAAGGACTTATTGTTTTAAATGTATGTCTTATCATTAAAGATGGACTTTATACATCCTCAACATGAGAAAACTTAAGTAATGAGATAGAAGAGCCCTGGCTATGCTCTAAAAAGTTTCTCTTTGATTTGCAAAGAGCAGTTTTCCAGATTTTTACTCTAATCGGAGCAGTTTTGCATGAAGTTCTTATTTCAGAAAATTTCAGCTACTCGTCATTTAGGAAATAATTCATCTAGCACAGTACTGTTAGATACAGTAAACATTCCATCTGATGAAGGCACTATCAGAAAAATTTGATACACGTTCCCCCTTGCTAACTGCAGTGGGATGTGTAGCTCTACTTTTGAAAGGAATCGTTGGATAATTTTGTTCATTAATAAGCCTTCCTTAAGTAAATCTACTGAAAACGGCTATTCTGCTTTAGAGCTTTGTCTTTGTCATAAGTTTATAGTAGCCTAATAAACTCCAGAGCAATTACTTTCCTGGTAAAAGAAAGTGGAAGTGAACTGGAAAAACCACCTTATCCGGCACTGTGGTTGACGCTGTCTGTAGCTCGTATGTCTAGACATAAACTGTATTTTGCTTTCAGGGTGTTCTGAAAAGAGAAGTTGTAATGGTTTTGATTCAAGAAAACGTCTTTCAATGAAATCTTGTGCTGCCTTTGATCTAATTAAAGAATTAAAGCAGGGAAAAGTTTTCAGCAGAGGCTCAGGGTATTTAATTGGATTGATGATCAGAGCGACTGGAAGCTGATCATTGCCCTCTAGTTGTCACTGAAATTTTTAACTTCTTGGTTGATTGATATTGAGCGCGGAAAATAATAGATGGACTCACCTTGTCCAGGCTGAGGGACCTTAGGAGGTGTGGTGGCTCATGTGGAAAATATTTCTGTCACCACTGCCTGCAGATGTGGGCTTCAGAGATCCATATAAAGACCAAGTCTAGAGCAGCAGCAGTGTCGCCTGCCAATTAGCCTCGTTAGCAAGTAAAAGAAAAGCAACGCCGTGTTCCTACCCGGAAATGAACTTCTGCAGTAAAAGAGCAATGTGGAATGGTTTAGCACTGGGATCGATATGCCAAGTACTTCAGACTCTTAGTTTTTCAGCTGATGCAGCAGACGGAGCATGAAAAATGGCCTGTTACTTTATCAATGAATCTTAGGTTGTCGGGTTTACTAGGTAGGGAGACATTTTCTCCTTTATTGTGTTCATATGGCTAAGTGTGAAAATTACATAGTAAAAAAATGTACTGTGTCTACTATTATTAATACAGTCATTTTTTGTCCTGTATTGTAAGAGACTACTCGATAATCTTGTGTATTTCCCTGCTCCAACCACCGAACCTTGGCTACGTAGATCTTATTGCTCTAGGAAATTGCTCAGTTAAGATTTTTCCTGCAGTGAAATTGAAACAGGCAGTGAATTGAAGACGAGGAAAATAAGTGAGAAGCCATTTTTAACAGGAACCTCTATTGAAATGTTGTGCTCCTTTGAACCGTTTGTTCTGTTTACTTCTCTGAATATTTGTAATTGATGTGTAGGTATGTATTTTTTGAAATTCTGCTCATGAGAGTGTCAGTTTGTGATGTATTGTAAAGTCAGTGGGAGGTGGCTTGCCAGCTCGCTCCCTCTGTATTTTAACACTGCAGAATTTTGACCATTCAAGAAACAGAAAAAGGCCAAAATCCAAGCGTTACATTTTTACCCTCATAATTCTTACGGAACCTCTAGCACTTGTTCCGATATGCGTCTAATTCTGCTTTTCATTTGTTGTTAAGGAATGACTTGGCCTGAGGTCAGTGAAACCGCTTTGCATCAGTTTTCCATCCAGGAGGGAAAGAAGGTTGTGTAGCTTTGCAACTTACACCGTGTTTGTGGTGGCCAAGACCAACATTTTTTTTTGTGCGCTTCTTAGGAAATGAGCAGGACTCTCTTCGTCCATAGCTGGAAGCTCTAGCTGGTGCTTCCGTCCGTGATCAGAAGCTGGATGGTCAGAGTTCAGCTTCCTTCTCTCTGGGGTGTCCAGAGGCAGTTGTCCTGTGCTGGTGTCCTCTGTGACTGAGAAATACCTAAGGCTAAGTTGGCAGCAGATGGGAAACCTGTGCAGTGAGGAACTGGAAAGTGAAGATGTGCAGCGTAAACATACGTGATACTGTGCAGAATGCACGAGGCGTGAACTCTTAATTTTAAAACAGTATTTAATCAAGGTTTCCTCCTCCCCACTTCGAACCTGGTAGTTTGGAATCGTCTCTGGGATGGAAATTGTTGGTTTAACTGGATACAGTAGGCTTGAGAAATCTTTGAGTAACTAGAGAATCTTCTTGAGGACTTCCCTATCCCTATATTTTGAGTCTTCTTGATTAGAATCATTATTCTTTACTCACCAAGCAGGTAGCCTTTTAAATGTAGTTTTGTCAGAGCACTTGATAGATATTTGCCTTTAGAGAGGAGTATTTCACCACCCTTTAGATTCACCACCCTTTAGTTCATAGAATCATAGAATAACCAGGTTGGAAGAGACCCACCGGATCATCAAGTCCAACCATTCCTATCAAAATTGTTTCAGCTGAATTCTTCTCCCATTGTAGAAGCTTCTTTAGTGTTGGATGCATTGGCTGTGGATCAGTGTCAACGGTGCTGCTTGAATCGGTACAGGTGGCCGTGAAGCTACTCAAATGTACTAAAGCCACCAGCATGATATCCTCAGCAAAAAAGCAAGACCAAATTGTACAGCTTTGAGTTTTGTTTTTATTGTTTTACGTTAGTATTAAAACAAGAAATCAGCCTAGCTGGCAAAATGCTTGGACAAAGGGAAATATGCCCTGTATGTTGGACCTGCTAGATTGTGCAAGGGAGTCGTAACCATTTGAGTGTGAATCTGTACCACAGAATCTGCTGGCTCTGAGCAGTGACTTAGGGCTCCATCCTCGGAATGGTTGTTTTGCAGTGTCCATTTCTACTGCCTTAGGGGCTGCCATCGCTGCAGCATGTAACTTATCCACAGGAACCAGGGAAGCAACGTGAACTCATCAACATCTTAAAAGATCATTCAGTTCTCAACAGGCTGAGGTGTCACCATCCCCCCCTGGGCAAACGTAACCCACTGCAAGAAACGTAAGAACACTCAGAGGTCCAGAGCGTATTTAATGGAAAAACTGGCAAGGCAATTAATGACAAACTGTAGAAGATTTGCTTCAGGCATTAATCCAAAATACACACGCTTTGCATTCAGAGACAAGGTTCCTTTTCTGGCCAAAAGAAAATGTACTAATAGGTAAACTAATTCCATTCGTGCCTGAAATTAGGTAGATATATTGCTTTGGTTGAGACTTAAGAGAGTTTGTATTAGGCCTGAACCATTTTTCTCATTCTTAATAATTATTTTTCCTACGTTGCTAAAGACCTGTGATCCTTACTATTGAAGCTTGAAGTTGGGATTTTGCTTCCTAAACGTCACGCGCTTGCATGTACACATGCATATAGAATCATAGAATTAATTCTGTGCTCCGCTGCTCTGTGAAAGAAAAGCTTTAACAGGCGATTTTAAAAAACATCTTGAGGGTATGTGTAGCCCTATTGAGAAATCTTTCCTGCCTGCCCAGCAGTTTCTGAGCTCATCCCAGCACTGGAACTTACTTCCATGTGGTGCAGTATGAGCGGAGCTTGCTCTTGCTGCTCTCAGAAATAGAGAACTTAAGTAAGAGTGGGGAAGAACCAAACCACAGTCAGACAACTTGAGGTCATGGCCTTTTTGACACTGTTCCTTGACTGACTGTTTTCTTGTCAAGGAAGAACTCTCTCTTCTGACTTATTGGAGTAACATTTCTGGCCTTACTTAGTGGAACGTTCTGGTGTTAGATGGTCAGGCCCGATGCCCATGTGGCTAATGCCACATGCAGCTGATGAGCAGGTCCCACAGGAGCAGGCTGGTGGCATTTCAGTTCATCTGAGTGGAAACACACTGTGGAGAGTGAATGTGGCAGTGCTTGAACTGCGTGAACGTTGATGACTGCGTCCAGCTTCATGTAACCAGCTATTCTGTTATATCTCTGAATTCTGTCTTCAGTTTTCTTACCCTGTCGATAGTCCTGTGAGGCAGGGGAGTGCTGTTACACAGCACAAACTCCTGGCCCACAGATGTAAAATACCACTCAGAAGCTCAAAACAGTTATCAATAAGAACAACTTATTAGTGTTTGATAGGAATGGTTGGACTTGATGATCCGATGGGTCTCTTCCAACCTGGTTGTTCTGTGATTCTATGATTCTATGGTTCTAACTTTGAGATATGCTCAACGAATCACCCTTTCCAGCACCTGAATGGTTTTGCATCCTTACAGTGTCTGAAAGAAAATCTGTATGGCCAGGAGATGAACTAGTTAACCTGCACGTCCTCAGGCACCGAGCTGCAGTTACTGGTACAACTTATACAACTTCTTCGGTTATACGCAGGGAGCACATATGACCGAATAAAACAAGTATTTCCATCTCTGACTTTCATGGGGCCAGCATAGAAGCAAACATCATTTCTCCCACTGACACACTGACAAAAGCAATTTCTCATCTCTGTACCTGAGTGCTCCCACCTGCAGCTCAGGGCTAGCAGGGCTTCCATAGACTCTCCTGAGAAACTGGTGTGTCACCTTGACTGTATTTGCCCCCAAAATATCTCCCTTAGCCCTTCCTGTTGGTGAAGCAGGAGAATGTTGAAGAGCCTTGTGGACTGGTAACTAAGGAAGGATCGGCCCATTTATTTGTTTGGCGTACATGAAAGAAAGTTATTTTGGATTTACTTTAAAATTACCCTATTCTGAGTTAGAAAAAACAGATGGTAATTTACATATGGCAGTAATTGCTGACATCACCAGTAGAACATCTGAAAGTGAGACATAACATAGTTGAAAAATAATCCTGTCAAGTAAATATCCACAGACGTGGCCAAATTATAAGAATATGCTCTGTGTAGCTGCACTACAAAACAGGTTTATTTGACCTCTGGCATTCTTGCCTCACTCTTCCTGCCTTTATTGTCTGTCTCAACTGCAGTATTGGTAACAAAACCCTAATGTGCTTCAAAAACTTTGAAGTAAACTTCGTGTAGCGGGTTGTTCAGTCTAAAGTTAAATGCCTTCTAACAAAACGACTCAGAACGTTTTCTTTCACCCTTTGCGATTAGGCAAAATCAACGTTCTTCCAATTTTCTGCTCAAGGTTTCCGTGGGGCTTTCAGTTCTTGCTGTGCAGCGTATCCCTGTGCTTGTGGGAAACACAGCACTGAGATATTAGCAGAGTAGTGTGTACTGGCAGAAGGCTGTAACGATACCTCCTTAATAGCTCGGAGATCGTAGGCCTAGATCCAAAGCCTTTCCACTTTGGGCTCTGGTTCAGGCTGTGCTGAGCTTCTTGTTCCATGCTATAAAGATCTAAAAGGCAGGTCGAGGGCTGCAGTAATTCCCACAGTAATTACAGCATCGTGTTCAGTCCTACCATAGTTAAGCTAAATTCATTAAGTCGTTACCCAAGAAATGGTTGCGTGTGATGGATGAGCTAATTTGTTTCTTAGACATGCTTCATAGGCCATTTTCTGGAAAGCTGTCCTAGAAACTTGTTGGATTACTTATTAGATAAACATATGTTTTAAAGAATTTGCCATGAATTTTACACCTGGAAAGACTATTTTACCGAGAAACTAACAGTTCACAAAATAATTTCTTTACTGTATTTCACTATCAGCATCACTTCTCTTGATCTACTTGCTTTTTTTTTTTTTTCATAATCTTTTCTTTTGGAGGTAAAAATTTACTTGAATGCTAATGAATATTTTTTTTTTTCACTGTAATGCAAATCCTTTTTCTTCTGGCACAGGGAGTTTATCTTGACTTTCTAAGGAATTCAATAATTCTTCCAAACATGCTGAGCATATAAATGGAGCAGTGATTTAGGAGGCAGGTAGCTTGTGTTATAAGGTATTTAAAGGTAACCACAAACAATAGAAAAGAGGAAAATTAAATCTAGCAACTAAAGTAAGTCCTTATTATTGTTTTTAGATAATAACAGTCATTGTATAAGTAGATCTTTCTTCTGAAGAGGACTTCTTTGTTTTTTCTATCTCTATCTGGTAATGTTATAAGGTTCTGATTTTTTTTTAAAGGGCTTAGATGTATAATAGGGCAAAGGAATGTGTTTCGAGACTCATAAAATGTTTAATTAGAAGTATGGAAGTTCTTGTAAACTCCTGGCGGTTACCTTTAAGTAATATCACTTCTTAAAACACTTCCCTGCACCCCCCAGTGTCTGAGATTATCTTTCATTTTGTGTGCAGCACTGCTGCGTTTTGCACGAGGATGATGTCCGTGTTTTAAGGAAACTAGCTGGTTAATAGAGTTGCTCTTGCCACCAGGGCCATTCTGGAAACGAGACCTGGCACAGCGAAGGGGCTGAGCCGAGGAACTAAGCAAACGCCCTGCTCTTAGGGGCAGGACTGGGATTGTGGTCCGAGCTCTCCTGCAGGTATATTGCTGCAGATGGATTACTGGCACTGCTCACTGGGCTGTGGCCCAGAGCCTGCCTCTCAGGACTTGGATCCAATTATGCCGCGATCAGGATGCTGAAGCAAATTTTCACTGTGTAGTTGAAAGATGGTAGATAGAAGGGGGCTTGGTATGTGTGACACACATGCCTGTCCTGATTTGATCTGCAGCTTGCTTGATTGCTCCTTCCCTATCTCTCACTATTCATCATGGCCAAAAGGACAGCAGGGGGATCAAACATCATGTGCGTAAGGACCCAAAGGCACCAACACAGCAATTATGTCACTGACAGCAGCTCCGTTGCTTCTCTTTCAAGACCCCTTATAAATGAGACACATGAAAGCAGAGCATGAGACAGTATTAAATTAAAGGTTTGCCTGTCTGTGTGATTGCCTGAAGCTGTCGATCTGTTTCTTCATGGGTTACAGGTATTATTTTCCCAGCGTGTGGGTTGTGAGGAAGGTTTTATCAAGAGGCAGAAGTTTTTGACAATTTTCCACTCCCACCGATTTGGCAGAAACAGGAGAGTGAGGTGAATTAGGAGTCAGTAAATTAATCCTTCCAACCATAACTGCTTTTTGACTGCAGCATAACGCTTGCTTCCATTTTTCATGAGATTTCTTCCCAGAATACCAGGGCGGTGGAAATAAATCCTTCACCATTTTTTTTTCCTTGAAAGAAAAATCCTTTTGTTGCTAAAATATGTCAGTTGGAAACTACTTCTTTCATCAAAAATTTTAAGGGCTTTTAGAGCTGTTTTTTAAAAGGCACCGACTAATCTGTAAATCATCATAGGTAAAGGATAACATAGCAGTAGAAAGCTTACTATTTTTATACAAGATTGCCTCCTTGCTCCTTGGAGGCTGAAATTCTAGAAGCAATGGTGCAAACGTGGAAATGCTGCATTTGAATCTTAAACTGTTAATAGATTTACCATAAGGAGTTACCCCCTCTGAGGAAAGATCTCTTGTTTCTCTTAATGTAATTACTTCAATATACTTTTGAAATGAGTTTTAAGCAACTTCTGCGGAGACAACAAAAACACATTCAGTGTACAGAGGGTGTATTAACATCTGTACAGGAGTAGAGCATTTGGAACACGTACTGGACTCCTGCTTGTAAGTACTTGAAAACTGAGATTTATTTAGTGCTTGAGTGAGCAGGTGATAGTGAAGTATTCTAGCCAGGGGCACCAACTGTTTTGATGTTAGCTATGAGCCCATATCCTCTAGAAAAGCGCAAGGGCAGAGCATAACTGGAGAAATGATTTTTCCTATTTCCTCATTAAGTGGAAAATTCTTCTCTGAAACAGTAGAATTGTGTTGTTTGAGCCAATTGAACTGAAGACAGTTTTGTTATTGGGCACAGATTTTCTTGGTGCTGTGAAGGATCTGGAAGAGGATGAGTGATCTCCACCACCAAGGGTAGCGCACGCATACTCTGTGTGATGTGGGGTGGTTGCTACAAGATTGACTCTTGGGGCCACATCTCATCCTTTTGAAATTTCCAGGTACTCATGGTTGTCCAGTATTTTAAGGTTAACTATTCAGTGTTATCCTCAGGCTGCCTGACTGGGAGTACACCAGATGTTCCCAGTGTGTTATATTCCTTGAGATGCTTGGTTACTGGTGATTTGGTGGCATCTGGAAGAATAATCCGTTACCAAAGAAATCGGTTGTTAAGAATGAGCAGCATAAGAAGCAGAGGTATTTCTTCAGCTGTTTTTATTATGGTCCAGGAACTTAAGAAAGCTAAAGCAAAGCAAAACGATAAGCAGCTCTGCTCTGAGACCATTCTGATGGTGGAAGTAAGAAAATACCTAATGCATCAAACTGTCACAGTCAGATTCTAACCACATAGAAATGATTAATGGGCAACCACGCTTAGGTTTCAAGTAAAGGTGGCTGGGGTTTTCTTCTTTTTTTGAAATTTATTTCCTTTTTTTTTTTTTTTTTTTACATCTGTCCTGTGGAATAGTTTCTACTAGGGATTTACTGAACTTTTTCAGGTAAAATGCAAACCATGGAAACCTCGTAGTTTATGGTCAAAAGTCAAACTAAACTTTGTGTCCCTGAGGCTTGAAAAAATCTCACTAATTTTCCTTGTGGTATTTTTCACTTTTAAGTATTTTTACTGTTTTGTCTAAACAAAAACCAGAAGCATTAATAATCATGATGAAAAATAAGATTAGAATTGTTGTTGTGGGTGAACATATCCAACTTTCTGTTGTAGGTTACTTAATCTTATGATCTTTCTTCTAAACCTGACGGCTTCCATCTTTGATTCTTTAGTTTTTCCCCCTTCTGTCCTTGAAGGTTCCGAGATAAATAGTTGAATTTAGGAACTGGCTTTTTGTTTGGATATAAAACTACAAAACTTGGATGGTCTGAATATTTTACAATTTCCCAGAAAATATGTAAGATCATGAACATCTCTGTAGAGCCTTTTGCACCTCCTGTTTAAGTATGGGAGTGATTTTGGAAACAGTTCTACCCTAGCAACTAAGGGGAAAGGCAAGCCTTGCATTTTATTTTTTTTCTGATTTGGAATCTTATCAGAATTGTTTTGCCAGCTTTAGTCTCTTCCTATTAATACATTAATTGTGGTCACTGCTTCAATTTTGATGGTGCAGGCTGACCCTGCTTTGAGGGCTCTTCCCCAGCAGCAGCCTCTGTTGTCTAGTTGGTCAGATAGTTCAAATCAAGATTTTCTGAAGTTGTGACGTTCAGGACAGATAATTTCTGTCTGGATTCTCAAACAGAGGTAAGATGGGTTTATAGTTTATAGTCTCTTAAACCCCTCCAGGGAAGGTGACTCAACCCCCTCCCTGGGCAGCCTCTGCCACTGCCCAATCACCCTTTCCATGAAATAATTTTTCCTAATGTCCAGCCTGAGCCTCCCCTGGTGGAGCTTGAAACCATTCCCTCTCGGCCTGTCCCTTGGGAGAAGAGCCCAGCTCCCTCCTCTCCACAACCTCCTCTCGGGGAGTTGCAGAGAGCAGTGAGGTCTCCCCCCACAGCTCTCTCAGCTGCTCCTCTTCTTCTCCAGCCCCTTCACCAGCTTTGTTGTTCTTCTCTGGACTCGCTCCAGAGCCTCAACATTCTTCTTGTGGTGAGGGGCCCAGAACTTAGGTAGATTTCTTTTACGAAATCTGTTGTCAAAAACTGCCTCAAAATTTTAGGTAAGCCATTAATGTGTTTGAAAGTAGTCAGATCTTTTAAAAACTCCCACATTCGGCCATTTCCTGTCTCGCCTTTGCTCAAGGGGCTCAGACCTCCTGGTAGTGACTGTGGCTGCATTAGCATCATGGCAGCTCCGCCCCAGGCCTTTCTCCTTGGTCAGCTCTGCCTCGCGAGGATCCCTACAGCCATAAGGCAGATTCCTCTGGCTCACCTTGCTTTTTTCACCTGTTAAACCACACTAAATCGTTAGGCGGCAGGATGCTGTGGGTGAGAGCTGTGTGCTGTCACATTCTGAGAGACGCTTCCATTGGCAAGTCCTGCGTGTCGCCGACTTCTCTTACGTTCTGCTCACCTTGCCCAACCTACTGTCATCTGGGAGTCCTGAGGTAAAACGAGGGAGTCCCGAGCCACGGGGCAGCATCAAAGTGTCCACAAGCGGTCGTTAAAATTACTGGTGTCACTAATCCCTTGTTAGATATAATGAGGCCTTGAAATTTCTTTCTGAATTGCCTTCATTAACCCGAGTCCTGCGTAACTTGGAGAGGCAGTTTTTAAATGTCTTTGTTAGCATAGCAAGAGAGGTTATTAGAGGTTAATCCCTGAAGCATGACTTTTTTTTTATGCAGCTATAAATTTATTTGTGTACGTTAAAAATACAAATGGTTTAAAGTTCAGCCCTTCAAGCCTGTCTGGAGCTTAACTCAATGCACAATCGTGGCGCAGTTCCAGGCGGCGGTTGTGCCAGGCCCCGGACTTGGTTTCCCTGTAGTGGTGAATCTGAAACCCTCCGACCCCACAGTCTCGAAGCCAGTTTGCTGTTGAATTGGCAGCAGTTGTGGTCAGGCTTCAGTTGTAAGAAAATGCTTTATTACTTCCAAGTTTCCCTTTCAGCATAGAGCACTTATAAGATCATAAAACTGTCTGTGTCTTTCTAAACTCCGTCATGGCAGCCTGGTAGAACAGCCTCTGGTTTTCATCTGAAGAGTTAGGCATTTCCAGGTATGTAGAAGGCTAAAGCCATAATATTTATTTGTCCTCTGACTTGTTTTCCTGGTCTGTAAGTTTTGTCCCTTCTGAAAATCACCGGTCTGTGTCAATAAAGTCAGTTGCTCTGCTGGTTTTAGAACAGGTGGAGGTGTAAGTGGTGGGAGTAAATGCTGCTACTCTGAGGGGAAGTGCCACAGAGGCTGAGGGGAAAAGTGCCACAGAGGCTTAAACCCACCCTGTGCCAAGGGGCACAAGTTGGTGAAATACCTTCTTCCCATCTTATTCTCCCAGGTAAAATCCATCCTCATTGCTTTCTGTATGGTACCCATACCTGCTAATCCATGTGCATGACTATATGACTTTAAAAATTCCCTATTTTTTGCCACCTTCACCCGTATGTTTTGAGGCAAGTCCGGCAGGTTGGTGATTACCACCCACGGCTTCGACAGGCCTCTTTGGGAAACAATCACATAAATCCAGCAACAGCTTTTGGCCTATGGGATTGTCTCCCAAAGTGCTCTTGTGAACCGGGAGGGCAAGAGGCTTACTGAGGAGGAACATAAGAATAAATAAATAAATAAATAAATAAATAAATAAAATAAAATAATTGCTTAACTTTTTAGGCTTTCAAAATTGCAGTGAGGGTTTTTAAAAAAGTAATCTTATTTCTGTATCTAGTGGAGTAAGATTGCACCCAGTTCTGTCAGAATAATGGGACAATTGAAGTATTTATATAGTTAAACCAGTTTCATCAATTCATTAGAAAGGTTTAAACTTGCTTTTGAGATGACATATAACTTCCTCAGACTGGAGTTTTAGTTCCACCAGCTAGAAAGCCAGTTAATTTCTCTGAAAGTTGTGTTTGGAGTATTGCAACTCACACGGATCTTTTGAAAAATAGAATGTGCGGTTGATACACAGGCAAGACTGCTTTGTCTTGGTTTCTTGCAGGTGCAGAACAGAGAATACTGGGAAGAGGTGAAAAATCAGCATGCAAGCAATTTATATCTGTTTCCTATTACAGTTTAAATTCTGCTGCCTGGGTGGAGCCCAAATCCTTAAATCTTGGTTCAGGGAACAAGGGAGAGCTCTAAAAGTCTGTGGTAGTTAATTCCAGGTAGCAGATTCAACTGTTTCACACACATGCTGGCATAGCAGAAGAGAAGGGCTTAAAAAACACCAAAAGGCAGAACTTAAGGTATTACATTTTTTTGATAAGGGTATTTTGTAGAGTCTTGGCAGGGTCCCATACTCATAGTGAGCAAAAGCATTCAGTTATTTAATTTATCAAAAGTTCAGTTTTACGAGGATTGGAAACCTATCTATGAATTTGAATCGAAACTTAAAAGAGGCTAAAAGGGAGCGAGGGAGAGGGAAACACGTAGAAGTGAATTAAAAATGAAGCATGATGTTTGAAATGTAGTTCTCTGGAATACTGAAGGTTGGCTACAATTGGTTTCATTAAATTTATGCTTCATTGTAAAGTTTTAAAGTGTTTCGTTCATTTTGAACCAGTTTTAGCTCTTAAACCGTTATTAAAGTCCCCACATCTGTTTTCTCACGATGCTGGTGATGTTTGGGGCCGTCCAAATCTGAGAACACAGACTGAATTCACACAAGGTGCTCATAGGTATGTGGGAGAGAATATACCTACGGAGGCAAGTGCAAACCTGCTGAGATTCCTTGAAGACTCAGAATGGATGTGTCACAACACATCCTAAAAAAAAAAAAATCTATCTATTAAGTAACAGAGTGTTTTATTTTCTATGAAGCATGTCTATGAATCTAAATCTTTCTGCATCTGATATTCCCCACGGTTTTCTGGTGGGAGAATTGAAGAATAGAATCCCGTGGGTTCCAGTAGGGGACAGATGAGGTACACGTGGCTATAAGCAGAGCTGCATGTTCAAGAAAACATTGCCTCCCAGCTATTTTTTTTTTTTTTTCATGATTGTCGAGCAACAAATGAAACAGAAAAGCTCTAACTGTGCACTGAATTAGCGTCATCATGGTCACTTAGCTCTACCGAGAGCTGTAGAAGCCCTTTTCTGTTCCTTTTGCTGAATGCATTCTACAACATTATGTGAGTAGTAGGAAATTATTAAGATGCTCATTTTTATATTGTAAAGTAACTTAGGATTTTCATGGCTGGAAACATAAGCTACTTACATGCAGCAATGACTTTCACTCGCATTCTTCTTCGCTTACAGAGCCACATAAGTTCTGAGCCAAACCCAGCAGTTCTTACTCGGGCGAAACTCCCACTGATTTCACTGCCTTCAGTGGAGTTTTGCCTAAGTAAAGACTGAAAGATTTGGATCAACAGGCTTAGAGCAGAGAGTTTGCTATAACCTTGGGCTGAGTCGCACAGAAGACGGTGGGTGTTTGAAGGGAAAAGGAAATGCACTTTTTTTCTACAATAATTTCAGCCCTGTTAGTGCTGAAGTTAAAAGCATTCCTTTGGAAAAGCCTGACTTCGAAACTCTGCCAGTGTCTGGGGCTGGGGGCATTAAGAATTACACTTGGAATTTTTTGTGCTTAGCTGCCAAGTTAAAGGAGATACTCTTCAATGAACGAGAGTAAGTATTAGTATGGTTGGTGTTTTTGTCATGCGGGAACAGAATAGATGTTCTGTGAAATACAGCAGCCTGCATGCTTTCTCTTGCTTTAAATTTAAAACAAAGACTGGCAGATATCCCACAAATATAAAAACCTTCAATGAAGTCCAGGAAACTTTTACTTATTTATCCAATACAATAAAAAGTATACCAAAAAAATTCAACTTACAATTATTCACTGCTTAGTAGTTGTTTTAAAAGCTTGTCCAGTAAGGTGTAGTTGGCACAGTGTCCCTCATCACAGTAAAAATGCAGCGATTGCATCTGTCTAGCTATTTGTGCAATGGAATTGATGAATTCAGTACTGAACAGGATGTGAGGCGAAGGATGTTTTCATATGAAATTAGTTCTTGTGCTTTCAGGCTCGCGGGGGCTGTGGTCTGTGAGGAGCTGCACGTGAGCATTTGCTTTTCGAGGAGCAGTTCATCTGTTCTCTTAGGGTGGTGGTTAGATTAGGTACCACAGTGGCTCTAATCTGTGGTGTTCTGCGCAGCACCGGAGAACATAAAGGAATGTGGAAACAGAATGGGGAAACATTGATGAGACCTCATACTGAACCCTGGCAACCTGAAAGGCTGCCTCTGGATATAAATCCTGCGGTGGATCCTGTGGCCAGAGCTGGGAGGAAGGGAAGTCTGCCAGGGAGGTCTGGAGCCACACGAGGCTGTAGGAAGGGGATGGAAGGGCTGGATCCTAAACCATGATAGTTTATTCAGGCCTGCAGATTTCATAGTCCCTTTTAAACGATGTATGTCAGCCCAAACTCTTTGTTAATGCTAGGCAGACTTTGAAGATTTTGTGTCAGGGCTTCAAAGTGCTGCTAGTTTTGCTCTAGGGTCGAGTATTTAAGTTCCTAATTCTAGCATCAGGTTTCTGAAATTCTCTGCGATACAACTTTTCTTCCTACTGACACTGTGTGCATTGTATCCACAATAACAGAAATCATTCTTTTGGAAGCTAATCTTTGCATATGATCAGAAATACTTATATCTTGATTTCTTTGAGTTGTAATATGTGCATAGAGAATTCTGATAAGAGGGAAAAATCACGTAGTGGCTTTTTCACAGCTTCGTAAGAAATGATAGTTGCAATCTGGCATAATTTCTCCATAAAGAAGGTATTTAAAAAGTAGTGTAGTGAGTACATAACAGGCCAAACTCTGTGGTCTTTATGAAGTTTCCTGATCCTACGTTTTGCGAGTCTGTGCTCCTTATATAAACTCCTTGAATTTCCTGGTCATTGATCCTGTTCAGTGTCGTGGAGAGGCAGGGAATTACTTTTCCTCCTGCCGTGTTAACTGTGTGCTTGAATCTCTATTTGGTCTTATGCTACAGAGCACAGTGTGGTGGAAACTCCTGGCTCTGCTTCATGCACAGAGCACAGAATAGTGGAAACTTCTGGCTCTGCTTTATGTTAGTTTGTAGTTCAGGTGGTTTATTCAGCACTGGCATTGGGGGAGGGAATCTTCTTTTTTAGCATCCTGCCTTTGTCGTCTGGCAGGTATGCTGGTCCCCACTACCACATAGCTCACCCTCACTTCTTGAATGCGAGGGACATCGGCAGAAGCTCGTCTGGACCCATCCTGCAAAGACCTGGGAATTTTAAGACCGTCAGGCAGAATTTTCTAGTGAAGAAGCAGCATCTCACATTGTAACTGTCATTCCCGCAAGCACTTATCTGCTTCCTCAGTGCGAAATAACAAGAAAATTGGAAGAAAATTTAAAAGAGTTTCATGTAATTACCCCTACTAGCAGCGATTACATTATCTTTGAGTTGTCATTTATGTGTAACATGCCAGTTATAAATAACCTATGTGATGAAAAGTTGGATTGCAAAATCATAAAATCTAGCTTAAATGCCTAATTATATATCCATAAAGAATGACGGTATCAGGCCAAGCACATTAGTCAGTCAGTAGGAAGACAAACACTTCTGCTTTTTGTCAAAAAGAGTCATATTTGGAAAAGGGCGTTAACCAGAAGCAGCAATTTATGCTCAGTGATGCTTGGTGATCCAAGCAAAATACATAAGACTTGCAGTTATACTCCAGATTGAGAGGATGAGTCTTGGAACTTGTGTTTTAAATCTTCATGACTGAAGCATACTTTTAATGTAACTCTGCTAGCGTTTAATTAATTGAACTCCCGGTGGTCAGATGGTTCAATTACTCGCACTTGCTTACACTTACTGATTGAGAAAAGGGTGGTGGAGGGACAGCCAGCCTGGCATTAAGAAATAGCCTCTGATTAGTGTTGCTGGATGTCTACCGTTCCATACATCTAGTTATTTTCTCTACAGATCAAAATTATAGTCACTGTTCTAGTCGTATAAGTCTCTCTCCAGTTAACAGTTTTAAACCACTAACATCTGTCACCGGTTTCAGGTAAATGGCTTGTTTTAGTCACTTTGATGATACTAATCATGGGGTTTCAACCTTATCGAAGACAAGGAAAAGTTTTAGAATTGTATAGTGAAGTATTCCCTTAGATGAGAGGTTTTCTGGGGGTAAAATTAACAAGAAAATGTAGTGTGGCATGGAACTCCCCCTGCAAACCTCAAGGAAAGAGCTTAAGGCTTACTGAAAACTGTCAGCAGCTCAATGTGAATCAGTAAGGGTTGTAAATGAATCTTGATCATAACTTCTGCACAAACATTTTTCAGTGTGACTCGTTCGTTGCCAAATGGTGTTTTGGTGGTGACGGATGGTGAGTCTTCATGAGGATATTTACCCGCGATTTGTTCGGTTTAAAGCTGAAACAGGTGTGCAGCGTATAAATGCTGCCTGTTCTGCAACCACTCACTCTCCTCAGGAGTCGAGTTCCCTCCCATTTGTTGCTTTCCAGAAGTCAAATGTTAAGTGCTTTACAAATGCAACAACCTACGGCAACCGATGTAAAATTTCATAGAGGCTAGAAGGTCCCTCCGTGCTGCCTCCTGAATAGTTGATGAAGGGTGTCAAATGGGAACTGTTTGTCCTGTTTTTTCTTTCCATTCTTTTCTTTCACTAAGGCTGAGATCAAAAGGCTTACAGATAACAAAGGCAAGTTCATCAACCAACTCTTGGAACATCGATTGATTAATTAGTTATTAATTAGTTAGGCTTAAGCCATGGAAACCCACTTCTAAAATTTCCTTTATCTTCAAAGTTTCATCAGCTATTAAGCACACAATTCCAGCAAAGGGAACTCGGGTCTGTAGGTCACATACTTAATTGCTGCAAAGGGTTTAACCAGGCCAGATTTAACCAAACATTAAGCCAGTATCATCCATTTAGTTGCTAGAGAGGCTGCAAATTGTAGATGGTCTCATTAACTGTCCTTTTGTAGCCAATCCAAACAACTTTTATGTTAGTGCGATCTTCGCTTTTAGTTGACACTGAATAGGATAGAGCATAAAAGAGAATTGTTAGGTTCTACTGCGTTTTTTGAAGACTGCAACAGCTTTGAGATGGTTGAGTCACCTTCATGGAGGTGTTTAAGGGACGGGTGGACGAGGCGCTGAGGGACATGGGTGAGTGTTTGATGGGAATGGTTGGACTCGATGATCTGGTGGATCTCTTCCAACCTGGTGCTTCTGTGATTCTAGAAAACCAGAATAGATGCTGGATTCTTAGGCCCTAGGAACCTATGTGATAGTAAGAGGCAAGCAAAATTGTCTTGCATGTCCTCGCTCTGTCTCCTGGATTGTTTCTTGCTTGGTGAGGAAGACTCTGTAGTGTCATTGTGAACGGTTTTGAGATGACCTGTGCTTCACGTATCATTAGATGCATAGAAAACTTTGCATTTTCAGTCATTCTGCTGCTTTGTGAACATCTGATCAGTTCACTGTGCAGTGCAGCTGGTGAAACGATGGACGTGGTTAGTTGTCAGTGGTTCTGCCAGTTGACTGGACATGCTCATAGCTAATAGAGAATTTTGTTCCCTGCAGAGAGCCTGGGAAGCGCTGCCTGCGCTGTGGTTCGGGAGCTCTGCTCCCAGTGTGCGCAAGCTGCTCCCATCGCCTAGGAGAGAGCTGTGTTTCCTGACTATTTACATAGGTACAAATGCAGAAAACAGATGCTTCCAAGAGTGTTGGCAAATTTGATCAGGATATTGATTCAGTCTAACAGCAAATACAGCTGCCAGAATTCTGCGCTCTGCACTATTCTATGAATTAGTTCCAGGTGGAAATTCACCTCTACCTTCTCTCCTTCCTTGGACAGAAAACCAAACAGTGTGTTCTCTTGGCTGGTTCTTTTCTCGCTTGCTGTTGGTATTTTCTTGGCTGTTCTGCTATATCTTTTGGCTCTTTCTGTAACTGGCAGAACCTGAGTTTGGAAGAAATTTTATTGACACTGTACTACCTGCTTTTGCAGTAACTTGTTTTATGCCACTTTTTGCAAGGGAAAAGAGCAGAGTTTACTTTGCCTTTTTCTTTGTTGTTGGTTGGGGAATTTTTAAATTTTTTGGGAGCAGGGGTTTGTCATCTGGGCATATAACAGAACCAGAATGAGGAAATGATTGAGGTGTTTGGTTTTTTTCTGTGGTTGTAGAAATTAATGTGTGTGGATGCTACAGTTGGTCTCATTTTGCAAGAACTAATTATTAAGCTGTCTGTGGAACAGCAGTATGAGATACCTTGTCTCATCCATTTGAGTAAAAGAACTGCATTTCTAAGCTTCTAAAGGTAGATATCTCTGCCTACTTTCCTGAGATGGATTGTAATGTTTGTGGGTACTATCTGTGACAGTTTTCTTTTAACTTCTGCTTATTTATAACACACCTTGTTAAGCTATAACTCTGTGTGGAAGATCTCATTCAGGGGTTTATTCAGCTTAAGATCTTCATTGTGGTCAAAACTTGTGTTAGAGTTAGGCCATTGGGATGTTTTGTTAAAGTGAATGTTTTGTGTTAAAGTGTTTAATAGAATTAAAATGGTGTTTCTCTCATACATGAGTGCTTGGAAGTCCTGGTAAGCAAACCTATAAAAATGTTCAAAGACAATTACTCCATAAAATTGCTTTGGCTTTTGTTTTCCATCTGCCCTACAATCCACTGCATGTTTGCTTTTATAATCTTCAGTCCAATAAGCAAATCCTGGAGAAGTGGCTGTCAGGTTAAGCTCAGCAAGCCTGAGCACAATGTTTGTTATCCCAAGGCTGCTACGTAGCTGTCTGGTTATAAACACTCTGTTCTTTATCACTTTTATTTTTCATCTGGGGAGGCTTCTGAGTACGAGTGAAAACAGAGCTGTAAACAAAGTGGCAGACACTTGGAAGGTTGATGAGGCTGGTCGGTTCGATGCTTCTCTTGCAGTCCTTGCCCTTTATCGTGGGGAACGTCTGCTCCTCAAGAAATTCAGAGTACGAGAGGCACGTAAGCCTGGCAAAAGTGGAGCTTCTCTCAGCTCATCGGAGATGACACTTGTGTGTGTGGACGGGCACCTTATGCTGCCTAAAGACAACATAAACACAAAGCTGAAGGTTTCGGTTTGTGCATGAAAAGAGGTCTATGTACTTATCCCACTGGCAACAACTTACTTGACTACTTAACTGATGGTTTAGCAATCATCAGGTAGGAATTAACATAGCTTATAGCAGTTGTTATTCCTCAGGAGTGCAGATGTTCCCTTGAGTGGAATACTATAAAGTATCTGCAATATGTAGGACACTGAGATAAAAATAATGCCTTTTATTAGCAGTCACTGTAGATTTTATGTTTTGTACCCTTGTAACTATAACCACCTTGGTTTATGTAGCTCAACCTTTCAGTAATTTGCTTTACCTTCTCTTTCAAATATGTGTGCGCAATACTTAAACTTACCAGCCAGGATGAGGTGACCTGCGCATGCTTGTGCGTTAAAGTTATTTTTTGTTGTTGGTTAGTATATAATTTGATTCAACCTAGATGAGAATTTGTATAGTAGCTAACACAACATTGGAGAAGAAGGTGTGTAATAATCTTATTTGTCAGGTAGTATTTTGCTTTGAGATAGTAGGCTACAAAATCCACCATCATTCAAAATGTTGAAGTCTCCCCAGCTCAATTTACCTGTTTCTTCTGTTTTGCCTGTTGTAAAGGAAAATACATAATCTCATTGACTGAATTACTGGCTGTTCCTTTAATTGAATTGGTCCAAGGGAGCTGCACAGACTAGGGATTGATTTTCCATGTGGGTACTGACAATTTCTTTGGCAGTTGGAGGAATAATGTAGGGTGGAATTCAAGCCTCTTCTATTCTTTATATAGAATACATTTTCTGAAACAAGTTTTACTAAGCAAAGGGAGGTCCCACAATATTTGCAGCGAATTCTATTAACTCCCATGTAAGCACAGCCAGGCTTACTTCTGTATTTTCCTTTTCTCTTAATTAAAAATACAAAAAATACAAGATGCAGCTTAGTGCTCTTTCTTCTTGGCAAAAGGTTTTGCATTTAGGAATTTTAAAGTCTTGTGTCATAGACTAAGACGCTTATTTTCAGTAAGACTGTTTTTCCCCATTTCCTTGAGGTCTTTACCTCCTAGGTTTTTGGATGGTTTTACACATTAAAAAATCTCTTTGTTCTTCATACCCACTAAGTCTTGTGTCTTTCCAGTTGGCCAGTAATGATATTGTGGTGAGCATTACAGGAGTTGTTTAGGGAAATCAGGATTTAAAAGTGTTTATAAGGAATTGAATATTATTTCAGATTCAGAGAGATGTAGGCAAGTTAAAATCCGATCAGGATACAGAAGCTAAATTCTCTCATCAATTCTAAGTGCCATAAAAGCTGACGTGATTAGTTGTGCTCAAAACGGCTTTTAGTTCTCTTTTGATGAATAGCTTTAAAATGATTGCAGAGCTTTTAAGCCCTTCCAGAGCTGTGGCCTTCTTAGAAGGCAGCACAAGCGGGACAGTCTTGGAGAGGAGAAGGGTTGTCTGGGATGTCTGGCTGGATGTCAGGGAATTTTCCCTGATGGGTTGTGATAGACGCTGGTATTTCCCTTGGGCAGCTGGAACTGCTGCAGCACCCCGAGCGCCGGCTGGTTGCATAGGACCCGCTCAATAAATCACCGTCCGGAGGCGCTGGGAAGCGTAGTGAGGTGGTGCATGCATCCCCATAGCTCTTAACTGAAACTATTATGCAGGAATGATACAGTTTTTCCACGGAGGTTGCCTGATGGAGAATTATTCTTTATTTTTTTTCAGTAAATGAAGTAGCAGAATTACTGTTGAGTTCAGTCCCCAGATAACATATCCCTCCCACCACCACCATGAATAAACAAACACTTGAGTGATAAAGTGGAGAGACAAAGTTGGGGAAAAACATGCAGAATTGAAAAAGGAATGAGACTCAAATCCTTCACAGCAGCCAGCAGAGAAATTATTTTGCCTTCAAGCCATGGTAGATACAATAGAACTAAGTGAAAGAGATCAACAGTTTTCTATTTGAAAAGCACTCACTGGCAGAGTAATAAATTTTAAAAAGGCCGAATTAAATGGAAGAAAATCCTCAGTTTAGGGCCAGAGGAAAATTTGTATTTATTTCCAGCAGGAGCCTAAATGTGGATCTGCCTTGGAGAGAAATTTGGCTTCCGATAATGTTCTTTATCAGGCACTTGTAGTAGAGAGAATAAACCTAAAGAGCAAGAGCCCTAGAAGAGTTGTTTTAGGGATCAAGGACAGGCAGACATCATGGTTAATCCTAACTGTCATGTCTTGGCACAAACGGTCTGTAGTAATTATATTACATCAGTGACTTCACTGGTAGTTTGGAGTGAGAGATTTAGAAATGTCTAAAATACGACTGAAACAGAGGTTGGGTGTACCTGGTGCCATACAGCGAGTGGGAATATCACAGAGTCCCCGAGGCTGAGCTGATTTACTCACGGATGGATTCTGCATTCTGGGATGGAAGAGCTGGGATAAAGGTGCTTGTGCTTTGCTGTTAGTGCAATGAATATAACAGATTCTAGCTTTTTGCGTAGAAGTCGAATGAGGAAAATACCTTTTCACTAAGGTCTGTAGCGCTTTCTTAGCAAGAAAGAATGTTTTCTTACCTGCTCGTGGTGCCACCTCACCTAATTAGCATGAGTGCAGCATTGGGGAATGTCTCTGCACCTCTAGCTCTCAAAGTCTGACCTTGGGAATTAATATGGATTTCTAGGGGATGGGAATAAAGAGAGTTTGGGAGCATACTGGAAGGTATACTTTGATATTGTCATTCTGCTGTGTTTGGAACAGTCGTATGAGCTTTCTTTGGTTTTTAAAGAATCAAAGCCGCACACCCCTGCTCCCCCGAAAGATTCCATTGTGGAATCACCTTGACTCTCATAGAGGCCAGCAAGCGCTTTAAAAAAAAAAAAAAAAAAAAAAAAGCCACTGGATATCAGCTGTTTACTGAACAGCTGAATGCTTCCTTGGCCGTGCTTTCTCTGGCTTCTGGCTGTTTTCTCCTCACCCTTTTGTCCCTGTGCTTCACCTAAGCTGTGCTCCAGCTTCTCTTTTTGTCCTTATCACCCACTGCCCCTTCCTCACAGCCACACATGGTAAAAATACACTCTTTCTGAGCTACTTCTACTGCTCTGGTGGCAGCACAGGCTTTTCATGCGCTTTCCTTCATGACAGTAGCAGTTGCAGTCCAAGTCTTGAATTTAATTGAAAGTCTAGAGGGTGCACAGTGTGGCTGCAGCATTTTTTTAGTGTTCTGGTGCCCAGTTCTTCACAAAGCCGTGTTGACTAGATGCCATGGTGATACTCAGGGCTTAAATCTTGACTAGACATGCACATTGTCTCATGAGAAGAGAAAAGAGCGCATCCTTCAGCCTGTCTCAGCCTCCTTGCCAATTTTGAGCCCCTGGTCTTAAGCAAAAGAAGCTTCTGAGCAAACCACTTACAAGCTCTTTTAAAGGTATTTACAAATCACAAAATTGTGTGTAATCCTCGTTTTTGGAAAAAAAACAAAATTATTTTTACTGGCTTTTATTTCTTTGAAATGAAACATTCAGCTTGTTTCAAGTACCTGGCAAGGAAGTTTTCGGTGTGGCTTGTTGAGTTTTGGCAGTTCCAACCATCTAAAAGCAGTGGGGATATCATTGGAAAGCATTTGAAAATATTAGCCATTACTATAGTTACCAGCTCTGCCTCAGCGTCTCTCTTTTTTTTTTTTTTTACTTTTAAAGATGAATTTTAACTTGAAAGATTGCTGGGGATGAGAGCTCATCAGTGGGGGAGTAGTCTCAAAAGTGGGGACACCGGGTAAGGTGTAAGCCGAGCAACATCGAGCACGCAGGCAGGTGAGGAAAGGTTCAAATGGCGGTTGGGTTGATAGGAGAGCCCCTACGCCTCGAGTTTTGGGGGTTGCTGCTGTTGGGGCCACGCACTCAGCTTTCAGTAGCTCAGTCCCAGGTGTAACAGGCACAAGGAATCCCACAGAGTTAAAAAAAAAAAAAAAACCCAAACGCTTGTTTTAGAATTTCAGATTTTATTAGAATTAAGGGAATTAATGAAAGCCGTCCCAGGAGATACTAGAGAACCACTGGTTTCTGTGCTGCTTTTTTGTGAGCAACATAATGGCTAACAAGAAATACATGCAGCTGAAAGGGAGGGCTGGGGAGTAAGTGTTTATTGCACACATATATTCCGGCGAAGTTAGCCGCTTTTTCAAGATCAGACATCTGTCCTTAAAATATTTTGCTGCTCGGAGGATTTTCTTTACCTTGAAATAAAGCCAAGTTTTTCCTTCATAAAGGAGAACACTTGAATAAACATAACCCTAGTATAGAGCCAGTTGGGACTAGCCTACTGGCGATGGCCAGAGTTCATTTCACATTGGGAATTATTAGAAAGACAATGAATCTGGCTTCCCCCATCTCAGAAGCAGCTCATAGCCTCTCTGTTCTCGACTCCTGTATTGTAAAGCAGCATGGGAGAGAGACGTTTACTGGAATATTACTCTAGGCCACTCATCTGTGGGCTGGGATTTTTCAGAAAATATTAAATGTTTCTTTCTTTTAACTTTGAAATTGCAAACCGTGTGGGTGGGTGTGAAATAGAGCATAACCCATAGGAACAGTTACTTACACCTAACCAGCAGGTACAACTTGTACAGCTCCTACAGGAGCTGTACAAGTTGTACCTGCTGGTTAGGTGTAAGGACAATGGCAGTTGAGAGGTCTGAGCGGCTTAGAAAGCTGAGGTTCGTGTATTCTGGGGAGCAGTGTCGGCACGTGATGGTACTCGGCTATGAATTGGGCTCTGAGGAAGTTTGCGTGAGCTTTTTTTCCCAGGCAAAAGAGCTTTTAAGAGTTGGATTCTCCGTATGTTAGACCAAATCCCAGGAGCTGTAGTGCTGGTAAGGACTGAAGCCAGTTATTCGATTCCTTTGTCCTCGGTTTACCTGTCTGTAAACTGTAAGCAGTGTAGATCTGCCTCAGGGATCGTAGCTTTCTACAATCCACTGAGAACTTGGATGAGGTGACCAAATCGTTACCTGTTAAAACTGGAAACTTGCTGATTTAACAGACTGTGTTAGTTTGCTCTTCTGAGAACGATTGGAACGGGTCCGCAGTGACGACACGTTGCTTTTCCTCTAAGCATTTCATTTATAATCCAGATTCTGCCGTTCTGGGAGGCTTTTGGCATTCCCTTATCTCTGCTTGTCAACATAGTGGACTCTGCTGAATCCTGAGGAATCGGCGCTTTTATAACACAGACTGCAAGAAATAAATAAAAGAAAAAACTAGCTATGAGCTTGCACGCTGAACTCCAGGCTCACCCCTCCTCTCAATCTCAACAATGTTGTCGGGTTTTTATCTTGGCTTTTTGTTTGCTTGTTCTTACCTACACATTCCATCTGTGTATCTAAACATTCGGTGATTAATGCCTCCTGAAGGCTTTGTTTTAAAAGGAGTTCATATATTCTGTTTGACCCTTAAAAACAGCAAGTGGGTGAGAAATGGCTGTTACACTATGAGCCGACGAGAGACTTCAGGAAGGCTTCTCTTCATTCACAATCTTTATGTCATTTTCAACGTAGACAGTTCAGATTTCTTTAAGGAAACACTCAACAGCTTCAAAACAAGAAATCTTTGCAGACTAACTTGCCTTTGCACAATTTTTTCCTTTTTTTTTTTTTTTTTTTTTTTTCTTTTTTGGATGTCTTGGTTGAAATTTTCAGAGGTGTTAAAAAGCTTACAAAGGCATGTGGGGCATCTGTTGGAGTTGTTAAACTCGCTGAGATAATGATAGATGAAGCATATGCCAAGCGGTCCCCCTGCTGCCTCCATCCTGGAAACTGATCCACATAGTGAGAACTCTGCACAAATCTAATTACAGGATCAGGATGGAAACACAGATAATAATCTTTTTATCTGTTGTCTACTCAGTCTGAACCCATTTTTTTCTCACTGTTCACGTACAAACTGCGAGTTTGTGTTCCCATGGTTGGTGCGTGTGGCTTTGGCACATTGGACTGGGTGTGTGTCAGCTCCAGGGATAAAATGGGACAGACGTTTCTGTAGGTTGACCCGTTACAAGTCTGTGATGAGGATTTTTAATGTGGTCCCAAGAGTCACAGCGGTAGAAATCTAGTATTAATCGTAGAATCACCAGGTTGGAAGAGACCCACAGGATCACTGAGTCCAGCCGTTCCCACCAGTTAAGAGAAGGAGCACAGGATCACATGCACTGCCTCACGTGTGGTATTTGTAAATAAAACAAAAAAAAAGAACGTGTACATCTACTGCAGCTTTTCCAACAGCAAACTAACCTTGATTAGTCTGGGAAATGGAATTTCAAACAGATCTTGATAGATTCATTTGCCTTGGACATGGATATTTACAAGCACACATGTTGCATTTTCTAAAATAATTGATGATGGAAGGAAAGTGATCGTGTCTTTAACGTGTTAGACTAGAGTACGCAGCGGTATTTCTTTATAATATCTATATGCATATGTATATTCTTAGTACTCTCTCTGCACTTTTCCAGTACTTAATGAAATGCACTTGATGGAGTGAATCTTGGAGACAATACTGCATTGCTTTGAACTGCTCTTCTGTTTTCATATTTGTATGTGAAATTCAGATTATGTTTGATATAACAAAACTTGAAACTCAGAGCTGAGTATTTGAACAGCTCTTGAGTCCACCACACTAAGGAGATTCTCAGTAGTTGTCAGGTGCCTTGATTTCCCTAGCTTGATTCTTGCTTTTTCACTACCAACCAGCGGAAAATGAAAGGAAATATAACTTGAGGTCCCATTTGTGATCTCAAATTGTCCATTATATTTTCAAGTCTGGATCCTCATTCAGGTGTAGTCTGTCCCTGTGTGCTACAGCCTGTGTACTCTGCAGCATGTACAACTGGAGCAGAGAAGTTGAATGGAATTCTAGAGCTCAAAAAACGGTTCTTATTCATCTTTCCTCTAGTACAAAACTGTTCTGAGCTGCATGAATCTAAGTGCACTTCTTTGAACCTAAGTGCTCTGGGAAAAGAGATAATTCCGCTACCTCAAAAATGAGAAAAGGATCCAAATGCTGTGGCTGGGACTTTTACGGGACGTTCCAGATGGATGATGCTCCGTGGAAAGGTTTCACCTTGTAAAACTGTCTGCAATTTTCATATCTATTTTAACCTGTCCAAATATTGAAACAAAAGGGAAAACAATGTTGAGAAATAGTTCCACAGAAACAGGGAAAAGTGGTTTGTTTCTTAATGGAAAAAAAATTATTTTTCACTGTGGTTTGGCTTAGGATTATACTCTTCAGCTGCGTTAAAGGCAAGTTGCTCACAGAACAAAAGATAGCCCCAATTAAAAAAAAACTGTGTTGATAGAAAACTAGTTTGCTGTTTGGAAAAAACCCATTCAGACTTGCAGAGTTGTTTTTATGAAAATGTCAGTCGCTTTAAAATAGTAAAAAAGCTAATCAGATGTTAGGAATTAGGAAAGCGATGGAAAGCAGAGTAGTTTGTTCTATGTGTGGCTCTGTATGTAACATGTATAGACAGACAGACAGACAGACAGACGTGTGCATCTGAGCTGTGTGGGGCTCCCACCTCAAACCCGGCCGGTTAGAGCAGGTGCAGTTAAGCCACCAGACGTGACAGGGGAGTGGAACAGCACGAGCAGTGATTCATTAGCCTGAGCATTTCAGTCTGGAAAAAAGATTACTTGGGTGAGAATGATTGAGCGAAGTCCATAAAACCTGTGAGTTCATGGAGAACGCGCAGAGGAAATGATTGTCATTGACTTTCTTGATACAAGAGCTATAGGGCATTGGCAGAACGAAGCTGGTGCGAGGCTCAAATTAAAAAGTAGTGTGGAGTTACACAGAGGAACTAACTGATGTAGGAATTAGGGCAGCTGATGTTTAGGAAGGAACTAAGCATGTTCAAGAACGAATACCAAATTGTAGGAAATGGATCTGACTTCGGACGTCTTTGCGCCTGAAATAAAAGTTGAAGCCTGGAGAAATATACTGTCAAAATAGCACAGTTTTTCTGAGTTTTAGGATCTCTCTCTTATGCATCCTTTGTCGATGCCTTTAAATAATGGACTTTTGATTTGACTTGGTGTGGCTTTCTCGTGTTTCTCTGTTCTCCTACGGTGGCTGAAGAGGTTTGCTCATTCAGTCTAATAATTCAAAGAGCCTGATCATTCGTTGCCTTGAGATTCTGCTGAAGCTCTTCCTACTCAGACTTCGTTTGCTAACCTGAGTATCTTCTCATGAGCAAGAAAATACTACCCAGAGACTTGTAGTGCAAATTAAGAATGAAGTAATTATTGACATGATGGTGAAGTTGAACATACTATTGTGAGGCAGGCACCAGGCCCCATTATTTCCCTAATTTGTGTGCCAATCAAAACGAAGAAATGCAAACAGTTTTCTGTTACTTGAGGACGTTGCTGCTGATGTTTTGCACATTTCTTCTCTGATTAACAGAAATAAAAGTGTTTGAAAGTTGGCAGCATTGGAACGTGTCAAGACACCAAATGCAGGTTTTTGCTTTGGGGTTTTATTCTGTTTTGAAGAGCATTGGGTTGGTGACAGGAAAAACTCCTTAGGGCCACATGAGAGCCTAAAGAGCAGTGATCTAGAGCTCTGTGGAGTCTTCCGCAATGAAGTTAGCTGATAGGAAATGGGTATTCCCGTTTCTGCTACTTGTGATGCAGACGCACACCGAGAAGGAGCAGTTTTATGTCATCACATCCTCTGCTTTTGAGGTCTCCTCCCTTTTGGAATCACACACCTTCTTCCCCTACAGCACTGGGATATGGCCAGAAATCCAGGTGGCTGAATATGAAACGGGCTCTGTACTGAACTCGTGTAACAGAGCCAGAATGCGCTGCCTCCTTTCCTCAATTCTGGTCAACAGGAGTAGGTAAAGCCTCAGAAACGAGATTCCACTTGTCCTACAGGGGATTTGCAATAAAGTTCCCATTTTAAGGGCTGTTATTTTCTGTAGGACGGGCGGAATTTTAGTAGTTCAGTATCGCAAGGTCAAAAAGAGCTTTGCAGGGATAAAATCTCATTTGTTCTGTGTTTAGTGAAAAGCAAATTCAAATTTCAAAACATTTTTTGTCAAGTATCTCAAGTTACAGCTCCCTTAAGTATATAATTTCTTCAAAAAGAGAAGCTGTTCATTTATGTGCAAAATCACTCATGTCGGATTGTTAATTGGGATGATACTTTATAGCTGTTCTGAGAAAACAGGATTGAATGGAAGTTCCAGTCCTGGCTGTGACTTTGGGGATCTCTGCTGTGTTGTGCAGCGGCTGCTCTGCCACACCTCATTTTTCAGAAGGAATAGATGGTACTTTTCCATCATTCAAACGGAAAATTTACCAGTCTATTTTTCTCTCTCCTGTTCCTGCATGGCAGGATAAAACCAGCATCACAGAGGTCATCGCACCGTAGACCCTTTCTCCAGGCGATCGAACGCTTTCTGTGGGAGCAGAGGCTGTGGTGCCGGTAGAGGCAGATGTTTGCCTCTCAGTGCTCAGGATGCTATTTTAAACTTAGCTCATAACTGAGACTATTTGTGTTCCTCAGCTCTCAGCCTGATGTTCACTTCAAATGTTGTTACTGTTTGTTCACGCTCTTTACGATGTTCGTGAACCAGAACCTAATAATCGTAGATATTGTAAGAGTTCAGGAGAAAACTTAAATGCAAGGAGTAGGTAGGTTGTAGTGGGGAAGCATGTGGATCTTTGGATGGGTTATGTGGTGGTTTACACATGTTTTCTGCAGCATCAAGCTTTCGAGGAGAACTGTGGAGACCTTTCATTTAATCCTGCAACAGGCACAGTGCGAGTTGCCAACAATAATCCTGAGATCCCATCAAGGCAGTGCTGGCACCCGTTAGCTTTAGCCGCTTAGATAAGAGGTATTTTAAAAAAGGAATAGAGTTAACATCAATGACATAAATTGTATTCTTCTATTTAACTGTTTCTTGCCATTGGCAACAAGGTCCAGTTAGTCTACAGTTTAACAACTATTCCATGAATTTTCAGACCTTTCTTTGTTCATTAAGCCGGTGCATATCTAGATCCTATGAATGTCATTTGGATTCTTGAGGTTGTCGGGTATGAAGAGTCTGTTTCTTCCTGCTGTCTGAAATTGATCTGACAAAATGAATGTCAAACTAAAGCCCACTTAGGTAATGAAAACAGCTATTGTGCAGGTGGGAAATCTGTGATTAATTAAGTGGGCGACATCTGGATGTGACCACAATCTATTTGTGAAGGGCTGTAAATGACATCAAAGATTTGTGAGTGTTGGGTCTGTGGACAGCAGGAAATATTTGAAAGCCAAAGTAGGATCGAATGTTTGGGTAAAAATTATAGTTATAGCTAACCACAAATCAAGTGAGAGCCATTAGAATGCTGTTCGTTATCCTGAGGTTGAATGTAAATTCTGAATGTTGCTCCTTTGATTTGTAAAGCAAATGAGAGTTCGGCCGCGACCCTGAAGACAGCGAGACGCTAACGCAGGGCGAGCGGGCAGCTCTGTCTTTGTTGTGCTCTGCCCTTGGAGGTTTGCTGAAGCTACCTCTTACTCTACAAGCTTAGGGATGGTTCCTCACTCTTGAACACCCTCTTTATTTTGTTTCTGCCGCAGGATGCAGCCTTCAAGAAAGCTGGGGAGGGACTTTTTGCTAGGGCGTGGAGTGACAGGATGATCCCATCCTCTCTTTGTGCTTGGAATTGCTCTCATCCACATGCGTGACCTTAAACTTGACCAAATATGATTGAAATTTGTTAGCAAACGTCGGATGGTGAAGGCCGTAGGACTGAGATAATTCTGCCTTGTCAAATCTAGAGAGGCCAACTCCTGTGACTTGGCAGATCTCCAGCTGGTGTCAGCTTTGAAGTCAATGAAGATCCCTTCTGAGGGAAGACAGCAGGATTTGGGTTAAAATATTTGTTTATGATTGATAAATGAAGTCCACCTGGTATCCAGACAAGGAGAGCAGATGATGCAAGGATACTAATTTTAAGCATTTCTCCTTCATTCCAGTTTTGTGTAATATTTTATTTCAGGTTAAAGTACCTCCCAAACAACAACAACAAAATATTCTAATTGACTGGTAAATTTTAAGACCATCTCACCAATAAGAGAATAGCAGTAATTGCTGCTCGTGCTACTCTTTAGTAGCAGCTGATTTGAAAAGAAGAATGATACAGACTTTGTGCTTAGGTGTAAGAAATGATCTTTTTTTCGGGGACCTTTTGCATTTTGATTTCAGAAGGATTTTAGGTGCCACCTTGTGGACAATATTATTACTCTGGTATCTTCTAACCAGGACACAAGTTGTTGAGATAGGATGAGTATCAAAATTTAATCACTATTAAAACTTCACTTAATTTAGCTTAAAGTTCTGTGATAGGAATTAGTTGTGATTTCTTAGGAATTAGTTGCGATTTCTTAGGGGACCGGAGGATTTCAGTGTATTAAACTTTCCAGTTTTGTTAATTGACATTCTGAGACTTCACCTCTTAATTTATGGGTGTTCTATGAGAAATCTCTGGAGTCAGTTGGCTCCAGCAGCCGTGGATAAGCCACACTCTGCTGGTCTTGCAGCTTCCATAGAACTTACATAGAGCTTTACTCTGGACTGTAATTTGCAGGAACCAAGGTCCTTTAATTAGTACGTTTTCCTCGTTCTCAGCTCCCCAAGCTCTAGGTGCTCCTCAGATTCCCTCTAATGGTCACCAGGGAGCCCCGTCGTGTTTGAGAGGGACCCAAGCCTTTGCTCTCCGTAGCGTCAAGCAGTGCAGCCTTTAGTTTAGTAACTTAAAACCTTGCAAGGATAATTTTTTTTGTCAAATCTTTTAACATACCAAGATTAAGAAGGAAAGACAGTGTTTCCCCTTAACTTTAGAAAGAACAGGCTGCCCAGGGAGGTGGTTGAGTCACCTTCCCTGGAGGTGTTTAAGGCACGAGTGGACGATGGTTTAGTGTTCGATAGGAATGGTTGGACTCGATGATCCAGTGGGTCTTTTCCAACCTGGTGATTCTATAATTCTATGATTCTAAGAATGTAGGAACACATGATTCACTTGACATTTATTTTCTTTTATCGCACTTTACTGAGACTTTCACACCTGTCTGGGTTGTGAACTGCTGTTGCTTGCAGGGTTTTGTTGTGACTTTACAGTAAAATCTGTGTAACAACTGCAGGCTGCGAGCTCGCCCTGGTTACGGGGAAAGTTCGTTGTGCATTTTCTGCTTCCTTTGATTCAGAGTTATCTAGGCGATATTAGTGTGCTCATTTTGAGTTTCTTTTTTTTCCATTCAGTAAGCAAACTGCTTAAACCTGGAGATCTCTTTCTCCTTTGCCTGGGACACGGAGTAGTGGGGTCAGTTGACACCCAGAGGATAAAGAAATACTGATTTGGTCAGTCTTGCCTACAGTGTGAGGAGCACGGAGGGCTCTCTGATCCGCAGGAGACGATGAACCCTGGAGCCGAGAGTCACAGCAAAGCAGGCAGACAGTGACCTTAGCCAGAAGGGTGCGTGTCTGCAGGTCCAGAGCAAGGAGGGCACGTCTGCTGACGACTGTCAGCTGAAAACAGAGTCAGCAGGTCAGGACTGGGGTCAGAATGGTACAAAAATGCATGTGAAAGCTGCTCTGATTTACTCAGGGAAAGCAAAACCAACCTCTGAGACAGTAACATTGGTGTGGGTCTTAAAAGCTTTGAAGGCAAGATCCTAATGAGGGGACTAGTCCCTAAGAGAACTCCTAGAAAGGCAGATATTTGTAGCTTTAGCTTGAAGCCTGCGTAACAGACGGGATGGGAAACACCACTGCTATTTGTACCCTAAGCGCTTTGCTAAAAAGCTGGTAACGGTGTTTCCAGGTGTGAATTTAACATTGAGGTGAGTAAACCTGCCAGGTAAATTGAGATTTGTCAAATAAATCATCTGGTTCTGGCTGCAGTGACAATGATAATTTCCAGTGGGGAATGTGTGAGAGATTAAGGTATCTGTGAAACAACCACTGAGTATAAAATGCTGGTGGTGATAGGGTTAGAATTTTTCTCTTCATATCATCTAGCTTCTTGTAGTTGTCCTGGTGGGCTTGAGGTTGGCTTAACTTAAGATGAAATCAGAGGACTAAACAGTAGAGTTGTAAACCAACCACGAAAATGAACAACATTATATTCCTTCAGAGTTCGAGACGTTTATAAGACTAGAGACAGACAAAGAATCCCCATGGAGACCTCCTAAGTTATTGTCTGAGGTGAAAGGGCTCTGCAAAGCAATTAATCATGCGCTGTTGGTTGCACAATGAATCTGGTAACTTCAAGCTTAAAAACCTCCATTCTTACAAAGGGGGATGAAGTAAATTGTGATTTCAGCAAACTGTTCCTGCGGAATCCAGAATGATAAATTATACTTACTCCTGTGTCTGTTGTAGATGGCATTTCCCTAGGGACTAGAGCTAATTCCCAGGGATTTCAAAGGGAGCCTTTCCCCTGATTACAGTGGGTTCTCTATCAAGAGTAACTAATGCAATATAAACGTGTTTCTCCATGAAGCAGATATTATTGAGCAAATTTGGGAACGTCTGACCACTTAGTGCACGTAGGCCACACTTATTAAACCTGTGGGTGGGGACTTGGAAGTGATTCAGAAGAAAATGTACTTTATAATCCTTTCAAAGCTCCCTGCGTCTCCTTGGCTCAGGAATCCACTGCATTCACTCAGGTGAGTAGGTCTAGTCTGTGATGAAGGGAACGCACCATCTTTTAGCACATTTGCACTTCAAGGAAGCTGAAAGAAATCCATTGTCCTCTATATTACACCATGAGGAACTCTGGAATGTTCAAAGGGAGGAGAGTTGGACATTGAGTGCAACTGACCGTTGGTGAGAAGATAAAACGCCAACTTTTGGAGCTGAGCAGCTTTATGCTGTGGCTGACTTCATCCCTGCACGTTTTTTGAATGAGAAGGAGAAAGAATGATCCGTGTAAGGAGTGAGGAGGAAAAGCAAAGAATTCCTGTAAAGGTGGAGGGCAGAATACTTTCTAAAAGCATAATGGAGCAGACTTGTGTTTGCTGGCAGCTTCTCCAGAGTAAGACATCAGTGGAATACCAGAGGAGTGAAATCCCAGATGTGTGGGAATTTCACAAGCTCTTTATGTTGTAACCCCGAATGTCCTTGTCTGAAAGTGGCTTGAGAACAATAATTCATGCAATGTCATGAAGTTGCACATATAATTTTCAATTACCAGTGGTTCATGCCGTGTTACCTGTATACACACATTTCTTTTAAGAGCCCTTACTTCTGTTGTGCAAAGCCTTTTACAATCTGAGGGCCAGACCAGCCGCCATCAGGTGACAACCGCAGAAAAGTGGTTGGACTCGATGATCCAAGAGGGTTTTTTTCCAACCTGGTCATTTTATGATTCTGTGATTCTATGAAAAGACACAGGGCTCTGTTGCACCAGGTAGGTCGGAGAGATGGAATTTCAGAATCAAATGACAGCATTTGGGGGTTTAGCTTTTATGTAAAGCAGAGCTATCTGGCTCAGTGTTTGATAGGAATGGTTGGACTCAATGATCCGATGGGTCTCTTCCAACCTGGTTGTTCTATGATTCTATCTGTTTAAACAAGCCAGTAAGCCCATAGGTGTGAGAGAACAGAAAAGCTGGTTATTTCCCAACGTCAATAAATAAAATGCAGTCATGGCAAAGCAATAAAAGCTCTATGGTATATGTTGTTAGAATCACACAATAGTGGACGCTGCAAAGTACAATTCAATTCAGTCGTTTTAATTTCCTCTGTTGTGGGCTTTCCAAATAACGGCTGATAGAAAATAATTACAGCACCTTTATGTAATATCGAAATGCTGTTAAGTAGAAATGGAAGTTAGGATTTAATGAGACGATAAATGCCCTGCCTGCCTTGAACAAAATGCACAGAGAAAGCAAATTGTATGTTTAGGAAAAGTAAATAACTTTTAAATGGTTCCAGTAATCTGCTCAACCATTAAGGTGAGGAATGAAAATAAAACAAAGCCAAAAAAATACCCAGCAGCATTTGCGTCATCAGTACATTAGGTTGAGCAAATATCAAGAGAATCACATTCACAAAGAAGAAACTGCAGTTTAATTAGCTGCTAGCTGGGCTCTCTTTTACATTTTTCCTCTTTGTCCTCCTCCCCTTTACCTCAGACACCTCTGACCAGTCAATTTGAGTGGTGGGATCTGAGTATTTTCCGTAAGCGCAAATGACCGTGTAGGTGTTCAGAAACATTGCTGAGCTGTGGTAACTAGATCAGCCTGTATTCTGGATCCGTTTGAAGTGAAGCATATGTTAACAGCTAAAAGAAAACTAAAAAACCACTGTTGAGTCCTTAGTGCTTTCAAAAATGTAAATAGTTTATAAATGAGCGGGATCAGCAGGGAGGTGACAATGGTAAAAGAAAGGAAGAGCAAAGATTGAATCGGTTCTGGCCCCTGATGCTGTGAGATACAAGAAGTTGATTATAGCACAGGAAAAGAAGAATACCAGAAGTATGTAATGGGATGCTCTCAGGATCGGGAGATCACCGAGAGGACAATCTCTGCTCATGGTAGGTCACTGTTCCTCTGAAGGCCTCTTTCAGCTGTGAAGGTCCCTACAGATTTCAATGGACTTATTTGCAATTTATATAGCATCTTCTGAAGTATAAATACTGGAGGGTGAGCTTCCTAGAAAGCATTTGTCAATGGTTTTTTCTGTAAGTTGTAATAGAGGAATTTCTATCGCTCGTTGTATAAGCAGAAGATGGAAGTTATTGCAAAAGCAATAGAAACACAGTTAAGCTGCTATTGAAGTGCCATCCCTAAGGGTCATTGTTCTGCAACTGGAGTCTAGTTAATAATTCAGTTGATGCATAAACCAGAAAGAAATTAGTCTCACATTCCCGTAGCTGTGTTGGCGCTAAAGTGCTAGGGAAAATGAGACTTTTTTCCTGGTTTCTGCATCAACGGTTTCTAACTTGGTTCCACTTGCAGAACAGTTTTCTTGAGGAGTGACACGTCAATAGCAGCTTTACGTCTGGATCCTGGAAGTGTCGTGAAACAGGAGTGTAATGGAGATTTGGGCTGGGACTTAAAGTCTGGAAGGAGCTGGGGGTTCTCCTACAGGCCTCTGGGGTGACTGCAGGATGCTCTAGCAATTTTATCCTTCCAGATTAAAAAGCAACCTGCAAAGGTGGCTGCTTATGTCTTGTCTCCAGCACCAAGTTACCCTGATGCCTGTGACAGCGAGACCTGACTCGGACATCTCTGGGTTTGCACAAACCCCTCCAGGTTTTATTCTAAGGAATACAGAGGTTCTAACTGTACATAATTACTTCTCTGCATTTTAATAACTTGAAGATGGTACTATCAGATTCAAGGTGTATTAAATATCTGCTGCTTATACCGTCTGGTAGAATTATAAAATACTGTATGAAATCTCTGTTAAAGGCTTTGGGATGTGGGCAGTCTGCTTTATTTCTCACAGTTAGGAGAGTGTATGCCCTCTGCTTGGAATTTCTCTGGGGTCATCTATGCTGGTTAGGATCTTAATTCCCTCTTGTTAATTTAAAATCCTTCCAAGATACCTGGAAAAGTGTATTTTACCTTCTGGGGAAACAGAATAACCTACAGGTTTTCTTATCCTGACGTATTTTTCTCATCTAAACCGCAGAGTATTTTTACCAACTTGTGCTCAGGTACCTGGATGCAAGGCAAAGAGACTCTAATCAGCTAATTAGTGAGATTTGGAGGATCTTCCTTTTCTTGTTCCCGAAATGCAGCAAATAATTAATCCTTAGCATTAGATCCAGGGTTTTTAATGAAATATTTCCTGTCCGCATAGTATTTAGTAATTCATGTAATCCTGTTTCTCTAGAAAAGCTACATGGTATTAAACAGCTTAAATACTAACATGTTCAAAATATATTTATGAATAATTTGGTATTTTTATAGAAGGGCATAAAGGTAAATATTTTAACTGCAGGTTAGACTGCTAGAAAGATACTGTCAGCTAGCAAAGACGGTTTCGGACATCTTGGTATTTCATTACTTTTGTTGAATTCACCCTCAGAGGATTTTAAACTACTTCAGAAGGATGAGCAGCAGTGTGAGAAAGGAGGTTTGACTAGTTCTGGTACTGTTACTTTCTACCACACAGTAAGAGTCACATACCAAGTTTTTCAGAATGCGGAGATGAGAAACAGTAACTAAACGTTAAAGGCATCTTGTAGCTAAGCCCCAGAACTCACCCACAGTGCTAATAGTTGATCTCAATACTTCTATTTATTCCACAGAGCAAATGAAAGAATGTGTAGTCTTTGGAGGCAAAATCGGTGACTCCAGGTAGGGGGAGACATAGTTTTTCTCCAGCAGAAGAGCAGATGCGATGGCTCCCACCAAGAGCTGTTTCGTAGGCCAGTAGCACATGAAAGTCAGTTAGCAGCAGCCTCACCAGTTTGTAAACCAGAATTTCCTGATGGTCTAGAGTGTAAAGGCAAACCTCCTGTGCAGCCAGGGGCTCTTCTGCTACCCGCTTGCTTTTAGTGGTGTTTTTGGCCACGCTCCTTGCTGAACTACTTTTCTTACATCACCCTGCCTACCATTTCTTTAGCGGCTGGATTGGCTGTGACACCTCTGGAACTGTCCCTCACCCCATTTGTAGAATTTTTGACTTGTACCTAAGTATGACTTCTAGTAAACATTTTATTCTTCTGCCCTCTAGTCCCATAGATGCCTGAGCTCCAAATTACGTATGTATTACAATCTTGAGCTATCTATCAAAATAACTAATTTTTTAGGTTAATGATGCTGATTATACGGCAACTCCCAACTGTGGCTTTCCTACCTAACAATACAGTGCAGCCTAAGCAACAGGAGCAAGTTATTATCTTGCTTATTTATGCCACTCTACCTCATAGACTGCAGTTTTTTTGTGAAATCGTGTAGTTCTGGGACCGTAACATCTGTTTTCCATTTCAAGGATCTGCACTTCATGTTTTCAGATGCCTGGCACCAGCTCCATTCTATTGTATACGTAGTCTTAAATCCCTATTAAGTCCACCACTGAATATTTCATCCAGATTGTCCCTTGTTTCTCTCAAAGGTTTTTATTTAAATGAATTCTGGCACACAGTTGGCTGTAGTTCTTCAACAGCGCCTTTCATGGTAACTTGTAAGTCACAGGAGTTTCTTGCACTACTTTACATCTTTGGTATCGCTCGCTGGTTTTGCATGGAGTGCAAGCCACAAGTACCTCTTCTAAGAAACACTTTGGAAGGAAATATTTTAAGGGACAGGTGGTTTCTAGACGTCCTCTTGTTGATAGCTTAGGAGGAGCAGTTAGCAGGAGTCCTCTTCAAAATCCTTTTGGTGGGCAGAATGCCTTCTCCTTTGTCTTCTCGTTCATCTCATATTCACAATCCCAGGATTTCTGCTTTCATATTAGAAACGTTCCGTGCGATAAGGCTCGAAACGTGATCCCTGCCTGTGAATTCCTTGAATGCGTTATCACACGATGAAAAACAACTGTGAATTCTCCGTCCACCAAGGGTGCCTTTCCCAGTTGTGAGAGTTTACTGGGCTGTTCAGTGAGTGGTAACGTGTTGGCACCCACTTTACACGTCAACCGTCCAGCATTATGCAGGAGACTGAGATATTAGACCTGTCTGCTTATCTAGCAAAACTTCTCATCTTTACATCTGTTCACATAGTTAAGACCTTTTCATGTTTCCACGACGAATATTGGGAAGAACACTCACAGTACTCACAGTAAATTCCAATTTCAATCACTTCTTTCCTTAACGTATTCTTTCCTTGCAGATGTATCACGGTGCATTAGTCAGTGTGATAAGGGCATTTATCTTGGGTGTGTATCTATGTGCTTAAATGCAATGAATGCCACGGCCTGAGAGATGTTAGAAGTTGGTTTGTATTTTTTTAGAATCATAGAATCACCAGGTTGGAAGAGACCCATCGGATCATCGAGTCCAACCATTCCTAAAATTTTTTATATGAATGAGTGCTAGCCTGGTAGCAAGACAGTACTTCTTGAATTTATAGTTATAGCAGGAAAAAGAAAGAAAAAAGTGCAGAATTATTGGTTCAGTACAGCTGTGTGGCTTCTCCAGTTTTTATTAACTTGGGTGAGTTCTGTTTACCAGCCTCGTTCTACACGGATGACTAACATTCCAAATTTCTGCACAACTTCAAGCAGCTATTTAAGAGCAGAGGGAAAATGGAGTCAGATTGCCAGAAAGGTGTTGCTTTCATCCTCCCCAAATTACTCTGGACCGAGGCCCAGGACATCCTAAGTATTGAGTCCTGGAGCAGTAACGTGTCTGATCCAATATGTCATGACTGTTGGTGTGAGAAATCTGTGCTTTATACAGTTAGAAAGGGAGGTTCCCGTGGAACACAGGCTGGATCTGGAAATGTTAGAGAGTGCAGGGCAAATTTTATGTGACTGCCTAAACCATTTGAAGTGAAGGTTAGAGTTTCCCAGAATGTTTTAGCTACAACTGGCCTCTTCTGCTCAGCCCTACGCAATGTGCATCTCTGAAGCGCTTCATTTCCATGGAAGCCTCGGTAGCTGCTCAGTAAAAGCTTTTAGCTTTTCCTTGTAAAATTGTAATTAGTTGTTAAACACCTGCTGTGTGGCGTGTAAAATGCACAGATGAGTGCACTCTGCATGACAGACCTGCATTACTGTTCATTGGGTTTATCTTAGTTATCTTGCCATTGATTTATTGTCTTTATCTTATTTATATACTTGTGGTTCTGTTGCTCTTTCCTCCTTGTCAGCGGCTGGTTTCAGATTATTAGGTCCTTGTCTCCTGTAATTCATTCTTGGTCTCTTTCTCGGTCTGTTCTGTGAAAGAAGACTTCACCATTACAGGCACTTTCTGCGGCACAGGCTGCTTTTACCCTCTGTGGGATGGATTCCATATAACATAACCAACCAATGTTTGTCGGTCTGCGTTTGACTAAGAGTGACGTGTGAGCTTTTACCAGGTTTGATATTTATTCCCCAAGGAGGAATCCCATTTGTACTGATCGGTTGCATTTCTTCTGTGAAAAGGACTTCTGTTCAAACTGTCCCACAGTAGCTCTATGTTATGGTCTCAGTGAATAGAACACACTTTCCTCTATTCTCACTTACTTGCTCAGAGTTTAAAAAAAAGAAAAGGATTAACCTCTGTGGGACTCAGTAGCAATGGAGACACCATTAAAGATTTGTGCTGTGAGTTCACACTGACTAATACCTCAGACTTGAAGGGGTTCCTTTGGCGAAGCAACTTGCTGGCAGTGGAGTTTTCCTGAAAGTCGCAGGTATAACATAGGCTGATGCTAAGAATTTCTATCCAAAAAATATATTCAGCACATTTCTATCCAAAAAATATATGGTAGAGAAAGCGTAAATAGGCTCTGAAAAATATCCATCAAGGAGGACCAGGAGAGAGACAAATCCATGATTGGGCACAGCTGGATTAAATTTAGATCACTCATGTTTTTCAGGGTGTTTTTGCAGGTCTGAATCTTATTGTGTGATTTTTGTTTCACTGATGCTTGTGACTCCTCTGTAGCAATAAAATGCATTTTGAGGCAAAACACAAAAATTGACTTCGTCCGTGGTTTTATTATTTCCACCAAGCAATGCAAATGTAAGATATAAAACCAAATGCTTCTGTTTGAATCCGAAATCTATTTGAATTCAAGCACCAATGCACTTCTACTAAACGTGCTAGGATGGAACAGATTTATAGTAGGTTATCCCACCACAAAGATTTCACTCAGCAATCTTCCTCTTCCTCTTGATTCGCAGCTACAAACAGGTAACCTTGTCAGGCTCCGTGTAATCCTGGCAGTGATGAGTGAGATGGTTTTATCTGTGTTTCTTGGATAGCCATGAGAAAGACGTTGGGTGTTAAATATTTATATTGGAACTAAGAAGGCTCTGGCTTGCAGTTTAGAACATTTTTCACAGCAAGGGCCAAGCGTGAATATTGGGAATAGGAAAGCAATACAGTGGTGCCAAGGCTCAGGACACTCCCTGTCTTGTAAGTTGTGGTATCAAAAAATGCTTTCTCTTTGTCCTCTTACTTGGATGTTTTCTTACTGGGAAGTCCGTGGAACAGCCACCTTGCAAGAATTTTGCAAGATTTTTGACAATTTGAAATAATAGAACAATACTCTCTCCATTATTTTTAACATTTTCCATCAAATTACCGCATTTCATAAGTAAGTGATAGGTTTCTGTTCTACTGGCTCCTGTTTCCTTCTTATCTGAATGATTACTCGTTTTACCTTATTTTGAATTATTCGGGGTTTCTTTTTTTTTTTAAACTACCCTTTCCAAGCAAGGGTTACTGAATGGGCTGAAGGATTTCTACTCGTCGAACAGGAGGATCACTTCTGTAACTGTCCAGACACAGCATAAAGACTTTTTTTTTAGAGAACTCACCTGGTGAGACTCAGTGCTCGATTTTAGAGGAAATGTAGATAAAATTTTATATATAAAGTAGTTCTGCTTTTGTAAAAAAAGTCCATTTTGGGTCATAACAAAATCGTAGTTCTTCACTTCTTTTCTGACTAGGAGCTGCAGGATACTATGATAAAGTTTTATTTCAGCTGAGGAGGGTCTCCTCAGCCATGAATGAGTGAGATGAGTTAGTGTTCAGTGAGCTCTTGCATTTTGCTGACAGGCTGCAAAAACCCACTGACTGGCTTGGAATCCCCAGGTCTGTGCCCCCTCTCTGTTTTATTGCAGAAAAAGGGAGGGATTGCTGAAATGCTAGTTCACAAAATCTTTTCGAGACTGAACGTGCTGCGAGACGTTGTGCTGTCCTCAGTTGTTCTGCCCGACGTCTGCAGTTGTAAGATCTTGGAAGAGAAATCTCATTTTCTTTTGCAGAGCATCGGCTGCGATGACTACCTGGGCTCGGACAAAGTGATTGACAAGTGTGGGATATGCGGAGGGGACAACACTGCTTGCAAGGTTGTGTCTGGAGTTTTCAAGCACACGCTAACAAACCTGGGCTACCACAAGATAGTGGAAATCCCTGAAGGAGCTACTAAAATCAACATTACCGAGATGTCAAAGAGCAACAACTACTTGGGTAAGTTGCATCTGGTTGAATAAAAGCGTTTTTTGTGCTCTAGTGTAAGTGGTCATGCCAGGAAAGGCCTTCAAACAGCGTGAAATAGATGTCAAGAACTGCGGTGATAACGCTTCCCACATCGTTAACCTTCTCCGAGTGGTCAAGAATCTAGCCAAGCAGCGTGCTTCGTTGTGTAAAGTGTGTCAAGGTTGCTTGAGGAGAAAAGAGAATCTCCTGATACCCTAAAAATTTCAGTTCCTTCAAAGTGTGAGTGTATCAAAATTGTATTGACATAAAGTGATATTGAGGTGGCATCTGCAGACCGCAAGCTCATTGATTCACTTGTTTATTCTGAAGCAGATCCTTCAAAACTGTAGAGGATGCTGGAATATTTCTGCTGACACCATGGCATCATGTGGCATATTTCTAGATCTGTCTGGCGTGCTGCAGATTAGAGGTGATGTGGAATTTCTGCAGATCGTCTGCGGCTTGTGCGTTTGTGAACTGTGTAACGTCCCCAGCTTACAGAGCCCCGAGTTCGCCTGCATTTGTGCTTCTGCTTTGGAGCCACTTCGGAGTGGACTGGAGAGAGGAGGCAGTTCTGTAGAATCTGTCCCTCCCCCTTTCATTTCTCTTCAGCTGTCAGTCCATCCTTAGATCTGTCTTCAAATTAAATGACCACAGCAGGCAGTATAAATGGGGCCACACAAGGCCCTTCTCGCTAGCTTGGTATGATTATTGCTAGAACTGTCTCGCTCTACTGGAAGATTGAAATCCTGCTACTCTTGTTTGACTGCTGCTTTAGATCAATTCCAACTGGTAAGCACCTCAACTACTGCTGAAGTAAAAGAGAGGAAGGTGCTTATTAGTGAATTGCTACTCTCCTCTTCTCTGCTTTCTTCTCCTTAATTCCTGCTGGAGCTGTAACTGCTTCTGCAGAAACATTTTCATGTCATTGGGGGTTTATGATAGAGAAGAGTCTGACCTGTGATGGGAATCCTGTCGTTTGCCTGTGACTCTTGGAAAATGAAGAAATAGTATCAGCTACCCACAGTCCAAGAAAACCAAATGTTCTGGACCTCTGTAGGGTGATCTTTATCAGTTTTAATTTGTCCCAGTTTCACCCAGATGTACTTTTGATACATTCCTACGCCCTAACATTCATTTTTTCACATGAACAGGTTGTATAGCGTCCGTCAAGGTTAACTTGATAGACGATGAAATAAAACAATAATTCTACCTAAGGAGCTTCCAGAGGTACCGATACATTTAGTAGAAAAGGGCTGGGAGCGCCGCTTACTTGGCAGGATGGGGAAAGTCACCACATTACTAATACATAAAATCATGGAGCTGAAGGTAATTTTTCTGTCAGGTTTACATGCCAGCATCTGAAAACAGCTGGCAGAATTCCCCTAACTATATGTTAAAATGTCCTGAGCTACTTGAAACATTTTTGGGGCGGGCAGGACAGAAAATAGGAACATTTTTTGCTTAAAAATAGCCAGCCAGGCCTTTGGCATGTATGGGAAAGGGGCAGAGTTTTTCTTTCCCATGCTTCTCCGTGTCTCCTTATCCCCTCAGCTCTTGCTTTATGTTATCATCTTTTTTTTTTTTTTTTTCTCCTCTTTTTTTTTATCCATTTCAGATGTTTCATTTTAAAGCTGCTGGTATGGATTTAGTCTGCTCAATTTGCCAGCTCCCTCCCCTCTTAGGAATCCTTGAGTTCCAGCAAGTAGGACTCCAACCTCTCTGCTTCCACCGTTACATGATAAATGTGGTTTATCGAATCAGGTGAGTTGCACCTGAGGAGTGAACATGTTCTGACAGATCAGAAAACTGAAACTAGAGAAAAATTTATCAAGCAGTTCACTGGACAAGTGAAATGGTAATAGGGAAGGTCACACATTGGTGGTCACACATTTCTCACTGATGAAACAGCATTTGAAATTTAAACATCCACATTTTTCTAAAGCACATAACAGTGTCAGAACTCAGAAGCTTGAAAACTCAGATGTGGTATCTACCGTTTTCTCTGTTTTTATGGTAATAAACAGAAGTCTTGAACTTCATAAATAATAGTAGAACAAACTTAAGCTTATGCTGCAGCACCAGCAGGAAGAACAACCCAGCAGAACACTCCTAAAGCCAAGAAAAGGATTTCTCTTACAATCTCCCACAGTGCTACCTGAAATCCTTGCAGGTGAGGTCAGTATTTTACCTTTGGAGTTCACCCTGTGACTGAGGGTAATGTGTGTGCAGATAAGTTACAAAGGAAGGTAGAGACTGCCACAGGTTTGCTTCTGGTGCAAATGGGTTAAGATCTAATAAAAGAGAGTGTATTAAGACAGATAGAAATGTTCAGCAGCTAACTTCCTAACGCTTCTTGCCCCGAGTTTGTTCCGAGGTGCCTGGTTCCTCATTCCCACCCCCCTACAGTTCCATATCCTTTAGATTATTGTCCTTTAAATACTTCCAAATTGATTTTCTGCAGGGAGAGTTTCTTTCCCGAAGTAAGTGTTCATCTCGCTGTAGCCAACGTGTATTACTTGGCTAGCGTGTTCACTTGCTAAAACCCTTGAAGTTGTTAAGACTTTGGATGAAATTCAAGCCTCGTGTTAATGAATTCAACTGCACCGAATGCAAGTTGCGCACGAGCCTTACCTCCTCTAATGACCTGTACTTGAACCACAATCTATCTAGGACAATATTCTTTGCTGACCATATATTTTTTCAATACTGGTGTTGCTTAAATAATTACGTTTTAGAGTTTCTGGCAAGATTGCCTTATTGTAGTAAACTCCAAGGTGACCTTTTCCCGCTGGCTTCATCACACAGTAATACCTGCCACTCCGTAGTGGGCTGGAAGGTTCCAGGCACACTGTGGAAACAGACAAAAGAAATGCTTTCTCAAAAGCCACTTTATTCTTTTTTTTTTTTTAATATATATTAAGTGGCAGATCTTATAAAAAAAGGCAGAACATCTCACTCATCTGGGTGATGGGAGGGACTCTTTCCCCTGCCCTCAGGAAAGTGGCTTTTTGGCTCGTTCCTGCTCGTCAGTGACGGTGCTTATGGCCAGTTTTGCGACTCGGAGAGATGGTGTTTTCATTTCCTGCATTTCCTCGTTCCCTCATTATTTGACAGAGGTGTTGGTGTCATTTTTTGGCCGTTTGTTTGTAAGCAACGTTGCTGTGAAAGCAGCGCTGGCTGCAGCAGCGCCCCTGCTAGTGCTTTGACGAGCTGCCCTGCAAATATATCATCTGAACAAGAGCCAGCGGCAGCGAGTCCCACCGAGGTGCTCGTTTCGTAAGTTCTGTATTAAAGGAATGGTTTTTTTCCTTCTCTTGAAATGTGGAAAGGTTGTTTTGAAAGGAAGGGAAAGGGATGAAGAGAAGTATGCAAAATAGTGAGAGGGGACTCAGAGAGGCTGGTTGCTGGGTTTGCCTTGTAAAGCACCCAGCAGCCTGCTTCTTTATGGAACTCTGCAAACTTCTTGGCTTGTAAACCTTTGAAGAACTGACTCTGCGAGGCTTTCAGACCCCAAAATCCTTAATTTCAGCCTTTCTGACACGGGTTTGATTATATTTCCGTTTCTAGTTATGGGCAGAACCAAGGAACTTCCATACAAAATTTCAAAGAAAATGCATTAAAGAACGAACGAGATGGGCTGTACACGGTTTTATTAATTTGAAGCTGATTAATCTGAACTTCTCAGATCCTAAAACTTTAGATTATTTCCGCCTTCTAATTTATGAGAAAAACCATCAAGTCGTTTGCGTGAAAATGCTCATTTGGACGTTGGCTTTGGTGCACGGTGTGTGGAATATCAACGCACAGTTTGTTCTAAGCTGCTTAAAAAGTAGAAGGTCTTGTAGACGTTGTGTGTTAACGTGAGCATCTTACAGTGCGTTTGTGTCATGGTGCTGACCAACATCCAGGAAAAGAGATTCTTCTCTTGCTAATGCAGCCGACTCCCTGCTTCCACTCGGCTTTTCTTTCCAAGGTGGCCAACAAGGGATCCTTGTGGAAATGTCTCGTACTCTTTGCAAGTCATTAGCCTTGTGGGTTGATTAAGGCCTTTGTTTGTATTGTCTTGCTCAGTGGTCTTTTACCTGGTGTAAGCTCTGCTTCGACTTAAAGTCCTTCTTTCTTAAAGTTCTGATCAGGGTGTAGTGATCTTACCTCACTGGTCACAGATCCCATACTTTTCTCCTGGTCTTGCAAATTTTAATTCAAAACGAACTTTATACTCTGACTTCACCGTTTGTAAAGAACAACCAGTGTCAGTCCAAATGCGTGAACTATCCAGAGGCAATTTCCCAAATCACACGAAGACGCATTTCTTCTTTTTCTTGCCAAGAGAAAAGGTTGTTACTCACTTAAATAGTAGTTTGAATGCTACACAGCAAAATTTAAGAAAAAATGGTTGAGAAGCTGGTTTCAATTGTCGCAGATATTTCTGTACAGCGTTCTTTGATTCCCTAATCTTATTTGATTCTGAGCAAAATTCTCTTTTGGATAGCAAAAAACCCTTTCTTTGTTCCTTAAGCATCCCTTGATCTAGGCATAGAGAAAGTGTTCTTACATCTCTCTCTGATTCTGCTAAAGAAACATATTTTTATCTTTTTTTTTTTTTTCCCCTGTTGCTTCTCTTATTTCCCTTTGAACTTCACGGTTTCAACATTTTTGTTTCTTACCCTTCTAAAAATCTCTTTTAGCAAAGTAATCGCCCAGTAGAAATTCTACATGATTAGTGGCTTCATGGTTGGATCCAATAAAGAGTTTTCATCTGTAGAGAATATTTTTATATTGCAGCATTAAATTCCAAAAGAAGTCCAAGTCTTTTCTAATACACAATATCTATGGAGATTTAAAACTTGATTTATAGACTGTGTGATTAAGTTAGTCAAGGGAGATTAAACTTTATCCTTTATTTCTTAACTTGCCCAGTGCCTTTGTTTCCTATTGAATATTACTTCAAACAGGTTGTGTCAGAAAAATTTGGGTGCTTAGGAGGCTTATAGACCCAATCTTGGTTTCGTATTTGTACCCACAGCAGCTGAAGTTACCGCATGGTCACGACTCCATTGGTTTTATGTACTTGTGTTCTCATCAAACTGCTGTAATTCTGAAAATTTGGTTAGTTTGGCTGAGACTTCTGGGTCAGGCGAATGTCTGCTCTGAGATTGTGAACTTGGTTTTTTTTGTGGGCAGCTTAGCCGAGGTTCCCAGCTGATGGTGCTGATGCGGATACGGCTTTGGGACCCTCAGACAGAAAAAAATCACAGAACAACCAGGTTGGAAGGGACCCATCGGATCTTCTAGTCCAACCAAATGAGCACCTGTTGGCCACTGGTAGCCACAAAATGCTGAAAGGGATGATTTTATTGGCAAAAAGAGGCCCTGTCGTTTATAAATTGCTTGTAAGGACTTAAGGCAACGACGTCTTAGTGTGTGATGTGCCTGCAAATGCTCAGTCAGGCTGCGCCATAGAGATTCCTTCAATAAGCAGAATTAGAAGTTTACTGTTGAATTTCTGCCATAACCCTTCGTCTTTCTCTTTGAGGTTTGTATTCCAGAAGACTGATTTTTCTTTAAATGTCTGGCAGAGCTAGAAGAGGTTGTTACATATCCGGAGCGATAGTCTCTTGTGGTGTTTTAGTTGCTCTTACCAAAGAGTTCTTTCCTTCCCTCAGCCTAATTAATGCAGGGGAAGGTCAGACCATGGGCTTGGTTTGCACTGTAGACAGACAGTACCTTGCTTCAGTTGTCTTCTGCTAAAAAGCAACCCTAAAAACCTGAGAAGCATGATGCAGCCTTAAATTTGTGTGGGTGGATTCTAACTTTGCCATATCATCGTTTTCTGTTGTATTTTTCAGCTAGGTGGACTTCGAAAAAGTCTGCAATGTGTCGGTTGAAAAAAGCATGTAATCTTAAGAATTTAGCAGTTTTGTCAGCTGACAATGAGAAATCAATTTTTCCTGTAAGCCTTGTCTTAATAACACATCACAGTTCATTCCTAAGGCCTTTCCCTCTGTAGCTCAGAACAGTTCTTCATGGATTGCTTGGAAACTGTCCCTAGAGCTCTACTGAGCAATAGGCCTCGTTTATTATTAGCTACCAGCTCTCTTAGAGGGGAGGGAGAAAATGCAAAGTCTGTCTGCTCTTTATAAGCAAAGGCTCACTGCTTTAGGAATGAAAAGGTGGGTTTCTTCCCTGTTCTTGACATGGGCTCAGTTCTGAGCAGTTGTGCAGAAGAAACTACAGAATTTTGATCCATTCTGTTAGTTTGTGAAGAGTCATCATGTGTTTTGTAGTTCAGTATGTTGCCACGAACCTCATAGATAGTTTGAAAAGGCAAATATGGGAAATTAGAATCGTAGAACAACCAGATTGGAAGAGACCCGTGGGATTATCAAGTCCAACCATTCCTATCAAACATTAAAACATGTCCCTCAGGACCTCATCTACCCGTCCCTTAAACCCCTCCAGGGAAGGTGAATCGACCCCCTCCCTGGGCAGCCTATTCCAATGCCCAATGACCCTTTCCATGAAAAACTTCCTCCTAATCTCTAGCCTAAATCTCCCCTGGTGGAGCTTGAGGCCATTCCCTCTTGTCCTGTCCCTTGGGAGAAGAGCCCAGCTCCCTCCTCTCCACAACCTCCTTTCAGGTAGTTGTAGAGAGCAATGAGGTCTCCCCTCAGCCTCCTCTTCTCCAGGATAAACACCCCCAGCTCTCTCAGCCGCTCCTCATCGGGCCTGTTCTCCAGCCCCTTCCCCAGCTTCGTTGCTCAAATTAATGTGTCCAGATTAACCTTGAATTGCTTTGTGCTGCTGGTGGCCCTCTGGGTGCTTGTTCATAGCGACCGGCGCGGTGGTTGATGTGGCAGGAGGGGTGTGTGCCCGGCTCCCGGGGCGATGCCCGGTGACCATAGAGCACCCACGGGTGTTTGCACAAGCTATTTAGGGCAGTGCAGCTTGCGTCTTTGTTCTTGGTGCTTTTGCTTGTCTTCAGCTAACCGAGTGTGAAATGAGCATACTAACAAGTAGAACACACTGTTATTGTAAAAATAAAACCAGACAATTATTTCAGAGAGTGGAACGCTCCAGAAAACAGCAACGTGACCTTCTGCCTGCACCTTGCAAGGTGAATGTTATTTTCTGTTTATTGGGAATCAGGTGAGTGTGATGCCTTAGGATGCTTGATTCTCCATCCTGCCAGAATCATGTTCCTGAGTGAGATTTTGTTGGCTAAACTTGAAAGTTAAACTGAGAAACAAAGCAAATAAAAAATCTTAACATGCAGAGTTCTCCGTTGCTTTTTAGTTTAGAATGAGTGCTGTCTCTTTGCATCCCCATCTCCACTGCCTACACTTTTGAAACAAGGGGGAAATCAAATGGAATAATTTTGTTCTCACCTTGGAATGACTCTAAAGATTCAGGAGGAAGAAAGAGGGAATATGGAATGGGGTGTAAGCACATCTGTGTTTCAGTTCAATATCATCCCTAATGCAGATGAAGCAGGAACAATTTGACACTTTTCTGGAAGTGAGTTGATGAAGATTTTTTTTTTTTTTGGTCTGATAGCTTCATCACTTCTTTTAAGCAGGAAAGAGTAGTAATGTGGTCAGGATTCCTATGATGTCCAACCAGAATCAGGCATCTTGGAATCCAGCTGGGCTTCACAATTAGTTAGCTTTGTCCCCATTGCCCTTCATTCTACTACTCTCTGAAGAAGCTAGAGGCCCTCAACTCCTCCTTAGTATGAAAGAGTTAATAATTATCTGTTCAGTTGTAAGGTAAGAGTCTAAAACTGAGAGCAGTGGATGTTAAAGCAGAGGAATACAATGGCAGAGCAGATAGAACATGGCTGTGCAGTGATGTCTAGAGTTTTCTTTAGCCTCCCCTCAATGCATTTGGTGTAAAAGTCTGAGGATGCAGATCTTGCTGGTGAATTCAGAACCAGTAGTCGTGGCTGATGCTGCTTTCTTGTTACTTGGTCGAATTGTGCCATTTTCACTTACAATCTTGACGTTGTCATCGTGTCTTAGGAGTCGAATGAATTAACAGGACTGAAGGGTAAGCGCCGACTGCATCATCTGCTCATCTGCAAACCATCTCTTACTCCTTCTGATATACCTACGTCTTTAAATTGGTACAGTACTGTAAACACAGAGTCAAATTCCTGTTGGATTTAATCAATAATTGATGACTGTTAGGCATTGCCTGTGCTTTTTCTTACCTCCTTCGGTATAAAGCAGACACCCTATGGCTTTCTTCCCTTGAAAACTGACAAAAAGAGCTTTTAATGGCCGAGTTGCAGTTCTCACCTCTTGTTCTTCTCTCCCTCTAAGGCAGTTGTGTAGCACCACTAGCAAGGGTGACATCTCTGCTGTCCCTAACGATGCAGAATAATGGAAGAGTGGAATTCTTTAGGCCTGAACATGCGCTGCTGACTCTGGCAACTTAAAACCTTAAAAGTATTCTGTGTAGGTGAGGTAATGGTAATGCATTTAATTGGTCTGAGGCACTTAGGAGTCAGGAGGGCAGATGCTGTTTGGGTGTGTTGTGTGTCAGATAAATTACAGTAATTAGTGCAGAGTGTTGGGTTTCACGACGGAGACAACAGTGAGGATGTTACCAAAGGTGTTGCATAATCGCATCCCCAGCAGAAATGATGATGGATTCAAGTGAGATATGCATTTTGAACATCTTGAATGCCATGAGGATCCAGCTTTCTCTCTCAGTCCAAATCAATGTAAGAAAAATGCTAGAACTGATCTTCTGAGGGAATGCAAGAAGAGGCCAGGCCTTTCATCTCGTGCCGGGGTTTGCAGACGTCGTGCTTATGAGCGGAAGCAGAGCTACCTGGCTTTCTTGCTGCTTGAAAGGCTCCTAGACTTCAATAAACTGTTAACACGTTCTGAAAGGATTTCAAGACTCTGCCTTTTAAAATTAATAGTAAATGGCAGTGGAGCTGTTTATCGCTTAAGATCCGTTCAGCTTGGTAAATAGTTGCAGGGGGAGGGTGGGAGCAGCGACTAGGCCTTGTTGCTGTGCCGGGCTGCCCTCCCTCACCTTCTCCCCCTGGTGTTTTCTGCCGAAATCCACTGCAGGATGGGTTTTGTATTTCATGCCTCCATCCAGAACTTGGCTGTTGAAACAAAAGCTCCTTGGTTCTTTCAGAAGATTGTCACAGAAAGTGCTCCTTATCTTCAAAGTGTTTTTCTGACATTAATTAATTGGATCCTCACGATCCGGCGAGCGGGATAAGGAACAGCTCGTGCTGCAGTGAACCGCACTGAACGCTCCTGGAGCCTGCCTGCATAAAGGGCTTTTGCTGCTGCCCAGAGAACTTTGGAAGTGTTTGGAGAGAAGTGCGCAAAAATTAAAAAGGCCTTTGAGCTTTGGGCAGACTTTAATGCCTGCGTGCTTGTGGATGTAAAAAAGCTGCCGCTCACAGGGGCAGAGCAGCTCCTGGAGATGACAAAGGTGCCATTGATCCCATCGGAGCCACTGCAAGGGCTGGGGAAGCACAGCAATATGCAGGAACACCTGATTTGAATAAAGAGCTTTAAAAGCTAATAAGAACAGTAGTAGTAGTAGTACCTATAGCACAGATAGACTTGCAAACACATGGAATAGATTTTGCGTGAGACAGAGTCAAGAGAAAAATGCATTAAATGAACGGAAAAAAAAAAAAAAAGAAGGCGAATCAAAATAAAGCAAATGGTATTTGTGAATATATCCTAGTATGAAAATGGAAAATACTTTCTCTCTCCACTGAATCACCAAAAATTCCTTTCTCTTTTAGGTGACCATTATCCTAAACTATCCGACAGCGACTCAGTGTAAAGGAAACCCCTTTGTCTTTTGGTACCTGGGGTGGGGCTTGTGTCTGTCTTCACTCAAGTTAGTCAGGAAATTCTCCTAATCACTGAAGGCTCTGTAGGATCATAAATGAAAAATCTGCTGCATTGAAACTGGACTTGGAATGTGTGCAGATCAGTATTGCCCAGAAAGTTCTTTAATATTTAGTTCACACTGTCGATTTGTGGCCATTTATTTTCCCTACGAGTCATGGTCTTTAAATAATAAAAACATGATATTCGGTTTGGAGGTAAAATAATTGTTAATTAAATTGCGAATCAACTCTTGCTTCAGTGTTTCCAAGTCCACAGCCGTGGACTTGGAAACACTGAAGCAAGAGTTGATTAGAAGACGACAGATAATATGTCAACCCACAGACTGAATAATGTTTCAGTCTTGCCAATTTAAATGAGGAACGTTACCGTCGCTGTATTGGATTTATGGTGTCTTCCTATTTCGTGCCGACAGAAATGAATCTACGAGATGGGAGGAGAGCTCGTGAATAAATGATGAATGGGTTGCGCCTGGTGTGTTACAGAAAGCGGAGGTTGCGGTAGCATGATAGGAATGGTTGGACTCAATGATCCGATGGATCTCTTCCAACCTGGTGGTTCTATGATTCTGTGATTCTATGATTCTGTGATTCTATGATGATGCCTTTAATTTGTCCACCAAGGTAACGGCATTGTTGTAGGCAACTCCAAGTGCAGCGATGTTTGTTATTTCGAACAGGGTTTAACAGGGATATGGTGGTGGCTCCCAGGCCGCTGTGTGTGCATTGCGCCAACACAAATCGGGACACTACAGCTTTGGGCAGTAGGTGTGGAAGATCTTCATTCTCTCGACATTTAATCCAATTGTGTGTTGCCCTTTCTCTGCTGCTTTGGTATTCCTGCCCTACCTGAGTCAGCAGTGCAAACCGTTAGTGATTTCGGGTATCATAGAATCGCAGAATCACCAGGTTGGAAGAGACCCACCAGCTCATGGAGTCCAACCATTCCTATCAAACACTAACCCATGTCCCTCAGCACCTCGTCCACCCGTCCCTTAAACACCTCCAGGGAAGGCGACTCAACCCCCTCCCTGGGCAGCCTCTCCCACTGCCCAATCACCCTTTTTGGGAAAAATTTTTTTCCCTAATGTTCAGCCTGACCCTCCTCTGGCGGAGCTTGAGGCCATTCCCTCTTGTCCTGTCCCCTGTCCCTTGGGAGAAGAGCCCAGCTCCCTCCTCTCCACAACCTCCTTTCAGGGAGTTGTAGAGAGCAATGAGGTCTCCCCTCAGCCTCCTCTTCTCCAGGATAAACACCCCCAGCTCTCTCAGACACTCCTCGTAAGGCCTGTATCGATGATCATATGCTGAGCTCCCTCTTGTACTCAGAACCGAGAGGGGTGGTAGGAGTTTGTGTCCCGAAGTCATTAGCATTTAGCTCAGCTTTGATGAGGCATCTAGCATCTATCTTATCGGGAACGTGATAAGTGACTAAAAGGTGTTTCAAAGCCTTCCAGCCTTTCTCTTCACAACCCATTTAGGAGTGTGAAGAAACCATAGTAGTGCGTTTCCATCAGGTATTGGAGAAAAGCATTAAACGGCTCCTTTGCTGAAGAAGCAAAGTCCATTAGCTGATCAGCAGGGCAGGAGTAGTGAGCTCAGAGGATTTCACTTCTCAGAGACCCTTGTTGGCTGCTCTCCGGCTGCGTGTGCTGCCAGCAAAAGCCTTTGTGTGTGCTGCTCAGCCTCTACATTATTTATCTTGCAGTGTTTGCACTATTACTCCGTGTCTTTTAGGCTTTGGCTTTTTTTTTTTGTTGCTTTTGTCTGGGTTTGGGTTTTTTAATCCAGAAGAGCCTGTCGGTGCAGATGTATTCAATGATTTTATTTGCTTGAGTGGAAGAGACATTGCTGGATCAGCTGGCTATGGTTTCTTTGGACGAGGTGGGCAGGGTATGTGTTTTATTTTAGAGGGTTTTTGGCTGGTCGAATAGAAACAAAAAAAACTGGGTAAATAGAAAAGAAATGAAAGGGGTGGAGAAAGTTATGGAAAGAAGATGCTAATTGAAACGCAGTATCCTGGGAAATATAAAAACCCGTTCAACCAAAACCTCTCTCTCCTGATATGGTCTTTAAAACGCTCGGGGGAATTTTAACCTGGATTTATATATCTATCAAAAATATCTGTGCAGTGCTCTTTTCTTGGACTGGTCAGCCTGGGCGAAGGAGGGGACTAAGCAAGAGATCTCCAACTTCCATTCTGGGTCACTTGGGCTGTAAAGCCGGATTTGTTTGCAGAATTACACAAGGTGTTTGTGGATCCCAGGAGGTGCCAATAAGCAGTTGAGCCACAGCAAGAGTGGTAGCTCTTTGGGTTAACGTATGAGGCTTTGGGAGGGGATCTCTGAGGTATTCAGCTCGCTGGGCTATGGTGGAAACTGCAGTCCTGTGATTTTTGGCTTGGCAGTCACCAGGCATTTCAACCACTTCAATTACAGAATCATAGAATCACCAGGTTGGAAAAGACCCATCGGATCATTGAGTCCAACCGTTCCCATCAGATTCTGGCAAACGTTATAATCTGGTCCACAAAGAACTGGATTAGGAAGACTGATTTTTCTGTATCTACCCTCTTCCTGATAAAACTTTCATTTTTAATTTAAATCAGATTGGAATAGGTCATACAAAGTTAACAACTTCGCGCTCTTGTGAGAGTCTGTACTATCATTAATGGTTGGACTAGAAGATGCGATGGGTCCCTTCCAACCTGGTTGTTCTGCGATTCTGTGATCATTCAGTAGCACCAAGTATTTTTCTAAACGTGTCTAAGCTGTTGCTGTTGCACCAAGTATTTGGTTTGTGATTATAACAGAAAACCACTTTAAATTACGTTTGGGATGGGACATATTTAACGAGCTTGTTACTCACAGGAGTTGTAAAAAGACACAGTTTTTATCTCAAATATGGAAAAAAGTTCCCACCTGAGTATGAAACTAGGTGTACGAATTGTACTTTTCAAGAAACTGAATTCACTGTTAATCTAAACAGTGTGGAAAATGATGTCTGAAATGCATAAAAATATATTATGGATTGTATAATTCTTAGTTTAAATAAAAATTAAGGCTATAGCTAATCAATTTTTATAGTTCTGGAAAGATAATAATGGAAAAATTCCATTAAAGAGAGAAGACAGAACTTATCAAACTTTAATGTGAATTAAAGACAGAGAGACAAGGATTTTTCTTTTATGAGGTGGAATTTTAAAGGAGAAATAAGAAATTAGCTTCTGAAATGTTGAATATTTAATGTTCAGCACGATGAGTTCCTTGTGGTCATATTTCACGGTCCAGGAGCATAAACTTGGCCTGTTGTTCCTCCTGAGACTTCCCTAGCGCTTGGGGAAGGTCTGGGGCTCGATTAGTCTGTGTACAAGGTCCAACACAAAACCCCTCTGAGGCTGTGCCTGCAAATCCATCAGTTTTTTTCACCAGTTCTATGAAAAAGTTTGATCAGAGAATATTTTTATTTCATTGGCTCAGTAGTCAACTCTGAAATGAATAACAATGATTGAAGGAGAAGCGATACAGAGAAATAATTTGTATTTGGCCTAATCCCGTGATGCTTTTCATTAAATAACTCAGTCATCTTTGTTGTGCTTGGACCTATAAAAATCATGAATAAAATGAGATTCTTTCCATTTTTTTCACGTCCGTAGGTTTCTGGGCTTACCTCCAGCTGTCAGTTGTGAGCTTCATGCGATTTGATAGCTTTGTCAAATAAATATCAAATCGGTTCTGTCCCAGAGCATCTTTTTTTAGGTTTAGCTATGCAGACTGACATAAGCAGTAACACGTGTAGGGCTGCCCTGAGCCCTTCCAGGCTGAAAATAATCTGTGAGAAGGTGGTACCAGTGCCGCATTTCCATCTTCCCCCTGACCACCCAGCGCTATCGTGCCAGAATCCAGCTCCTGGCAGAGCCTTCCCAGGTAAATGGAGACAGCCTTGCGCTAGCCTCTGTATTATTTTGCTTGTTCTAGGAGCCAAACGCTGGGGAGGATCTGTAATAATGCTGTTGCTTTAAGCTGAGGACCAGAGTTTACTCTGCTGTTGACAGCTTTTCTTGGAAGAGAGAATAAGTGGAGAAGTAAACGTGTTTTTAGGGCTGGATATGGGCAGCGGTAAATCTGTCTGGTTTTGCTTGTAGCCTCTGTCCTTACTGTAAGAGCCACTGAAGTCATCTGCCTTACAGAAAGCTGTGGCTGCTGCAACCACGGAGGGGAGAACCTTTTGAGGTCTCTCCTCTTGTCAGCGTTTGTTCAAATGTTGCTGTATTTGAGACTTGAGCACCTTTGTCCGCCTGGCCTGAAACGAGACGCCGGCTTTGAAACCCTCCAGGGAGTGGGAACGGCAGGCGCCGAGCCAGAGGAATTCACGCCTGAGCCGGGGGACCCGACAGCGCTTTGCGGCTCACATCTCCGCGGTTTGAGTTACAGTGTTCAACTCTACTACAAAGAGCATCCAAAATTCTTGAGAAATTCCGCTTGAAATTCAAAACGGCTTAGGAATATTCATTAGCTCCACTTCTTCGTTGTGAGGAATTAGAGCTATTTAGGAAATTAAAGAAGCGGTTCTAATTCTTTCTGCTTCGGCGTTTGATTCTCAGGAGATACTGAGCTGGTTTTCTGCTGCGATAGCGCAATGTGCTGGTTTAACTTAGCCGTCTCGCAGCTATTCCAGTTCTTGGCAATTGTCAGGAGTTCAGGGAGGTACGAACCATTTTCTGTTACGCCAGCTGGAGAGAAGAGCAGGCTATTTGCACGTGTGCGTTTCACTGATCTGGCCCTTCTGACTGAAGTAGTGTCTAGATTAGAAGATAATTCAATTGTATTTATCCCCCCGTAAGACTTAGGCCAGATGTGTGCTGAGTCTCCGTGCTGGGCTAACCAGAGTGCGGTTGAGCTGTGCCACAAGGCTCAGCTCTCACGTTCAGAGACGTTAGCGGCCGGTCTGATCAACCCCTGAAATAGAAGAACTAGATTCTAACTGAAATGATGTGAGTCGGCCAAATACTATGATCTACAGGTTCAAGTGGGAGTAGCACAGCTAAAGCATCACACGCTAGGTTGGAAACGTGTCCCTCCTGGAGAAAACTAGTCCAGAACGTCGGTTGTTGTTGCTAAATACGTGGTTTGTGGCTGTTGCCAGTGCAGAGTGTTCCCCAGTGTTACTGAGGGACAGGAGGAAATTTGTTGCTAGAAGTTGAAGCCGTTCTTTTGCATTAGGATAAACCTGGTGAGAGCTGAAGTAGCGAGACTGACACTTAGAAGCTAACGGTAGTTACACCCGACCTTCTTTGAAGAATTAAGGATGTTCAAGTAAGAATGCGAAAAGGCTTCTTGAAGTTCTATATAGAAAAAAAAAAACCAACCCAGAAGTATGAGTTGCACATGTGCTGTTCTTCTGTCCCTTTGTCCTTCTGAACCACGAGAGTTCCCCGAGGTGCTCCGTGTCCTAAAATTAATTGTAGAAGTGCAAGTCCATATGCATTTAACAGAGTTTCTCTACAGATATAAGATGTGTGTGACTCTTACTCCAGTCCTCTGGGTTTTACTGCTGAACTTTTGTCTTCTTCCCATTTCATTTCACTCAGTTCACTTTTGTGCCCTTCTCTCCTTTACCTTCAGTATTTTCAGGACAAACCTGAATAATGGTAAAATGACGTGTTATTGAAAACAGCAGAGTATTTGCACTGGTTTTAGTGGAGTTTAGAGTTCGGTCATATCCTCCTACCCTTTCAACTCAAGGAAAGTTTCTATGCAATTTAAAAGAGAGCGAGGTGGGTTTTTTATAGATAATTTTAGTGGCAGTTAATAGACGGTATTCGATGCATGCAATTATAGAGAACAGCTAGATAAAAGTAAACGGAGACTTCATAATTCTTTATCATGTGCTGTCATTATGTAGATTCATTGTGCAAGTCCTTTTAGTTTAGCTCATTTACAGAACAAGAGGAAACCTGCTGATTTTCAGTTATTGTTGGGCTGATTCTGTGCTGCCCTTTTGGCAGCTTGTCTCTAGCTTCCCCTCCGACTCAGAGGTCTGTAATATGCTTCCCATAAAGTGCAATGACTTTATTTAGGAGTGATGCCATTTCTTACAGGACTTCTCTTCACTCATTGCAGTCCCTTCGCTTTGATGCAGAGAGGGCATCGAGACACCATTGGTTTATAATTGGATTATTGTGTCATTAATTGCGGTAGCGGTTATCGGGAGCCTGACGAAGAGCAGCATTTGCATATGTAGTTAACCAGCCTGTCACACCAAAGAGGATTAAGCAGGTTTATTTTGTGCTGGAGACCTTGTAAACATAACACCAGCAGAACAATGAACCTCATCTCTGTTGTTCCCTTTTGTTCTGTCATTAATTTTCTCAGTAAATATTAGCACGTGCTGCGGTAAATACTGCTAGAGTCTAATTGGATGCTCCACGTAAGGAATAGCTTAAAGGGTCGAATCTCAACATTCAGGAGCGTCGCCTCTGTGTAACATCCTCCTGATGGAAAGCGAGGGGCTTGTGGAAGTTAATTCTGCACTTATGAATAACATTATTAAAATTCATCAGTCACTCAAAAGCATCTGTTTGAAAAATGGGAAACGGCCTCTTCTTAGAGCAGTTCTAATGAAGGGAAGCAATAACAGGGAAAAAAAAAAAAGAAAACGAAACCCACGATGAAATTCAGTGCCTGTCAGGGGAAGGATTGCCAAAATGACAAAATTCTGTGTTAATTAACCTTTTAACTTGCATGATCTAATCTGCTTCGTGAACTCCCTATTTCAAAGCTCCAGCAAATACACAGCCATAGATTCACAGCCGTGCTCTGGCAGCTCCGTGAGGAAAGGGCTTTAAACGAGTTCTCTGACTGATCACCGCTACCATTTCTCTCTGCTCTCCAAAGGTCTCTGGGTAGGTTTTTCAGCCTAGTGCAGAGTTCCCTGGTGGGATTGAGTGTGGGGTGTGGAGCTGATGCTGCAGCACCAGAAATGCTGTGTAATCACATATTTTGCAGGTGTAATCATAGAATCACCAGGTTGGAAGAGACCCTCCGGATCATCCAGTCCAACCATTTCCATCAATCTCTAACCCATGTCCCTCAGCGCCTCATCCACCTGCACCTTAAACCCCTCCAGGGAAGGCGACTCAACCCCCTCCCTGGGCAGCCTCTGCCAGTGCCTAATGACCTTTTCAGTGAAGAATTTCAATGTCAGGTATCGGTGTGTGCAGCTACCATAGCGCCACAGCCGGCACCTGCCAGTGTCAGAAGCCGAAGCGTGAGAATATGTTAGAATCAGAGAAAGCCTTCGTTTCATTTTGCTACATCTCATCACAACAACATCTCAAAAGAGGACCTGTAGACTAGCCAAGGTGTCTTGGTTTCAATTGGCTTTTATCAATGTCTGTCAGGGAAGACTGGATTCAAACACACAGGGAAGTACTCCATCCTCTTCTGGGAGAAGCCAATGAGTGATCCCTTTTGTAACCTGCAGATTGCATCTGCAATTTGAGATTATATCAAATTTGTTGAGACTTTGAAGCTGCTGTAGCATCTGAGCACTTGTATGATGGATGATGGTTGGTCTCAAAGCCAATATTACTGATTGGAGCAGTAATTAATTGTGTGATCTGCTCCGCTGCCCCTCTACCTGCCTTGTGTGGGTGCATCAACGTGGCTTGTGGAGTCGGGAGTGAAATAAGGAGCAGGCAGAACTGAGCGAGGAGGAAGCTGCATCAGCAGGGGGAGATTAGAGAGCAGCGGTTTAATGAACGCTGCAGAATGGAAGGGACTGCTGCTCTGGCAGAAAATGAGCATTTCTGCTTACAGTGATTAACTGTGAAACCTTCACCTTTCTTCTTGCATGTTGGAAAAAAATCAGGAAGTTTTTGAAAACTTAGTTGGCTTGGTTGCCTGAGGTCATCTGCAAGAACAGGCACACGAGGAGCTCCGAGCAAGATTCAGCTTCTTTCTCTGAGGGGACGATCTCAGAACAATCCTGAAATAAAGAAATTCCATTAATGGCAGTATTTTAGTGTGAAACCTCAAACATGCTGCTGCTGTAGAATTTTGATAAATTCATACATAGAAAGGAGAAAATTCCACAAGTGAAGCAAAACTGTCTTGCCAGTGTATTTAAAGCTTCGAAAATACCTGCTGGGAAACAGTGAGTTCAATAAAAGGCTGAGGCAGGATGGGAACAATGTACGTGTCTGCGTCTAGTCCTGTTCACAGCTCATCTGGAAAGCAACTGGTGTTTGGAGAACGATAGTCTCAAATATTTATTTTGACACGATTACATTTCAAGTTTAATCGGCAGTTTTCAGAGTCAGACCAAAGGTACTAAGGTTCTGACATCAAAGCGAAACGTTTCATTTTGTGCCAGAGTAACACAGTTTGGATTTGGGGGTTTGTCTGGGTATTTGGCTGAGCTTTGCTGTCTAGGACACCTGTAGATAGTGTAGAAAGGACAAGCAGTTGTTTGGGTTTAGATGGCTTTTAACAGAAAATGCAGGGGAGCTTAGAATTATAGTCAAGAAAATAAAAAAAAATGAAGAATTAGGAGACTGCATGTCTCCTCCAGGCAACAAACTGTTGGAAACGTTGATGATAATTTGTCTCCTATGAATGCAGCACAATCACTGACACATCTCTGCGCATAATTCAGAATTGAAATCCAGAGTGATCCCCACATACAGCCGAGGAAGCACAAAAAGCCTTTGTAATTCAGCTTTATCAATTTGTTAGTATTGGACTTACTTGCAACAAAAAAAAAAAAAAAAAAAAAAAAAAAAAACAGAAAAGAAAAATCTATCAAAACGAGAGCACTTTTCCAGAGAATCCTAAGTATTTTAAAGTACTGTCAGATTATTTTTGACCAAAAGCAAGTTTAAAGGAAACAGAGAGACAGGAGGAGGATGAAGTCTTAAACAATTATTTTAACAGACATGTTCTTGGAAGCAAGTGCACTGCCAGCATCTCAGCGTTTGGTGATCGCAAGCAATCCAGAAAAGGGAAGCCCAACTGGCAATGCGGCTTTTGTCAAGCCTGCTGGATGCACTGAAGAAAAGTGGTCAAACAAGATGAATGGTAAAAGGTAACTGAACTCTGAAGGAGCTGGATTCCAGCACACTCGTCTAGTATTAGTCATGACGATTGTTTTGTGACCTCTCTACATAACGTAGATCCGCAGTACAAAACTGCAGATTGAGAAGAGCCGGTTTATAGTCAGGAACAGAGGTGGCAGATAAATTTTCCATCAGCTCAATTGATTTCTTATCCACCCGTTCTAACTTAGCCTTTGGTAATCTGTTTCAAGTGTAATGCTGAGGATGACATGCCCAGTCCTCACATCAGCACTGATGTCATGTTTGGGATAAAAAATAAGTAGCTCTCATAATCATTAGGAAACACATCAAGAAACGTCTGTTCTCTCGCAACTGAAGCAACAGTCCATCGTTAAAATAGCACAGAAATTGATCTTTTGATTTTCTGATTGTGGTGATGTAGTTTAAATTAGGATTACAAAAGCTACGTTTGTTAACCGTCACGCGTAACTTAGAACTGGAAATCCTGATTTTGAAAGTGGATGTGAATTATCGTTGCCAGAACTTCAGTCATTGCACTACTGCATCCATGCCCCTTGATCTAAAAGATCTTTCGCTGTGTGTTTTCTGAGTTGTAGGGAAGGCACATACGGAGTTGTTAAACAGCAAGACAGGAGCATCTTTAAGCATCTTTAAAATTAATTAGTACTCTTCAGATACTTGAAATGTGAGTCTTAATGTATGGCCTGTTGAGAATTTGCCATAGAGCTGTAGCCCAAGCAGAAGCGTTGATCAGAGTTTGTGTCCTGAAATGTTCTGTGTCTCCAGTGCATAATGTTTTTGAAGGCTGCTGCAAACACAGTTTTAGTAAAGAAGCTGATCCCAGGATGGAAGAGAGATGGAATCGGCTCCAGCCTGTGTTCCTCAGGAGGAATTAATGGCAAAGCATTTCATAAGCTTTCATGCTTCGGCTGAAAATATTAGCACCATAAAAATTCTTCAGGGGCCAGAGTAGAGGCGGTAGCTGCAGAGCGACCAAAACATAAAAGAGGCGCATTTCCCCTTTTTATGGGGAGGCCTCTTCCAGACCTGTCATATGATGGGGTTGAAATCAGAGTTTAATGGACTCTCAGTTTCTCAGCCAGACGTCTTCCTACGGGTTTGTTATTAACAACAATTTGATCTTAACCAGCTCTTTCTTCTTTCTGAGCTCTGATAACTCATTTCTTTCGTTTTATTTGTTTAGTAGAAATGTAAGAAAAAACTCTCAGATGGTAAAGCTGAGGAAGTGTTCCATACCGAAAAACCATTTCAAAGGAGTCTCCAGCAAATTTTGCAGAAGCTTTTACTCCGCAGTTGCTTGAACTGAAGGGTAATAAGTGTAAATAACACGTAAATAATGTGAATGGATTTAAGATTTAATCCGTGTGCAATAGTATATGAGCCGTCATTTTTCTTCCCATCACTATATGAATAATGAAGATAAAATTTTTACGGCTGACGTTGTATAAAATATTTTTCAACTAACGTTTATGATATTTATGGTCTGTTTTGTTAATGTGTCATAAAGTGAGACCCGGGAAGCAAGTAGGCGTGTGATAGCTCTTGGGAAAATAAGCAGGTAGCATTAAGTAATATACAATTTCCAACCATGCGAATGCATTTCTGTGGGGTCTGAGCCAGAGCCATTCAAGTAATTTAATTGTTTTACTTCATTGCAAGGCAGCACTTCTTGGCACCAACGCGTGTCCAGTGTGTGCGGCTGATGGGCTGATGAGCACATGGCAACCTGTGAGAAAGTCTTGAAAAAGGTTTCCAAGTTATCTTTGATTTCAGTTTCTTTCCCTGCAGGATAAACCTGCCAAGTGTTTGGACACAGTTTCCTAAGCTTGGGGGGATCGCACAACTACTAATGTATCATTTTCCATATCCACAGAGCTCTATCCCCTGGTGACGGTGAGCACCGAACAGAGTGTGGCACCTTCGGGGATTCGATTAGGTGAAGGTGGTTTCCTGTGATTAAAGTCCTTGTGTTTCTGTCCCCGTCCTCTGCAGCGTTACGGAGCCGATCGGGCCGATCCATCATCAATGGCAACTGGGCAATCGACCGGCCTGGCAGATACGAAGGAGGAGGGACGATGTTCACTTATAAACGCCCCAACGAAATCTCCAGCACGGCAGGAGAGTCGTTTTTAGCTGATGGCCCAACAAATGAAGTCCTTGATGTCTATGTAAGTCTCTAGTATTTAGATTAATCTTCCTGATGGGAAAACATTGTTCGGTTGATTGTTAACATTCTGCACTAACACTGTACTTAGCACCAAGGCTTTGTTACTGTTTTGTTCCTTGAATTTCAAAACATTACTTTTGCTATTTACTTTACTTTTGATATTTACTTATTTTGACATTGCTGCTTGCAGTGGCTTCTGCCTTGCTCCAGATCATAGGAAAGCTAAATCACAATGAAGCCTTTTCTCTTAGACTTTACTGAGCCAGTAAAACCAATTTTACTTGTTCCTTAAAATGGAGATAAGCATACGAGTGGCTGGGGTTTTGCGAGCTGGCTTTTTGCTGGATGCTTTCCTACACAAGCAAATTTGGCATAGTTTAATTTTACAGTGAACAGAAGCAACTCCCTAAATCAGACAAGGCCTCTGACCGAGTGATGCCATCTCAGTTTTCTTTAAAAGAAACAAAAGCACAAAAAAACCTATAGAATGTAGGAATCAAAGCAGGGCAGCTTTAATATGATGCTGCACTAGGAGACGACAGCCCTTTGAGAAAGGAAGAGAGGAGATAAATTATGGCAGAGAGGGGGGAATCACATTGAAAAAGCTGCTTTGGTCAGATGGGACAGGTACTTACTGCATCACAGAATCATAGAACAACCGGGTTGGAAGAGACCCACTGGATCTTCGAGTCCAACCACAATGAAATGAAAAATATAACTGGAATCAATTACATTTTACTCAAAATAAATGTTGTATTCTGAGATTATGCACTTTCACTTGGTAAAATCCATTCACTGAAAAAACTGGATTAACCAGTGCTCTGATAATAATTATGCAAACATTACTTCCTTTTGGACAATTTCCGATTGATTGTGACCTAAGACTAGCAAAAGGCTGGTTGGGCTTCTAGGTTCTGCAGTGCAGGCTCCATGGTTTTAAAATACACGTGTCCTTGGGTAGTTACAGGATGCCATGAACTGAAGTTCAGTCTTAATTTTTTTTTTTATCGTCAGCTGGTTGATGCCTAATACATAATGAACTGGAGGGAAAAAGAGCAAGAAAGAGATCAAACAGATATTTTTCCAAGTAATACTGTTAAAAAACCCTTAAGCTTAAATTTATCGTATTTTAATGTTTTAATTTAGGCTTAATCTCTTTCTTTTTTTCCTTTTTTAATGAAAGCTGACATGATGGGCTCAGCTTTATCAGTTTTGCTCTGTGGCTGCTGCTATGGATTGCCGCATCTAATTTGACTGAACTCTTATCTGAGATGTTTTTTGTAGATACCAAGTACTACAATTCATCATAAGCTGATAGTTTAGTGTCTGTCTTAATATAGTGTGGGAAGATAAAAATAGATAGTGTGCGAGATGAAAGAAAATCAATCATCAGGGTGTCACAGGCTCTCTTCAGGTTTGAAATTTGTAGCTGTACAGATACAGATGTCCCTTTTCAGCGCCTGACTTGTAGTTCCTGAATCATGAATGATTCCTGAGTCATTCCTCTTTGCATCCATACTCACCATCTCTATGCTCCGTGTAGAAAAATGAAGAGATCTGCGAAGATTGCAGATGCTCCTGCAGGAAGGCTGTGACGATGTATTGAAGGGCACTTCATCAGTTAAGCTCTTTATAAAATTTGCCTGTCAGTTGTTTTGAGAAATGTGCTGGTAAAACCGTGGGAACCATTGGAAAACTCTTCCTGGAACCATCTGAACCACAGGGTCCTGGTGCTGGGAGGTCGCGGAGGGTCTTCTGCAGAAGTCAGTCCTCTGAGGACCAAACCCAGCGAGGGTGTGGGGTTTGGATAACGAAGTGACATGGGAAGGACCAACCTTTACAAAAACTGTTACTGCCAATGAACTATTAGATGGTTCAGCAAAGGGAATGAGCTCTGAGGGACAAGAGTCCAGAGGAAAAGCTGTTGTATCTGGCAAGGAAACAGCAATTTTGACACAAGGAAGAATAAAGGTCTGAATCCCTTAGCTGGTGTTAATTGGTGTTACGAACTCAGTGAAACCTTGAAGTGTAATTGTGCTCTGCTGGGCCATAAAGCCATGGGCATAGCGTGACGCTTTTCTTAATGGCCTTTGGCTTGTCAGAACTAAAGAGCTCGTGTGAGCTCTGGGCTTGTTTGCTTTTGGTTTGTTCTTTGAAAAGAGGTTCTTAACTTAAAGTGCAGTCTGAGGCTTTTGCCAGAGCTCGGCCTCCGAAAGCAGCAGTCTCGGTAGAGGCTGTACCAACTACTCCAAGCGAAACTAGAGAAATTAGCAGCCGATGGCTTCCCTGCATTTCTGGTGTGAGTATGTTGAGGAGTGGTTGATTCCCCTTCCCTGGAGGGGTTTAAGGGACGGGTGGACAAGGTACTGAGGGACATGGGTTAGTGTTTGATAGGAATGGTTGGACTCCATGAGCCGGTGGGTCTCTTCCGACCTGGTGATTCAATGATTCTATGATTCTATGTGCAGGTTCTCAGCAGCGACGTGATACAATCCAGCTGGGCATGGACGGTGCCGCTAGGATTTTAAAAAGCTTTCATAAAGTCCTCTCTTGCTCAGGCCTTATTATGCCTCAGTGCTTAACCGAGCACACCAGGAGTGACACTGACTCGCAGAGCTGTGCCCTTGTGGGCCTGTGCACCCGTGTTCTGAAACTGCTTGGCCTCATTTTCACGTTTAAGGAGAAAAGCATATGGTTCGTGCCTGTATTTCATGAAGAACAGTTTGATAGAGTTGTTGTGGCTGTAAAGCAGCAGGAGTCTGTCTGCACTTGTATCACTTCATTCAGTTGAAAGTTAACGTGGAAGGATGCAGGAGGGTTGCACGGCTGCTCTTCAGCTGCTCTAACAAGTGTTATCTAGGCCTTTGGAATCTGTTCACTTCATCTTTATTGAGCAGTGCTTATGGCACAGCAGCAGTAACGTTAGCTCGTTGATGGCTGAGTCTCCATCCATGGTGCAGAGGGGATTGCAAGGAACAGTCTGAGGGGTGAGATGGTCCACGCGAAATAAAACGCATGTGCTGTCTGCCCCCAGCCCCATCTTGGCTCCCAGCATGTCGGATTGTAAATTGTCACCGGTTTCAATAAAGAGTTTCTCTGCTTTCACAAGCTGGCTCCCTTTGCCAACACAGTCACCTGCATTTTCTCATGTTTTCTTTGTTGCATTTTGGTTGCATTTTGGTTTAGTGTTTGATAGGAATGGTTGGACTCAATAATCCAATGGGTCTCTTCCAACCTGCTTGTTCTATGATTCTATGATTTTTTGAGCCAGTCGTTAGCCATTGTTTCTATCCTGACCATTGATAAATAAGGTTATGTAGCTGATGAGTTCCAGTAGGTATTTAAGCACTAGCAATATCGCTAATTTAGGGTAAGAAGTGAACGTGTGGCTCTTTCTCTTTTCAGATGATCCATCAGCAGCCTAACCCAGGCATACACTACGAGTACATCATCCCAGGAGACAACGTCATTAGTCCTCAGTTGCTCGCTCACAGGAGGCCAGGTAAGATCCTGCTGTTTACTGTTATTAAACACATATTGTTACCCAATAAGCTAATGGAGACATTCATGCCATTAAATTGAGTGAAAATGCTGCCACTGATGTGGGCAAAGCCCAGAATTTCACCCTATGTGTTGAAAGAAAAGTCTGCATGGATTTGATAACTTGAGTGAATTGATACTGCCAGGGCTTATTTATACTGGAGCAGGGAATCAGGTCACGTATTTCTAGTTTCAATAACAATTTTGTTGTTAAAATGTTAACCAGGGCTCTGCATGAGCTGGAGTGGTGTAACCGCGTCTCAGAAATGAAACGGAACATGATTTTTCTCTTCAGAGTTTGAAACGCTTTGGAACAACCCTTTGCCGCTTCTCTTTCCTCTCCCAACTGGAGAGGATCAAGCACAAAGCTGTTGCTTTCCCAGGCTAGAACGTGGGCAGCTTCTGCTCCTGCCTGAGCTGTGGGTCTGTGCTCTGTGTGCTGCTGTGAAGTTCTGAAGGGCAGTCGGGAGTCTGCAAGCAAGTTTGGTCCCATTATACTTCTCATGTTTGTGACTTTCCTTGGCAAATGTCTGAGTGTGTTTGCAGTCTGTTCGTAACAAGGAGCAGCTGCTCGGGGACACGAGGTGGCACAGAGGACAGGGCGCAGTGCAAGAGGTGCTTTGGGAAGTTCTGACACTGGGTGCACGAACTCTGCAATGTGTTGGGAGATTCTTCAAGTTTTAAGCTGTTCGCTGGCTGAGTCTTGGTTATCTTGGTTCAAAAAACCCACAGTCTTTGCAGGTCACTATTAGGAGGTCTCTGCGTAACAGATTAAAGCTGGTTTCAAGTTTACTGATGCTCCTGTTGTGATTATTAGTGGATGAAAACAGACTGATATTTGCAAGTGAGGCTCACTCTTCTACGTTTTTGTTATTGCCCATCGTCAGGGGAACCCTTGAATGGTCAGTTGGGAATGTCAGAAAGTCCAAACCACGAGGATGAGGATTTGCGAAGGGAGGCGGATGCTCTCACTGGCCAGGCAGCTGTAACTTTCCCAGTCATGCAGCCAGGAAGGTTTCCTTCTCATCAGCCAGAAAACCACGTGGCCGCTGTGCAGCCACCCAGGCAAAACAGAGAATACAACTGGAAACAGATTGGAAAAACTGAGTGCAGTACCACATGTGGAAAAGGTGAGAGCTTCGTACCCCATGCGCGGAAAATAGATGACGCGTGGGAGGGTTCTGGCCTGGGAGAAGAGACGCATGGGAGGAGAAAGCACTTGGACTGCTCAGCAGCTCCTGAATGCATAAAGCATCCCTAGACCTGATGTTTTCTGGTATTTTACAAGCAAAAGTTGTGTACTATTTATGTGCTTATATTTAAATCAGTAGAAGTGACAAAATTGAAAGTATGAAATACAAAGTATGTAAATGAGAAGGGAACTAAATGGTATTTGCCTCTGAAAGGAAATATTTCTGAATTCAGTGTCAAGGTGCTCTTTCTCGCACCTGTGATAGCTTTCGTATTGGCTGCTTTCCTCGGCATTCTCTGCCTTTATTGTTCCATTTGGCCTCTCCCGCTTTGTCAGATACACCCTTGGTGCTTTTTGTCTTTTTATCAAGGGTTTTCTGATCTTATTGATAATGTATTAGACTTTATTTCCTGTTGTTAATCACCCTTTTCCTTTCCACATTGGTGCTGGATGCTACCTTTATGGCTTATACTGCAGAGTCCTTTGCAATGCATCACCCAATTTTTTCTTCATTTCAGGGTCACAGTACCCGATTTTCCACTGCGTCAACAGAATCACTCACGAGGAGGTGTCTGAGAGCTACTGCGACAGCAGCACCAAACCCATTCCAGAAGAGGAGGCCTGCAACCTCTTCCCGTGTCCAGCTTTGTAAGATATTGTGATTTAAATCAAGTGAAATAAGCCAATGTCGTTGAAGTGTTGCACGTGACAGGCCGTTCCAAGTAGGAAATTAGTTTGAACCCCTAAGGCCTGTGCCTTTGTGTCACAAAGCAGAGGGGATTCTTTTGCTGACAGACAATAGTTTGTCTTCATCAAGGATTAAGTCATGCAGAGAGAGGCTTAAGTGTTATTTTAAAAGATTCTATACCCGCATCAGACTCGGGTCGTCTGAGTTCTTTTAACATTAGTATTAGAGAAACCTTTACTGAGAACAAATGTATTTTTTCCTTAGCTGGGACATAGGGGAGTGGTCCGAGTGCAGCAAAACGTGTGGCCTCGGGATGCAGCATCGGCAGATCCTGTGCCGGCAGATGTACGCCAACCGCACACTGACCGTGCAGCAGTATCGCTGCCAGCACCTGGAGAAACCAGACACCACCAGCACCTGCCAGCTCAAGATCTGCAGCGAGTGGCAGATCAGGACAGAGTGGACTTCAGTAAGTCTGACTGATTCGTTTGGTGCAGACCTCATCAAAAACGATGAATTTTCTTCCAAGTGTCACTATGTTGAGGCTCTGGAGCGAGTCCAGAGAAGAGCAACGAAGCTGGGGAAGGGGCTGGAGAAGAAGAGGAGCGGCTGAGAGAGCCGGGGGTGTTCGGCCTGGAGAAGAGGAGGCTGAGGGGAGACCTCATTGCTCTCTACAACTCCCTGAGAGGAGGTTGTGGAGAGGAGGGAGCTGGACTCTTCTCCCAAGGGACAGGACGAGAGGGAATGGCCTCAAGCTCCACCAGGGGAGGGTCAGGCTGGACATCAGGAAAAAAAATTTCCTGACAGAAAGGGTGATTGGGCAGTGGCAGAGGCTGCCCAGGGAGGGGGTTGAGTCACCTTCCCTGGAGGGGTTTAAGGTGCAGGTGGATGAGGTGCTGAGGGACATGGGTTAGTGTTTGATAGGAATGGTTGGACTCAATGATCCGATGGGTCTCTTCCAACCAGGTTGTTCTATGATTCTTATAAAACGAAAAATTTGATTTTGTCCAAAACAGAGAAGTGGAATGTGAAAATCATAAGAAATCCATCAATCTTAGTTCAAGAAACCCCTGCTCAATAAAGTTAGTATTTGTAACCAGAAAGAAACTGAAAACTAGTGATTGAATGTACAAACCCCACACATGTGGATACAGAAGTGTGCAAGATTTCTGAGCAGTGTTTTTTTTAATACCGTGTGAAGTAGAATTTGGAGAGTCCTGATAAAAACATTTCAGTTATATTCTCATCTTACTTCTGGCTCTGGATGCTTTGCATCTTCAGGCGAAGTACCAATAGCTACCAGCATTCTCTGAGCAGGACAAGACAGCCTTTACTTACAAAACGGGTTCAGAAATGTTTCTTTTGCTTCATGTCTGTTTAGGGCAAGATCAAAATTAAGCAGGATATATCAGGCTGCTGTTCAGATAGCAGCAGATCATTTTCCTAGAATCATAGAGTCACCAGGTTGGAAGAGACCCACCAGATCATCAAGTCCAAGGTGCAGCAGCCCGTTGAAGATAGGCTTTAATTTTATGTTTTCCAAATCTATCTGCATATTATCCTGTAGAATACTACAGACTGAGATCATGTTTTAAAACTACTGGTGTGTTTTTATTCCTTATTCCTAGCAATCTAGAGTAGTTCTGTAGCTTCTGTGGATGTCTTGGCAGGAGTGAATGAGTTGTACGTTCCCGGCAACCTGATAAACCACTGCGGTTCTTACACACAGTCCTGATGCAACCTCCCTTTTCTTACAGTGCTCGGTGCCTTGTGGAGTGGGGCAGAGGACCAGAGATGTGAAATGTGTCAGCAATCTCGGGGACGTTGTTGATGATGAGGAATGTAACATGAAGCTGCGGCCAATTGATATTGAGAACTGTGACATGGGTCCCTGCGCCAAGAGCTGGTTCCTTACCGAGTGGAGCGACAGGGTAAGGCCTCTCAGCATCTTAGTGCTGCCAAAGCTTCTAAAACAGCTTAGATGCGTCAGATTCAGAAATACGCATCTGTGCACCCATAAGAGGCGTGATCCTATTTTCCATCTTTATCCTTGGCCTCTTGGCAAGCAAACAAAAAATATGATCCCAAAGGAGTTGGTGTTAGATACCAGAAGGCATAAGAAAGGGCAAGCGTGTGGGTACACGGCCAAACATCTGGATTGAGAATTGGCTGTGACTCTGACCTTCCCAAAATATGAAGTGTGCTGAGATTTATTGTTCTGCCTTGCTTAGCCCTGACTCTCAAGATTTAGACTGCGATGGATTCGCTACTGTTTCTTTGAGGGATGGAAGTTTGTCTGGGTTTAAGTTCAAGCCATAAAACAATTATCCTGTTGCTGTGAAAAGTGGGGAGCAACTTCATAAACTCCAGCAAAGTCTAGTGGGAGGTGTCTCTGCCCACGGCAGGTGGAACTGGATGATCGATAAGGTGTCTTCCAACCCGAACCATTCCGTGGTTCAGGCTTTTGTACTTTGTGAACACGATTGTGTTTTTTTTTTTATTCCAGTGAGTGAGATTCTTCACGTGAAAACAATAAAAAAACAATAGGGACTCACCTTGTTTCATGATTGGGCTCAGAGTTGTTGTTCAGCAGTAATATTTAAATGTTTTTGTTAGAAGACTTAACAACGTGGGATAAGAAAATCCCGACATTTTGGTCCTTCTTGTGGATGCTCGAATAGCAATTCTGTCTGTAGAGAAGTTGAGCTTTCAGTATGTACAACCCCCTTGTCTTTGACTGGTTGTTTTGGCAGGGAAATAACATAATTAATTCATAACTTCACAGATCCATTATTTAGATGATTTTGTGGCAGTATCTGTGAAAGGTAGGGATGTCTGCCTCATGGGTTATGCATGAGTTCTAATGCTTGGAAGGTTTTCAACATATTTTAGATGCAGAGGAGGAGGAACTTCACAAGTGGGACAGGAGGGCAGGTACACGCTGTGTCCCGTAATTTTAAAAAGGCTGATCGGGCTCTTGCTAGAATTAAAGGCCTGCAAACTGTTCGGCCTCCAGACGACTCAAATAGATTTGTATAAAGAAACAGAAATTACACGCTAAGAAATCTTTGTTGTTGTCATTGGAGCTTTTTCCCAGTTGTTTTTCCTTCAGTGAGTTCAGCAACTCTCGCAGAGCTTGGGCAGGAAGGTACCAGGCAGAGCAGAGGGGTTAGTGCAAATGGCAGAGTCTGTGCTGCAGGAAAAATCGCAATTGCCTTTTGGTAGCTTGTAGAGCAGTTCTCGTACTGCTATTAAAGTCATATTTTACAAGTAAGAGAGGAAAACACATTGTGCCCTCAAAGACATCTTCCTCGACATAGCCGTCCCGGCTGCTGCAGTTCCAGCACATAAAGCACCAGTGGAGACTTGAGTATTGAGGTTTTCCACATTACTCTACATTGATATTTTGTTCTCTGGGGAATTAAAAGTAGCTTCTGTAGCTGATGGTTATGACCGTAGAATGTTATTATGCCTATTTAAATGTATTAAATGAGACATAAAAGTGAAGCAGGTAATGTGGAAGGTGACGTTTTTTCTTGCCACGAGCATTTCAGGGTCAGGGAGTAAAGAACGGATTTTCTACCTTCTCAGCTTACATAAGCGTACAAATTAATTTCTTCCAAGCGTTTGCTGCTGCAGTTGGTGTTAGTCGCTAGCACTTGTGCCAGCAGTGAGTTAGCAGTTTGATTCATAAAGAGAAATGCAGAATCTTCTAAGGTTGACACGTAACTTATAATGTGGATACTCAGAGACGTGTAGTGGCAGGACAAGAGGGAATGGCCTCAAGCTCCGCCAGGGGAGATTTAGGCTGGAGATTAGGAGGAAGTTTTTCACACAGAGGGTCATTGGGCATTGGAACAGGCTGCCCAGGGAGGGGGTTGATTCCCCTTCCCTGGAGGTGTTTAAGGGACGGGTGGATGAGGTCCTGGGGTACATGGTTTAGTGTTTGATAGGAATGGTTGGACTCGATGATCCGATGGGTCTCTTCCAAACCTGGTTGTTCTATGATTCTGTGATTCCGTGGGAGGCAGTGGGATCTTGTAGGAGTCGGTAGCTTTGCAAAGTCAGCTCTTTGTACCCTTGTGGTGTTTCTAGGGGCTTTGTAGGAAGAAGCTTTCCTGTCTCAGAATTTCCTTAAGGTGTCTCATGGTGTTATAGTGGGAGAGTTCCACCAAACTGCATCCGTTAGTCAGCAGGGTGAGGCTGCTGGACCTTGCTGAAGGGAGCAACGAAGTTGGATTGATGGGAGCAGATGAGATTCTCGCAAACATTCCACATGACCGATTCCTTGACGGCTCTAATTGCTGACAAGTTTACTTCTCCTCTGGGTCAGGAGCGGGAAGCAACATTCTCCTGATTTACAGCAACGGGAGACTCACCAGTGTTTCCTTCCAGTTAACCGGAGCATTCCCCTCTCGCATTTTTGTTTATTCCTCATTGCCATCCCCTCTGTTCATTTGTTTCTCATTTTGTTTAGAGCAGACTTAGAAAAGAAGCCAAAATACAAACAGTTCTTAGATGTTAATGAGGTTCTGAAGCCAAAATAAAATCTCGGGAAGAAAGGAAAAAGGCTGCACGTCAGGGAACAAAATCCAAACGGATCAAACACATGCTCTGGCTTCCACTCCTCGTAAAAAGGTGTCACAGTGATGCTTCTGTAATATCTTCCATTAGAGAACTGCGGTCGCTTCATGAAAATCAACACTTTATATCCTAGAGCATCACCTAGCAGGTCCGAGCGAGTTTGTTGACCAGTCAGATGCGGAACCACCGGCGAATATTGTGGCTTCCGCTCTTCTTTCACTGTTTTTTTTATTTAAATCTGGATAACTCGCGTCAAATCTCCTGGACCCTGGTTAAAAACAAAGGAAAAGAAGTTTTATGTTAAGTGCTTTTTATGTAACCTTTGTTTTCCCAATAATAAACTAAGAATTGTATTTCAAAAGCTCGCGGGAGCGAGCTTTTGAAATACAATTCTTAGTTTATTATTGGGAAAACAAAGGTTACATAATCCTTCTCAAATCCCCCCTGAAAAGGATTTTCTCAGCGTAGGTCAAGTAACACTAAGGAGCTTCATGAGCGTATTTCAAGCATAGATCTTGATTTTTCACAGTGGTGCAACATCAGGAGGTCCGAGTCATAAAAATTTTTGTTATCTCGCAATGAGCAATGAAGATGACAAATGTGCTAAGACAGAAACGCTGCCCTGACCCAAGGGAAAGGACTCGCTGGTTCGGGTCGATCTGCCGCCTCTTCCCTGTCTTCCGTTGCCCTGAAACAGAAATCTTGAGGAAACGGAATCTTCTGAAACAGAATTCTTGAGGAAAAGGCCTCAGGAAGAGGAGAAACGGCAGACTCTGTAAAACTAAGGGAGGGCGTTCCACAGACTGAGGTTCCAGGGGAATTTCTGCCAATTAAAACAAGACAGTGAAACGAAATATCTTTAATAATAGGAGCAGAACGGAGAAGCTGCAACTTGTGGAAGTTCCTTGTGTTGTATGGTGTTAGGTTATGGAAGTTACTAGGTATTAATGCAACAAAAAGTCGAAAGAGGTGGGTGTGTGAGTCGTGAAAACCAAAGGCAGAAGATGCATTATCCAAATGCTCCCTGCTCCCTGCCCTGGGCTTTGGAAATCAAGCCTTTTGACATGGAAGATTTTTACTGAAAGGAACAAAAAAACCATGAAAAACCAAATACTTAACGCAGAAACATTCAAGTTTAAGTTTGCTTTGTAAAATCCTTTGAGGGTAGTTAATCCGTAGTAAAATCTTAGAGCAGAGGGTGGGACAACCCTGTGCCTTCCCATTCGCTATTTCCTTTGTTATTTGATATCTTCATGTATAATTATTTAAAACGTAAGACTGCGGAGGTTTTCTGGATGACTTTATAGACTAAACTCGTTCCCAGCTCTGGTTTGCAAAGCAGAAAAGCAAATTAGATTGTCAAATGAAAATTACTTAGAAATAAGAAAGCGTTTGCAGAGCGTGAGCATAGTTCTCCGGGCATAGTGTAGTGGAACGTACTTGCCGAGGGTAAAATATTAACAGCTACAAAATATAGTTCTGTACAGTGAGTTTGAAAGGCAACTTCAACCGGGACTACGTTAACTGCTCAGCTTACCTAGCGGTGCTGTTTGAAATGGATGTAGTTCCTTTCTCAGATCAACTAATTGGTGTGCAAGAAGACAAATAAAATGAAAACTGAATGAATTTACAGACAGGAAGAAGGAAGGAAAAGTAAGGAAGCTTTCTTAAACCTTCAGTTTCTTTCATTCGTGACAGTAAAGGACAGCTACTGCCTGTAGTAGTGTGAAGCATGAAGCTGTAAGATGGTTTGCTGCAGGTGAATGACAAGTGAACGTAATCGACTTTGTGTCAGTTGGTTTCTTTTTGGTGATTGTTGCTTCTCCTCATCCCGCTGGGCCGTCCGGAGGGCGGATGAGTGAACGTGCTCTGTCTTCTGCTCCCCAGTGTTCTGCCGAGTGTGGGGACGGCGTGCGGACGCGCTCGGTGGTTTGTATGACCAACCACGTCAGCAGTTTGCCCTTGGAAGGCTGTGGCAACAACCGACCCTCGGAGACAACCGCCTGTAACAACGGCCCCTGCGCCGGGAAGGTGGAATGGTTTGCCGGGGGCTGGACACAGGTGAGCTCTACAGCTGATTTACCCATTTGTTTTCTGCTGGGATTTTCATTAAAAAAGTGTAATTTTCTGCAATGACGATGTGTGCCTTAAGGTATTTCTACATCTCTGTGGAATATTTGGGATTATTTTCTGTATTTGGCCGAGTCGATGTTCAATACTTTTCAGCACCTGCTGTTTTTTCACTTTGATGGAAGTAAGATTTTTGTTCTTCTCTTCCTATGTACCTTAGTTTCTATTTCTCATCTACTGACTCAGGGTATTTATAAAACGAAAATGAATTTATAAACAGAAAGCTGCTTAATATATTCAGGTGAACGCTGAAGCATTCTAGAGTAGAGCCTTTGTGATCACGCATACCTACAGGGATATATATTTATATATCTATATATATATATATACACCTCTGTATCTAAATGTCTGGAGATAAATAAAATTAAAAAAAAAAAAAAAAAAGATAGCTAAACCCAAAAGTTAGCTTCAGTATTGTGCTGAAAAGAAGAGAGTTTAGTTATTGGTCTGCATCCTGATGCTCTTTCCTCAAGGTAAATTCTTCCCCTGGTGCACATTTCTGCAGTTCTCATTCTAAGGGAACGTTTCTGCTGTCAGAACAAAGGCATTTCGGCAGCTGTCAGCTGCTGCCCAGACGTTTGTCCCTTGGTGCAGCTCTGACAGAGCCTAGAGAGTTTTTCAGACAGCTGACACCAGCACTTCACCGAGTTTTTAGGGAAAAGACTCTCTCGGCTGTGCTGTTAACTCAGTGCATTTCAGATTCCAAGATCCTTCCAGGCGATAAGGAGTTGGAAATTCAGCTGGCAGAGCAGTGATGGAGGTTACAGGGTTGCTCCTATGCTAATGCTTTGAAGTGTAAGTGACAATTATTTGCCATTTATAAGAGCAATAACAAAATCAGATTTCAAACCTACCCGAGCTGCTGTTTTTATAACAGGCCCTTGTTACCTGCCCTACACCAGGGAGGTGAATAGCAGCTCTGTATCCACTCTTGCTAGCACTAAGGTCGGCCTAACTCACCCCATTCTGATGTAAATAAGAAAGTTTCTACAATTTCTTGTGCTTTTAAGCTAATTCACTCTCTTCCGTTGCGTGAGAGAGAATTTGTTGATGTGTTCCAAGGGCACAAGGTCTTTGCTGTATGTTACCTGAAAGAAGTGTTTGACATCAATTGTATGAGCCAAATCCTGGCTTCTGAACACCAAAATGAAAGCAGGCAGCCAGCCCAGAGCGGGAGGAACATTCGTGTATGACCTCCCACATTACCCTCCGCTAGACCTACAGCTGAACACGAAGATATTGTCTCACGGAGAAATTAAAAGAGAGATGTTAAGTATTAAAGAAAGGGCAGTAAAGTTACGGCCTGTGGAATTTACTTGGGTGAATTCATCTCATGCTTCTTCATTCAGCTCAAGGGGCTTGTGGGTATCTGGTAAAGGGATCAGAAGTTCCACCCAAAATATAAACAAAATCCCCACTTTTAATAACATTTGATTGGTTTAGACTAGAAAAAGCCTTTGAAAATCATAGTCCTTTACACAAAGTAGAAAGCAATATGTTGCTGGAACCGTCATCTGAAAACCTTTTTACAAGTGCCAGGAACAGTATTGTGTGTGTATTTAACCTTTAAGCAGGCAGTAAGAGTCCACCAGAGTCAAGTCTGCTTTTCAGAACTGGAACCACCACTGCGACGCATAGATACATGCAAACATGAAAAGAACACCCTGGCAGAAAAAGGCATTTGCTAAAAAACCACACAGAACGTGGGGATTTGTAAAGCTGCAGAGCTGTGCTCTAACCTTCTAACCCCCAAAGGTTCAGTGCGGCGCGTACACTCCTGCTTCAGCAAGGAGCACTAACACTGTTTATGGAGAAAGCAAGTTATGCTTCTCTTTCTATTAGAAAAATAAATACCAGGTTCATTTTGTACCTACAGGTAAAACTACACTTCTAGAGTTCTCTGAAAGCACACTCAACTCATACGTCTTTTTCCTCATAAAAATAATGAGGAATGCGTTTTCAGCCTGTGGTACCACATGGAATAGAAATTCACACAAGTATAGTTTTAACTGCTGTAACCATTTTTTAAGATTAAATATTAAACAAGTAATACCTGACGCTTATAGTCAGTAGTCACTTGATGAATGAAGTAGTTGCTGTGCCCTTCAGCACTTTCTTGTCTTGGTTCCTACCTGGGACTGCTGGATGCTACGTTAGTACTGCAAACAAATAACAATAATAACCCAAGTTTTATCTAGGCTGCTGTTGTAGTTCTGAGGGATAAAAACCTGACCACAAGGAACACTTTACCCTGTCCCTTTCTCTTCGAGTCATACGTGATTAACTCGCCTTCCCTGGAGGTGTTTAAGGTGTGGGTGGATGAGGTGCTGAGGGACACGGGTTAGTGTTTGATAGGAGTGGTTGGGCTGGATGATCCAGTGGGTCTCTTCCAACCTGGTGATTCTGTGATTCTATACATAGGTCAGTGATGGAAGGGAGGATGCAGTTAAGTTCATTTTACTGAGGAAAGAACATATAAAATTGAGGAAATGGAGCTTGGATGTTGGTGTTTGGGTACATGTCCAAGAACAGGGAATAGGCAAAACCCTACATATTTTCCTATTTGATTATTAATTTAACATGCAACTGTGTGCATGTTGGTTTTATTTAATTAAGAAATAATGGGGAGAAACACGTTATTTTGGAAACAAGTTGAAGGACATAAGTAGAATAACAAATTCCACATTTTTTTTTTGATTTCTGTTTTCTAATACAGTGCTCGAGTGAATGTGGCAGTGGAACTCAACAGAGAGAAGTTATTTGTGTTAGGAAAACAGAAGGTAATTTTGATGTTCTGAACCCCTATGAATGCTCGTATTTGGAAAAGCCTCCCAGCCAGCAATCCTGCTACCTCAAGCCCTGTGGATCCAAGTGGTTTCATACAGAGTGGAGCACAGTAAGTCTATTACACTTTTCTGTTTCTAGTTTTCTTTGCTATAATAAATCTTTTTCCATTGATGGCGAAATTGAGTTCATCTTGCACAGGAGGAATGCTACAAGGAAACACACTCTTAGGTAGCTTAGGAAGTATCTTGACTAGGAGGAAGCTCTGCCCAGTTGTCTTTTCATCGCTGATCTCTACTTGGTGTTGGTTTGCCTCATCATGTCACTATGCAGATGCTGATGGAAATTCTACAGATTCTTTACTGAGCTTTTAGTTTAGAATGAAGAGCCTCCCTGTAGAAAACCCACGAGCAAACTCATTTTTTAATGTGAACTTGTCAGTGTGCAGCCACAAGAGATACAGCTGTCTGCAGCTGTAGAATGCAGCAGCTAGATGCCTTCCGAAAGTGAAAATACAGCCTCTCTTTGGGAGGCACAGAGGAAAGAAGGTGTTAAGACTTGGAATCTGACAGGTGTTTAGGGATCCCTAGTCACTGTTTAAGTGCTTACTTGCTAAGAAGTGGGGCCTAAAAATTCTTAAAGGGCTAAGCCTTTGTGGCCATCTTCACCACAGGAGCAAGTCCATCTGCCAGCTGAGGTTTACAAGATCACATTTGAAGCTTTTTTCGATTCTCTTTCTAGTGTTGTTACTGTTATCAATGGACTAAGTGGTATTTCTGACTGTTAGACCTGAAGAGAAAGGTGTATGGAGTTAGCTGGCAGCAGAACAGCTGATTCAAAGCCCCTGCACTAGGTTTCAGTTGCACAGCGTCTAATATAATACGTTTAGTTGTCCAGTTCTTGCCCCTGTGGTCAAAAATATTCTTGAGCCTTTATGGAAATTCCATCTGTATGTTAAAGACCTTGTAGTTAGAGAAGAAAAAAAAACCCCAACAGATGTGGTGAAGTTGTGATGAAAGGCTACGGCTATACCTGGGTCTGGCTTCAAGGTTCCCATTTTATTCTTTCTGCGTTTCTCATATGGTCTTCACAAACCTCAGCTTCTGTGTTTCAGTGTTCCAAGTCCTGTGAAGGCGGATTTCGGGTTCGAGAGGTACGATGTCTATCGGATGACATGACAGCCAGTGCTCACTGTGATCCACAGCTCAAACCTGAAGAAAAAGAACCGTGTAACACACAAGATTGTATTCCTGAAATAGGTAAGATTGGGGAAGCTTCTGTTTTAACTAGGGAACTCCATCTAGTGGAGGAAATATTTCATGATCTTTCAGAGGTTTTAAAGTATATTTTCTTTATCAAGCTTAAGGGTGTCTTTTTACACAAAATACAGCTCTTTTCTATTGCGTAAAAGTAGGTTTTCATTTCTGATTGAAAACATTTCCCTTATAACATGTAAGAAACCAGCTTTCTTCTGAAGTTGCTGAGAATGTGAGAAATCTTCTTCTGTGAAAATGCTACACGAAGAGGGATTTTATGTGGCTTCCTTGCATTCTCAGTTGTTCCTCTAGATAGTCTCCAAAACTAAAAAAAGGACCATGCAAGATATACTCTACTTGGTATCTGGTTCTAGAAGAACCATGAGCATTAAAGTAAGACATTGAGGGCAAATCATCTGTTTTATTTAATATATAGTGAATATGCAAATACGCATACTTTGGCATTGGAATTGGTCATTCATCTCATCCAGACTTGACTTGAATAATAATGAGAATAACTGGGGAATAGAAGATGCAGATGCTTTGAGTTTAAACTGATGTAACAGTTTTCAGATGAAAATTATTCTTCAACATGATTTAAGATTACTATATAAAAAAATAAAAACATTAAAAATTATTGTATTTGTGTTATTATTTCTTTATTTAAAGCAGGATTTTACCTAATTGCTCATTTTTTACATCTGCTGTTAGTGTTTTGTGATGGAGACCTTCCTATCATCTTGATTCAAGACAAATTTGATGTTTAAAAAAGCAAGGAATGAACCCTTCGCGAAATCCCCACAACACTATAAATGGGGATAGGTGCATTTCATAGAATAATAGAATAATCAAGTTGGAAGAGACCCAGCGGATCATCGAGTCCAACCATAGTTTTGTGTGTCTTTATCTTAAACGTAGAAAATCTTGAACAATCTATCTTACTTAGGGAGCTTATTTTAACCTGTGAATGAACATGTAAATACAGGTCCAAGGGATTTTACGTGATAAAAAGAAAGGAGATTGGTTGGTTGTTTTCTTCAGTTTCTTCTCTCTTCCTTCTTCTCCACAGATGAGAACTGCAAAGATAAATACTACAACTGCAACGTGGTGGTTCAGGCGCGGCTCTGTGTCTACACCTATTACAAAACCGCCTGCTGCGCGTCCTGTACGCGTGTGGCAAACAGACAGTCGGGGTTCCTGGGGCGCAGATAACACAGACCCTCCTCACAGCAGCAATGTCAGCCTTGGGATGGAGCTCCAGCAGTGTTACTGGTTTGACTACAGCAGGTTTTAGCTTCTTGGAAACGGATCTTCTGTGTTTGCTGACTGCATCAAGACTATGGTTAAATCTCACGCCCTTTCAGTTACCGTTATTTTGCAGTTATCTTTTTAAAAATGTTTGTTGTAAAACTGTGATCTTTTTTTAAAGCATTAATTTTTAACGATACTATTCTTTGCACCTGCTCATGGGATAATTATTTAAAGAGCGTGCCAGCTTTTAGTATTGTGAAATGAATGAAAATTAAATCAATCACAGGCAATTACTAGAGATATTTGGCCGGTATGGATGCAAGTGCTGCGTTATTTTCTGAGTGCTTACACTTCCTTGGTAGTTTGGGCTGCCTTAGATTAGACGACCAAATCAACGAAACGTGCACATAAGAAAAATTACTCCACAAAGAACCAGACCCTTGAAGACTGATTTATCATCAGTTGCTTAGCACTCATAACATATATTTTCAAATACTTCGGTCCGTTCATAGTAAATTAGAGTCATCGTTAAGTTCTCTCAGTTGTTCTTTTAACTAACTTCCTGTCCTCAGGCAGCAAATTTATATATATATATATACACTTGACTGCCAAAAAGTGCCTTTATATTTAATTCATAAACTCCTGAATTTACACTTCTCTAACCTTGTATGGATTTAAAAAGACATTACCTACCGGAGTGCCACTAGTGTCTACCCTGTAAGCCTTTAACAACTGCAGCTGTCAGTGAGACAGGTTTACCACAAAGGTGAAAAGCCTTTGCTGGGATGAAAAAAGAGCCTGTTTCCATCTGCAGGGTCTCTCTCCTGGAAGGCAGTTATTTCAGTGAACTGGTGTCTTGCCTAATGCCTCATCTCTGCACTACTGCCTAACAACTCCCATACCAAAGTACTTAGTCCAGACCTAGTCCGGATGTGTCACCAGTTTCTGAAATAGCCACCGAAGGACACAGGCCGCTGCGCTTTACGCTGTCGGGCAGCAGGATGAGTGCAGTAGCTGAGGGTCTGCAAAAAGGACGTCTTACCTGTTGACATTCTCCAGGTTTTGATCAGATATTACAACATCCTTGTCTTTTTTCCAGTCAACGTTTCTATTCATATCGCTCCTTTTCTACTGCTCAAGAATGGCCCCAGACTTAAAGCTGAATTTAGTTGGTGATTTTTCATTTGTGAAGTCGCTGTGCTCAGTCTTTGGGGCTTACTAAAGGCTCGGAGAACGTGCCAGGCAGTGCAGATGAACGTTTTTGCATTATCTGCACATTCTCTAGCCTTTGCCTGGGAGTTCTTTCAAATGTGTAAATAAGGCTGAGGGAAAAAATAAACATCTCTGTTTATTCAGCTGTTTATTATGGCACATTGCTTGTAAATGAGTGATACCCAGGCTCTCTTTCTACTTCTAAGATGCCTGTTGTCTGAGTAACTCCCCTAAAACAGAAAGTTACTCTTCCTGACTATCAACCGATAATGTCCTTGGCTGTTTCTGTACATTTTGATATGGACTTTTCCTATGTAATCAATCGATATGAAGCTGTTAGAAACACAAATGCTAATTAGAAAATCTTTCATTTGAGTTTGTGAATCTCTCACAGTCCTATTCCCTTCTATTATGAAGATTTACCCATGCGGGTAGCTTATAGATTTGTGATTATATTTTATGCCTTAGATTCTTGACCAAAGAATGATATGGGAAAAGTGCAGCATAAGTAGCTCTGGAATCCAGTATTGGTAAATACAGATTTTCATCTGGATCTCTCTTTGCAACTAAACCTGACACACAGTATATAATTATTGCTGTTGTCTCTTTTCTCCCAAGGAAGTGTATCCTGTCAGCTTGAGGCAAATCCCTGTTCCATAGAAAAGCTTTCTGAAAACCACGAGGCGAATGAAATACAGAGAGGTAATCAGGTTTGCAGCCAGGAAATCATCTGCTTGCACACACTTTTGGCTCTGAGACACTCAGCAAGTCAGCACATAGACAGGTGATCGAAGTCTTTTATAAAATATGTTATTTTGCTGCGAAATATATTGCCGTTGGGTAATTTTACAAAGACTACCGTCTTGTAGGCTCCATTGAGCTGCCACTGAAGTAAAGAGTTCGTGGGAGCTAAATATCAAAGAATGTGTGCATGCACGTAGCTTTATAACTTTGTATTATTCCTAAGGCATGCAGCTTCGTGAGCTGAATGCAGTGAGTTATGGTTATACAAATTGTGCTGCTTTTATTTTTATTTTTTAGTAAAATGACAGATTTCAGGTGTACCACATAAACCAAAAAAAGATAGTTTCGCCTCAGTAAACACCTAATGATAAGGAGGCTGCCAGAACGTTGCTGAACTTAATAATTCGTCGATGTTTTTGTGGGTCAGCATAATCAAAATAGTTGTTCCTGCAAAATGAACTAATGAACCCTTCTTTTCAGCACTTTGATGTACTAATATTATCCACTCAAAGTAAGAGCTACGCTAAGATTTCACTACCACACGAAGTGCACTTTTGAAATTGTGACTGAAGCAGCTGTTTGCTTTAGTAAAGCAATGCACCGATTCAGGCTGACGCAGGTAGAGGGCCTGATTTTACTCTGCAATTCAGAGGTAGCCTTAATGAACACAGCAAAGTTCAGCCAATCTAAGTAAGAAATTATGCAAGCTCTGAGACTGATTGCTGTAATTTCTTTTTTCTGATGTTTTAACATTGGTCAAAATCCTGCAGGATGGTAGAAATAAAACTTCCTTGCCTTAAAGATTTTCACCTTACATTAAGACCAGAATAAGAGTAGAAGGCTGCTGTAGATTGTTCATTTAAGGAGTCTAAGCAGTACAGCTGCCTCTAGAGGTAAAACCAGCCCAGAGCTTTCATGTCTTGCAGACATGCAGCTGGGCAGGACTGGCTGTGTCTAGAGCAGGCTCTGCGTCTCTTAAGCAGTTTTCTGGAAATGAGGGCTGCTGGGGCAGTGATGAATGATCCCCCAGTATTTACCGGCCCCTGCACCATGTCAGATCCAAGCATAGGGAGGTAGAACTGCTTGCATATAGAAATTGCAAGCAAGTTTAAGAACACTTCCTAGCAGCACTGAACTCATGGAGTTCTCCCTTCCTTTTGTGAGCCGAGGAACTGAAGAAGGTGCTGTGGGAGCACGAGGGTTCCTCCTGTGGGAACAACCCTGTGCCTGACTCAGCCAGCAGTGAGACAGATATATTTGTTTTAGCGTGTCTGCCTTCAGTCCCCAGAGCTGTGAATCAGGAAAGGGCTAGTTAGCAGTAGGGGAGTGCAGTGAAGGAGACACAGGTCTTGTTGCAGGCCTTGCAGCCCAGCTGTCGCGTATGCCCACTGACTCAAGGCAGGACTCGGTATCCCTGAGCAGGGAACTAGCATCTTCCTCTTTACACGCTGAATCTGTTTTCTTCCCCCCCCCCCCAATATTAACAGTGCTTCAGCAAACGGAGACCTTTCAGTATGGATAAAGTCATGTCGGTTAGATCCCACTTTTATGACAATACGGTGCAGGTCACAGTTGGGTCCTGTTGCACAGAAAATACCTCACAGTGTTGGAGGGTACTTAAAATACTTACACTTTGTGGCTTCTTTAAGAGCAGTTCTGTGTATTGGGCAGATAATTTATGTGCACGTCTCTAGTTGGAATGCAAAACATGACATTTTGAACACTGGAAGTAAGCTTCCTTTAGTCCTAAGCTTACAGAATATGTCGGGGGGGGGAATACATTTGTTGTTGTTTAGAAAGTGGTGTAAAGTAATGATTTCTCTATCAGAAATGAAAAATCATCCACTAAGTATTTTCAGTATATTTTAAAACAAACATCATCGTTATAATATCTCAGTTATGTGGGTGAAAAGGAGCAGATTCCCTTTAAAAGAACTCACACTCACAGAGCTCAGCTCTTTGCTTCTCAGATTTTAGCAACCAGAATTTGGGTTCCCAATCTTCTATATTCCCGTTGACTCCAATGGCTTATAGATCAGTACAGCTATACCTGGAGAGGAGGAGAGCTTAATTTTGAGAAGTCACTGACCTCCCAGCAGAAGTCTGCAATTGCTGCTTGCCCCGAACCGTTTCATGCATGCTCTGTGTGTGTCTCTCTCTTGAGACCAGTGGCCCTGGCAGGGGTTGGGTACATACAAGCTCCCAAACCCAATCACAGTCACTCAGGATCTACACAGAGGATCAGGAAGGACTGGAGCCTTAACTGTATGGATCCTGAAACCTAACACTATAGGAGACAAAAGAATGCCTAACTTTTTTTAATATGTATAAAATCGCCTACTTGACCCTCATAATTGATTTTGGCAGAAGGATATACTTTATTATAACTTATTTTGTTATTTGTAAATACAAGATGTCTATGGGAAATATGTAATTCTGAGCTGTGTCTATGGAACAAGCCACTGCGCCAAAATATTTCAAATATTTAGAATAGGCAGATTCTTTTTTTATCAAAAGGGACCTAATATGTATTTATTTACATATACCACTCAAATTTTGTCCAGCTCTTTCATTATACTAACCCAGCTTTTTAGGGAATTTTGTAGCACAGGTATTACATATATATTTTTGTATATGTGTCATACTGTAAATCCATAATACAATTTTCTACACTTTCTGATTAGCCAGTTCCTTGAGTGAATTAAAGGGGGAAGAGTATAGGCAAATTGCTTTCTGACTCGTTCAGGAATACGTATCTGTGGCAATGCACCTGAACCAGAACTGTACAGCATCCTTTTCATATTGTATACATTTTCTCTTTGATGAAAAAATGTTAACTATTTTTGTTTATGACTAATTTATTTTTTATTATTGTGAAAAATAAAGTAATTCAAGATGAGTGTACGAGACGCGATTTATTTCCTATTTGGTTGATTTTTGTTCTTCCAGAGTTTCTTGCAAATCGAGTACAAGTATCAGCCCACTAAGGGAAATCCTTACTAAAATTTAACAGAGGGCAAAAATATAATGGTCTTGCAGAAAGCTGCGTGAGGGCCTCACAGAGCGACACGCGGAGCGGCTGCCCCGAGATGGTGTGTATCGCAGAGGGAACAGTGGCCGTTTCAGTCTTGTAGTTCTTCGTATTGCATCCATTTTTCAGTTAAGGCTCCACCAGTGGAAAATGCACGAGGTAACGGCAAAATAATCCAAGCGTGGCTGTGGCTGAAGTGCGTTCACACCATCAAACGTTGCCTGCGTGGTGGAAGGAGGATCCCAGGTGCTGACGGAGCACACAGGCTCGAGGTAGGAATGCTGTTGGTAGATGGTGAAGGATCATACCCTTTTTTTTTTTTTTTTTTTTCTTCCTGCTCTGACACAACCAGCCCAGCGCTGCCAGCCGCTCCTTACAAATTTCATTATAATTTTGCTGCAAATTGGTGAAATTCAAAGGGAGAAAACCAATTCCTAGCGTGTTTCAGAGAGTGGTGCTGTGGGACCTTTCACCCAGGGAGGGGTTGATTCACCTTCCCTGGAGGGGTTTAAGGTGCAGGTGGATGAGGTGCTGAGGGACATGGGTTAGAGACTGGTGGGAATGGTTGGACTCGATGATCCGGAGGGTCTCTTCCAACCTGGTTCTTCTATGAAAGAAGCCGTGCGAGGGCAGGGCTGGGGGCAGCTCCCCCTGAGTGAGAGTTTGGGCTGTTGGGAAGTACATAGGAGCTGAGGTTGTTTATCCTGGAGAAGAGGAGGCTGAGAGACCTCATTGCTCTCTACAACTCCCTGAAAGGAGGTTGTGGAGAGGAGGGAGCTGGGCTCTTCTCCCAAGGGACAGGACGAGAGGGAATGGCCTCAAGCTCCACCAGGGGAGATTTAGGCTAGAGATTAGGAGGAAGTTTTTCACACAGAGGGTCATTGGGCATTGGAACAGGCTGCCCAGGGAGGTGGTTGATTCCCCTTCCCTGGAGGTGTTTAAGGCACAGGTAGATGAGGTCCTGAGGGACATGGGTTAGTGTTTGATGGGAATGGTTGGACTCGATGATCCGATGGGTCTCTTCCAACCTGGTGATTCTATGAACATCAGACTGAGTCCTTGGAGAGGACCAGGCCGCGATTAGGTTTCTGTGAGGGCTCCTTCCCTGCTCCCGCCGGGCCCGACCCTCTGCCCGGTCACGTGACGTGCCTCGCGCCGTTCCCGCCTCAGGCTGGGGGCGGGAAGGGGGCGGGAAGAGGCGGCGTGAGGCAGCCTGGCCGGGGCCGACACACCCTCACACCTGAAGGCTTCTTTGTCCCCTCAGGGCGGTTGTGTCCGCCGGCCCCGCCCGGGAAGGAACGGGCCTGGCTGCGGAGGGACGCGGGGAGAGGCGCAGCGGTGGAAGAAAGCCGCTTTGGAGCTGAAGGTGCTGCTTCCCAGCTGCTCTGAGGTATCCTCTGTTGTTCCCTTATAAAGACTCTTAGTTTTATTAAAACCCCAGTACTCAATCAGCTCTCACAGCCCAGAAACCAAGCGAGTCCTGGGCCGCAGTGTGGGCAGCAGGGAGGGGATCCTGCCCCTCAGTGGGACACCTGGTCCAGAGAGCAGTGTCCAGTGCTGGAATCCTCAGCGAAAGGAGATGGAGTTGTTGGAGCAGGCCCAGAGGAGGCCGTGGAGATGATGTGAGGGCTGGAGAACCTCCTGTACAAGGACAGGCTGGGAGAGATGGGGCTGTTCAGCCTGGGGAGGAGAAGGGAGACCTCAGAGCAACTTGCAGTGCCTGAAGGGGCTCCAGGAAAGCTGGGGAGAGGCTGTTTATGAAGGGTTGTGGGTGACAGGACGAGAGGCGATGGGTGTAGACTGGAGAGGGGCAGATTTAGACTAGACATAAGGAAGAAAGACTTCACCATGCAAGCAGGGAGGCTTGAAGAGCCTTGGTGAGTATTCTCAGTATTTTAATCTAGATTAACTTAGTATCGTGAGACCTCATATGTAAACACACATAGTATAGTTACATACCCACCATTTGTGGTTTGATGTGCTTTAATAATATGCACAGTAATATCTGGATGTGCTTTGAACTGAATACATCCCAAGCTCTGCCTGCTCTCTAGGTGCAACCTTTTTTTTTTTTTATCCCGACAACAGAAAACTTGGATAGGAATTTAATTATAGTGCTTGTATCCTTTTGCTTTCAGGCTCTGTGCTCGTACAGAGCATCTGGGTGAGAAGTTCACTTCCCATTTACTTGGCGTAGATGCATTTAGTCTGAGGCAGCGTGTAGCCTGCAGGCACTTGAAGCGAGAGCTAAAAGAGTTTTGAAATGAAACTTGATCCATTAGTTTTCATTTAAGTTAATATGTTAAGAACAAGTCTTTTCCGTGACTGGAATTCTATTTGTTACAGAGCAGAAAGAGTGGACATTGTGTTTCTATATAGGAATTATGTTTCCTCTGCGACTTGCTACTTCAGAATTCTAGCAGCCTGTGTTTTGTAGCTTTTAAGTTAGAAAATACTAACTGCAATTCAGATTGAAGGTTCCTCATAACAGAGAAGTCCACATGGCAATGAGCAGTGATCACAGCTAATGTCAGTGTGAACAGTCCATTTTGGCTTGTTTTGTTGTGCTTTTTCTTGTAACACTCTTCTTTGGTTTTGTTTTATTTTTCAACGTATGTCAGCATTTAGCTGTGCTTGTGGAGCAGCATGAGTGCTCCTTCTGCAGAGATGTTCATTTTCAGAACATTGCCTTGTGCTTTCCAAAAACTGGAACATTGGGAGCACAAATGTTCAACAGTACCTTGCACATTCCGTAACGAAGAGGCTTCACAAGTTCTTTTGAGCTGGTGGAAGAGACCTGCAATAGTTCTGTTAAAGATCTGTGGGATAACTGAATCTCCCAAGAAAACTCTCTCTGCCACCCATCAGTGTCGTTCTTGCTGGAGGAAGGTTCTAAGCAGGAGTTTGGATCAGGTTGTTGATTTCTGTTTTCTCCCAATACAATATAATGAAGAGAATGTAATGCTTCCCAGGACATGGTTTAGTAGGCATGTTAGTACTGGTTGGATTTGAAGTAATACCTTCAGGACTTTAAACCACTGATATTCATATGTCGTATACTTTGCCTTAAAAGGCTCGCAGCGTTTTGTGCAAGGGGTTTAGCGTCTCTAAGTCATCCATAATAAAGTCTAATCCCCTATGTGCCATGGAAAGCGGAAATCGATTATAGTTGCATCAGGCAACTGATAGATTGGGAGTTGCAGTTAAGCTTGATTAACTAAGCATTTAATGCCAGCTGCTGGATAGGATTCAGGGTTTGGTTCTGTTGCAGAGATCTAAGCATAAACACTCCACTGGATAGAGCTGGGACAGAAAGTTGCCAGCTAAAAATTTATGTTTGAGTCGCTTGCTTCGAGAGAACAAAGTGCACTTGAGCTTGGCTAAAAGCAGAGAACGAGGAAAGAAAATTATGTTGTTGTGTGAGAAGGAAAAGAAAATGGGTTTGTACTGTTGAGTGCCTGAGGAGGAGGAAGACTAAGCAGATTCTTTGCTCTCTCCTTTATGCCTTCTCCTTTAGCTTTTATATGTCCCCTAACTATCCAGACTTCTGATTCCTTCATCAAAACAGCATGAATATTCTGTCGTCAATAATAACGCTTTATGAAATGCTTGAAAAAATTATATATGCATCAAATAAGGTTTTTGTCCCCAGACCTGCGTTGGTCTACTTTCTGCTCTACAAGCTCTATGAATACATCAATTGGAGGCTGAAGCTGTAATTGCCTTTCTGCTGTTCTCTACTTTCATAAAAGGCTTGGCTTTGAGCGTTGAATTAACTGAAATGGACTCTCTGAAAATTTATGCTTGATGTTTGGCAAAGTCATATAAAAAAGAATGCAGAGGCTGACAAACTGAAATGCAGTTGCCTAGTGTTTATAGAGACAATATCGTTTCCCATGCTGGAAATATTTTAGACTATCCAAACTGTGCAGTACAATCTTCTAAACACATGACCTTTTCAAACAGGGTAGAGCTTGGTGTACCAAACAGAAAACACCTTGATAGAAATAATAAGTAATAAAAATCAATTTAGAAGTGTACAGGGTTTGGCTGGGATGGAGGTGATTTTCTTCATAGTAACTAATATGGGGTTGTGCTTTGGATTTGTGCTGGAGACATAGCTGGTAACACAAGGATGTTTTAGTTCTTGCTGAACAGTGGGTACACAGAACCTTTCTGATTCTCCCCCCACCCCACCAGGGAGAAGGCTGGGCGTGCACAAGAAGCTGGGAGGGGACACAGCCAGGATAGCTGACACCAGTGACCAAAGGGATTTTCCGCACCATATTGTGTCATGCTCAGCATATGAAGCTGGGGGAAGAAGAAGAAAGGAAGGAACATTTAGAGAGATGGCATTTGTCTTCCTTAGTAACCAATGGATCTGTACTTTCCTAGGGGTAGCAGAGCAGCTGCCTGCTGATGGGAAGTAACGTATGAATCCCTTGCCTTGCTTCTGTCTGTGGCTTTTGCTTTTTCTACTAAACTGTCTTTATCTCAAGGCACAAGTTTTACTTTATTTCCATTCTCCCAAGTCGTAAAGGGCTGTGTGCTTAGGAAGCTTTGACAGTGGCAGTGTCAAAGGAGAGAGGAAAAGTGTTATGTTCAAGTAGAGTACTAACAGTGCCTATGATCTTTTTCTTCTGCTTTCTTTTCTTGCATTGTGGAATTGTGGATTACTATAAAACTAATTAATTTCACATACATAATGGAATAGATTCTGTGGTCAGCTAGGTGGAACCACTGGTGCAATGAGCATATAACAAAATCCAAACTGCTGCATAAAGGAAAAGCCTCTTTTATATCTATGGGAAACTAATTAGGAATGAGATATTTTTGCCATTTACATGATTGCGTGTGGGGTGAGCAGAGGCACCTTACAGAGTGTGAGTGGGTCAGGAAACGAGCTTCGGTTTGTGAGGATATTTCCTAAGTCTACGGCCTGCTGGAATACAGATGCTGGAGGAAGAGTTGCTCTTTGCCTAGCACTCAGAAGCACTAACAATCAGAAGAATCCTTTCTACCTGTATTAAATAGCTGTTGAAAAGGCTCCTTCCCGTTGTAGGCTGCTGGTTCAGAAAATGGTGGATGGGAGAGAATCAATATAAAATGTGTGTAGTAACTCATCAGTGAATCCAGGAGCTTATTGCAAGGGGAAGGGGGGTTGAGTGTTTATGTGGTACATTCCTTTAACAGACCTGTTTGAAATTAGAATTAGGAATTAAGGAATGGAGGATTCCTGTATGTAGAGGCGTGCTTCGTTCTTTTCTCAGTGGGATTTTAGGCATTGCTGTCTTTGGCAGGGCAAATGGGCTGGAACCCAAGTCAGAGTACATGGCTTATATCAGTGAAGGATGCTTGGATGTAGGTGGGGAGAGCCAGAAGAGTAAATGGGGCTGGCTCTGGAAGCAAGGTCCTCTGCCAAGATTCCAACCAATAATCATATAGATTAACCATTGGAAATACAGGAAGGAAAGGTTCAAGAATTTTTTTTTCTCTCAGGAGTTTATTTTCTTTTGGGCATAAATGGCAAGGTTTTGGTGGTGATGGGGAGAGGGGAGAGATCTGCAGAGGCGACTTCTGTGAGTAGAGGCCCTGTGCCGCATGTGTTTGGCTCCACAGTGGATGCACTGCAGGACACCTGTGAGCCCATCAGCAGAGCTGGGGGAGCCTCTGCCAGAATGTAGTTAAGAAAGAGCAGAAAGTGCTTAGAAAGGGGAATTATTGGGCCAGAGCTTAGGAGGTGCTCCAGATGGAGCTGATAATGTGCTGGGAGGGACTGGGGGCAGGTGCTGCCAATGCAGGGCTCAGTGCAGCCTGCAGGGTTCACTTGGGAGTGGAGACCGGAGCAGGGTGAGGGGGTAAAGACGTATCTGGAGGGCAGTTGTGCCTGGGACAGGGGGAAGACAAATGTTTTATGTATGAGTTTATTTAACTGTTTGATTTCTTTGGTTTTGAATATCTGAATCTGTAATTAAAATGTAAACTAAAACTAAGTTAAATTCCTGCAAGTCTGTTTGTTTGCGAAAGTTATTGGTAAGTGATCTTTCCTGTCATTATTTTGACCCTTGAATTTTTTTCCTATTCTTCCTGTTTTCTCCTGTGTGCTGTTAGCGAAAGAGTGGGAGTGAGGGGCTGTGGGTGTTTGGCTGCTGGCTGGGGCCAAGCCACCATGGTTTTGTATGTTCCTTTTAAAATTCACGATTCTCTTTTTTATTTTTCCCCCCCAAAAAGCAGGATCAGGATTATAATATGAATAATTGAACAGTCTGACATATCTCCTCTTTCTAATGACATTTATGCTAATAAACATATTGCTTTCAAGTAGAAGTTCTAATTAGCTTTCTTAGAGCTCATAATCAGAAACAGCAGTATTGTAGTAATCCTAATGACAGACTTGCATTCTTAAGCCTTGTTATCCTGCGCTTCCTCAGGAATTTGTAACAGGTGATGGTGATAGAAGATGTATTGATTGGTAGACTCCAGTTGCAGCTGTCTGAGGGGCCTTGTAAAATAAATCTCCAGGTTTTGTTGGGGGTAGCTTTTAAGTATTCCGTTGTGTATTTAAAATGATTACGTTCCTTAAATCTGAGGTTATGCCAATATGTAGTGAAATAATCTCTAGTCAATTTGCTGAGCAGGTGCATGCACTTGCTTTCCAAGAATCAAATACAAAGTGATCCCTACGTAACAGAAAGTCTTTAAAAACAAGGAGTCAGAATGCACTTTTTGGGAGACTGGTTGTGTGAGTAGGTAATGAAAATTTCTTTCAAATGACTGTTCTGGAAATGAAAAGTGAAGGAAGAGTAAAGTCACAGCAAAAAGCTGTACAGATGCAGTTAATGCAGATGAACACTTGAGATGACGATTTGGCTCGTCTTTGCCTCTGGCAGATTTGCAAGGAGAAAAAGAATTTCATTATTCTAAGTAGCATGATAATGCCTATATAAGTAATTTATGAACCTGAGGAATGCTTTTCTGGAACTGATTATCTGGACTGAAAGTACTGGGATGTCTAGTTCTGAGCTGTGGAAGGCGGGTATTTTTAATGATAGACTAAGTGCTGATCTTGTATTTGCCTCTTGTACTAATGTAGCATCAGTTGATTTTGGCAGATAAGGAAAGTTTGAAAATGTTTAGACTTGGGTGTTTAAGGAAGCAGTCAGCAGTTGATGCAAGCTTCCTTACTCTTATTCCAGTGTGTAAGAGTGTAATCTGAGATGCAGAATGCATTTCTGTGCTTGGACCTACTGAGCACAGATAGTTTTTGAAACTGCCTTGTCGTAGAGGAGGGGAGAGGTGGGAATTTGCCAAAGCTGGTGTGCCAGTGATAATTCTAAGTTGCTTTTTCAGAATGCAAGGAAGGGTATAGTTTGCTAATGTACCACGGGCTACATAGTCCTGCCAAATGTATTAAGTTGCATTTCTCTGGAGGCTGATATGCGTTCATACTGTAATCTGAACTTCTGCAATTAAATTAAACTGTTAGCTGCCATATAGCAGCATTAGACCGTATTTCTGGGAGCTAAAGAAGCAGAGGTTCTGTATGTTCCCCTGGATAATTTTCCCTGTTCAGTCAGGTTGCCTGCAATGTGCAAAATGAAATATTTTTTTCTTGGTATGTAGTTGTATTTTTAATGCATCACAAATGGCAGGAATCACGTTTGTACAGTTCTAGCTTATTTGCTATACTTGATTTTCTCATATTTTGCCATCAAATCCCCTTTGAAGAAAATCTCATCATTTAAGAAAATAAAAGCTTTAGAGGCTGAGAAAATGCATTTATAGTGACAAACTTATTTATCCAGAAGTTCGTGTGACATGCAGAAGAAACAGCATCAAAATAAAAATTGTTATAGTTTTTTCATCAGAAATTATGGGAAACCACCAAATGTCTTATGTGAAGTAAATATTTCCAAGAATGGTTATCCTGGAGGGGAAGAAAAATGAACCAAAATGCTAAAAGCAGTATAAGCTTTCAGTTGCGTATTTAATGTATATGAGATTAGTCATTTAAGTGTATTTTCTGTGCTACTTAAAATTCTCAGTTTTGAGAAATCCTGGTTCAGGCTTTCATTGTATTTGTAGCAGGGTGTGGGTGGGTGTTCCGTGCAGGCTTCAGTGATAAGGCAAGCTGGAGTAAGTCGTGGGACGATGACACAGCAGAGCAGGGTGGGCTGGTTTTTAATGTGGTTTACAAGGGTTCTTTACCTTATCCCAGGTGACTCTTACAGCACCACCTTGGTGCCAGTAGGATTATAGTTACACATGTCTAGCTGCAATCCGCAGAATTCACGGTTTGGCGGAATCTGAGCATGTTGTTCCGTGGCTATTGCAAATGCATCTTTTTCAGCAAATTCAGTGGCTTTTATTCTTTTGTCTTATTGCCTGGAAGTCTGTTGCAGGAATCATAACAATAAAAGCCTGTTGACTGAGGTGAATGAACAACGAAAATTTAGTCGTAAGAATGAAGGGCTTGAGTGTGAAAGGATGACCTATTTTTTCCATCACATCAATACAAGTAAGTGTTCAAAGAGCTATAATTTAATCTGCGTACTACGGGGGTTTAACCTGCCTGAATGGAATCAAACTGAGAACCACTTAACATGAATGTATTCTTTTAAAAAGATTTTGAAGTGGCATTTCTGAAGGAATATTTGGGGGCAGTGGTCCACTTGGCCAGAAAACTGAAGTTGTAATAAACCGGATTTTATCTGTGGAGTGAAACCCCCTTGCTTTAGCAGTTGCAGAAACACTTAATTGAAAACAAACCATGTTTTTTCTTTTGATATGTGTAAATAAGGAGCATAATTAGCCACCTCCTTTTAGTTAATTTGGATATTTTTGTCTCCTGACTCTTAAAATTTGCATACCAAAGTGAGTAGCAGTCTTCCACTTGGGAAGTGTTAAGACTAGAACGCTAACGACTCAGTCTCCAGGGATGGAAGAGTAAATTAGGCAACTGCAGCACCTTCTGAAGTAGGTGAGGATTGGAAAACATTATGTTGGATATTCTATCCTAAATTAAATTAACATTTGCATAAATCTTAGATCACATGTTGCCTTTAAGCCATGTTTGTGCAGATGAAGCACAAAGCTTCTCAAAGTTTCTGAGAAAAAGCATTTCTGGTTGTGCTGTAGGTGATTTCTTTTGGCAGGAATCTACCCCAGCAGCTGACAAATCCCGTTCTTTCATTTGTAGAGATTGATGGTGCAAATTGGGGAAAGTCACTTATATTAGTCTGGAAGAAAAATATGTGGGTTTTTTTCCCTTAATTCTATTCAGACTCGTGAACAGTCCTGTGCTTAACCCTTGAACAGAAAGTAACATCAGAATATTGTCAACAAGAGCAGTAGCCCAGAGTTCTCAACTAGAAGAAGTCAACGCAATTCTATTCATTATAAAGCAGCTGATTTAAACTGATGTGCTCAGTGTAGGAATCATGCTATGTAGAGAGCAAAATGCCCGTCTGGCAGAACAAGTTCTTAAAACAGAAGAAGCAGCAAATGGCTGAACAGTCAGTCCTCCTTTCTAGTGTAGCCTGCAGGCTTCCAGAAGGCAGTGGCGTAGGAGCTATGTGGGCCAGTATTTCGATGTGGACTCAGGTGATGAAAGAACTCTTTCTGAATGAGGTACAACAGTGAAACTAGGGACACTTCTGCTCACTCATTCATTACGTAATTTCTTTGCTCTATTTCTATTTTTTGCTCTAGAAATTAGAGCAGTGACATAGGGGAGGGATGGAAATACCACGTCTTTCCTCTCCTTTTCCTAGCCCTTAGCTGTCAGATGGAAGAGACTGACTTGCTGCTCGTAGAGTGCCTTTCTTAAGTGTTGGTGGAGTCCCAAACAGTGGTAAAATACCTTGAAATAAAACAGGTTCTAGTGGGAACTGGCACAAGTCCTAAACATTGAGTGAGCCATGATTCTGTTTTCAAATCCAGAGTTCAAGATGTAGAAGGCTCATCTTCAGCTAGGCCTTTGATTAAAAGGATACTTTCAGAATTAAAAATGTAATTCTAATTACCCTTTAAAATGATGCAGTTGTTAGTTAAGAGCAGGATAGTATGAAAAAATTTAACAGTGGGGCACTGTTCTCCTGTATCCACGTTGTTGCTGACCTGCTCCAGAGATTTTTACTAGCTCTTTGTGAATGTTATAGCAAGCACTGAATCTTCCCGCTCACCCATTGGGGAACTTTGTTGAAAGGTGAGAATCTTTTTAGCATTTTCAAGTGAAGGAAAAGATTGATACATAGGGGATAGCAAGAGGTTTTTCATGTTTTCCAAGGTGGAAAAGGTTGAATTCATTCTAAAAATAATATTTATTTGGGAGTTTCCATCTAAGACATAGTGGAGCTCTGAGTACGATAAAAGAGAGTTTTGTGGAGACGCTTGTAATCTGTGATTGTTTACAGATGGGGAAATAGTTGTAAGTTAACCCACTGGAAAGGTGTTGGTGAACTGACTGGGATACGGGAAAGATTTGAGTAAAGATGAATCTTCCAGAAGGAGAAGGAAAAAAAAGCAAGTAACAAAACCAAAAGAAAATCCTATCTAAATAGCTAATTAGATATGCTCACTGTAACGTGAATAGTAATGAACTATATTTCACCCTTTCATAGAAATCAATCAAAAGCCTAATATTGAAGTATTGTATTTTGAGGTCCTTTTCAGGAGGAACGTGTGGGCTAACCTTTGTGCTTGTAGCCTTCATTTGGAGTTCCAATTTGTTTGCAAACCATTTAATTAAACCAATGATGTAGCAGTAAGCTTTAAAGCAGCCTGATGTTAAATTAGATTTCTTGTGCCAAGAAGCCTGCTTCTGAATTCTGGTAGCATCCTACTTATTTAATAAACCATGATATCATTACTGGCTCTGCAGATGTTTTTGCTATTATATGATATATAGGCAGTATTTATTATGTCTGTTACTTTCTCTCTGTGTTACTAGACTGTGCTTTCAGAACTAGGGAACTACCAAGAAAATTGGTTCTGTATGTGTTTGTGACAGTGATGTTCAGTTTCAGTTGTAGGAACTTAACTTTCTTCCCCTAATTTAGACCTCTGTATGCAAAATATTAATATTATCATTGGTTTCTTTAATTTTCTTATGCACGAAGTCTATGGGAGGAACTAATGAATACACACCAACAGATTATTGGCTTACGTGCCACACAATTGTACCAAAGTGCTGCTACGTTTGGAGTGTTCTAACACCTTGATGGGGAATACAGTAAATGGGGAAAAAGCATGGAGTAAGTTTCATGCATCTCAAAAGATTCAAAAACTACAGTCTTGCTTTGGTCCCTGTAAGCTGCTGTGTTCCATAAAACCTAAATTCCATGAACCTAAATTTTAAGACACATGTTTGTGTCTTGGGGCAAAAATGTTTTGAATTTTGAAAAGCTGTTCTATTCAGGTAAATGGTAATAGGTCAGTCCTGAAGTTTTCTTTATTTTTAGTGAATATTTGAAAGGCAAGTGACTGCTTGTGTAAAAGAAGTGTAGTGAATGATAGAAATTTGGTTTATAGTTCTCACCTGATTTCAAATTGTGCAGCCTGCTCTCAAACGAGATAAATGTTACAATTACAGTAAAAATGCGTGCAGAGGTTAAGGGGAGACTTTTTCCTTAACTTATTGCAGTTTTCTGGTGTAACTAAAAATTTGTGTCTTGGAGCTGGCGATCTAAATCAATGATGTGCACGATTGCTTTAGCCAGGGCGACTTCCTTTTTACAGGCAGAAGGTCTATTTGAAGTTTAAAAGACTCAAAAAACATCAAGGTTTTTTCTAAGTTTGGTTTAACTCATTTAAAATATGCCTCTCTCCTGTGCATAATGCCTCAGTGAGCAAGTAATGATGGATGCCATTTAATGGCTCTGCAGAATGTGACTAAAATAGAAAGATGGTTCACATTCAGAAAGAAATTATACAAGATGGCTATTGCACGTGTTTCAGATAGAATATATGCCCTTCTTGCTAGCAAAAATTGCAACGGAAGAACATGCCCATCTCGTTTAAATTGTGAGTTTCCTTCAGTGAACATTATTTTTCTCCGTGATGCATCTTTTCAGAGTGCTTTGTATCTTATTCAGTGTCTGCAGTGCGTGTAGAAAAGCAGCTCTTTTTTATTCTGAAGGCAGATACTCGGCATCAGAGTGTATCGACTCAGCATCAGTGTGAATCATCAGCTCTCCTTTGGCAGCCTGTTTTCTGTTTGAGTATTTATCTAGATAAGCGGGAAACTTTAAAAGAAGTTAGGTTCAGCATTAAAATATTTTGCCCGCATTGAATCAGCTGTGAATATTAGAAGGGAAGTATTTCATATCGGCTGCAGTGTAGGACTGTTTTCTCATTAAGAATCTCAGTGATACGGATTGAAATTGGAATTAATTAGTTTCTGTTGAAGGCACTTATTAATTCTTGCTATTATTATAAATACTTGGGGAACATGACCCAATGAAACAGAAAATCAGATGATCAGTGAAATTATACAATAATGGATTCATGTTATTATGATGAAGTCAAGTCATACACTTCACAGTTCTTTAGAACAGCGATTAATTAGGTAATTTTGACTTCCATCAAAGCATTTACAAATATTAGCAAGTATGTGGTTCTCATTTTTCATATGTAGACCTCAGAAGTATTTTAGCTATGACTTTCCAATTTTACATCGTCCTCGAGGGTTTTGGAGTTTTTTTGATGTTACCAGAGCCTGTGTCTTTGCTTAAGTTGCTTCTCTCAGACTGTTAAGATAGCCCTGGGATGCAGGAGTGCCATGCTGCAAGTCGACTTTGGCGGTGGTGGACAACGTACAGCCATGGAGAAACATCTTAACCTGCAGCATTTTAGTTCTATAAAACAGAATTGAGACCCTCTCGCAAGGTTGTGAAAGATACATCAGCGGCATTCGCAGTCTACTGTAGAAAGAAAAAAAAACTGTAAAGGAATTATGGAGTTGTCACTGTCAGGTTGCAGCAGGGGATGTGTGAGTGCTCCCTCAGGGATGGTAGGCTTTGTCAGCTAAGGCAAGTGGAAAGGACTGGGAATAGTGGCTGCGTTCTAATAAAAGTCCTCATGGACTCAGTGGTGGGTCGTGTCCAAGGTCAAACTAGAAAGTGGATTGGCATCAGATCAGACCCAGTGTTGGTAACCAGAGGGATACAGCTCAGTTGTTACTGGGCAGCTCCACAATGATGAGGCTGAGTCAACACCCAGCTGGGAAATTGTCCCGAAAGTCTGGATCCAGACTGGTGGTGTTCATAATAATCATTCCTCCTGGCAATGTGTAGTTTTGAAGATAAAGGTGCTTTTCCAAAAAGAAAATGGGGAAAATAATATCCTGAGGAACAGAGAACTATAGGCAATCTTATACAAGTCCTTTACGTAATCATAATGTGTCAAAGACAATGATTCCAAGTATTGTCTAGGCTAGTCCAGCGAGTATTGCCTACTGTAAGTGAAGGGCAAGAGCTCTGCAGCACAAGCAGCTGCCAGAGGATGGATCGCTAGGTGGCAGCAGGCAGTTAACGGTGCCAGTGGGCATCACCTTTCCCAGACCAAAACTGGAGAGCATCACTAGACAGGTAGTACTGGAGGTGGTTTATGTCCCTTGGCTCTTGGCCATAAATACGATCAGTGTAAAAATTGAAAGTTGCCATTTTCATCATGAAGTGGAAAAGGATGCAGGACTCGCTTGCTTTTTCTAGTGGGTCTTCTATTCCTGACAGTAAAGGAAAACATTTACAAAAGTACGTAGCAAGTATGTTTGGTATTAATGTGTATAGGATTTCATATAGGAGATGACTATTGAGGCTTTGTGAGAGTTCATTCCTGAAATGGGAGAAGAGCACAATTGCAACTGTGTGCTCTGGGTAAAAGTTTGATATTGTGGTGACTGCAGCAAAACTTTATTCACATGTACTTGATAATTGTTCCTGCCGTGGAAGAGAAATGGAGCATTCATGGTAGACAACTGCTGGAGAAAAGGGCGTTGCATACAGATTGGCTTCTGGTGTTCTCTTGTCAGTTGTCTTGGTCCTTGTGTTGTGGAAAGACTCACACTAAATAGTGTAAAGGGGTGCTGCAGAACTGTGCCTGTGCAGTAGTCATTTCTGCAAAGGAAAGGAATGAGTTAAAAAGAAATTCTTGGGAATAAAACAATTGTCCCATTTACTAAAAATATAAATGAATGGGGGGGCTGTTTTCTTTTTATTTTGAAATTACAAACAGCTGTTAGTAATCTTCTAAAAATTAGTACAGCTATAACTAGTCACTGTGGTGATAATGAATTTCCTCCCTTAGTAAAACAGAATGCTCCTAGGGAATTAAATAATTAAAAAATGCTTAATATACCTAGAACTTGGAGCAGTCTTACATATCTGTATTTCCCGCTCAGGCAGAGTAAGTCTAACAGCCGGCTTGACTTATAGTCAGAATTCACAGTGTGAGGACACTGCCTTCTGATGATAGTGGTACACAATATTTTCTGGCTGTTCCTTTGCTTGTTGCTGGTACTCTTCCTTTATCCAGTGACACAGCTCTGGGCTGGTGTTTCAGATGGTAACAGACTTAGGCTGTATTTACTAAAGCTTTGCCTTGCCAGTATTTTGGCTTTTTGTGCTCTACACCATTTAAGATACTGCTCTCTTTTTGGAATAACATTTAAAAATGTTTAATATAATTAGAGTAGAATAGAAATTAAAAAGCAAAATGTGACTTGTAGATCACACTGCTGTTCATGTAATGGTACTTAGTAATGGTTAAATGACAAACACAATAGTCTTTTATTATGTGTTGCGCCTCTACCTCAAACACACCATTAGGAAAGGTCATGTACCATCAACCAGATAAGAAATCATTGTGCAAATGTGCCTCTAAATGTCACAGACTATGTAAAAAAACCTGCAAGGGACTTGAAATTAGTCTTGCGTCCACAGACAGAGTCCTGATGTGTCAGCTGAGAGTTGTCTGTAAAGGACCCTTCGAGGCATACAATCCTGGAGTGCTGTGGCTTTCCCATATTCAGCGAGGTTGTGATAATTAACGTAGCTAAATATATATTGCTACAGAAATTTGTAGGATAATAAAATACATTTGAGGGTACTTTGTGAGGTTTGAAAGATCCAAATAATAATTTAGGTGCTGCATTTTTGCGTGAACGTTACATCTTCACAGTACGTGATAGCTTTTTGAGCTTGAAAATTATAAGAAGCAGATTAAGTTTGGTGTGGAATATTGTGTAGCCTTTGGTATGGAGTATTGCATTGCCATCAGTGAAGGGAAGAGGTATGGTGATTTCACTGGAAACCTCTCAAATACTTAGTCCAATTATATTTATCGCACCACTTAAACGTCAGAAGTAACTAACTTAAAAAGTATTAGCATGGTTATATAATACTGCAATAACAAGTCTCCAATGTAACTATGATTGGCTGGTTGTGGTTATAAAATCCTACTGTTGATTTACAGTCTTGTGGGTTTTGTACTAGAACAGAGAAATGAAAATTTAAACAAACAAACCAACCCCCAGCCCTTCAGTGCTCTGAACAGAATAGCAAGATGAGCTGAGAAAGTCTGCTTCATGATAATGTCATGAAGATAAAGCTTTTAAAGGTAGTTCTATACAAATATATATGGTTAAATGTTACTCAGAAACTGATGCCCCTAGATGGTGCTATTACTTGGGTCCTAGTTAGCTGGCAAGGCATTTTCCTGATCAATTTTTCTTTGCTCGCATGATGCACGAGGCGCACAACACAGTGTAAGACGTATTGATTTAAAGGAGGGCGGAATTAAGCATAGAAAATTTCATGTAACATTACTGATAATGAGATCCCTGTAATGCCATGAAAGGAGTGAACTGTACATTTATGAGGGTTTGGGTTTTTTTGTGACTATGTAATTTGTGCCTTGCCAGGAACGAGGGCCTTAATGATCTGTCAGCTGCATCTGTGTGTACAGAGCACGATGCCTTTGCACCTTTAGTGTACCTTGGGCGAATAACATTTTCTGTAATAACAGGGTTTGATGCAATAGATTTGCTTTTCACTTTTCATTGTCTGAATAAGCAAAAGAAAAAAATGTACCAATAGAAGTGCAATGACATAAATACAATCAGAGAGCTGTTCTGTATAGATATCACCAATATAACATCTCTGAGCCATTTTCAGACTTTTTTAAACGGGAGTTTTTCTTTATGTAGAACCCCTTGATGTCTCTCTTGGGACCTTTGTAAATTATCTTTTCCACACAAGTCAATTGCTGTCGTTTAACATTGCTAAGCAGTTGAACAGATTGAACAGCAGCTGTAAAGAAAACCAATTAAATACCCCTGTACTTAATGCTGGGATCAATAAGTTGGTTACAGCAGTTGCATGTTAATCAATCCCAGTCCCTAACATCTACAGAACTTTTTATTATGAATAAGATGTTGCTTCCAAACATCTTGTGCTTAATTGTTTGTAAATAAAAGATAATTAAGAATAAGTGAAATAAACAGCCTTTAAACTGAAGAGACCATTCCAGGTGATCTTCAAAAACTCCCAAATCTACTGTACAAGTTTCCAAGTATAGAAAAGGTTGAATGTTATCAGCCTCATCTGTTTGTTTAGAGTCATAGTAAGATACATTTCTTGGCCATTGGAGGTGGGTGGGGATGGTGTGTTGTGTGTGGTGTGTGATATTTGTAGATCTAACGATAGTGCTATTGTATGCAAAGATGGCTCTTAATCCCTCCAAGGGTGTGAGTGAACACTGTGCCAGGAGGCATCAGAAAATCCGCATCCCTGCTGAAGTTGCAGGGGCAGTTATGGCTGGAAGGACTGGAAAACAAGAGGAGTTAATGCACTGGCTCACAGGAGTATCAGCTGTCTCTTGGTTTGACTGCATCCTTTTTCACGTTCTGAGTCTTTGCCATGCTGCCCTTAGCCCGAATTGTCTTTCTACCGACGCATTCATGTCCATCTCTTTCTTCTGTGGCCAGTTCCGAGTAATCCCTCCTGTGACCATCTTTGTTGGGAATGCAGTTCCTTGGGTACTTTAAAGATTAATTTTTTTTTTCCTGATCTATCTTAATATTCTTTTGGATCAAACACTGGGGAGCCAGTACAGCTGTGTGCGAGCGAAACGCAGGTCTTTTCCTATGGATTTATCAATGTGATAGTTTTCACATTCCTGCTCTGTTGTGCTGGTGGAAGTTTGTCATTGGTGATTGGCTGTTGAGGTGCTACCAAAGTCATAATTTGACCAGTAAACCTTAATTTGATACTGCATGATAAGGGAGCAATGTGGCTTGGCTTTAGGATTTTTCAGACCAACTGTAGACTAACCAAGCAGAACTACAAGTATTGAGAAACAGTGATTATGGAACCTCACAACTGAATGCTCAGAGAAATTATGAAAGTGATAAACGCAGTTCTTTAAACTATTCCCTTATTTGAAAAGGGTTATTAATTCTTGCCTTTCTGGAAGTGAAGGCTAATATGCAAAAAGAGGGAGAAGTAATTTAAGAATCAACCATCCATTAGGGTCTCAAAGCCCATGATATGCACATTAAGTCTCTGCATAACAAACTCCTTCAGCAAAATGCATCAGCCTTCTGGCTGTGTGTCAGATCACGTCAGAGGCTCTGATCAATAAAGGAGCCGTTAGCCTCAAAGCTGCTTGCAGCAGGATGTCTATCCAGTAATAGCCACTTATTTTGTGTGGGTGGGGATTTGTGTATGTGTGTGTGTGTACGTGTATATAAAGTCTTTATTAGACTTGTACAGATTCCTTAAATCTAGAGGCTTAGCATTTTAAAGCAATTAGCTGAAATATGCATCCAGGTTTGGGGCTTTTTTGCTTGAGCAGCTAAAAAGTGACACTTAATAGGCTACCATAAACTTTGCAGGCTGAGCATGCCAGGCATGCTGCCCTAAGCCCTGGGCAAGTTTATGTGAGACAATGCTGTGCCCATAGAGAGTACTTTCTGTGAATGTTGTCTTGCTTTAATAACAAACCCCTCGACTTAGTTGCTTAGTCCTGTTTGTACAAGTATAGCTAATAGAAGCATTGCTGAGAGTGATTCTTTTTCTCTTTGAATCAAATTCTGAGAGTGATTATGTTTTACTCTTTGTTAGTGGGAGTAGGAACGCAAATGAGGAGACATATGTTGTGCAGAGGAGGATGTTGATGATAATGATTTACCACTGTGAATGCCAGGTAGCTCTGTCTTTTGCCAAAATCTAATCGGAACTTGACAAACTATAGAAAACCTCCAACGAGAGTGAGCTTAGCCCTACTACTGCCATTAGTTTCAGTATAATAGAATTAAACTGAAAATAGAGTGTATTCGTCTGCCCGATTGCTTAAAACCAGTCATTATCATTTGGTTTACTGATGCAAGCAGACTGGGGTAAAACTGGTATTACTTGATGTAATGTAATAACCTTCCTGTTCTGGATGAGTCAACAGAATTACCAATGGTGTAATCTCATTTATTCCTCCGTGGTTCATACAAGTGGTTCATAAATAGCAAAAGCAAATGGTATATCAGGACTGCCTCTGGTACAAGAAGGAAGGGATAAGCATGCTTTATTCTTATCTACAAATCTTTCTCTCTTGATTATTTCTTATAAGGCTGTTTAAGAAAAGACTTCATAGTCTTTTAAGGCTGCCTAAGTTCCTGTTAGAGATCACTGACCCTTTGGAGAGAAATATTTAATAGGGTGTTTACTTTGCTTTAGCCCACAAATAGGAGCATAAATGTAAGGGCGTCTTTTGATTCCTAAGAGAATCAAAAGAGAGAAGCTGGAGCCTACTTCTTAATGAGACATCTATGTTCACAGCTATGATGTAGCCACCTAGCACAATGATTTTGTGTCTCCTTTAAGATCTGTGCTTTATCAGAGTGAATCACACATTGAGGTGACATTTCTGTCTTTTAAATTTGCTTCCCAGGAAGTATTTGCAAGTATCACAAGAAGCTAGTTGTTTGTTAATGTCTTTGGTAGGGTGTGCTTGTTTTATTTGCAGAAAATTGCATTCTTTGCTCAGATTCCTGGGCTGTCTAAATGTTAGATTCCAGAGGGCCTTGGTTGAGGGCCAAGGTAATATATGGGAGATCTTTGTGTTGTCTTTCTGTTGCATTTCTACAAGAAAAGGTACCTGCTGCTTTAAGCAGTGGTCCTGCTCAGCTGTTTCAGAGAAATTTTGTAATCAGAAAGTGGAGGAGAAAGTATTTTCCTGTCTGAAATTCTGGTGGAAATGAGGTTGCTTCTGAGCTGAGCTCCCTGGCGTGATGGGAGGTTTGGCTTCAGAAACAGCTCTTGAAGGTGGCAGTGTGATTCTTCACCTGCCTTTCACCTGTTCAGAAGAAAGAGCACAAAAGAAGGGGCAGGTACCAGGGATTTTTCCTTATCTCAAAATTACTCCATGAGTTGCCTCTGCCTCCATTTTTATTAAAATGTACCTGCTGAATTAAGTTAACAAGTGTCAGGCAAGAATTATGATTAACTAAGGGACACAGCCAAAATTTCTATTTTTTTTTTCCTCTGGACTATTTCCAACTTCATCTTGTATTTAAAACCAAGAATTCTTGGTTTTCAGTTTTGCAGTTTAATTAGGTGTAGCTTTCCCTTACAGATTATTCACAAGATGAAAGCTTCATTATTTTTTGTCCAACTCTTGCTGACCTTTTCTTTTTTCTCCATGTTTTTGTTCTTGCAGATATTGTGCATATTTTAAACCTGTAGGTAGCATTAAAATAGAGCAAATCCCCTCTTATCTTGTATTTTAAAACCAATTCACATGCTGATGAATGTTATTATCCAGAAAATAGTTTTTCAGCCCTGACTATGACATAAAAAAAATCATTAAACTTTGCTAAACCGCTCTCACAGTAAAGATACTTATCTTTTAGATTATCCCCGCCCATTCGCCTGCCAACCCTCACGGTTGGCAATGAGGAAGGAAATTGCTGTCTTCAGCAGCAGAATTTGCAGGATGTGTCAAACTCGAACCTAATGGATTCTTTTGATGGCAACGGGTAGTTACCTGTCTTGAAATGAATGTTACTGGACCCCCCTGAAAAGCAGGTTGTGACAATGATACGTCCTCGCTGAGGAAGTGCAAAAGGCAAAGAGTAAACAGTGCTAACATATTGGCTTATTGATCGGGTCAAAGCAGGCTTGCCCAAGTGGGGTGTGTCTGAGTCATGAGGATGTGTTGGAAATAAGTCCCTTGGCTTTTAGAGTGCGGGAAGTTACAGCGCAGCCTGGCTTACGGTGGAGAGGGCTGATGAGACATGAAGCAGACACTTTTTGCCTATGGAACTGAATCTTCATTGCTTATAATATCTCTAGTTGTTGGTGCAGGTTCACTCTCTGTCCATACATCTACACTTCTCTGGAATGGTCAGTAACAGCTCGTCTGAAAGTTGTTGTTAGAGCTGCATACTGTATACTCCGTGCTATTATAACTGTTATGGAAATGCACCTTGCATTTTACATATTCAAATCTCTTGAGTCAAACTGAAGACTAAAAGTTGTGTAATTTGTCTGCAACAGGAGAGGATGTAGAGGGCACAAACAGTGAAAATTATGTAAGCTCGGAAGAATATAAATAGCCAGATGATCAAATCTTCCTTACAGTGCTATAGCAGGCCTGCAGTTGTTAGACCTACATTGCAAATGTCTTCGGTGCTCTGGAAGTGCAGCAGAGACCAGCAGCTCTAGTGATTTAGAATACCAGCCTAGTAAAGGAAAAACAACAGGAGCTTTAAATGTTTTACTCCTCAACTCTAATGGATTTAGAAAGTATATTTAATTTTGGTCTGTCCATAGGTGAGTTGCTGTAGTTTATAGTTGTAAATAGAACAGCTATAAAATGAAATGTGTACTCTGTAGACGTGTACAAATAGGAAATAACTTTTAAGCCTCTTGGAAAGACTGTGCTTATTCTAGAGAAGGAGATAAGAGAGATGTCCAAAATATGATCTTGCAGAAAATGACAAAGATTATTTTAATGCCTGAATATGAGCTGACTCAAAAGACTGCAGTAGTGGATTTAATATTGCTAAAGGAGGGATAACTGGAAAGCAAAACAAGGCAGCTCTGAAGCTTAAGCCAACCCAGTTCAGACAAAGATTATCTGTGACACAGAACTAGCCTAAAAGGGTTCTTTTGAACCTGTTTTTGAGTCCACCATCTCAGGATAAAACCCCTAGAAGCACTGTAGATTGGAAAGGCTGAACACCCTAAATAGGTTTAATGTTGATGGAGACAAACTAGGGAAACTGAAGATGTATTGCAGGAGGAACCTTTCTTTGGCGTATTGATTTCTTTGGGGGTACTCTTAGACTAAAGCAAACTACCTCTGCTCGTTACTTTTTAAAAACATTCTTCTGGTGGTGGCGAATTTCATTTTAGCTGCCTTCTATAGTTTGTTCTTCAGTTATCCATTGAAGTTAATTAACCTGAATTCAAATCCTGGAACAAAGTCAAAAGTGATTAATAATTGCATGACTGTGGCTACAGGTCCAACCTTTTTGTTTGCTTAACTATTGTTAACGTGTCTTTTAACAGACCCTGAGTAGAATTTAGGAAGTCTCTTACTGAAAAATTTTTATTTTGAAGAGACACATTATATTTTAAAACAAAACCAAGTTCCTAGTGAATGATGACTGTGCTTTTCACTGGTAAGTCGTATCTGCTAGACTCGGATTCGTAGAATCTTGGACTTGTTTAAGTTGGAAAACAGCTTTAAGATCACGTGAATGCATTTTACTTCAAGGAGCAGCTGGTAGATGAGTTGGCTGTTGCCTGTGAGCTGTACGCTACTTTTTGGTTGCCCCACACAGTTTGTATAGCATTTTAGCATTATATACAGCGTTTTTAAAAAACGTGACAAATCTTAGCAGCAAAGACATGATTTTCTATTTTGAAGTATGTATGTGTACCATATGGCTGCTGTGCACAAGTGAGAGAGCTCGTGCTGCTTCGGTACAGTCAAGGAGAACAGCAAAATTGAAGGAAAACTTGATAAATTACTAAAAAGTTGTCATAGTTTATTGATTAAAAACCCCTAATCTACTGTAAAGGAGAGTATACTATTCTAGAAGAACCTAAAAGATGTGAAATAAAACAACATACTTCATCTCTATGTAGAAACTTTATATTTGTGAGTTGATCTAGAAAGTTTCGATGGAAGTGCGTGATGGAAAGGTTGAAGTAGCATTTTGGGGAAAAAAGCGTTCTTGTGCGGTCAGATTTTTTTTCATCTTTTCCACTCTTGAGCGCAAGAAGATTGTTCAAACCATGGAGTGTGGTTCTGATCTGTTACTCTGGAAGTGTGGCAGAGCATGGTGTGAGCTAGGGAGCTGGGTGTTCTGCTGAAAACACGACTATGGTCAGGGCACTGATGTGATGTGATAGTTGCAGCTGGGAGCAAGGTACCTTTCTCAGGTTGCACATGTTTGTTTGTTAGCCAACCATGTTATTAATAGAAATCAGCTGAAGTGATTTCTAATAGTGAATGGAGAATAGGTACATGTGTCAGTAAATGAAATACATAAAATATGTGGCATCAGTGGCTGTAGAGTACATCTAAAGTTCCACAGTTTGTCTATGAAATAATTTTTCTGTAAAAACTTTGTAGATAAATGTTACTCTGAAACAATTAGAAAAGGTAATATCATATTAGAAATACAGTAATTTTTAAACTTCTTACCTTGTTTTCTGCAGTGGTTGCAACTGGCTCAGGATTCAAAGGTTTAGAAGAATGTCTTCAAAATGGTAGCTCCTCAGAACACATTTCCTGCTTGTGAATTTGGGAGGGTGAGTGTGGTTAGTCTGCACTAGACTTCTCTCAACATCGTTAGAGGATGTGCTCAATGGTTCAGAACTGCTTTCTGCTTTGATTTAACATAAATGGGGTGATCCAGGTAGCACTGACAGTCTCTTGTCAGCAGGGATGCTAAAAGGTGTTACTTTTTTCTTTTGAGATCTGTGCAGCCAAAGGGAAAGGTCTGTGGTCAGTCTTAGCACCTGCTGAAATGGACATTTTTTTTGTGGAAGTCATTTACTAATGACTTGTTTTCCCCTGTTTTGGTAGTGGCTGTTGATGGAAATGTCAGTTTACAGCTGGATGGGGCTTAGCAAACTGTTTGGTCATTCTGTCCTGTGCATTGTCTGGAGAGGCTTACAGCCAAGGTTTAGTAACTGCATAGATAAATCAATTTAAATAAGTGAAATCTCTAGCCTTCTACTGAAATACTACAAGAGTGGGAGAGGGAATCCTATGAAAGGAGTTTTCAGTTGGCAAGTTTAAGGGATAGAAACAACTCTTTAGTCGATCAAAGAACTGAGTGCAGTCAAATAAAACAATTTCGGTTTAGATATTGACTGGACGAATGACTTTCTTGTCTTTTGAAATACTGTATTTTGCATTTGTTCTAAGGACATAAACCAGATCTGTTCATCAAAGGCTTTGCTGATGATGTTTCTGTTACTGATGCTACGCTAAAATGAAAATAATCCAGTTATCATATGAAGAAGCATCATTGTACAACAAATAATGATGCTTGGACTGTGCATTTGTTAGCTTTAATTAGCTTAATGCTTTTATTAGCTTTGTGGTCACAGTGTTGTTCCCTTTCCCCTTTTCATACTATCATTACTGCTATTTTATAGATAAATTATGGAGGGGGAAAAAAGTCTTATTAGCTTGTACCATCTGTCTTCCTGCCTGTTTTTAATTTGATAAAGTAAAGAAGCTGCAGCTTGTGACTTTGGCCTTTCAATCTCTTGTGCTGCACATCCCCAAGAATCCTTCTGTGACCACTACTGGGTAGCTGAAGGTGGCACACAGGTTAAACGGTGTTCCCTGCCAATGGCATCTAGCCCAGCGTTGTTCCCTCAAGGTGAGGCAAACCCTGCTGCCCTGTCTTCCCATTCCTTCTCATGTGTACATCATGGTAGAATGACTGAACCTGGAGTAGAACCTCCAGAAACATGAAGTTGGTCTGCAGACACCTGTTGCTGCTGCTTTTGATGAAGTATTGGGCAGCTGCATTACTATGGATTCTTCAAAAACATGCTTGTATAGAGAGAGAGTAAATGCTGAAAACACGGGTGGAATCAAATGTGTGTATGTATGTTTTAGTGCTGTTTTTATGACTAGATCCAACCTGTATGTTTGGCATAGCTCCCACCTTCTCTTCGCTGGCAAGCAGGACCATGTCTTAGCTCAGTACAATAAAACTGTGCCTTTGCCTTGAAGGTGAGGGCAGTTATTGCCAGCAATATCCTACTTTGTACCACAGCCCAGCTTCCTGCCAGGCAGGCTTGTAGCCTCTTACATCTGTGTTTATCTCTGTCAGGCTGCTTAGAGGTACCAGCTGTATCGCAGCATTAAGCAATTCTCATTTTCTCTCTTGGCCAGCATGACAGCTTCAAGTGAGGTGATGTTGCAAACACCGTGTCTCAGGGTAGTTGGATTTTTCATCCAAACATTAGCATATGTTGGTGTTTTCTTGGTATGACTATTGTGTAGCTTTGGGCTGTGCTAATGTTTCTGCTCTGGATGGAAAATGCAGTAACCAAGAATCTTGTTAAATTAAAACAAAATTGTTCTGTTTCAGGATGTCTGTCATATTCTCTGCTTAAGAGTCTGGGAGGGCATTTACTGACATGGAAATTCTTAAACTGCTGTTCATTTATTCCATTGCACTTGAAAAATTCCTCAGGCCTTCTAGCCTGTGCTCTTGTGGCTTTTATTTGTCACCACTGAATTATTGTCATGCTTTCAGTTTGCTATAGTAACAGCAAATGAAGGCATAGTAATACCTTGATGGGGAGGAATTTTGGTCAAATACTCCTTTTTGTATTAAGTTTTGTTTTTCAACATAAACCATGTCTTATTGAGAAAAGGTGTCTTTGCTGTCTTGTCTTTTTGCTGCAGAATCCAGGCTGTGTTTGTTTCTTACATTGGGAAGCACCTGTGCTTAATGCTTTAGAGTTTTGGGAGTAGGAGTCAGTCAAATGCCAGTTCTCAAGGCTGGTTTCCAGTTACTCTTGGGATTTTTTTCAGAGGTGATACTTTATTCACCTGTTTTTCCATGCTCAACTGTTGATATACAAAATCATTTATTTTGTCTTCCAGTTGACAGCTTTAGCCAGTAGATTTCTGTGCAATCTGCCAATTGCTAAAGCCTTTCTTCTTGTGTCTCTGCATTTCTCTCAAATACAATCAGGTACCTGCAATAAGCTGTTGCAGCCATTTAACGTGTGCTATAACCTCTCATGCGAGAGGAGAGATTGGTTCAATCTTCTTCCCACTTTAATGTCATATGCGGTTGAAATTGGAAGGATCATTTTTTTCCCCAAGCAAACAAACAGAAGATAAATCTTGCAGATGACAGTTGGGCATCCGCAGCATCTCTTTAAATGATAACACTGTGCATTCTTGCATTCTTGTTCTCTTCTCTGCTGCTGTGATAAGTTCTGTAATTCAGTAGGAATTTCACTGCTTTCACAGAGTTTGGAAACAACTTTCTAGTTGTTTTGGACTACTTTATCAGTAACGATTCCTCAGTCTTGGCTCACGGTATTGATTAGAAGATTACTTTCCACACCATGGGGCTTTAAAGCTTTTGATTTCTTCTGCCTGTAACTCCCCACGTGGCCTTGCAAGTGGAAGAGGGAGATATTGTGGAGTTTTTTGTCTCATTCCTGAAAGACTCCAAAGAGGGAGAGGATCTTCTACGGTTAACCCCTTGTGCTGTACTGTTCTAGCGAGGGTCTGCAGACAACTAGTAATATATACAGTAAATAGAGGCCAGAATGTTCCTCTTTATTTCCCAATATTATTGAAAATGTAAAGATGGATGGGATACCAAATGGAATTGCCACAGAAAGGAACTGTTTGAATTTTAAGCAGGGTCACACCATTGAACACAGCTGTTACAGATGAATGCAAAATTTAGTAAAGTATCTATTATGAGATGTAAATTAGATGTCTCAAATAATTGACAGATTACTTGGCAATGTAATCAAACTGGATTAAACAGTTGCACATAAATTATTTTTGCAAATGGTTCCCCGAGATACAGCTGATGAATTTAAATTATTGAAGAGATGAATGTGCTCTTCTTGCTGTTCGTATGTTTGGAAGAGGTTAAAGAATACTTATTTGTGGCATTCATTACCAAGAGAGTTTGTTTTGCCTTGAAGGAATTATTACTGCATTAGAAGCTGCACAGTTATATAGACTTTCAAAGCAACTCTCCTACTTCTTTTTGAGTAGAAATTCAATTGTTCTTTGTAGCAATTTCAGAAGAAATTATAATCTGTTGCCTGCGAGAACAGTTTAAAAGAAGGGGGAGAGAAGAATAAGAGTTGAAGATGGGTTTTTTTCCAAACTTTTTTGTTAGTGTATTTACTCAGACCTCATCACGCAGGCAGAGATGGCAAACCTCTAACTTGGCTCCTTGTGTGCCAGTAGCAGTTTCCTAGAATGTGTTTATGGACTGAAAGTCCATAAAAGATGTAAAAATTCTGGAAGGTTTTCTACATAGATGAGTAAAATAAATTTTTAGATCTTGAGTATTTTCATAATTACACCTTAACGCTCCGGAGCTTTAATATGGGAAAACCTAATAAGACTTAGAAACATTGCAGTTCATCAGTTGGTTTCCAGTCAGGCAATATTAAAGGCAAATGTCTCACTGCTGGTTTTCTTGAATCTCTCGTTTTAGTTAACAAGTCAGATATATAGCTTGAAATTTTACGAATCAATGAGAGGTCTCTGGAGAGTTACTGGCAGATGGCGCACGTAGCAGTCTGGCTTCAGCAAAGATGGGTTGCAGTGTTGCTGTGCCAGGAAAATACAAACTAACATTTTAATTGTAGCTGGTTTCATTTTGGAGTTGGAGCCATTATGAGATTTGTATAATTGCTTTCTATGTAGTTCTGCAAAACAAGCCTCACCAAGCAGGGTACAATCTGACTAATCAGTCATTCCCAATTTAGCACTGTAATTTTGCTAAGACAGTATGTTCTGGTGTAACTGATTTGGTTTGCCATTTTCACAGTCGAAGTACAGCTGAGCATCTGATGATTTGTGGTGGCTTCACAAGCTCCTGCAGCAGCTAACAAGGAACAGACTCAAATGTCTGTCCAACTTGCTGTTTTGTAGTCTCATACTGGTGTACTCCAGGAAACTGTTTGCCTTTACTAGAGGTGTCTCCTACAGAAAGCGTAGCAAAGAGGAATTGACATAGTTCTGTAGTGCTTAACTTCCTTTTATCAACCCAAATCTGAAATGTCTTTGACCTGTTGCTCACCTAGGGCAAGGGGTGAGAGCTGGCGGAAGGAGCAAAACTCCATGGAGCATTTACATGGCTCCCTTTGTGGGCTTCTTGTGTGCTGCAGGTTTCAATTTATTAGAAGTGAGGAATAGAACGTAGTCTGAGAGTAAATTTATTCAAGGTTGTTCTGTGTTCAGTGACCTTTATCAGGTGCATGGATTTTAATCACTGCTGTAAGTAGAACCTCCTTAGCCTGTTATATAATATTCTTGGCAAATGTTTAGCAGACCGGCCTGATAGGACCGCGTGTCTGTGATCTGTATGTGTGCATGTGTATATTGGGTTCTCATCAGTTTCTCCCCCACCGTAAGACTTTGTACCTGCACTGTAAAGAAGTGACAGAGGGGAAAAAATCCCACAGTACTTACACGACACCTCTCAGCTGAAGGGCTGCTGAGCAGCATGAACTCATCTTGTTGTTTCATTCCACATCCTTTTCGTTGCTTGATGCTGCTCGAGATGTTACCTATCTTTAGAATTGTGTCTTCTGATTTTAGTCTCAAGATGTCAACTCACCTTTGTGAACCTGTAGGAACAACAATGTATAGAATCGTATTTGTCAGCCTGAGAAACCTCTAACGAGAGTTGAAGAATTTAAAGTTAGTTCACAAATGTTCTCATTGAACTGCATTTCTGCTGGTTGCATTCATCTTTTGGCAGCCTGAATAGTAAGTAGAATACAATCATAACACTGATGTCCCTAAGCAGATATTCTTTGAGGGTTTAAGGCACATCAGTTTTCATTATTTGGAAGAAATTCATATCCTAGAGTATTATGGTCTGACGTGTTTGCGGTTTTTTGATGTGTAGTATTCCTCTTGTTCCCAAATTAAATAGACCTGGCTGCACACAGCCAAACCATGACTCTTCAACTCATCAGAGGCTGATGATTTTCATACGTTATTTCCCAGTGTGCTCCCTTCCTGCTGTGTGTGGGATCTTCACTTCATTGCTGAGTGAGCAGAAGAGATATTTCACAAGCCAGAAATGCATCAGTAGATCGATCTGTAGCACTCAATACACTGTCCAGAGCAGATTATCACTCGGCAGCAATGCTACGGTTGTATTTACTGCAACCTCAAGTAAACTTCCTTTTTTCTGTGTTTTAGCCATTTCTGATAATACCCAGCTACAAACTGCTGTCTTGCAGTCCTGCAAAATTGGGAGTATCAAAATATAATAGGATGCTTATGCTTAGAAAATATAGGAACCTTCAAATTAAATCAAAGACTTGACTCTTCTGTGTATTGAAATGTAGTAATAGTGTCCTTGTGGACTATTAAAATGAAAGCAATGATCTTCACATTTTAGCTAGGTATTCCTTAATTAATCAAAGTTGTTGCAGTTGGCTAGCCTGTCTACCTTGAGCTACAGAACCCTGGTGAATGAGCCACTGGTCTCAGTCATAACTGTTACAAATGTGGTATCAGATCTCTTACTAGCTGCCCTTGCATTGTAACAAATAAGTTAAAAGTATTATAAGCTTTCCTTTTGATACGTAGGCAAATACCCTTTTATTAAAATCAGATGTTAATACTGTTAAAATATATTTTCTAGAATGCTTGTTGAAGAATTGTTGAAATTGGTGATGGTTACTTTTTTAGACAGATGTTCTTTCTTGAGAACTAAAATATCCTGGAACTGTGAATTTATAGAAGTACACTTCCCTTGCGCTAGAGAAGCTGTTTTCCCCAGTGTGTTCTGTTTGAGTCCTTGGGCTACTCAACATTTTTACCGCTGAGAAGAAAATACATTTTAATAAGTGAAATGTAACTTATCTTCTGATGTGGCAGCAGAGGAGAAAGGGCTGACATTTTTCTGGAAATCATTGTTGACCAACGCTGAAGAATCATAAGAGAAGCTATGTCAAATTAAACATGTTTGATGTATTATTTAGTTTAAAACATTTTATCCCAGCAGGTACATGGGTAGTCTTTTTCTGACAAGAAGAGCTGGGCTGTACGGTCACTCATCGATTTTGCTTGGACACATCAATATGGCTCTGCTGAAACAAGCAAAACCTGCTCATTATCTTCTCTTGTTCTTTACAATTCATCACCCAGTGCAGCCTGTCTTTTTATCATTTAATAAATCTTACCACATTTTACTGAAGGCCCTGAACGCTCCAGGCTGCGCTGTATTCCCTGGCCTTGGATCTCTTTACTGGCGCAGGTGTGAGCATGTTGTACTGAAGGACTGAAATGGTGTCTTAGACACAGCTCCTCATCTGTCTGTGAAAATGCAGAACTACTTCTCTGCTTTTGAAAACCGTGTTTTCCCTTTTATATCACATTTGGGCTTTGTCATTTCTTGTACCTGATAATACAAAGACTTTACTAGGCAATGTAAGCTTTAATATGCAATGTAAAATGCTGTATTTGGAATTTAGAAAGGTAAAGGTTGAATCTTGCTGCAGCTGCACTCGGTAGAAGCTGGTCTGTGAATGTCTGAACATAGTCAGCTCTGAGGGTGAGATGTTAATTAGTATGCTAATAGAAGCTGCTGTGAAGATGTATTTCCAGATATACACAGTGGGTTTGGGGCCTTGAACAGCTCAACTAGAGGATTGATTACTTTTAATACTGATAATCATCCACCCTTTAATATTAAGGCCTTCTTTGAAAATATTAATGTAACGAAGCTGCAGGAAAAGCTATTTGAATAGTCCTGAAGCCAACAGTTATTTTGGAAGAATACAGTTACTCTAGTGTTATGCAGATTTAAAAACAACAAAAATAATTGGCACCTACAAATCTCACCTTGGACTGTTTTATTCATGTTGTTTCAGGTGCCCTGAGCTTGCGAGAACATGACCTCTTCTCAGTGAGTATTATTGCACAGCGACAAGGACCAGATCTTGAGGAACAGAAGAACCCATGTCCCAGTGAAGACGGAGGTAGGTGGAAGGTTTTTTTACGTTTTTTTTTTTTTAATATGCACACAAACACAACCCATCACTCTCAGTAATGTGGGAAGGGATGTTTACTACCCTGTAGCTGCGGTTGTGATTGCTCTTGTGCACATTCTCCTACTGTCTAACTGTTGCTGGTTTTATTCACTGTCCCAAGAGTTGAAATGAGTCTGACCAGTTCCTTCTTATGGACAGTCTAATACTTGATGCTGAAGTTGTGAGCTGAGTGTTGAGTGGACTGATAGTCACCCTGATCAAGAGGATTACTAATGAATACAAAAAAGTAATATCTACTTGCATTTTAATTTGCATCAGTTTGATTTTTTTCCAAAGAAAGATCTGATCTTTCAATGGAACATAACATAGAATATATTATGAAGACTTAGAAGCGCGAGTACAAGCGCAAGCACTGGTTTTGGATAAATCGGTGAATTCTTGGTTAATTTAAATAGAAGGAACATGACAGTAGTTACGCTACATAGAGTGTTAGAAAATGTTTGGCCACTACATCTTTTCTGTAATGTTTTAGTGTGTTGCTGATAATGATCTGTGATGGGTAGTGTTTCAGAAACAGCTTTCTTTGGACTCCTAGACAAGCCATGTACCCTGGGTGTTATTTTGAGTTAGTGTGAATACTGTGTTTTAATGCCCAACTTGCTTATTGATTGCAGGTGGGCTTTCTGTATGTCTCCATGGCATTCGTCTTTTAAATAACCAGCGCAGGCAAAACCTTTAACCCTTTGCTCTCTCAGGTACAATTAAGGCTAGGTGTTACAATTTAACTGCCTAAAAATCTTTTAATCACATTCTGGTTTAGAGAAGAAGTGGTATATGACTTATCTAGGTGTCCTTTCAGATCATAATTCATGTTAGGACTACCAGAACAGAGTGAGAATCTGTGCCAGTTATGTGCCATTATGTCTTCTCCACCGCTGCTCTGACTATAACATGTACCAAAGGTGTGCTTCTGTCTTTTAAGTGGATAATAGGAAAGGTTAGAAAGCTCAAACTGCACACTGATAGATATGTATATGTATTTCCCCCCACCCTCCTCCCATTTCTGTCGCTTAGGAACAAACACTCTACACTCCCCACGTGAGACTTTCATGGTTAGGATCATGTATTATTTTCCTCAAGTATGTGAAAAATCCATTAGCTGTTCTCTATAGTATATTTGAGAAAGTCCAGGGATGCAAGGCAGAGCTATGTATTTCATGAGCAGACGATTTTGTTGCTGTTGGGATGTGTGTTAAAGGCCATATCTTATCTTCATGCACAGTCTCCTCACTGGAATCAGTGGACAATATAAATGAGATGAGACAGTGGTTTCACTTAAAATGCCCTGTACTAATCATACCATTTATAAGGATTTGAATAAATGATGTTAAGCATCCTTCAAGCTGAAGCAGCAGGTCACAATAGATTGTCATCAGCTGTTGCAGATTTTGAAAGCAAAATACTTTGGCTGCCCCTTAAGCATGCAGTCTGATGCGCAGGCACTTAGCATTTTCTGAATAACAAATAAGAATAGGAAGTAATTACCCCTGAGCATTCCAATTAAATTAGTGTGGTTTTACTTTATTTACCAGGTCTAAGGATAATATTACTGGTAGTCAGGCCTTACAGCAGTGCATTTTGTGTCCCTGTGATCTACAGAGCATAGCAGCAATCTCTCATTACGTATCAGCACCGTCTGTAGATGAACCGGTGTTAAATAGCTGCGTATTGATGTCTGCCTGCTACAAGTTGTTCTAGTGGTAAAGATCTCATGTTACAATTTCAGTAATGCACGTCTGTTGGTAACTGGGAAGGCCACGTGCGTTACCTTAAGCAACAAACAGGATTTGAAACACTCATATTTAAGCAGCTGAGTAGCCTGACTGGCCTGGGCATCCAAGCATAGAGTATAACTCTGCTCTTAGTGAGATCAAAGACAAGAAATAATAAGGTGAGGAGCTTCCGATGCAGATTACTGCAATGACCATGAATGCTGCTTACTGGCAGGCTGCAATCTAACTTAATTGCCACCCATACACATCCAGGTTAATTCCATTTAGCTGTCCTTAGGTTTTCACCAGTGATTCCACTCTGAAACTGCCCCATATTTATTCTCTCTGGGGTAGCTTATGAAAAGGGATTCTTTTGAATTAAAATAAACATACTACTATACATACAACTTAACAAAAAAGGCCCAATACTGATTTCAAGTTTTTTTTTTTTTCTGACCGTACCTTGTATAGGTTGGTTGGAGTTGGGGAAAAAAGAGTGGATCTTTTGTGGGAGAGAATAAATAGTTCACAAGACCATGGAAGTATTTCTGTGATGACCTTGCAGTCTGTGCAGGTCCTTCGTTTTAGATTAATATATTGCACAGAACCTTGGGATCTAACTAATAAATTTGTAGTAAGACCTTTTAATTAGAAAAATAGATTGTTTATTAAGCTATGAAAAGTGTTTGAATTTCTTTGAGAGAATTAAGGGAGGGGAGCTCTGAATTAGTTAAAAATGCAGTTGTGGTATTTCTACCCTGCAAGGCTCAGTAGCTTTTCATTTTTAATACTTCTCAGATAACAAGTGAAATAGAATAGTAAATGTTCCTGATGCATAATAATGATTCTATAATTATTAATTTCATTTATAATTTGCATTTTTATATCTTTAATTAAAATGCAGTATACTGCAATTAGGCTATATTCGGCTGGTAATATTATCTAATGCACACAAAGAATTGCTAATTTTAGGCATAGCCTGTATCTAAATGTTATCAGGCCTTCTTGAGGACGATGTCCTTCGTATCCAGCTACTCAGGATGTATTTGCACTCTGTGTGTGCTCAGTAACTTGTAGGAACTGGATTTTTTTTCTTCTGTATATTAAAATTAATTGTACCAATTCTGTTCATGTCAAGGTGCTTGTAGTTCTGATAGGTAAAGGAGATCGCTACCAGGTCCTTCATTTGCAATCAGGAGCATTTTACCCTCTCAAAATGCCCAAGAACCTGAAGAAAGGATGGTTGTTGGTGGCCTAACGCACAATATTGAACAGAAATGTTTGCAACTGCACCCAAATGGATTGCAACGCAATCCATTTGGGTGCAGTTGCAAACATTTCTGTTCAATATTGTGTGTTAGTCTGGGGAAGAGCAGGTGGTCAGGTAAATATCCAACGTTTTGCTGCTCAGGAATTTAGATGTATCTGTGCTACAGGGCTGGTCCCCTCCTCTCTCCCAGATACTCGCTGCCCATCGGGTCTGCCTGCTGCTTCAGTTAAAGTTAGCAGCTAAAGTAGAAGATCAGAGGGAGCTTTAGCAAAGCATCAGCTTTTCCATAGTATTGATCAGTTAGTGTTTACTGGATTGGTAATTGACGCGACTATAATGCTGCAAAAATGCATTTTTGTTGCTGATTTTGCTCTGCTAGTAATGGAAGGAGATTTACATTTTGTCCCAGTAAGCACACAAGACTTTTTGTGCTCGTTTCACTTTGCCAAGATCTGCAATTTCCTTTGACTGGTCAAAAAGATACAGCTTGAGACAATTACTGCATTAAAATGGCATGACAAAAAAATTAAAGCTTGCTTTCGTTTGTAGCTTCTGTCACTTTTATGATGAATTTTTAATAAATATTTCATAACTTATTGCTTTCCTTGGCTCACTTTGATTCTGACTCTGGGTAAATAAGGCTTTGAGTAATGATAATGATGGAATCGTCACCTCCAATGAAAGACTTCTGCTAGCTTTTTTTTCTTTTGTTTTGTTCCAACTTGGGCACTTCAGCACTTTCCATTACGTTGGAATGTGGTGATTATTTAAATCTTATTGCCAGTGTAAAGTTTCCTGAAACACTTTTGGTATTCCAGAACCCTGTACAAGACACAAGGACCTCTCTTTTGTTTGCCTGAAGTGTTATTCTCTTTCCCACTGAGTTGTAAAACCCATTTCCAGCTTTCACTTAACAGCTTTTGCTTATGTTAGTCATGCCTTAAATGGCAGTAATTATTCCAGAGCAAAATAAGCATGCAGCCCCTGTGATAGTTTAATGTTTTTCCTCCATGCAGTACTGTCCATTTGTTTATAATGGATAATTATAACCTATTTCTATAACCATATTTAGCAGCATACAAACATGTTTCTATAAGCTTTATAACCGTGTTCTGCAGAGGATGAAATGGAAGCTACGTTGCAGGTGTGTGCACTGTGATTATGCATCCAGAGCAGTGGTACAGAAGAGGCAGAAATTGTGTTGAGTGGGAGCTTTTTACAGAAAATACCTATAGAGTGTTCGGAAGCTTATTTTACTCAGTGAAACTCCCTAGAATGTCATGTGCTCACATTTACAAGTGAAGGGAGTAGTCTCCAGAGCTTTTCTTCTTCCTCCTGCGCTGGCTCAGAAGGAGATAACCCAATGACTTGCCTTCTGTAAAGTTCCAGATGGGAGTAGGCACAGAAGACATGCGTAGGGTGACCATGTAGGCCATTTTAATGAGGGTAGCTCAGTATTTGTGATACAGCAGTTTCACTTCTTTCCCCATTTTCAAACCCTAGTGCCACGTAGCCCCACCCTCCAAAGATCACTCTTGGGATTTGTTTGTACTGTCTAATCCAGAGCCGTCAGCACCGTTCCAAATATCTCACCAAATTGGATTAATATCTTGTGGCGTAGCTTATGTCGTCTGCTAACGGTGTGACTCCTGTTACCAAAATTCCTTGTTAGGAAGAATAGGGCAGAAATTTGTAATGTTTTGGCTGTGTGCGTATTGGAGAGCATCAGCTGTAGGACCACTGTGACGTGAACAACAAAAATGCTTTCTCTGGACAGTTCAATTATGTGTCTTAACTAGCTATAGACTTTAGAAAGTGATTGGCTTGTGTTCAGATGGAGAGATTTGAATATAAATGAAAGGATTGAATTAGAATAAATACATAATAATTATTTTTTCTCTAGACATAATTAATACTAATGCTGCTAGTAATGTTGCTGATGTTTTCAGAGTTGTGAATGATTAACTAGGGCAAATGACTACTTGGCACAACCTGGTTTTAGTATAAACTTACAGAATATTAGGAGACAGTGATAATTTGTGTAGTAGTAAAAGAAAATAATGCTTTTCACTTTTCTTGTGTTACCCTCATGCACATCTGTAGCAAAATTATGAAATGTTCTGTGTGCCCGTTTGTGCTGGTTGCTTCTGAACAGCCGCAGCTTGAGGGGCTCATCCATATGAATATTTCCTTGTACGTCTGTGGTTTCATTATGAAATGAGTGCTGACAACAGGAGGCTTGGATGCAGGCTTCAAAAGAAATATATTTAAATGGAGACAGACAAAAAAGGATAGTTAAAGGTACTGTCCAGTGTGTATATGTTTATATGTTATTTTACATGTATGTAGAGAGAGAATATACATACAAACTTGCCTGCATGAGTATATGTACTCACATATACTTGTGAGCATACAAATTTGTTCTTTGCTGTCCAAGTGTAAAATGTCGAGCTCCAGAGTGTATTCCTTAAACAACTACTGGAGTTCTCCTGGGTTTCTGAGGGCAGTTTATAAATTGCACTCATGTATTCATCAACATTGGCCAGAGATAAAACCTCAGTGGCTTTCCTGTTTAACTCTTTGGTTGTACTTTGGGAATGCACTTCATTAACTTCATCTTGGGCTCTGAGGTAGCTCATCGTAGAAGGAATTCTGTCTGCTGCTTCCTTGGAAGTGGCGCAGAGGCAGGATAGCTGCTTGTGGAACTAAATCTCTTTGTGTTATGTGTAGTTATTGCAGTCAAAGAGTATAAATTAGTAACCAAGTGCATTATTTGGAAAGATCTCTGCCAACTGTTTGCAAGCACTTTAACATAAATAGCTACACCAATGGTAGATTGACTGGGGAGGGGAGGAATTTAACCTTTGTTCCTTATTTGCCTTTTCAGATAAACGAAGCAGGCTTATTTCTTAAAATGCAAAGATAGGATTAGATCCATTTTTTTGATTCAAAAAGTAGAGAGAATATTTATTAGAGGGAAGAAAAAAGAGACAGAGTCCTCGTTGGCAAAGCTCAACCTTCCTTTGCAATTTTTAGGTAGCTGTACTAGCTGGTGAACAATCTTGCATCTCCCTGACTATCTATTCATTGATTCTGTGCAGAAAAAGGTACCCTGGTTACGTACTTCTGCAGAGAAGGATTTTAGAAAGATTTCTTCCTTTAGAGGAGGGGCAGGCTTCCTTTATAATGTGGTTAAATCCAGGTGAGAGAGATTGTAATTAAAAATAATAAACATTTCCGTGTTAGGAGTATGAGTTTAGGCAAGTATGACCTTTATATGTGTGTTAAGTAGAGGTCAGAAGCAGAATAGATGTTTGAGAGGCTGCAGACAGTAGGAGCCAACTGATCTGGTTTAAATGTGCACCCTACCTGCTGTGATAATTGGCAAAAAAGATGATAGAGAAATAAGCATGAGAGGTTTGTTTCTTAAACATTATCTTTCAGATGAGGCATAAATAATGAGGCAAAATAAGTCTATAATTAATATTTTGTAATTTGTACAGCTCATTGAGGGTTAGATCAAACTGCAGGAGCACCAGAATATTAAGTAGGTTGTTCTGCTCTTTAAGGAGTTGATATCAGATTTCTGATCACACTTCTTTTTTTTGAGGCTGTAAAGCAGACCTATTTAGAAATGCGTAAGTAGTGAAGAATTCAGCTTCATGTAGTATTGGGAGTTAATTAAAAATTATCTGCTGTTCACAAACAACCAATTTTAGAATTATCTGGCAGAAATTCAGACGGGATGCTTGCTTTCCAGACTAATAGGAATATATCTTCTCTGTTGGCATTTTGAAATCATTATGGTATTCAAGTTGTACGTTAAATGATAGATGGGTGGACCTGTTCTGTAATGTGAAAAATGATCTGGACTGTGATTTTTTTCAGAAAGAGTTTGAACTAGCACAATGAATTTGGAGAATGGTAAATAAAGGCCCTTGGAAATACTATCACTCATTGCATGGGGATGCTGTGGAGACCAACCAAATGCATATAAGTATATAAAAGACTTTTTATGTAATAGTAATTGCTAAATTTTAACTCGTTAAAGAGCAGATTTTGGAAATTGCCAAACTTTTGTGAATTTAATAACTTTCTAGTGTTTAAAATTCTTAGTAAGTCATTAACAGAAGTGTGAACAACCTCACATCTTTTCATGGATCCATTTTCTGCTGCACCTAAGGTGCAAGGCGAACCAGCAGCAGCTGATGGGGAGGACGTCTCACAATGTAGGTTTGGACATCTGAAATCAGTTAGCTCTCTTGGATGTTATAATCCCTGTTAGTTTTATTAATTGTCAGTGTTATTACACTGACCACTGTGTCAGAACAACATTTCTGTTTAAGGTCAGAAATATTAATTACAAATTACAGAATTGTCACTACTGCTTGTACTTCAACTGCTTGTTCTGATGGAGCTGTATTATAAACGTAGGATTGCATTCATTGTCATCCTTTTCTTTAGACAGTGATAGATCGAAGATAGGGAAATAAAATACAAAAATTAGAGAGCTGAATCTTCAGCTTCATGTAAGAAGCAGGGACTTTGAGTGAAATGACTGGTGTTATAGTTACGTGATAGTTACAAGACTTTTACCATAATCTGGAGTGATTTGGAGGTCTCCGTAATAACACTGACTTCTAACATCCTCTAAAGCCTGTAATGGGCACTTGATATTTGAAAGTAAAGGAGCTTTTCTATCAGTACTCTCTATTCTGTTACAGAATTCCACCTGAAGAGTAGCACTGTTCTCTTTGAATGTATTTGGTTTGCTTTTTGGGAAGTGCAGCCATTCTGAGCAGAGGACTGTGACAACAGATGTGGAGACTCTTAATGTGCTTGCGATGTCTAAAGTACCAGTATACTCATTTTGTACTGATCTGGATTCGTTCACTACGCCGCATAATTTATACTTGAAGCTTATACCTTCACTGTCATTTAAAAATGCAGCATATATTTTCTGGCACTTTGTGTTATTTATTCTTTATCAGCTTTTTAAATTTAGTGGGGTAAGTAGGAGGCCACCCCACATACAGGAGAAACGCCAAAGAGTTGGAGATTTGCAGGAGATGGAAAATAGAACAAAGCTGGCTTGAACTGCCGAATAGCTTACTGCAGCAAAGGTCATTTTTCTCCCTTGAGAACCATTCCTTTCGCTGCCTCTCTGACCTTCACACTAGTTTTCTGTAAACCTGCTTCCAGCTGCAGGGGAATTTAATTTTCTCTCTGAATTTCTTTGATACTCTATTTACACTGATTACCTGGCTCATCCATCCTGTTAGACTGGGACGAAGAGCTGCTGTGTGCAGCTGACTGTTTGCTGCCTTTTTCCCTGGATCCTGAATATCCTTAGGCTTTCTTCCCCCTGTGTTCTCTCACTGCAAAGCTGTTCCTGTGTCCTAACCACTTTCTAGCCAGAAAGACTGAAGAGAACCCTGTGGATTGTTTTCTGGCTTTCCCTGCTATTTCAAAGAGTTGTTAACATTGACTGAGGCCAACCTTATGCTCGCAGAGGTTGGCTAAAAGGAATGACCTTGCTGCTGCCCCTCAGTGGCTGATGGCAGGCGGTTTGAGTAAGGAGTGACACGGAGGTTGGCTGCGTTTAATCATCTTCCGGTGATATGGTGAGATTCCCACAAGTCTAGAGATGGAGATAGGAAAACATTTTGGGGATGTTGTGAGTATGGATGCGCTCATGTTTGTGAAGCGTTTCCATCCTGTGGTGCCAGAAACCACGTTGAGTCAAATTAAACATTGATATTTGTTGTGTTCTCATTTAGACTCTTATAGTGACACGTTACAGAAATCTGGGGATATGTCGGGACACCTGTGGTCATAAGTCACTGGAGGAAATGTTTGGGTTCTGTTGTGTTTAAGATGCGATTAAGTTACTCTTGAACTTCTGTGTTTGCTGAGCCTCTCGCATCTCAATTTTGTGGTTTTTAAAGGCAACAAATCCATTTGTGGCTGAAATGTCTTGTTTACTTTAGCTTTTTCTTTTCTGTATTGTTTTCCAAAGGTGCTTTTCTCTCTTCTGTTGACAAGTGTAACCGAGGGCAGTAGCCTGCAGATGGGTTGCTTCACTCCAAACAGAAAAGTCCTTGCACGCACGTTGCTTACTTCACCTTAACCATAATTATGTAAGGTTTAAGTACCCTTGTGAGGTGAAATGCTGGACCTTGCTCATAGATCAGCTCTTTAACATAATGCAAATCTTTTTGCTTTTTGTTTACATTCTAGCATGGAGGTTAAATTAGCCAAATTTTAAATGTCCTGTACTTAGGTTTCACTTTTCAGTTACATATATTCCAGTTCAGATAACTTCCTAATGATGACAGTTTTTAATACATTCATGTATTCTTATACGCGCAGAGGCAGGCGTATATATCAAAACCATGAGACAGTTAAAACATTCAGCTTTATGATTTGTGAGGAATCTGTTGCTTCTCTGTTGGCAGCCTTGTAATAAATGAGTAAACTGTTCATAGTTGATGCTGCCATGTGCTGCAAAGCTCACAGAGGGATGCATTATGCTATTGCAACTGATCAAGCAATTTTTCTTTCCGAGCTTTAGTCTTAGGAGGAGTCTAAGGGATTGTACATGTGAATATAATGCAATGTCTCATCAGGAAATGGGGAACACCTCACTTTTCCATAGTTTCTTTTCAACAGGTGCAAACCAGTTATTGAAAATCTGTAGTAGTTTCAGTCATCTTGTCTAAGTTCTGCCAAGTAAACCAGTGCCTTGGCCACCTGTTTCAAATTGAGGTCAGTGGGAAGGGGAGGACACTTAGCTATTTCAAAGTAAGATTGTTTTATTGCTAGCTTTACTTAAGTATTTATTAAGTCGTATATTAGTTACTAAGAATGAGATTCATTAGGTTTTGAGTGTAATTTTTAACTTTAATACAATTAATCATCAGAAAAAATACAGAGATCACAAAGAATAAGTGTGAATTCTTCCGTGTCAGTACAGCTGGCTAACAGTAGCTGCTGTAGTTCTCAACAAGGGAAGGAGGAAGATTTTTGGAGATATATCTTGATTTATTTAGAAAATCAGGAATAAATCTTAACTAGTTTCAGACACAGCAGGAGGAGACTGTTTTTTCATATTTCTTTTCACCAGGACGGAGTTTAAAAGGTCTTTATAATGACCACTTGGAAAGTTTTCTGTCACTTTTACATTTGTGGCAACTCTTTTCTATCCCTGCATCCCAGGTTGTCATTTATGCTGATGGTAAAAAGTAATTTCATTCAAGTGCAAACACTTCTCTGGTGGAACCACAGTGTAGGGGAGGAAATGAAGAAAAACATCATTTCCAATTAAGGCTGCAGAGAGAATTTAGGTAGAGGGAATGTAATTACACAGATTGGCATTTGTCCAGTGTTCCAGACCTAACAGCTCTATAATGAAATAAAAATCTTTTGTTTACAAATATTTTACTCTCATGAGTGCATCCTACACTCGCTTTCGACCAATTTCAGTGTTACCCGAAAGAAACAAATGACAAGTTGATGCTCTGAGTAGGAGCTGCATTGTAAAGGGATTGTTTTATTGGATTTATCTGGGAATCTTACCTCCTGAAGTAAGATGTAATCTATCAAATCTCATTTTTCTGGTTTTTTTCATATTCATCCCTTCAGGAGCTGCAGTCTGACTTTACTGATTGAAAACAGTTGGTACATTACAAGGCAGACAGGTCTGATTCTTTTTTCTTTCTTTCTCCTAAGGGCTATTAGGGAGGCAGAAATACCAACAGTTTGGTCTTTGCATTTTGTTGTAATAAACCAGTCTTGATTTTAATCCATTGCTCATTCCTTGCTGAGTCTCCCAAAAACTAATCCTGGAGGTTACTGTAACAGGTTGAGATGTTAAATACCCAAAGTCAAGTTACTGTCTTAAATGCAGAGGTTCCTGGACAGAACATGAATGGACCGTGACGTACGGAAGGTGAGACTGCGTAGTGGGGGGGACCCTTGTGGCCTTAAACACTGTGACTAGAAGCTGTAATACTGCTGTTATAATCCTGAGTTGTGTTTCTGGCATACTTGGTAGGAATCATGTGTTTAAAAAACCAAAACACCAACAGATCTTACTAAACACGGTTCCCTTATCTAGCTCTAAAAGCAAAATGTGAGCAACTTTATTCATAATGCTGAAAATCCATTTGTTTCTGCCATACCTCTATCTTCCCAAGTACAAGAAAATGGCAGTTTACTGAGGAGCTGCTGTGGAGAGGAGCTGGAGTCTATTCAGGTTTTAAGTACCTGAAAAGAATCTTTTGCTGAAAATGATTCCATGGCTATGAAATGCATCCTTTGTAATTTTCCACAGTAAGAAGTAGTCGGCGATAGACTCCTCATTTTTTACTGCAGGCACTTGAGATTTTAAGGAAGATAGCATTATGTATTTAAAAATATCAGTAACCCAGCTCTACAAGTGATAAAGCGTGGAAAAGAGTTCCCACACTGTGCCCTGAGCACAGCCTGTGCTGTTCCAGGGAGGTGCCAGGAGGCTCAATGTCCGCTTGACTCTTGAAACTCTTGTGATTTTTTGCTTCCCTGATGCTGATATATCAGTCCTGTAGGAAAGGAACAATTGCAGTGGAAGAAAGGTCAGGAGAGTGCGTAGGATGGGGAAGGGGCGGTGTTTATTTTCTGTCTTAACCATAACTGCAGCATATTTGCACTTAAGGAGATTGCTGCATCAGTGCATCTGCATTAATACAGCTGGTCTTCACCTTGTGCTGTGTCCTCAAAATAAATTTCATAGCAGGTCTCCATCATCCGTATACAAGTAGGAACTTTAAAGCATGGACTCATTTTGCTTCTGATCAGGGCAGATACAGACAGGCTGGATCTGGAACTTGGGAGCTGTAAGATATTGTCTATATCGACATGTATACAAAGAGGGAAGCAGAGCCTGTTACTGTAGTGGCTTTTTGATTATCCCTCATTTTGTTTTGGTGTTGCAGACAAAATTTAAAACATATGATTGTTCTCTATAGGGTTTTCTTGGTCTTTTGAATACACTTAGTAAATGTACTTAAACATGAGTCTCTAAAACGTACTCTGAAAAAAAATCCGAAAAAAAAAAGGTAAGGTCTTTTCTCCACGTAGGAGTGGAGTCTGGGTCTTCGCAAACTGTTCCTATTGCAGGTACGATAAGAAGAAAACAAATGTGAGCCAGTAGCATGCAGTGTGATGCCAAGTCTCCTGTGGTAGCTGCTGGCTGGTTTCCCGTGCTCCGTTTATGTGTTTAGGTTAGCAAGCCAGTAAATACAGCAGTAGGAGAGGAGCAGGCGCGGGTAGGCTGCTTATCTGTTTCTGCCTAAGGAAATACCTTCATAGGAAGCTGTCTGACAAAAAAACCAAGTCCCATACGTGGGTATAAAACTTCAGAGAATTCTTCCATAAAGAATTAATCCTCTTAAGCTTTTGGGAGTCATGGAATAACTATAAAATGAAGGTGGTATTACATTATAGTTAATTTATATTTCCCTAATCATGAAAATCTCTATCTGCAGATGGTGACTTCATTGATTGTGTCTGATAATTATAGTGTGATCTTCATACTAGTTGAGAATTGTGTATCACCATATAGATGGTCTTTGTAATTTTTATTATTTACAGTCGTGGTGGTGGTTTTGTCCCATTTCAAGTATACTAGTCACTGTCATCTTGAACGTATATTCAGAGGTTATTTTCCTGAAGGCGTGATAGGTGCATATGTCTGAGTGAAGTTAATACACAAATTCACCATTCACTTTTTTTCTTTCACTAGTTCCTATTTTGCCTGATTTAGATTTCTGTAGATCTGCAGAATTCAGATCCTGGGGTTTCAGTAGGGTACTGCTCCCGTGTGTTCTTTCCTTTTCTCTTCTTTTGCTCATGTTTCCTTCTACCAGTCCCTTAGTGTGGAAATCAAGTCTAAGTGCAATAGTCCTTGATAAGACCTCTTCTCAGGAATGTTATAGGATCATCAAGCCTGCTTGGAAGACTGACAGGTAAGCAGTGAGGAAGGGGAAGGCATCACCCAAGGTCTGACACATGTCCCTAATGGGAAGATGAGAGCAAAAGGCATTAAGTCTATCTTCAGTCATTTGTACCATCTCCACAGTAGATTTGCAATTGAATTAGAGGGGTTTTTTTCTGTCTACCAAACAAAGATCTGGTCGGACTGCGCACTTTCTTGTTGATGTTCTCTGTGCAGCTGCTGCATAAACAGATATTGTGAGCCAACTTTTGTCTTCTTTCCAAAAGCTCCAAGAGTTTGCACAATTGCACATACTGAAAATGAAGGACTTGTGTGAGAAGCTGTCTTTTCTTAAATAGAAATAGGTACAAATTTCATTAGACCCAGTGGGAGTCTTCAGCATTAATGGCTTTTGCAAATTTAATCTTAAGCCTGTAGTCAGTTTTATAACCCTACTGCTGTTAAGTTCTGTCTCATGCCCTCTAATCCTTTTAACAGTCTTATTCTTCATCTTTGAACTAACTTCCTTCTTCAAAGTGTGTCTGTCAGCTGAGAGTCACTATACATTTTAAGCTGCTTGCACAATTTTTAATTGGAGTAGTATAAGAACTGAATCCCTCCAAAGATTTTGACGTGACTTGGTTTTTTCATCCGTTCTTTAAGATTATGCAATTTTCCAGGGAAATACCCTTTTGGAAGACAGAATGAGGTTAGCGGTACAAGCTTCATACTGGGTTTAGAGAACATTTGCAAAAAATTTCTTTAGAGAAAAGCCTCGAGATAATCGGACTTGTATACTCCTGGCAGTACCCAGCATGGGTTTGAAAGAAGGCAATGATTGGAAGGTTCCTGTGATGGTGCTGTGTTACTGAACATGTGGTAAAAGTTTGCCTTTTTAGTGGAAAAATATGCATGGAGGTAGCTGGAGTCAGTTAATACACCAGCTTTAAAGTGAATTGAAGGTACTTTCAGAGCTGTGTTTACAAATCTACGGGGCAGCACTTAATATTGATTCTTCAAAAAGTGAGCTTGTTACCACAGTCTCTTTCTAATTTTTTTGACTTTCAAATTAGTAGGGGTTATTAGCCTTGAGAGAGATGGAATTGATGCAGTTGGAGAGAGGATTAAGATGGTAATAGAAATTAAGAGATGGTGAAGTCTTTTTTCAGGTATAGTGTCACTGGATGGCACAAAACAAGTTGCTGTTGTAGTCTGTATCCTTTGAAAGTCCTGGGGAAAGAGACTACAGTTTGGTTTTGGTTTTTAAAAGAGGGAATAAGAGAATGTGCTCAGATAACTATTCAAATCTTACGAGAAAGAATAATACCTAAATGATCAAGTCACTTCTGACTTTGAGGGCGGGAGAATGCACAGAGGAACCGATGTCGGTACATGAGAGTAATGACAGGACACAAGTAAATCTATTGCAGATCTCACGTTTCTGAAGGATTTGCACGTATAGATGACCATATTGACAGTTCAGTTGTAAAAATGTGTCTGAATTTATCACTTCCTCGGTTGGCAGCAGCCACTGTCACAGCAAGTGACACCTGTGATGGTCTGACACACTTGCAGGGTTTTCTACTTCTGAAAATGAGGCTTAAGAGCCTTCCTAGAACGGCACTATACTCTTACCCAGCCCTGGTTCCACTTTCCTTACTTTAAATCAAGCATGTAATCCAGAGTGTCTAAACCACACTCAAAGCAACTGAATAGAGCTTGTCTGACAGGATTTTGGATTGCTCTTTTTAGGAGTAAGTGCTCTTGAATATGTGAGAGGGGTGGCACAGTGTATGAGATGTTTTCACACTTTAGAGTTATTGAAATGCAGATAGTGCTGTGGGGTGAGTTCTACAGGCATGCGTATAGGAAGAGTATGTTAAGACTTTACAAAACATACAAACCTTGTTCAGGGTCACGGAAACATCTTCTGTGAGCTGTAGAGTTACCCAAATAGATCTGTGCCTCAGAAATGTTCAGTTCAATTTTCTTACATAAGGAAAATAATAAGGATGGTAGATTTTGAGTTGCCAAGTCACATAGGTACCGTGTAGCCAACTGTTAGGTTGCCAGAACACAAAACTGCCACTAAGACAGTTAATGAAACAAACAGGACTGTGGACAGAGTAGGAGTGGCTCTTTTGAAGTCCTGTCAACTTTGCAAACTCAATTATTATCACTGTCTTGTTAATTTGAGATGAGTAATGGGGTGGGAGGGAGGGTTGGTTGAGGATGAGGGGTTTCACAGTAAGCCTGTCAACCTACTGCAGATTGTCTCCTTGCCCAGTATCTCTTAGTCTTAATTCTTGAGATCCTGTGGTGGAGTTTTAATCAAAGATTTATACTGCCACCATAATCCTGCTCCACAGTTGTTTTACAGCTGAAGTTTTGCCATTAATTTTAGTGGTGGGCCTTCAGGTTTTCATGGAAGGCACAAGAGAAGAGGAGGCTGAGAGGAGACCTCCTTACTCTCTACAACTCCCTGAAAGGAGGTTGTAGAGAGGAGGGAGCTGGGCTCTTCTGCCGAGGAACAGGGGACAGGACGAGAGGGAATGGCCTCAAGCTCCACCAGGGGAGATTTAGGCTAGAGATTAGGAGGAAGTTTTTCACAGAAAGGGTCATTGGAATAGGCTGCCCAGGGAGGGGGTTGACTCACCTTCCCTGGAGGTGTTTAAGGGACGGGTGGATGAGATCCTGAGGGACATGGGTTAGTGTTAGATAGGAATGGTTGGACTCGATGATCCGATGGGTCTCTTCCAACCTGGTGATTCTATGATTCTATGACTCTGCTAACTTTTGCTGTAGTTCTGCCTAGTCTTTTCTTGCTTGTGGCTCATTGGCTTGTATCAGACGGCAGTGTGACTTGCTCTGCCTGCACACCAGCGTTTCCTCACTCTCACATCTTCAGCAGCTCTCTGACTCAGCAGGAGCTCACGCTCTGCTCACATAGCAGACTGACTCCTCTGCAGTGTGGGAACTGAAAATTTACTGCCTTACAGTTTCTTTTGAAGTACTCCTGTGATAAAAAATGCATCTCGCTTCACCAGCTTCTTTATGTACATCTTCTTTCCTAGCTTCAGTCTGCTGTCACACACGTCAGGTTCTAGTGACTCTCTAATTTCATCATTTGGTCTGGGGGAGAGTTTAAAAATGAAAAAAATCCTGTAATAATAGTTACCCTTTGGGCTCTAACTGTTGCATTCAGTCATGCTACTAAAGATAAGCAAAGAAAGTATGTTTGGGGCATCGACCTGTGTGTCGGGTAATGTGAAGGAGGGGTTTCTTTCTTAAAGTGTTTTATTTTTTTTGTCGTGTGAATGGGAAAATCAATGCTGCTCCTGCCTGGAGAGAAGTAGTGTGGAGTACCTGTAACCTCGTGATGCTCCCTAGCACAGATCATTTTTTCTAAATCAATTATGCAGCTCCTGGCATTACGGAGAGAGGATTGAAGTTTCCACACTAACTCTGTTCCAGGGACAGCATTCGCCATCCTCACTGGAGGTGATGGCCCTTATGAGATTTGTCAGTAATGAAAGCTCTTTGACCAGCACACTGCATACTAATGAGAACATTGAGACATGAAAAATGTTGTGTCTGATCTCAAAGAACTGGAGAATAAATTAAGTTATTTTTGAACTCAGATGTCTAAAGCAGGTGTATATATCAAAGGTGGCAAACACTGCAGTTCAGAAAGTGCCCTGGCTTTATGCAGAAAGTTCTGACATTGTTTAGCTCCAAGAAAACATCTTTCTGTTGCTGTTATAAATCTACCTGCTGTGCAAAGATGTGATCCAGCTGTTCTTGGGGCCTTTGAGGCAAGGGCAGAAGAGTCTGAATTTGCAGAGGCTGCAAAATGAAGGTGTGTTTTGTATATAATATTGGGATAAATCCCCTGTTATTTACACTGACATAGGGTTACTGTTAAAATACGATAACGCCAGTGTTGTGAGACGCGTATCTCTGAATCCGCACTGTGCAGGTTTTATATTGCTGCAAGTAGATAGGACATTTTCCAGCGCACTAGGGGAAGTGCATGAAAAAATAAATGGGCCTTTAGTACTGTATTATGTGGGCATGAATCCAGTCTTTCAGCGTGGAGTTAGATGCTTTAGATCTCTGCAGTTCCATTCATTACGGGTTGGCTTCCGATGGGTGCACAGGACAATCCATTAAATGATTGCGAATGAACAGGGAGCTTTCTGAGGACACAGGTTATTGTGTGCTAGGGCACAAAGCTGTGCTGGCCGTGGGAGTTTCCACTTAAACCCCATTCAATCCGCACAGATTGCTTCAAAATTTCAGCAAGAAGGTTGTTACCCATCTCATTTATCAGCTGATGTGTTAGAAGTCCTAGCCTAATACTGCAACTGGAAAAGTACTGGAGGGCTATGACAGGAAACATCTTGGGTTTGAGTTAACGTATACATTTTCTATGCTTGCTTTTTTCAGAATATTTTGCAAATGGTTATTTACATCTTTGAATATATTTTGTTTCAACTCTGTCTCTCTGAAGCAGCAGACTCTGTATCTGCTTGTAGAAATAGAAGGAGGGTGGTGAGACGTTCTCCGAATTAGATAAAATGGACAAGAGGGCTTTAAGCTATGACCAGCTCTAGACCTTTGCATATGTAGGTCATAAAATGAGGTGCAGTTCAGATCAGTTGTCACAGACGGGGCTCCACACATCTCTGCTCTGGACCCAAAGTGCAGTGTGGCCGACATGCCATGCAGTGGGACTGGTGAGCCTGCTCTGTGCGGGAGCTGTGCTGTGCCTGTGCAGGCTGCCTCCCCTGGGTCAGCACACGGGCTCTGCAGGGCTGGCCAGAGCCTCCCAGGGGAGCGTCTCCTTTCTGGTGTGCAGCTTGGCATAGTAACGTCTGATTTGGTGACTACAGGTTCTCTCGAGTCAAAGGCTAAACTTACTCAGTTAAACTTACCTGTGTTATTTCAGTCCTACTTGTTTAACTTTGATCATTTCTGTAAGAATGGGGTTTTGGTGTGGGACTGGTTTGCTAGGAGGATATGGATGCATTTTTAATTATCAAAGACCTTTGTCCTTTCTGACTGATGGATCCAAAGATGTTTTTCTTTTTTATGTTTTCTGCTGCTTGAGATTATTTTCGTCTCAGCAAAATGAGAAAGAGTCAAAAGTCTCTTGATCTAAATCTTTTATTTGTACTGGACTGAAAAGGTATTGAATTGCTTATGTGACAATCAGCACCAGACAGATGTAGCATCTCTTTCTAATGCCCCTTATGCAATGATTCTTAATGTAAAAAATAGTCTAACGAAAGGAAAGAAAATCAGGGACTTTGGTTTACCTTCTTTTCTTGTTAAAAAAGGTGAAAAGTTGAATTGTCGCAGATGAACTGAGATCATATCCTGCAGCTAAAGAGAATGTAGAGACAATTTAAAGAAACCTTTAAAAACTTGTTTAGTATTATCAATTCCTATATAAAATAAGTTAATATTTTAAGTACTATTCAAATAATTTATCTATATTTAAAATTAACCTCTTACAGTTTTATGTTGGATCTTTTTTTTGGCATTGACACTTAAATAAAATCTTTTAAATATTAAAAAGTCTTTCAAATATTCAATATAATTCAATATAAAACCAGAAAAAGTAGTATACAGTGCTCACACATGGTATTATACATGCCAACTGAGCTCTGGAGTTAGCGTTTGAGTTTCAGACGAGTCATCGCTTAGTTACAGTGTGAACCACTTGCTTATCCTCACTGCTAACATTGCAGCAGATCCTCACCCTCACCGTGCAGTCCTTAATGTTATATACACAAACTGCACACAGGATTTCATTTCTGCCTCTTATGCTCAGGATTGTAAATAAATATTTTTCCCAGCATTCAGATCAAAATATTGTTTAACACATACACAGATGTATTTGATGCACAGTTTAACAAGAAACAGACGGATTTTGCTCAGCTCAGTTGTAGAAATTTTAACTCATAGATGCAAAATAACATAACCGAGAGGTTATCGCTGTTGTATTTAAAATTTATAATAATCTTATTACCAGCGTCTACAGGTTGTGTTCACAGCAGGAAAATAAGGATTTACTTGTTCCCTCGGTGCATTTTCATTAATGCTGCCGAGGATAAAGGCAGTAGAGTAGGCATGATGCTGGTGTCTCAGAGCTGCTTGGTATAACACCTGCTCTTAGCTGACAGGATTACAAGCTCAGGGTCACGCTGCGGCACCACTTCACTCAAGGCCAGGTACCAGTCTCCAGTTTTTTAAGCGTAGACGTCTGTCAGTGGATGAAGTTTAATGTTAAATTGTAAGTTGGTCTGTCCATCCTTCTGTAAAGAACTCCTCTGTTTAGCAGGATGATTTCTACAGATGCTGTAAGTAGGCTCTGGTGGAAAGAGGGGCACTCTCATGCTTCCTATAGTACATGCATCATGTAGTATGAATGCAATCAGTGTGTCCCGTTGTACACAATAGTCCTAAGAGGTCACCACATCTTCATGAAAAATTCTTCTCCTCTTCTCCAGTATAAAACCCAGAACTTTACAAAGATTAAATGGAACATTCTATGTAACTACATAGGGATACTTGCCGAAGGGAAGAATACCAATGCAAATCAACATTTTCATCAGGAAGCCTAGTCTAGAAACATTACTCAGAAGAGCAGTACATGCCACTTGATGTGTGTAATTATTCACAAATGAACAAAACTCACATTTCAGATTCTGGACTCCTGGGTTTCTAATTCATATGCAATCTACAAACTAGAAACTATTTGCAGGAATCATTGTGTAGCTGTTTCTTAGTAATTGTTCCTGAAAATGCAACTTCTTCACAGATAATTCTGAGACACAGTTTCAACGTTAACTTTCAGGAAGGATTTGAATGGCTTGCTCATGTCTGCAGAGTAAGATTCTGAATGAACCCTCAGGAAGATGCAACTCTCAAACTGTGAGAAATATCCTACCCTCCTTTCACTCCCCATGCCCTTTTCTGGGGAATGAGAGTGCTTAAGCAAGGTGTTCACTCTGGGCACGGTTTACATGAAATTTGATTCTCCCACTTTCAGCAGAGCAGGCTCTGAAAAGCAAGTAGTTACCTAGGCAGAATAAACATCCCAGTACTTTATTGAGTTTATTTCACAGTAAAAACATGGCACAACAACAGGCCTACTTGTGCCTCTGGAAACCTCAGCCAAAACATTGTGATTCGCAGTTGGTGCTAGGGCAATCTCCCTCCACATCTTTTACCAGTGATGACTGATCAGAAATACTGGTGCACCAGCAAGAGACTGATTCTCGGCTGGTTTGTGCACACACAGTTCCAAGTTCTGGTATTCTCAGCTCAGCCTCTTTCATTAAGACATCAGCCATGTCGATGCTAAGCATATTTTGACAGGAGAATTTCAAAATCAGAAATAACAGAAAATTGTGTACTATTAGTTTTGCCTTTGCAAATGTCTGTCTAGCCTTAGAGAATTGGTACCTAAGTCTTAACCTTTCCTTGGATGGATATGCAGTGTGTATATATAAATACATATTTATTCAGCTTATAGTTTGTATCAGACCCAATAAATATTTAGCGTTCATTAGTGCTCTTCAGACGCTAAGCTGAGCAGAAAAGGGAAGGTTTTCTTGTAAAGGCATGTTATGGTGACTCAACGGAAGGAAGTCTATAAAAGGCTAAGTGTACCACAGATCAAATATTTAGTCTTTAAATTAAAACTGTGATCTCAGGATTTAATGGCTTCTTTTTGCTTTGGATTCTTCTTTTTGCCTTAGACTCCTCATTTATGCCTAAGGCTGTATAAGACCTTGAGTTACTTTTTCCCCATTGGAATTTGATTAACACTAGAGATACAAATCTGGGGGTTTTCTTCTTTTTTTTTTTTTTTTTTTTTCAAACAAGTGAGAGTAAAGACATCATAAATTCTTTATTTTCTTTTTGATAGTTAAAAAGGTCATCAGTTGAAAGAATGACTTTCTGGGGAGAAGGAAGTAGTAAACACTGCAAAAATTAGGTCAAACGTCTAGGTGAAATTCAGAACGATATGGAAGGACAAGTTATGGGCAGTATCATCTCTAACTTTCTGGTGTCTCGGATAAAATTCAGAACGGTATAAAGTCACATATGGTTTATGTGAAACGCCCAGAGGGAGTTAAGGGTCTGACTGGTTACGAGTAAGCTGGAGAGCTATATACCGCAACTCAGTAAGAAACAATAACTGAAAAGCAACCTCCTTCTTCCTTTTCTCTCCACTGTTTGAGCTTCCATCTACCTGGGTTTAATCGCCTCCTAACTATAAGTGTTTATGATCACTCATTCATATGCTTAAGATGGACAGTCTTCTGTCTTTTAGAAAAAAGTCTGAAGAAGTGACATTTCTGGCATTGCCTACCTGGTTTTTTTTAAAAGTTCAAAAGCCTTTAAGAGAGCGAGGTGCGATGCCCTAATGCCCTGCTATTCTGAAGGGCCTCACAGCCGCTTCCAACCTCCCACAGAGGAGTGCTCAGAGGAGGCTGTGCAGGCAGCTCAGGGAGAAATCCTCGGCTTTCCTTCTGAAACGGTGTCACTCTGCTGAAAGGAACTTGAGACCAGAGAGGGGGTGAAAGAAAGCGGACAATGAGAAGTGGTATACTGAGTAGAAAAAGGTGATCGAACAAAAACCACGCTCTTATTTGCTACATATCAGACTTGAGAGAACCAGATTGTACTTGGGAGTTAGGCAAAATCTTTAGATACAGCTTCTACAAAGTTTGGTGCTGACATTAAAATACCAATTGTACAAATGATTGTGAAGACTGAAAAAGCCATCAAGCAGAGCCGATCCACCACAGAGGCTGCAAACTTCCATTCGTTACAAACGGCTGCTTCTTCATCCTGGTCTCTGAAGCGGTTTGCAATGTACCTGACTTCTTCCAGGATCTTAGCCAGATCTGGGTCCCCTTCAGAGGGGTGGCCGCTGTGCAGCAGGTTTTCTTCCTCTGTTGGGGAGCAGGTCATCCTCCCGCAGATCACCCCTGAATCGGTGGTGGGTGTGCAGTGCACCCCCTCCAGCCCCCTAAACCCAATGTAGAGCATATTCCCATTACTGGATTGCTGTCCGCCTATCGTGTTCATCTCCACACTCGCCAGGCTGCAGCGACGCTGCTTATGTTGGCAGGCAGGACGCACTTTATCTTCCCCTGGTCTTTTCATCCTCAGAAACCAAGCACACCAGTTGAGAAGGATGATTCTTGTCTGAAAGAAAATTTCTGAGACTAAGCATCTCTTCACCCAGCCACTGCCTTCGGGTGCTGTTGGTATTTTTGCAGTGTGGTCTCTGCTTAGACTGCACAGGGGTTCTAGAAAATACTGCTGGTGTTTTTCCAGCTGATTAATTTGCCAGTCACCGAGGCTGCTTTCTTATTCTAACAGTGCTGTTGATTGCCTCAGGTTAACTGTAGCTACTGGGAGTCCCCCCTACCCCGATGGAAAATCTTTAGTGTTGATTTGTTCTTTGCCCAGTTTTTCCTTGCCCTTGGGCAGCAATGTGGCAGCCTTTTCTACCTTTACTAGAAACCAGGAATTAAAAAAACCCAAAACAAACCACTTGCTGAAGAAGAGTTACTTTCTCATAGTCTTATGAGACTGCTGCTTTAGACTGTAGACAATAAATTACAATTATTTCACTCACGGCTTTCTGATATTAAATTCGCATGACATTAATTCTTGGAGGGGGCTGCTGGACCCCACTGGCTTTACAGTGCTTTGGCTCTGTTCTCACACTGCTTACATTACATTTGATTACAGATCGTAGAAGATGGATCTGTATACAGCTTGGAGAAAAGATGGAAAAATTACCTTGATTTAAAAAAATACTTTGCAAATTTAAGCAGTGTGTATAATTTTATTGTTTAATCCAGCCTTAGGGAAAGTGCAGGCCAGGCCAAGACTGTTCCAGTTGAGGTGCAAGCTTCTATCGTATATTTCAATTAGACTCTAAGAGCTCATTCCAGTATTTCTTTTCCACAGCACTAATGAAATATTCTTATATAATATGCAAATATCAGACTGTAATTAATATTTGCTCCATTTATTCTGACTGTGGATTACTGCTCGGAGTAGATGGTGTATGCAGGCAAATATCCCAAGCAGACACAGATCTTGCCCCATTAACTCCCTTTACGCTATCCAGCTTCACAAAGAAGGATAATATCCTGTTAACTGAGAGCCTGATCCAATAGCCACCAGCATCCAAATAAAGTTTGATGGATTTCAGCTTCTCAAGCGCTAAAGCTCACTCCTTAATCTCAAGTACTCTGTTTACTGAGGACACTTGGCTCAGTACTAAAGGTTTGTCCCTTTTAAGTCATCAACCGTGTGTCTGAAGATACGCATCTTTATTCTTCACTCAAATTTATTTTGAAGTCACTACTCCAGAATAGGCCAGGGAATATCTCATTATCTGACAGCCGCAGGGCACTGCTGTATGCACATTCTTTCTGCCTATAAGGATAATAATAACTCATTGTTCTAGAGAGGAAAAAAAGAGAAAGGCCTTTCCGCCTTCAGTAGTGCCTGATGCTGCCATGGGCTGGGTGCAGCAAGGCTCAGAGGACGTTTCGCTGATGATCCTCATCAGTATCAGCGTAATGCTCTCTGTGAAAACAACCACTCAGAACAGCATGTAATAACAAAACTCTTACATGCTTGGGAAAAGACTTTAATTTTTCTTTGTACTTTACAGCTGTTCTTGATGGGAGATGTAAGGACGAGGGTTTTCAGAACTAGTTTTGCTTCCACTTTACCAGCCATCTTTAACAAGTGCTTTTTAGGTGTTGATGTGTCTGTGTGCACAGCAGCTCCACAGCTGCACCTTGAGGCTAGTGCATTCCATGAATTTAATCTCCATCAGCACCTTACTCTTTCCTTCTACCTATTGTGCTTCTGACACCTGCAGCTTATTTGAAAATAACCTTCACCTATATATTTAGGTGTTAAGTCAAATCCTGATGTGCTGGTAGCTGTTGTGGAGGATGCTCTGGGTACAGAAGCAAGTTGTGGTGTATTTGCCCCCTCTCTGGCTCTCTTAAGAAGCCAACCTCACAAAAGGTATCTGGACATGTCATTCCCGGTGAAACTGTTCCTCAATATGAAATATTTAAGAAGGATTTATACGTTTTTAACAGTAAGAAGTAAACAAGGGTCACTAGCTACCCTAGTATATCCCTGATGTGGATGTTCACGCGATGGGTAACAAATGAAAATCAAACCTTACCCATTTAGGCATCTTCCCCCCGTCTGGATCATGATGATGGTATTGCAGAACAATAACAGTGACAACCACAGAAAGACCAACAATAATCATAGTGCTGGCAAAATATTGAGCTGCAAAGTAAAGAGATAGTTACAGCAATATACTTTGGCTGTTACTGCTTTGTAGCTGTTCTGAGGGGGCTTTATATACCTGCACACACAATGTTAAGTCCCATTTCCCCGTGCAGTGATACAAATGCTACTTTAGGTACTTAGAACGATTTCTGGAGAGTGGAGAGCTTCCATTGTTTGAAGAGGACAGCCAGCCTTCAGAAATTTCTTGTGGAACTCAGCACCTGCCTTTTCAAAGCAACCTTGAAAAGAATTGTCCTCTAATTCTCTCACTGCTCTCATTTTGCCTGGCAAGTACTTACTTTTGACAAGTTTCTATTTGAGCAATTAAAATGGGAAAATTCAATCGTGTTTAGCACTGTATTTCTAATTTCTGGCCAACTCCGTCTAATCTGCAACAGCTTCTGGAAAATTCTTCCTTTTGCTTTCCCCAAATACATGTTGTTTCTCTGTTCTGTTCAGAGCAGAGAGCACAAAGTTGCATCAGGGATCCACCCAGCAGAGTCTCATCAACTGGCAGGATTTTTCCAGTTGGCCGTTGTGTAGCTGGGAAGTGGCTTTCCTGCTGGCCTTCACGCAGTCACTGCACCTCATTTGACTTAAAAATAAAAGTGGGGAAAAGCTGTAGCTTACCGATTAAGGGTACGGAATCAGATGTTGCTGGCATAATTTCAGCCACAAGTAACATGAAGACAGTGAGAGACAATAAAACTGTTATACCTGAAAGACAAACATGAAGTATGAAATTATGTCAGTAGCTTGTTACAAGGTAGAACGAAGCAGAAAATTAATCTGAAGAAGTGCTCTTTGCAAGATGCATTCATGCTATTACCCTCACCCCAGCACTCTGGTGGTGCTCCTGCCCTTCCTTGTACTGCCTCGAGTTCAGATTCTGTGATTCTGATGCTTGCACTGTTGTGGATATTTTTAGAGCCTTGTTACTGTTCAGCTTCTGCTGCCGTTTGCTAATTAGCCAAGGTAAATCATTGTAATTCTTGCTGCTTGTTTGCTTTAGGAGCATGGTGTGATTTTGAGTATCTGAACATATGATGTTTGATTAATTAGCGTAGAAGCTACAGGGAGTGTAAGGCATAATATTCCTGAAAAAAAACAGATTTGCTGTCCTGGTCAGTTGGAGAGACTTTGATATCTTTTGGTATTAGCTGTTGGGTTCTGCACGTGGCTGTGCCCGAGCAGTCTTGACTGCTGGTTCTTGGAGTTTGACTTGTGTTGCTCAGTGAGAAGTTCCCATCATTCTGGAAGAAGGCTTAGTTATTCTCTCAGGACTAATGTAAAAAAATAAGGCATCATTGTCAGGTGGAAAAGTATTTAGGAACAAAGAACTCACCTGAAAATGTGAAGAGGAACTTCTTCATTAGGGAGGCTACTATTCAACTAAACCAGGTTCTGGAGAAATGTCAGTTCTGAACAGCCCTGTTGGCTTGGCAGAGGCCAGCATGCTTGCAGGTTTGTATGGGGCAAAAAGTGTCATTAAATATTTAAACTCTATGTTAAAGATCAGCTACTTAAAGTCATCTCATGTGTTTCACAAACCGCTACTTAAGTACTTTTAACTACAGTTAAAATTTGCTACGGAAATTAGAATAGTAGTAGTTAGAATCAATCTCTCTGAGAAGACACCTCAGGCTCTTAATACAATTGTCTGAGACCCTACCCCTTCAGGAAGGCAGCCAGGAATTGTCACACTTGTGAAAGTCTCCGTTTCCCAGCCTTAGCGCGCCCTAACCTGAGAGCAGGGCTGAAACATCACACTGCTTCAGTATCAAACAGTAAAAACAGCTCACGAGCCACAACAGGGCCCCCAAGCCATTCTCCTTGCCTACTAAGATTGTTTAAAAAACTTTAAGAAGGACAGCTTCTTTCGGTTTGATCATATTTACAGTATCCTATTAAGGATTTACCTAATGAGATCTTCTCTCCGGAGTCTGCTGGAAGCAGAAAAACTAACAAAGCAAGTGACGATATCAGTACACAAGGAATAAGAAGATTAAGTCCATAATAGAGAGTCCGACGTCTCATAGTTACTGTGAACGTTACGTCTGGGTAGGGTTCTTTACAACATTCATAGAAACTCTCTGTTCTCTTCCCGGGAACTCCTGTGTAAGAGAGAAAATGGAGAAAACAGGAAATTAATATGAATAAACTGCGTATTGTGTGGTGATCATTTGGAAAAGTATATATGTAGCTTTCCAAGTATTACTATAGGTAAAGCTACTTCTTTAAGCTTAATTCTCAAGTAAGTGATTTTTGTCAGATAATAAAGGAAAATCAGGTAAAAGATACTTAGTGCATTCAAGTTCAAACAGCAGTTTTGTTATTTATTTTTTAATGTTGATTTCTATCTTCCATCTGCTCTCAGAGTTTCAAATGCTACTAGTTAGGTCACTTAGTAATTTAATTTCTGTCTTTGTCTCCCAGTCATTATTCAGTCAATTTCAGCAGTGGAGGCAAGGATGCAGGTTCATAGTGTAGATAAGAAATCCAGAGCTTACCTACTAAATCCCACTCTCCATTTGAAATATAGCCGGATATATCTGCCTCTTGCATTTGTAAGTCCAAGGACCAGCCTCCGTAAGTCCAGGATCCAAACTTCAGGTTACATTTCTGAACATCAAATGGAAACCAGCGCACATCTATGTAGCAAGAGCTTTTAAATATGCCTAGATTGGATTTGAAACAAGAACACTTCATTTAAATGCTTGTTCCATGTAATTTCATGTACGTTTCTTAACCTGCTCTCATTCTACACTGCACCCTCTCTTTTTCACGTGTAAAGCTTATTTAATCTCAGTTGTGCCATAACATGTAAATGGCACGAGTCAGTCCTAGGGAAGGGGGAGATCTGCACCATTAATGTTCTGCTGTTAGCAACTATTTTTTGAACTACATTTCCATTTTGGCACATAGTGGGAGAATATTTAGAGAAGAGCTCAGATTTCTGCACACTGTGCTTCAGAAAGAAATGAAGCAGAATATGCGACCTGTTTCTCCTATTTCTTTTACTGAATAAAATAAGAAATACTGAAGGATTGTTCGCTGCCTTATTAGATTTACGTGACCTTGGTTTATTCAGGAGAGCTAGCCTCTTATTTTTCACTCGTTGAGCCAGGCCCTGTCATTTAGCTGGATTCAAAATTGAATTGAAAAACCCTCACCGAATGGAACATCTTAAATCAAAAGCACAACAGCCAAACCTCTGAAATCCTCAGGGGATGTTAAGACAGAAAACCCAATTTGTCTGGAAGGTACTTGGCTCTGCTGCTATGGTTTCTAAAATTTAGATTCTAGGAAGAGTTAATTCTAATAATTATGCTAATTGAGTTTGGGAACAGAACCAGCGCTCCGCTGCTTCACATCCAGAGTCCGTGATGAATTTCTGATAGCAAGTAAATATCAAACAGAGACTACTTTCCTTTCAGACTAAAAACTGGTTTGATGAAGCATCCAGTGAATCATTTCAAAGAGCAGATAGATATATCCAAGACATTACTAAGCATCTTATTGTAAGGTTATCGTATTAATAAAAGAAAGAGCTAAATTAATGAAATAATTTTTTAAGAGGCACAACTGTGCCTCTAATATACAGTATTTTCATATGCTAAGGGCTTTTCTTATTTTTTTTTAAGCTTCTGCACTCCTGAAATTGTGCATTACAACAGAAAAACTTACGTAATTGCAATGAAAATGTGTAGTGGTTTTCACACAAAACTGTTAGCCATGCAGCTCATGATGCATTGAGGCTTAAATCTGTCAGATGATGCCAGCGAAATAAAATACCAGAGAATTGATGTAAAATTTCAAACCACACCATACATAAGTAGTCTAAGTTATCAAAATTTATGACGTGAAAATAGCCTACCTGGTGGCAGATACTGGCAATGGCCTGAAGAATTGACCAGGACATTAGTGTGAAATGTAGCATCAAATCTTTCATCAGCACTAGAACAGGGAAGAAACAAAATGGGTTATACGCTCCTTGACTGCGTGAAGAATATCTGAGACAAATCTGTTCTTTGTAACAGGATTATTACTCAAAAAACCTTGTCAGCTTTTCTCCTGCCACCTGCTCTCTGTGGCCTCGTTGTAACTGGCCTGGTGCTACTGGGGCTGTGGCTGCTCGTCAGCCATACTGGAGGGTGAGCCGCCCCATTCTTGCTGTCCCCTTGTCCCACTGCCTCGCTAGGGTAACTTGGCTCTGTTGATTGCCATTTGGAGAGGAAGCACTTGGAAAGAACTTCTCGAGCACCTGTACATGGAAATCTGTTCTCTCGCTGTCTACATGAATGGTTCGAGGGAATACTGGAGTGGGTATTCAGGTGTCTCATCCTACCCCTTTGTGTGGCTGGATGTTATTTCTCTGTGATGGCTGTTTAATGGAGCTCCAGCCTTCATTGTCTACTTCAGAACCCACAGACAGTGCTCAGCAAAAGAACAGAAACCGTTCAAGGTGTCAGTGAAGAGGCGCTGGGCAGAGCTGCCCTGGTGTGCTGTTCCTGCAAGTCTCTAGAAAGGAATCATCATGTTAACTTAGCGAATGTTTGGTGTTATGAATTGGCAACTATTGCCTAGGAGTATCTCAACTACAACTGAGACTGTGACCCGGGAATTAACATTTTAAGAACTTCTAGATGGAAAGCAACCTATTTTCAAATATTTAGGTTATGAAATAAAGCCTCTTTCCTATGAAAAGCAAAGTAAGTTTGCTGACTTAAGTGACTCTGAGAGACGTTTAGATTAATTAGCATTGCAATGGATATATACTCATAGTATTGTACCCTACTTGACCCTTCGCATTTACTGCTGCAGGTTTTTGTGGTAAGGTATTACAGATTCTGTTCTATATGCCCTTTAAAGTTTAAGGCCTGGGTACTCAGGAAATTGTCAGGTATTGAAACGGGTGCCTCGATTGAATTGCACAGGCCCTATTGGGAAGGTGCTCACAATGAATGGGGTTTGCATCTCAAGATAATGTCAGGAGCTGCTGTGATTGTGAACATAAGTTCCTTTCTCGGGCTTTCATTTGAGCAGGGAATCAACAGAGAGACAGGCTGGTGGACTTTGTTGTATTGTTTGCAGTTTCCAAGCAGTGACCTGGTGAGGACAGGCTGGCACGCGAGGCAAGTGCAGCACTGGCTGCTCTGGGGAACGACAGGAGGTTTCACGAGCCTCGGGGTCTGCCTGCTTGCTGCAGTCTCTGCTTTGGCTGATCTGTAAAACTTGGTTGTCTCTAGGTTAGCTTGAACGTGACAAGTCTTTGGTGTTTCTTTGCCTGTTAGTGGTTTAGTATTTCATAATTTTCTAATCGCTTTCTAAAACATCACTGGAAAAATACAGTAAGAATCTGAGATGAGAAGAAAGTGAAATACAATTCTAGCAGAAAATAAAATCTATTAAATGGTATCATTTTCCAGCAGCAAAACCCGTGTTGAAATAGTCTTTTAAGAAATAGGCCTTTAATCAATTCTGATGCAAATCTTGTGTCTCAGAAGCTAAAATAAAGCTATCAGGATTTTAGTCATTGTTACTTTGCATTTTATTTTCCCTGTCTGTATTTGAAGAAATTGCATCAGAAAACTATCTGGATTGGTCTGTGAAATATGCAGACAGGAAAAAAATAATCCAAATAATTACTTGCCCATCTGGAGTTGCTCATTTTCCTGTACTAAGCAGAAGGCTCACAGTGTTGAAAAATTTTGCAAGTATTTAATTAGAACTTTGAAGAGAAGCAGGAAAGTCTAAATGTTGTTTATGCAGCAAGAATGGATTCTCTTGCTTTGAGGGGAAAAGGCAAATCAGTTCTACAGCAGCTGAACTCGCGCAGGCCATTCTCCTTCAGCTTCCCAGCTCCTGGCTGGATCCTCTGAGCTGGTGTTGCAGCACCAATCCTTCTCCCCCTCGTCCCGGCTGCCCTTTTTCAGGGCATTTGTAAGAGGCTGGAACTGCTGGGATCACGTAGCAGTGATGGATTCAGAGGAGATCAGGGAAAGGGGCAGCAAGAAAGACTACCCGAACACATACACACACACGGTGGGGCAGGCACACGGGAAGAAGCCTCGTTTCCTTAGGGACCCAGGCTGAAAGGCCTGCAACAGGTTTCTCTGTTAGACATAGACGAGTAATTAATAAGGGCTACGTGGTGACCCAAACAAGTAGTTAGATGTAGGATGTGAAAGTAACCATGCCGCTCCAATTATTCGTAAAGTGGAAATGAATGACTAAAAATAAAATTCTTAGCCTCCTAGGCTAGGTTCTGCATCTCCCCCTCGAGCGGAGGGCAGGTAGGTGCCAGGGGGCTGCTTCTAAGACCTGGCTGCTGTTTCTGCTAATTGACAATAAAACTGTCAAAGGATGTGGGCGATCAAGGGACTCGGGTTTCTCTGCTGTGTTTCACTGCTTTAATTGCCTTTCGTAAGACACGCTAAAAGAATATCAAGTTACTGGTAATCAAATGTGAGATTCTTTTCTCTAAAAGAGGAGCGTATGTGTTTTCTGCATCGCGCTTCTAATTGTTTTTGAAATGCAGTGCTTCAGTTGGGGAATGCACCAGGCCAAGCCTTTGCTTGTTGAGATGTTGCCCTCAAAAGCAATGATAGAAACCCGTTCCTGCTGCATTTCTTCTTCACAGTAAAATCCCTTGAAAGCAGATATTGACTGCAGCATATTGAGATGACAGAGCTGTACCGAGCAGGTATCATCCCACTGGGACCTATCTGGAGAACCTCAGCTTTATAAAACATGCACTCATTAAAATGAAAAATGAATTTACACTTTGGTAATTTATTTGCAACTGCAGAAGCATGTCCCTGGTGAAGTGCGTAGAAATTAAAAGCATCTATCTCAAAATACCGTGTCACTATAAGCGAACATCATAACATTCCCAATGCAGTTTCGTACAGGAATAAGAATTTGCTTGAAATAGCTTTGTTCTCTGACTAAACTTTGAATAAGATTTTAGACTAAATAATATTCAGAATGGAAGCACTGTAGAATAATTACTTCATGACTGTGCCATAGTTTACAATCTCGAGATTTGAAAACCTATGTTAATTGAAAACTAATGTTTCTCATTCTATAATGTGCTTCAGCTACAGTTGACACATTAATATTACTAATTTCTAAACAAATTACCCTTTCATTTCGGATACATACTTAAATATTTAAGCATAAATCCTCAGACACACTGAAAGTCTCTGTCAGGCATCAGATATATGTGAGGAAGAATACTGCCATAATTCATTTTGTTGGAAACTGTAACCTGCTGTTGTGGAGGACCAGTTTTATGGCTGTTCAGTAGAAGAAAAGAGAATGTGTGATTTTGTGAAGAATACTGTCATTTATGGAATCAAGGTAGCCAGGAACTAATGTTCAAGAGAACAAATTTGCATTGAAAAATAACATTGAGCAAGATTCATGTTGCAAAAATGCTTGCTGAGGTTGCAATGCTGCTCCTTTTTTGCATACAGAACATCTGAAAGGTTTCTTAGGCTGGTGTGTGGACGTCTGAAGCGCTCGCTTAAACCAGAAACAAAAAGTAATCTTGACAGGCAGTTCCAGTAAGTGTGGGGAAACCCCAGTGGAGATCCCCTCAGATCGTGTAGTGTTAATTGTACCTCTGAGCAAGCAGGAACTGGGCCCGAGGGACAAGTACTAAGTGGCTGACAAAGTCTGTCACTGATGGGCCCTTCTCTCCTCACTATAATTCAGCAACACCTGGGATGGTGACATCGATCATAAAGGTGCTAGTCAGCTCGCAAACTGCAGCGTAACTGCAGCTGACACATTGCTCCGGCTGTGTTCTAGGGCTTGTTGCAACAAAAGGGCCTCCTGAAGTGGGGAAGGGGAATTGGGTTAAACACAGCAGGGTTGTCGTCTTAGTAGACATTTGGCAGAGAAAAAGAGGAAAAAAGCCATCAGGGAGACAAAAGGTTGATGTCATCTGCACAGGCGAAAAAAATACCAGTGTACCCTGGCTACCGAAAAAAAAGCCGTTGCAGCACACCCAGAGCAGATGCGAGGCCTTTCCAGTACCTGGAACTGTGTGGAGGCTGCAGCAACTGCAGAAAAAGGCAAGTTGTTAATGAGCAGGCAGCTCTCACTGCTTTGTCTTTTAAAACTAAATAAATTCCACAATGGAAGCTACAGTATGATGGCGCAGCCAAAGAATTTATCAATGTCAGCCAAAGGATCTGCAGTGGATTGATGGCAATCTGTCTATCCCTGAAATAAGCCCAACTTGGAACAGATAGTTTGAAGAGGAGAGCAGCAAATATTCTGGTTGCTTTTGAAGTAGGAAGAAAGAGTGAGACCAAAAATGGACATGGGAAAATACAAACATACTGACTTGGCATTTACCTGTCCTACTTCTAGTGAAATCCAAAGAAAACCTAGACAAGTCAAGGGTCAAATTTGAATTAATCAGTAAACATTTGAACCAAACAAATAATTTAAGAGGAAATTATCACTACCTGTGCTACTAAGGACAGCCGGAAAAATTTAGTTTTTTAATTGTCTCACAAAACCTATCAGGAAATAGTGACAGGGAGGATGTCATCATTTATGATTTATTTCCAAAATAACAACCTTCTGTTGTATAAACAGGACACTATTTATACAACTGGTGTTTTTCCAGTATTCAAAAAACCTAGAGAGTTTTAAAAAAGCATTTCAAAACCTCTGCGTTTTGATGAGATGATTGTCATTTGCCTTGGCCAGTCTCTGTGACAGGACAGCGTGATGGTATCATCTGGGCCCCTTTTCCCTAAAAGGCTTGACCAGTTGATCTGTTGAGGTCTTTTCCAACCTGGGCTATTCTGTGATTCTGCAGTTCTATGATCTTCTCTCCTTCCCCATGCGACTGAAAGAAGTGTGTCTACCTGTTATAGAGAAGAATATCTGGCTTCCAAATCAGCCCATCAGGAAAGCGGACGTTCTTCACTCCAGGGTATTCTGACACGTTCCACTGTAGATAATGATCTGTCCAGTACTAAGACAAACACACAAAAAGTAAGTTAGGTTATCCCATCCTCTGGTTACCTGTAGTTCTCTAAGGACCTGCCTGAAACAAGAGGTGCTTTCTTGTTCAAGAGATGCTGTTTAGCTTCAGGGAGCAACATGTTTGGAAAGGGTGGATTGGGCCACCTAGAGCTCAGTAGAAAGCATAAAAATTTCATTTTCAATTCACACTGCAATGCACGTAACAGCCTATAAAAGGAGATTAGGGTTGTTTGTATTTTTTTGTTCATGATGTCTCGGGTGCCAGTTTGGAATAGATCAGATTTTCTTTTGCATTTCATACATTAACCAGTTATATTTATCTTCATAGATGTGAGGCGAAACAGCGAGGATGGCAGAAAGGTTACTAGTGGCTTAGCAGGTCTCAGTGGCTCCTGCGGCCTATAGCAAGGCAACCCCTTCCTTCCTGGCTGGCCCTGCGCTGGGAGCATCCTCCCCGGGGCCACCCCTGCTCCTTCCAAGCGGTGTGTGACTGCCAGGGCAAGGAATCTCTCCCAGTCCAGCCAGTGGGGGTTGGAGCTGTGTTGAGTGTTGCTGCGCCTCAGACGCTGTCAGTGAGACATATGGTTGTGAGCAGCCCCGAGCAAACATGCTGCCCCAAGTGCAGCCACCCGAGCGGCTGCAGAGCTCACTGCCCACCAGCTCAGTCGTGTGCCACAGGCTCTGTGGTTCCTCTGCAGTGCATTACAGTAATCTATAGCCATATACTCAACAATTTGTGTTCTAACTTCTTTTACAAGTTACTGTGGCTTTTAAGATGTAGCACAGGGTGACGCTGAATGATGTAAAGACCATCAAGCGGTGACGGAAAACTTGAAGTCTGTAAAGAGATAACGTTAGGCAGATTGTTTAGCTCTGCTTAGCCATGTGTGCAAAGTGCTTGCCCATCCAGCTGGACACAAGCTGCCTCATTTTGTTTTAACTGTAGAGCTACAATTTCCACTGTAGCTGAAGTACACTTGGTGGGGATGAAAATAGCAAACAGCTCAGGGTCCTTGGGTTAGTGTTAATCTGTGCAACGAGGCAAGGCTTCTCCCAGAACTGAGATTGAGTTTAAGATTCTGATACTGAGCAGTTTTGCCATGGAGACAGGGGTCAGAGTCAGAGAGTCTGCACATATGAACACTAGATTTATATTTCCCTTTCTCCTAGGTTAGTTTTTGTATTTAAGTATTTTGGAGAAGATTAGATGAAGTATTTTTAAGCTACATCTCTGATTGTACATGCATATATATCATTAAAGGGAGTGGAGAGGGCGATTCAGGGAGAAACTAACTTCAGTTTTTCACTATGTTTAGTATAGTGAAATGACATATGTTTGCCTTCAGCACCCTTTGAATCTGTCTAGTGTACCATTAATAGTCAGTTAATACACAAACACATTTCTTTGGGTTTTTTAATTTGTACACAGGCCATGAAGCTTGGGTACGTTTATTTAGTCAGCAAGTGTCCTGCTTCTTGCAGCCTTGACATGCTCCATTTACTGCGTGTGCTAAGGTGAATAAATCAAAAGAAATACAGAATATATAAAAGAATCAGAAATTTCCTTAAGGGGAAAAAAACAGCCTTAAAAAGGATAACCATGATGTCGGATAAAAGAAAAAGAAAATAAGTCATAACTCGTTCTTGAGTATAAGTTGTCATCTGTTTTCCTGGTAATTGACTTCTTCATATGATTTCTTAATCATAGCAGCTTTCATCATTGTAGCTCAAAGCCAAAACCATATTATATTGGACCGTTTTTATCTTAAGGTACAAGGCTGTACAATAACATGGGCGGAATGCTTCTTCCATGCCAACTTTTCTTTAGGAATAAGTGGGATAGCCAGGTTATCCTTTGTAGGTCATCAAAATAGTTTCCTAAGGCCTAGGACTGCAAGAGACGTGCTCTGTAAAAGTAACTGTTATAGTAAAAGAAAAAAGAATACATTTAAACTTAATGAGCTGGTTAAAGAAACTGAAAGGCGTAAAGTAGGGAACTGAAGTGATGATCCAATACTCATTTTAGCCCAGCAACTGAGACCCAGTGTTTGGAGAAGTAGCATGAAAAGCCTCTTACATTCACAGTTAACTTCCAGTGATGTTATTGAAACAACATTTTGAACAACATGGGAATAGCGTGGCCAATTTAATTAAAATCCTCTTGCCATTATGCAAAGAGAAAGAGCAAGGGAAGTCGGATGGTGGAGACGTTCCGTGAGGACAGTGGCAGCTGCTCTCAGGAGACGATGAGCCTCTTTGGAACAATTTTCCCCCTGTATCAGAAGAACCATCTGGCAATTTTCAGAGTGCTGGTCAGCACAGCTATGGCAGATGAAAAGCGTTTCTGGGGTGTATAGTCCCTTTCGCACTAAAGTGATCTACCCCAATGTAATGGATTTGTTGAAACGAATGATAAGGCCCTTGTACCTACTGTTACCCTGCACAGGACTCTGAGTGCTCTGAGGTCTTGTGGCCATCAAGAGTTTAGTGTGACTAAGTAACTTACTTAGATGCAGTGACTCAAACAACACCAAGAGCTTTGCAGTTTTCCATCCAGCTTAGCTTCTTCCACAGCATAGCAAGATACAGAACAAAGGCTGGAAAGTCTCCTAAAATTCACCCCTTTCAACAAATTAAACTCAGAGATCAAAGAAGGGGAAAAAATACCCCATGTTTTGTTTCAAAACTCACCATTTGTAGCCAGATGTTTGTGGTTAATACTTGATTCTTTTCATCCTGAAAGGAAGGAGGAGAGGAAGATGAAAAAAACCAAACCACAACTTAGTACCGTACAATTAAAACAACACCGGTAAATATTTTTTACTATTATGAAATAGCTGGTTGTGCTGAGGTACCTGTTAAAGCAAAGCAAATCATTATCTCGAGCTTTAGAAGTTTTTACCTGTACTTTTAAATGTATTTTCTATTAGCACAGTCAATCAAACTGTTTCCTTAGAGTATCCTCTGCCAGGCCCTTCCCTGGGGCTCCTTTGTTAATGAAGTCTCTTAAAAGGCAAGGGAGGTTACAGCAGGGGTTGCCTGTTTGACCTTTGCTAGGAGCAGCCCCTCACTAATTAGCTTTACACACCAGGCATACTCAGGTAATAGAGAAAGTATTGATAGTGTGACAAAGCTCAGGTGAGGTGCGCTGGAGCCACAGCAAGGAGCTTCTTAACATGCAGGCGGCACCACGGGTAGCAGTGGAACGGCTTCACCCGAAAAACGGGGTCAGAGCAGAACATTATTATTATTCTGCCTGGAACAGTTCCAGTTGGAAGGCCTCCCCCCTCGCCTCCTGTCAGCTCAGGTGACACACGAGGCATCGTAATGCTGCAGTTAATGAGAGAGTTTAATTCTTCACTCTGTGGGCGCAGGAGAACGTTGGTGAGCGGGTTTCTGCGGAGGCAGCGTATCAGTATCCACGTGGGCTGTGTGAAGCTCCTGGAATACACTCTATATCCTGTCGTTGCTGCGCGTTCTCCGAAGTGTATGCACCATCCCCCTGCCAGCACCAGCCACGGGATCATCTGCAGGTTAGGGAAGCGTCAGGGCAAGTCACCTGTACAGCAGCACCTCTCGGAGTTGCTCGTGTGTCTACAACTCTGAACTTAAATCTGTCACTCCTGAACTTAAATGTTGCTCCTAAATACCCAGATGCTGAGTGTGAAACACCTCCTTCCCAAAAGGCTTGCGTAAAGTGGTGTCCTGACTAAAATCTAGTGCAATTCTTGCACTCCGAATCCAGATTCTTTATTTTTATGCAGTTGAATCTCACCTAAATTACAGAAAAAGTAATGCCTTCAATTACACTCAACCTTTATAAAAGAGTTTGTAGAAGCATTTTAAGAGATCTCTTGTGGTGGCAGTAACACTGGCCTCCTGACTGGCACCTCGTAGGGAGACTGAAGTTAATCATTGTAACCTGAAATTGAAAATGGGCTGGCAGCCAGTGAAAGACACACAAGGCTCTGCCTGCACTCCCCGTATAGATTTTCTCTTGTTTGCTTGAATGTCATCCTACTGAAACCAGCATGTTAATCAGTTCGTTAGCCCTTATCTCATTGTCTCAACACTTGCTCATTAAACATTTCCAACTTCTTCTGGTCCCCAATGTCAAATTAGTAGCACTCAATGACATTTTTTTTTTTCCCCACGTAATTTAAAACCCCGTTGTGTTCAGTCGTCACTTTACACAGCTCAGGGTTTTCTTCCTTTTCCTTTTTAGGGTCATGCACTCAGCCCACTAAATGGCATAAAGTGAAAAAGCCTAATTCTTACAGGGTTAGTTCTGAGAGAGCAGGCTGGAGGGCGAGTGAAAGGGCAGGTGACAGACTGATGCTGTGGCAGTGTTCAGGCAGCCAGAGGGACGAGATGAACCTGAACTCCTCAGGACTTAGGGCCAGGCTTCTCCAGCGTTGCCCATCGTGCTGGTGCTCAGCAGCGGCCTGTGTAGCCAGAGCAGCGTGGAGCCCACCTGATCTCGTCCTTTAGAGCACTCAGTGTGGGGGACTTGCAGTTATCCTCTCCTTATGTGCCAAGTTTAATCTTAAACTTTTGTATTAGAAGTGGCTCAAGGCTTCTTCATGGTGTGGGCTAAATAGAATTTTGCTGTCTCAGGGGTGAGGATAAAAATCAGTTACTTAAAAACATCCAGCCTGATGCTTCTGGAAGGACACGGAAATGCAAACTGCAGCTGCTTGCCAAGGACTCCCTCTTGTCACCCATCAGTGGGGGCTGCGGCTGCAGTGGCTCTGGATCTGGCAGAGGGTGCAGAGCTGCTGATAGTGAGTGCACACTCGCTGCCCTTGGAGCCTGAGGCATCACCTACACTGCACCTGTCGAAAGGCAGGAGTCATTCAAATGCAAAGCTGGATGGAATTAAGGAATATTCAGGGAGGATGCACAGGAATAAAAAGCTTCATGGGGAGTTGGCAAAGTGAAACAGACCTTTTAGGCATGAAAAAGTCAGCGTACGGGATTAGTGAGAAGAAAGACATTTGAACTCCTGATGCTTCTTCCCCACCTGACCTCCCTTTCAGCACAAAAGGAATAGGTTAGTGCAATTTCCCTTCACTTCTCAAGCAATCAGCAATATACCTTTTTTATCATAGCAAAATGGTTTTGACTTTGCTTACTGCACGTACTTTCAATTTTACAGAAAATACTGTATAAACGGGCATTTCCAGTGCCTAAATAATAATAACATTCCATGATCCGGCATGTGAGGCTCAACACTAGGAATAGGACACAGAATGTCTCTGATGTCTTGAAAAATAGATGCAAGGAGTGCAAAATGATTCAATAAAAAGCCACAAGTGGAAAATATAAATTTTTGCTATTCCCCTGCGTTTTTATTGCTACCACTTCAGCCTTAAACACACATTTATATTTGGTGTTCTGATTTTTACCGTATCAGTGAGATTTTTATATACAAACAGAGTTCTGATATCTGTGACTTAATCCTGTAGGGGTACAGCAAAGTGCTGCTGGAAGCAACACTGCTTCAACATTACAGCAACTGTTGAAGGCTGTTTAAAGAGTTTGAGGTGATGTGTTTTGCTGGCTGCCCAGGCAGCACTGCGTGTCACTGCTGCGTGACTTGGCCTTGGGCTTCGGCTTGCCTTGGGCCAGCTCCTTTACGTCAGCTGCTCACTTGCCCTGGTCCTCCTGGTGCTAAAAAACCTCCTGAAGTTGGTCTTTGTTATTTATACTCAGCCCCTGCCTGCTGCGGCGACCTTAGGGAAAGCTGAAGGCTTCAGGACATCACCCTTTCTTCTCTTCCCCATTCCACTTCAAAGCCAAATTCAGCCCTGAGGCACCTTCACTGCTAGGATGATATCTGACTGTGACTTTCTCACTTTCCGAGTTAGGCTCTTCTCTGGCTCTTTCAGACCTTTAGGCACAAGGAACTGCAGCTGTGCTAGGAATTTATTTAGCTGAGTGTCTCCTGTAGTGTTAAGGTGAGTTTTGCAGTTAAATCTCTGAAATCCAGTCTCAAAAAGCCTTCCTTGCCTTGTGTGCTTCTTGATCTTTGATTTAATTTCTTCTAGCTTTTTCTTCATCAAAGAATTAAAATCTTAAGGCAAACCAAAATGTGAGGATTTAATTCAAGTGAATTTTGAAAAGAGAACTTCTGTTCTATTGAGCTCTTAGGCGTATTAGATTTGTGATGGATGGTGTATGAATTGCTCTTCCTACTCTGTACACGCTGAAGGTCTTTATGAAATAACAAACGGCTCTGCAGAATTGCTCCTGAGGGGGGAAAGGGGAGTTTAGTTGCTGGAGAGAACGCAGACTGGCACAGGTTACTGCCACTATCTGTTTTTATTTTTCAAGAAGGCTGACTTTGGGCCATAAATTCAGAGGAGCAAAGCAATAAATGGCTATTCTGGGACTAACTGAAAACTTAGAGTTATATGGGAAATAGAGTTTGCCTGTAAGGGGAAGTCTGTCTCCTCCCCTCCTCCCCAAGCCCTCGCTTTGATTTGTGATACAATGAGTGAAGTTTATTGAAGTTTATTGAAGTCCCTAAAGCTCCAGCCAGGAGCAGTGCAGGGCAGAGCTTTGGCGCAGTCCCCACACAGCCTGCTGCCCTGAGCACTTCCCAGGTTCTTGAAGGAAGCACCAGCCCCAGATGCAGGGACAGTTCCCGTTTCCTATTAGAATTAACAAATCGGCCTCTTCTCATCATGGAAACGGTGCAGCAGAGCTGAGCGAGAACCTCTGCTCGCAGGTACCACTGAAAAGGAGAATGTGGAAGAGCTGATTCACCCAGGCAAAGGGGTTAGGCTAAGGGCTATTGGATTTATTGGCCCAGTTTTATAAACAAATGCATAGATAAATAGGGAAGAGTCACTATGAATCCAGTGAAGCTTCCTACAAGAGACAGGTGGGACTAAGGTCTGACTGTGCACACTCATTCTGTTCATTGATTGTTCTTGTTTTGGTTTTCAACCATGACCTATTTTCAGTGATTCCTCTGTCTGACCATATTTACTAGAACTCACTCTTATATATAAGGAGTGGGAATAGTGCTGAATAAACCAGCTCAACTGCCTCTCTTTAAGTGTTCTGTGACAGCCAGGACCTCACCTTGCGCTGCAATTCTGTGCAGCTTCTCACCTTAAAATGTGCCCTGTCTTCATAAATATTTACTTAATCTGAGTGCAATGTTTAAACTTCAGGGTACAGAAGTTTTAGTTCAAAGCGACATCTAGTCATGCCATCTCCCTTTGAAAGGCACGTGTCTAGGCTGACATACGTGTTTGTGTGTAATGCCATTTTCTTCATTAATGGGGCTGGAAAGTAAATCAGTGCCGGCAATATCTGAAGCAGCTACGCCGGGCTGCCTCTGACTTTTGGGCATGGCTTGTGGCATGCAGTACTTAGGATTTGTAGAGCATTTTTTGTGTCTCAGAAGTTCATGTGTCCCTTCCATCGGGAACACATGAAATTGTTCAGGCCAGTTATTATCTTTTGGGCTTTTTAATGAACTATCATAAATGTGATTAAATGAGTAGAAAAATCAACAGTGCTTGTTAAAAAATGAATTTGTAAAGCTTTCGTCAAACCTACAAACACATTATTTTCAGCAAATTGAACACAAGGAAAATGATGCCTGGCTACAGATAACAATGCAACAGTGCCAAATGAATATTTTACAGCACTGCTACAAAACCATTACATAGCATTACAGATTTCAGCACTGCTATAAATAGCTGAAGCAGCCCTGTCTTTGCACGCACTTACACAGCTCAACGTGTAGCAGCTTAAACTGCCACATCTGCTGACTCTGGTTCCAGATGTTTATATGTAGTAATGAGGACAAGCAGAAGACACAGGCTGAGCAACAGAGCAGAAATAACTCAGAGCATTACCAGAAAGGAAAGAAGCATCTGCTGCGGGCACAGCAGAGTTCTGGGCAGGGATGCAGAGGTGTGAACTTTAGCCACAGGGAAGGTGAGCTCCTGGCTTCACGGAGCAGAATCGGCAATAGGATGGTCTGCAAGTCACTAGGCAACACTTAGTGAGACCCAGAACCCAGAGCTGGGAGCAGGGGAATGAGAGAGGAGGAAGGGAAATCTCTTGCTCTGAGCGGTGAAAGGTGCCTGAGCACTAGGCTCACTATGCTTCTGGTCTGTGTTTAATGCTAGAGCCAGGACATGTTTACTATGAGGTTTGCCAGGAGGTTACCCACAGTTAGTTACTCAGTGACTGCAGAGCTTGTCCTACGTGTAAATCTGTAAAACAAAAGCAATTTTCAGGTATGTGTTCTGCATGGATATTAAAACCTGGAGTTCCCCTGTCCTGTGCACTGTTCAGAAGACTGAGGAAGTGAACCTGAATACAGCAGACAACTATGCTTCTGCTTATAGCTAAGGTGCTGGCAAAGTTTTAAAGTTTCTAGGGTTAAAATGTTCCTAAAGCATTCTGTGCTGCTGCCACAGGAGTAGGTGCTCATGTTTGGCCTTTTGAATGAATAACTTTCTTTTAAAATGAAAATTAGAAAAACATAATTTGAATCCTGCCTGGGTTAAAATTGACTTTGGAGTATAAGATGAGGAGCCTGATTGCTCTCTTTGACTTACTTCAGGTGAAATTCTGATGGGGGAGGAGAGGGTAGTTTATTTTTTTTAAACTGGGCCAGGCGTGCTCTGCAAACCTCCACTGGTGTCTCCACACCAACTAATCTTACATATTTCTGCAAGAAGCAGTTACTCTCTCCCCGAATACTTTATCTTGCTTTAAAAGAAAGGCAGTTTGCTAAAAATGTGGAGCTCACTCAAAATGCACACAACTCTTCCCAGCTGGGCACAAAGCTTACCCAGCAGGAAAGCTCCTGGAGAAGGAGCAGAGCAGAGCGGAGCCATCTCGGCTCCAGCAGTGTCTGTGTGAGGAGCTGCCTTGCAAGAAGCTGCAGGTCCCCCCTGTCGTGCTCCCCAGAGGGTTTGCCCTGGCAGCGGCTGGAGATGGACTGTCACCCACTGCCACAGAAAAGAAGCAGAGATTATAAATACGTGTAAGAGCCTCGCGATGTACCAGTTCTGTTACCATGGGGACATCATTGTAATAGCAGGCCTTTTTCTGTTTTTTAGTACACCATTGTTAACAAGAGATTGTATTTAGATTTGGACACATTCATCTCCGCAAAGACAAGCAGGGATCAGGCGTTTGAAATGAGCAGAGCACCACACGGCTAATAACATCGTTCAGCACATCTTGGGTGAAAAAAAAATATTTTTCTGCAAGAGCAGGAGGAGGAGGATGCATTTTTTTCAAGTTATGTGATGAATCCCCATGATTCACTGTAGTTTTCGCTCAGTTCAGCTATTAAATATAGCACAGAGCTAAAGGGCAGTTACATTTATTGCAGGCGTGCGAAGTAATAACTGTGTTCTGTTGTTTTATTTATAAATAATGCTTGATTTCATTGTATTGTATGGCACACTCCCATTGAGAGCACTGAACCCTGATTTAGTGTTAAATACTGGCTCTAGGTGCTGATTATCCCTGTCAGTCTGATACAGAAGGCATCCCAGCTCCAGACACAAGCTGAGAGCTGGGAACTACCAACCACTCCACAGACTAAGAGGGAGTAATAGATCCCCCCTAGCCTCACGCTTTAAACAGCATTAAAACAAGAGGGAATCAAAGCTTTTGAACTTGATTTATTTGCTTGGAGGTTCAGTGCAGAACATAGAAGTTGAATGGCCAGGTTGTTACACCCAAACGTAATGCCAGGACAGCATTATATCAAAGGATTTGACTGGGGTTTTTTTCCTGCTAAAGAATTTTAAGTTACATTTGAGTTTTTATTAAGCCTTTCTCCTCAAAATGTTCTAGACTCATATGGAAATGTTGTAGCGTGTATATTTAGGAAACTAAAGTAGAAGGAAAGCAGGTGATTTATTTGAGGGGAGAAGGGGAATTTATGGGAGAACAAGGGTCTGAAGACAAAGCCGTCTCTTCCTCTCTGTTCATGCAGAGCAAACGGCTCTGGCACCAGCCTGATGCTGCCATTCTCCTATTTCATTGAATAACAGCAACAGAAGTTCCCACACCTGACCAGAGTGTGCTATCCATGTTTTAGCATCAGTTCACATGCTGAAACTGCAAATCTTTGAGGGACACCAGAGCCACAGAGATAGACACATCTGACCCAGACACAAGCACAAGGAGTAGCTGTGTCCACTGCAACTGGCCGTGGTTAAAGCCAGCAGAGAGTGAGCAGAGCACCAGTGCTCACCCCAGACAGACCTTCGAACTGTACTCTCTTAGCTCCATCTAAGTGTAGGCAAATTAAGAAAAAAAGGAGTAGCTCCAATATTCCTGTGATATGTAACACAGTCCATTTTCCTCAAGGTCTGTGTGTCTCAGTTCAATCTAGGATCCAGCACAGACATCACCACAGCAATTAACAAAATGGCTGGAGAAGGGTATAGTACAAAATACTTCGCTTATCCTGCTGAACATCTCTGCAGCTCTTGGCACAGAAGTATTACAAAGACACCTTAAAAACGTGGGTAGAGAGGATGAATCATCAGTACAGGAATACCAGTTATTCCCTACTCTACATCCTCTGAGGGACAGGCTTGAGGGTTTGCTTGTACAGGGCTTCATTTTCATCTTTCTCTGAAAATCCATGTGGTGCCCTCTTGTCTTTAATGCCTGTATCACCGACAAAGGGACTGAGAAACTGTGAGCTTGGCCGAGAGGGATATATTGATAAAAATCAACTCTCTGTCTCTTCATAAACACAACAAGCGTCACGACTGAAATGTCAGAACACCTACACAGTCCTTCAGGCTGCTGTTCCCTGCTACACAAAAGAGCGAACTCTCCTGTGAAAAGAACACTTCTGTCTGCAGGGGTCAGAGATGGCGTGAACACTCCAAAATCCATAAAAATGCATATTTGGATTTCTTGGGCTCAGTGAGGGGTTCAGTCAAACTTGCCAGTGCTCGTTATTTTTCCTGTCTTCATTCTTGCCTTTAGTAGCATTGGTGGTAGCTGGTAAAGAGTCGCCTCTGTCCCTCTCAAACACTTAACTGACACAACTGGGTGGTTATGGGGAGTCATTAGGAGGGTGGCAACCACAGAAAACAAGCTGATGAAGTGCTGTGTAATTAAACATGTGTGGGTCCATCAACTCTGCATGTGGGTGTCGATCATCCTCCTTTCAGGCCAATCCATTATGAGGATCATAAAAGCAATAGAGAGATGTGACTACAGGCCACGCGAATACGGCTTCACCTCCAGAGGATTCTGGAGAGACAAGCTGGATAAATATCATACTCTTATGTTGTGGCCAATAAGCAGCAACCTGGCATCATGCCATGCTCTTAGCACATCCCAGTTAGCTGCTGCTGAAACCAGTGTTAAAAAATCCAATTCTAGCTTTGGTTAATGGGCACAAATATGCAAGCGTAAGTGAAGGTTAAACCTGAATATAAGTTTACTTTCTGCTTCTTCCAGTTATTCTTGGAAAATAATTATTGTAATTTTGAATCAATTAAAATTTCGAAATAAATCAGTTAACACATTAACAAGAAATTATTTAAGTAATTAAAATTCTAAGTGAATTTGAAAAGGTTTCTTTTTCTGTATAAGCGCTTGTACATACTCGCTCCCTGCTGCCAACCCATTGTGAGATCTTCATTTCTTTCTTGCCTTTTTTGTAACTCGGAGATATATTTAGATTGGGAACAGTTGGATTGTTTGGGAGTCTGTGCACAGTGAGGAGTTCAGGAGAAACTGAAGAATTCACATCTGTATCATCTAAATTTGAAGTAATTAGCATTTGAATGTTTCTATGTTAATCCGCTGTTCATAGATAGAAGAGCGTTTGAGAGCAACCCACTGGCAATACTCTGTTCGGCTGCTGTCAGCACTATTGGATTTGTAAATTGATGAAAACTTTGCATAGCTTGTGCTTTTCTGTGAACAGAGCAGGCACCGTGTCTGCCCGGGTCTGGGAACAGAGCCCTGACGTGACAGCGAGAACAACCCCAGCACGAGAAAAGAAATGGATATGAACTTGGGTGGTAAGAAGTGACACAATGTGCTGTCTAGTACTTGAATATGACAGCAATATTGTCATTTTAACAGCATTACAGTCTTTAAAGGGATGAACAACTCTGAACATGACAGGGAGCGCATTCATCTCAGTCCCCAAACTTCCATGAATCAAAAGCTTTGTATAAGAACAAATACTAATTAGCCAGACTTAACTCCCAGAAATTATGACTCGTGCTGTAATTTTGTTTTATTAGCTGATTACTGATGACTAGTACTAATTACTAGATGATGTGACTTTGCACATTCTGTTGTTCTGATAAGAGATCCTGTGTGAAGCGTGAAAGCTTTCTGGCCTGGCCCCTGTAGTCTAGCCCAACCCATCACAACAGCGACTGTTTTCTAGCATCTTCATCATTCATTAATTCAGCAGTTGTCTACTGACTTTTTGAGTTAATGGGGCATCCAGACCCATGTAGGTAGAAAACAAAGAAACTAAAGCACTAAGCTCTTGTATTTAGTGTTGATTATCTGCATCACAAAGGATGAGAAAAATGTTAGAGAAACTGATTTGCTTTACTCATATTAAAAACAAACAACCAGAACCCCCCAGCTAGTTTGTATTACGATTCCAAAGACCTCTCCTGTGGAACCAGAGAGCAGAACAGTTCTGATGTTCACATACAATGAGCATCTCTAATGTCTTCCAGTTAACTGTTCTCGGGAGGTTTTTATAGCCTCTAGTCAATCCTTTTTTCCTTCCTGCAAAAACTGCCTTAGAATAGTTGAAATTCATTGCTTCCCATTCCACCCCACAGAACATGGACTGTGTTCAGAATACCTTTCTAGATCTAATACTGCCTAAGAAGACAAGGTAAAAGAAAGACGCTGAAGGAAAAAAAAACAATTAAAAAAAGAAAAAGCCAGAAGATACTTAGAAGCACAAGGAGGATGGATGGTCAAATATCACAGCAATAACATAATGTAATGTAATGGTAATCGTAATGTATTGGTATCTGACCACGGCAGGGGAGGGAGAGGTGCCCTCTGCTTGTTTAAACAGATAGGTTATCAGAATATTTCAGGCTGTTATTTGACTAGATCTGTTGTTGAAGCAGAATACTCTGTTACAATCCAGTAACTTTCATGAGTATGGCACTAAGAAAGCACATGCCAGCACTGTTCCAGTTTCCTACTCTCAGGAATAAATCACGGTAGAATGGAAATGGCTGCAAGATGGAAACGAGAAAAGTTTCTCCCTTTAGCATAGAGGGGATAAAGATCAAGCAGCAAAGTGAGAGGGAAATAAAGATTGCAGAGGCTTTTTCAAATGTATATAAATGAATGCTGTAAATTAAAAGAATAATGCAGATTTGATGAGCTTCTGCCACAGCCATTGTTTGCAAAGAGGCTGCTGAGTTCTGATAAACAGCTTAGAAATTTCTTCAGCACCATTTCTCAACAAGCCTCTTGGTTTGGTAGTTTTATTCATCTTTCCAGATTTAAAATGCTTTTTTTTGAGGGAGATGTTTGTATTATGTATAGATATCTTTACAGAAGCCATTCTGCTTTTTGAATGACAGCATTAATTTTAAGTTATTTCCCATTACTGTTTTGCCCGGTGGGTCTGGGATACTGGATTGCAAATACTGAGTTGCAGATCCTTGCGCAGAGACTTTGCTAAGCACTGTACGAGTCTTTAAAATCAACTGTATCCCTTCCAACGTGTAAAACGAAACAAGGACAAAAGCCCTTGAATATATAAATCTAAAGTCATGCAAGTAACCAAGGGCAATGTAGGATGAGAAAACTTTGACTAAGTTCAGATAAACATTAAAAAGTTTGCTGCTTTTATATTTCCTTTGGTCTGCATAAGTGAGCTGAACAGCCTCAAGGAACAGGATTTCTCTTGAGAATCTGCTGCTTCTCACTAATACAAACAACTACTCAGCACTTTTCTTATCCCTAACTGGAAATTTAAAAAAGAAACAGGAGAAACTGGAAAATAAGCAGAAATTGTTGTGTAGCAAATTACTTAATGAGCAAGTAAATGTCTGGAGGAAGCATGAAAGATTCCTAACTAAATGGTGTTAGGTAATGAAAGTAAGAACTTCAATATCATGTTTTCAGAGTTGACCAGAATGGACACATTCCTACCTACCAAAGCGCTTCTCACCGTAGGTCTTGCTGCAGAAATCACAAGCTAAGATAGCTCTGATCCTGCATTTCCCCAAGTTTAGCGGCATCGATTGGGTAGGGATGGAACTAGTTTGATTTTTGCTAAATACATGGCAGATACTAAGTAAGGAACAATACTAAGTAGAGGTTTGTGAGCAGTTTGAGCTAATCCCAATCCAAACTAAGTACAGGAATGTGAGGCCAGAAGTTGATGAGATGATCTTTTTCAGAGCAGGGTGCAGAGATCAGCTTAGGACACTCAGAAAACAGAGCGTATCGCCCCTCTCTACTTTTACAACAAGACAATATTAAATTCTAGTTTGCCCTCAGTACTCTCTAAGCTCCTCCCAAACTTATGTCATCCACAAATTTAATAAAAATATTACTTCATCTACCTGCCAGGTGAAATGAAATGAAAGGACTGACTCAGTACAGGTTCCCGGGGAATCCCAGCATGTGACTGTATCTCACCACTTTGACAGTGAACAATTGACAACCGAGTTTCTAATCAGTTCTGCCATGTGGGTGTACAGAGGCCTTATTCTCTAGTTTTCTGCCAGGAGTGTTATTCTAAAAGGCTTTATTCAAGTCCAAAAGTATGCTTTGCTGTAAATAGTCAAGAGATCTGTCATACTTGGCAAGAAGTATCTTTAGGCCATGTACCCAATTTTATTGAAGAAGGAAAAGTGCCTCAAGGTTCTGGAAGTGGTTTTTAATGTTGTTCCCAAGCTGGAACATGGGAAATTCTGCTTCAATGTTAGGAAAACAAGTCGACCATGATGAGAGTAAAATAGTGAAACAGGTTGCCCAGGGAGGTTGTGGAATCTCTTTCCTTGGAAGCATTCGGTACCGAACTGGACACAGTCCTGAGAAACGTGATGGATTTAGACATAGCTGGAGCAGGAGGGTGGATGAGGTGACCTCTGGAAGCCTCTTCCAAACTAAAATAACACTGTAGGGTTCTTCTACTCATTTAGATAGCAGCAAAAACAAGACCTTGAACTACCACTGTGCATCTTGATGTTCCAGTTCTTCACATCATTGTCTGTAAGCAGCACTTTGCAGTGTACACGTGCGATCGTTATGCATTAATTTAAGGTTGCATCTTCTAACTTTTGGGGATGGTATTCCCACAGATACATTTCTCTTCATTGTGTTCACTTACAGCAGATACAGATAGGTCTGTTGTAAAAGTGTCAGGTGAGGCACAGAATGATGTGCTTGTTTCTCTGTGTCATTCCCTGTTCTGCATGTGCTGTGGCCGAGGGGCAACAGCTGCTGGGGCTGTTCTGAGCATTCATTCTAAACCTACAGGTAGTGCCTGAATATTCTCCTCTGAGGCTATTATTGAGATGGATGTTACAAGAAAAAATCAGGATGTTAGAAGGTGTTTGCCACTACGTAGTGTGTAAAAAAGCGATGGCTGTTGTTTTATCCAGTGTGGGAATTATATAAAATCAGTGTCTTACAAGAATCTGTTTCTCAGAAATGCCTGTGCTGGAGGTTGATTTCATTGCAGGACTATCTGCAAAGGTTTAAGAACAGTGGTTTTTTTTTCTATTAAGAAATATAGGAACAAAGCAAACTAAAAGATAACGAGTATCTCTCTTGAAAGTTCTTACTAACTTGACACAGAAGCTTTTGTTAAAATTCAGTCTTTTCAAACTTCTTTCTTTCCATTTTGCCCTTATGCATTTCCACCTAAATTCCACCTTTCTTCCAGCCCCTTTGGTGTCTCTCAGGTCCACCATGCGCATTCCCACTTCTCTAGCCACCCCTGGGTTTCCTAGCTCTCCCCTTCGTTCCTGTGTCCCAGACTGTGTTTTTCTGGTGCTGCCCCTGCTCTCCCTCCCCACTTAGCAGCACTTTGTATCATTCCCTGCGCTCTCTGCTACCTCATTAGACAGTCCATTAGCTGTGCTCTAGCAGACCCAGTTGGGGCAGTCGGCACTTCTAGGTCCCTCTTGATACCATCATGCGTATTAATGTGCAACACCAGTAAAAAGAGAAATGTAACTGCCAGCAGAAGATAGAAATAATAGCTAGTTTTAGAAGGAAATTTAAAATGTTTGGTAGGAAACATCTGCTGTGTTAGGAAAAAATTTCATACGCTGTCTCCCCTTTCCTATCAGACTGGAATGGAAGAGACTGGAAGCAGCAGCCAGAAGCCAGGCTGCCTCAATCTGTTCTGGCAGGGATGTGACAGATCTGCTCGGGATGGGGCTGAGTCCTGGTACAGCTTGGATCAGCTGAGAAAACCATTAAAGTGAATATAGAAACTGCAGGGAAGTATGATGGGGACATGTTTTGTTTCTAGCTTGTTAAACCAGTAATTGTTATTGCAAATAGCTGTCATTCCCACCAGCATTTGCTTCTTGTTGACAATGAAGAAAACTCATTTGTTTTATAGTGTGAAGCTTAATTTACTTTATGGTTGGTTTCTTTCTTTGCCTGTCAATCCCAGATCTCTGAGAAAGAAATGCAGTCAGATTTATAGCCAGCAGAATGAGCTGTAACTAAACTGTCAGTACAAAACCTATGGCTTTCTCCTGATTATGAAGGGATTTTTTTGAAAGGTGCGTAGGATCAAAAACTCCCTTTTGAATCATATTAGCCAAGACTGCCAGTCACTGATTATACCCAGATTGGCCAGTGATCTGTGGGTATTAGCCCTTCAGTTTATACAGTTTTTAATTAAACCTGACAACTGTGGAAGAAATTAACTCTGTGAAGTTAATTGCCTGCTGGCCTTTAGCCGCTTGGGTCGACAACAGCCAGATGTTCATGTGGTGGTCAAGGACATGGTTGCAGCCACGTCAGGAGTGTGGGGAAGACAGCATCCCACCATCAACTCATAGGAGTGAAAAGGAAACCTTTATAGCAGAGATGCAGCTTAAGCAGGAAAAAAAGTCTTGTTCTAATCAGGAAATGGTTTTGATGGTGTGAAGGTTTTTGTAAGCTGCGTCGTCACCAGGAGAGTGACACATCTTCCCAGGGTTGTTAATAATTAGGAAGATGTTAGGTTAATGTATTCAGGCTAAATGTGCCCATACAGAATGACACCCAAAGTGCAATTTCTGAAAGCTGGGGAAAAATTAGTCTGTTCTCAGACCTGTTTTATTTTGGATCAAAATAATTTTTGATGCTCTCCTGTTCCTGAGATAATTCTGAAATTATAGTCTAATCCTAACAGGAACAAAACCAAATAAATGACAGAAATGCCACAGCATCAGAGGTGTCTTATCCTGGTTATCAAAATAAACCAAGCGCTAAGGAAATTTCTCCCAAAGACACAGTTATAACAAAAGGTAGTACAAAAATCCTTTGAAGAAGACTGTACTGTCTTCCCCAAAGCAAAAGTTCCTCCGGTAGCTGTGAGAAGGCACAGACTGCAACAGGAGGTCATCTTCCAAAAGGGAGCTGCAGCAGGTCACCTGGTAAATTAAGTCCGTGCTTGGGGAAGGGTCTTACTGAAGCCTGCTCTAAGATTGAGTTGAAGCGGCACATGCTGTGCCAAGCTCTGCAGCGAAACATTAAAATGTGGAGTTTTCTTTAGGTGCTCAGTTTAAACAGGCTTTGAACAGACTGGCTAAGCTTCCCTGAACGTACCAGCCTGTTAGTACCAAAGAGAAAAATCTTACCTATACCCAGTGATATAGAGAACTCCAGCCAGTAGGAGCTGCTGCAGACACCACCAAGGGGTTTCTTGCACCAGAAAGAGGAGCTAGAGCAAAGCTCCATCACTCGGGTGAAAGGGGCCCGAGAGAACCGAGGGGTTGTTTCTGCCCAGTCCTCCCTGTTCCCTGCTGTATGTGGCAAGAGGTGCATAAAGGCTTGAGGCAGCGATAATAGATGCAGCAGGAACCCAGATGCAAACTTTCAGGCATTCAGAACCTTGAAGCACTGTCTGTTCCACACCACACTGTTCTCTTCACTTCAGCTTCCTTCTCTTACCTTCATCTGACCTGCCCTGTCCTTATGACTCCCACTGCCCTTCAAATGCCTCTTTCTTCGTCTTACCTGCACACATTCTAAAGGAATCCAATTAGAAGATGAATAATGAAATGAATGAGCCCCTTATTAAGACAGTATCAGTTACTCCTTTTGCATCGTTCCTGGCTGTCCTGTTTGTCCTGTTTGTCTCTGTGTGTCCAAGGACATCCTTGCTTATCTGTCTGCTTGAGTGACTCTTAGTGCCAGGAGTCATTCTGCTACCTGTGTCTGCACAGCGTTCAGCCTGAGGAGATCCCTTTTCTCCCAGATCTCTAAGCCCACACATAATAAACATCATTAATAACAAAAGCGTGCCCAGACACAGTTTGTGGGATGTTCTTGTGATGTGCTAGAGCAGCCCCCTGGGACAGGATTTTCTCTCGCACCGAGGGTTTAGTTGCGTGCCTGGCTGCCCCCTCTCAGCTCTCGGGGGCCTGTGCAGCACAGCCACAATCTCACCGAGTTCCAGCTGCCAGTGCTGTCTGGAATCACACTCTGCATCACACACGCTCCTCCATTGCCGTCATTCAAAGAATATGTGACTCCACACAGTTCTGTTCTGCTCGTTGAGATCACATATTAAAACTCAATTGCTGTACTCAGGGATAGAACTGACGTGTTTTGCCTGTTGGCTTTAGTGGCACTGGAACAACTGTCTGCCACTCCTTACTCTCACTTTAGCAAACACTAAACAGCACACTGGAAACACACATCCCAGTTTTCACCTTAGGTCTAATACATCTAAAATCTGAAAGAAATATGTGTAGGAACTATGAGCACTTAAACCTGCAGAGTTCTCTGCGTGTTCACTGACCTTTAGAGACTAAATGAGCAATGTCTGGATTGTGGTGATCAGCAGCTTGCGAGGGAGCAGAAAGCAAGCCACTTGTCAGGAATAATCTGGTCTTCATTTCTTTTTTTATTTTTGGTTTTGTTATGCCTCAAACTTTAAGCATCTGACAGAAAAATAATAGCATTTTGAGGTTAAGTACTAGTTTTCAATAATTTGCTGCTGCAAACGGAGCAGCTCAAAGTTAAGCTTTTAGAATAGAGCGATCTTGTCTAAATAAGATAAGAAGTAACAGAACTTGGCTTTGGTGAGGATGCTGCCTTCCCCTCTGTTCCTCCCCATCTCCAAAAAAAAGTTGTTGTTCGTTAGTGGCCACCAAAAGTCAACAGCTTTGGTTTTGCAATGATCCCTCCCCTCCAGACCACTCTTCTTGGCTCCAAGTACAGTGAAGGATTGAAAAGGCAACATAAGCAGTTTAGGCTTCACTTGAAGCGTTTCATACTGCTAAGGCTGGGGGAAAACCGATGAGATGGAAAAAAGAGGCAAACTTTTGAGTTCACCGCTTTAAAAAGGCAGTCAGAGCTTGGCATTGTGCCTTTAATTACCTGTGCTTTCCAATACCTTGCAGTCTTCCCTCACTGTCGCTAATCTCCCTTCTGGGAAGGAAAATCCACCCTTTGAAATAAAAGGTTTCCTGGAAGGTTAGGGACTCACCACATCCATGATCTGCATGAGGCTGAGAGTGAAATAGACGGTGAGCGGCTGGGAGTCGTTTGCCACCGGCCGCTCCAGAGGGTTGTAATTCTTCAGCAGCTCCTTATAAAGCTTCCGTTGGAACTCTCCTTGCAGGGACTCTTTGGGCATAGGAATAAACAGATAAATAATTAGGATTCCCCACCGGAAAGTCAAGCTAGGATATGTGCTCTTTTTTTCTGCTGTCAGATATTACACATCTATTATTTCACGGGCTGCTTGCCCAGAAAAACAACCGTCGTGATTCCTCTAGTTCATTAGCTACTACATCAAAATGTCATCGCAGACGTGTCGCTTGCTCTTTTCATCCCAGGCTGCGAGGGGATTCCCTCTGTGATCATTTCTTGGCGGGCTGGGTGCGATAGATCCCAGTGATGCTCTCTCAACACGCACCCTCGGTCCAGCGGCCAGAAGCGATGAGGAGGAAAAGCCTCTCTCTGTATGTCAGCACCTGCCCTGGCTCTGACCTGGGGTAGGACTCACACCTGAACAGCGGCCACAGGTTTGCCCCGAGCCCCAGCCCCTCAGCTGCCCGACAGCAACATACGGGCTGGTGCTCTGATTTCTGTCCCTTTACCCCTTGGAGCCAGCGAGGGTCATTATTCTGCCATTCTCCACCAGGGAGAGGGAGCGGGGCCGAGATGGATGGAGTGGTCCAGGGGATGGATGGATGGATGGATGGACGGACGGACGGATGGATGGATGGATGGATGGAGCGCGTCCAGGGGATGTATGGAGCAGTCTAGGGGATGGATAGAGTGGGTCCGGGGTCGATGGAGCGGGTCCAGGGGATGGATGGGAAGGTCCGGGATGGATGGAGCGGGTCTAGGGGATGGATAGAGTGGGTCCGGGGTGGATGGAGTGGGTCCAGGGGATGGATGGGAAGGTCCGGGATGGATGGAGCGGGTCCAGGGGATGGATGGGAAGGTCCGGGGTGGACGGAGCGGGGTCGGGATGGGAGGGAGCGGGTCCCGATGAAAGCGCTGGGGGTTCGGGCAGGCAGGGGTGCTGTGAGGGGAGCCCCCCGCGTCCCCCCCGGCGCCCCCCACTCACCGCGCAGCAGCCCCAGCAGCGGCAGCAGCCGCAGCAGCCGCAGCGCCGGCCCCCGCGGGCCCATCCCGGCCCCTCCGCCCGCGGCCGAGCTCGCCCTGCGGCTGGGCGGGAGGGGCGGGAGGAGAGCGGCACCGCACCGCCCCACGACCGCCCCACGACCGCCTCCGCCCCGCACCCCTGCCCTGCCGAGCACCACAGCCCCTCCTCAGTCCCCCCATCCTCTCCTCAGCCCCTCAGCCCCTCCTCAGCCCCTCATCCTCTCCTCAGCCCCTCATCCTCTCCTCAGCCCCTCATCCTCTCCTCAGCCCCTCATCCCCTTCTCAGCCCCTCATCCCCTTCTCAGCCCCTCATCCCCTTCTCAGCCCCTCATCCCCTCCTCAGCCCCTCAGCCCTTCCTCAGCCCCTCATCCCCTTCTCAGCCCCTCATCCCCTCCTCAGCCCCTCATCCCCTCCTCAGCCCCTCATCCCCTCCTCAGCCCCTCATCCCCTCCTCAGCCCCTCAGCCCCTCCTCAGCCCCTCATCCTCTCCTCAGCCCCTCATCCCCTCCTCAGCTCCTCATCCCCTCCTCAGCCCCTCAGCCCCTCCTCAGCCCCTCATCCTCTCCTCAGCCCCTCATCCCCTTCTCAGCTTCCCATCCTCTCCTCAGCCCCTCCTCATCCCCTCATCCTCTCCTCAGCTCCCTCATCCTCTCCTCAGCTCCCCATCCTCTCCTCAGCTCCCCATCCTCTCCTCAGCTCCCTCATTCTCTCCTCAGCTCCCTCATTCTCTCCTCAGCTCCCTCATTCTCTCCTCAGCTCCCCATCCTCTCCTCAGCTCCCCATCCTCTCCTCAGCTCCCTCATCCCCTCCTCAGCTCCCTCATCCCCTCCTCAGCTCCCTCATCCCCTCCTCAGCTCCCTCATCCTCTCCTCAGCCCCTCATCCCCTCCTCAGCTCCCTCATTCTCTCCTCAGCCCCTCATTCTCTCCTCAGCTCCCTCATTCTCTCCTCAGCTCCCTCATTCTCTCCTCAGCTCCCTCGTTCTCTCCTCAGCTCCCTCGTTCTCTCCTCAGCTCCCTCATTCTCTCCTCAGCTCCCCATCCTCTCCTCAGTCCCCTCATCCTCTCCTCAGCCCCTGATTCTCTCATTAGCCCCTCATCCCCTCCTCAGTCTCCCCATTCTCTCATCAACCCCCAAGCCCTTCCTCAGCGCCCCCATCCACTCATCAGCCCCCCATCCTCTTCTCAGTCCCCCCCATTCCCTCCTCAGACCCCTCATCCCCTCCTCAGCCCCCCAGCCTGTCTTCAGCCCCCCCATTCTCTCTTCAGCCCTCTCATCCCCTCCTGAGCCCCCCATCCTGCTCTTCCCACGGGACTGGAGTCCCCAGTCAGGCTTTGCGGAGAAGGGTGTTTAATCCCCATAGGGATGCAGGCTGGGGCTCAGGGCTGGGGCTCAGGCTGGATGTGCCAAAAATAATCCTGTCTGGGGGGCGTTAAGTTCAGTGCTTGAGAGTAAAACAGTGCCCGAGCCCTCCCTGGTGCACACGCAGCTGGGCAGCCGGCCTGGCGTGCATTTTCTCCATCGTCTCATCCCCGTTTGCAACTTCAAGCACATTCTTTAGACCATGGCTGAGTGCTTTCTTCCAGTCCAAACCCCTGCCCTTCATATCCAGCTGCTGCATTAAACGAGTGTCCTAGGCAGCTGCAGCAAAGGCAGAATGGTAGCAAAGAGCATCCTCTTTTGCAAGGGGGAACTAAATACTTGTTTTTTCAGATAGCCCAGAAAGGCAGCAGTGTATTAGTCCATATTCATTCTCAACTTTAAAAATCCAGGTAATACGTCTTTGCTGTAGTACCGACTGATTTGTGTAGCAGCCGTTTAAACGTTTCAGTACGTTGAGCCCAGGCCTAGAGGAGGTGAGGGCGACCCGAGTAGCACATTGACACGGCATCCATGCAGCATCCACGCGGAACAGCCTGACCGAGGGTGGTGGAAACCAGCAAGTGGCAATGGGAACTCCAAAAGGCAGAGCTGATGTGGGGGAACACACTGTCAAAGCGCTCAGGTGTTTTTAGCAGTCCTTCTAGGTTGAGCTTATTATTTCTCTTTTTTGTTTTGTGGTGAGTTGGGTTTTTTCCCTGTGAGATCTTGACGTTTTTGGACCAGCTAGCAGGCAGGAGCGAATTGCTAGGGGAGCTGTGTGTTATTTGCAGAGAAGCCGAGTGTTATTATCCATTTGTACTTCAGCCCTTCCCTGGCAGTGCTCTAAGCGCCTGGATTTTTGCCTTGTCTCATTTTGGGAAGGAAACTCATTTTCTTTGCTCCCGCTCCTGTCATCCACTGCTGTTCTGGCACAGGCGCCCCAGCTCTTTCTGCGTGTACAGTAAACAGCAGAAATCGTTCAGGCAGGAACTCCGGAGAGGGAATCTGCAGTTCGTGGCTGACCTCTGCTGTTGGCTCTTCTTCTTGCTCTCTTGGCAAGTGCCCTGGGTGGTGAGGGCAGGGTCGGCAGGGCGAGCGCTGCAGGAGCGAGCAGAGCGCAGGGTCCTCTGGGTCAGATGTGGGACTCAGAAGGTAAACCCTGCAGGGGATGCTGCTGAAACCCACAATTCCAGCAGTGTGACCACTGAAAGAATAAGTTATAACTATTTATTTGATAAATCTTGACTTATTTTTTTTTGTTCATGAAATGTTCTAGGCACTTGAGATATACATCTCTTTAAGATATTCTTTAATAGCAACCAGCAGCCCAACTCCTTGGTAAGATGATGTTCAGTCAGGTGCATTCCTTCTAAAGGGTTTACCTTTCTAATCAGAGATTCAGGTGGGAACATACCCCAGCAGCAGGAAGGGTTATGTTTGCTCCCTGTAGACATCCTGCTAATACAAGTTGAGGTCACAAGTATTTCTGTGGGTTGATGGGCTAGGTGCTAGCAAAGAAAGATTAACAAACACTATACTGAAGTCCTCTAGAAGCCTTCATTTATGGCACAAGTCATCTTTGTAAAATTCTACTACAACTTAACAACAAGCTGTAGAGTTTGTGACCAGCGGAGGCTCCTTCCTTTGTCTCCAGTGCCCACCAGAGATGATCCCTCTTCTCTGAGTTTTAATCCTTCTTGCTGTTGTGTGCTCTCCAGCCAGGTAAATCACCCGTTTCCTCACTAGGAAGAGCTGTTTCCCCTCCTCAGATAATAACTTCTCAGACACTATGATGAATGCAAATTCATTTTACAATTACAGGCTGTAGAAACCACTGTGAGCCTCCCAGCCCACCTCCCACGTTTGGGTGTTCACCAGAATATGAACAAGCCCTTAATATTAGTTTGTTTCTCATATAATTTGGACGTTGTTAGACGTGGCTAATTATGTGTCTGCCTGGTTGTGAATACCCAATGTACTCACAGAGATAACAGCATGCACAGCTCATGAGTTTTCCCATGAAGGTCAGGCCTAAGAAAATGATTGTGGTAATAGTGTGCACCTAATGCTTTTAGTGTTAGGTAGTCCTTAGATTCCTCACTGAAGTACTATTTCACATCTCTTTTGAGAAACAGCTACATGATTCTGAATTAGTCTATCTATTAGAAAGATCTTTATAATCACGTTTGTTTATACCCAAAGAGCATCTCCCTAGTTGAATTTATAAGTCTAGTCTCATATATTGGAGAGTTGAAAGACCCAAGGACTGAAATGCATTCAGAATGACTCGTGCAGTCATTACAAGATGCAGCAGTTGTTCAGGGGTTCCTCTCGTTTCAGCCTGTCGGTTCCTTCTGAGTCATTTTGTAATCCCAGGGCTTGGCATTCGTTTCTCACTGACACAGAATTCACAGCTTTAGAATCACTTCTCCAGCTTTTCGCGTGAGTATGAACAACAACAAGCTGGCAAAACTACTGCTCTTCATCCTGGTTAATTTTAAATACTACATCATTTAGGGTTTACAGAAGCTAATTAAAGTTGACAAGAAATCTGCATTTTAGGCCGGCAGCTTTAACAGATCCTCATCTATAAGCATCTGAAGACCAACCTTGTTTATCTTGTCCTAAAGCAACACACCAGAAATTTGTTTGTTGAAAAAAAAAAATTACCATCTGCTACAATTTAAATGACTAACATGAATTCCACAAACATGGTCATTTGATATGTAGAGACTGCCTCTGATCATAAAACTGAGCTCAATCCTTTCAAAGACAGAAGTGTTTGAAACGTGAAGTTTTGCCTGTCAATGAGAGCAAATTCATTTAAACTCCAGAGTTATAATTGAGGCAGGGGATATTAAGCAGGTCAGTCTTACAAAGGCAGATTTCACAGAGAGGGTATCCGAAAAGAGAAGTTGTCAGGGTGTAATCTTCTGCTAGAGAACTCTGGATTTTGTCCTTTAGAAGTGGAATGGTTAAGTTTCAGTTCATCAAATCCATACATTTTTAATATCGCTGAGGGGAGAAAGATTGGTGTTTTTTCCAGGCCTCTGCGTTTTGTCTCAGAATGCACGGGTTGCAGATTTCCAGCTGCATTTCTTACACTGCATAAACCCAGCGTCCCTAACACTCCCTCCCGGCTTCACCTGCACAATCTTAGTGTTCCTCCTGAAGTAGCTCAGTCCAGTCCAGATATGATTTATTTTAACTAATCACGGGTGAAGGTGAAGTTGTTATTTTTCAAGCATATAGAACAACAAACATCGTGTATCATCTGTTTTAAATGAGATCTCGTCCTTCCTCTGTAATAGCATCCTTGATTCTAGCACAGTGCACGGATAGCAACAGGCGGCTGCAGAGGGGCAAATGCCATGGTGAGTCGCTGGAGACGGGAGAGGAAAGCATCACGCTCTGCTCTGGAATGGCAGCCAGTCACAGCTCGGTGAGAAGTGCTGTTTGCTTCCAAAGGGCTGGTGACAGCTTCTTCAAGGGAAGTGTCACCAGGAGCCACATTCAGAGAATGGAAACAAAAATGAATCGTTCTTGTTGTCAAAATACGGTGTATTTGGGGGCCACGGATCCTTCAGAGACAGGGAGATTTTCCAAATGAGACTCCTTGCTGGACTCAAAGGAACTCTTGAAGCAGCTACCAGATTGATTCACCAATGAAGAGCTTTAGACCGTCCTGAGGGAGGAGATGAAACTAATTTAAATAGATGATTTGATGGAAAGTTCACTGCAAATCATTCATGCTACTCAATATGATCTATTTTATTTGGATCCCTCAGACAGAGAAAATACAGACTTGGGTACACAGTGCCCTAAGTATGGGAGAAGTCTGGTTGTGGTTCTGCTGTGTTGAGGAACATGGGCCACACAGCACAGGGCAAGGTGAAGCATGAGCCGGCTATCCAGATGTGGCAAACGTAAAGAGCAGCACCGGCAGCTCCTGAGCCTGCTGAAGCTCCTCAGTGGACAGCGGTGGGTCCCTCTTCCAGCTGAAGCTCTGAGATTACTGTTTGTGCCAGGCTCATGCTCCCATCTGCTGAGAGAGCTGTGTGGTAGCCGTGAGAACAGACACACACGGAGGAAAGGCTGCTCCAGTAACAAACCCCTTTCATCTTGGTGATAGTTAGACCTCAAAATAACATTTCCCTCTTTCCTCAAAACGTTGGAAAGAGTTTTGTTAGTCATGAGTGAATGCCAATTGCATTTGAAGTGGTTTTCATGAACTAGATTTAAAAGGCCACAGTTCATTCGTAGAGTTATTATGGACATTTTTTTCTAAAACTTCATTTCAGTGCCACAGAGAGGATGAAAAAAAAAAAAAAAGAGAATGGGGCCATAAAATAGAGAGAGGAAGAAACTACCTGGTTTTTTTTCAGTGATTTTAATTAGGTTGGAGGATTTTTCAAGCTTGGATAAGCTTCTAGGTATTTCCTTCAGCATTTGTTTCACTGGAGGGACTTCAGACCTCTGGTTGTTTTAATGACTCATCATGAAACAAAAGATATGATAAAAATAAAGTAACGACCCGACCTAAAATTTGTCTGCCAATTAGACCAACATACTTGGAATGTGCTCTTACATTCACAGATAATCTGCTTCACAGCTCCGGGACCTCCTTCTGCTCGTTTTGCTGGCGCAGATAGAAGATGCCAAATCCCTCATTTTTGAGCCATTTGGTATGTTATTAGAGCATGAGGGAAATCATCAGCTCACCTGAGCCAGGCAAATAAAGCAAGAAATTTGCAGGAGCCTAGTGAAAGCTTTCTATTTTCACATTTCAAGTTGATTTTTTACCCAGAGGTGTTGGATAGCCAGACTTCTTTTAATGAACCGAACTTTCAGCGATTTGTCTATTTTTGCTCTGCACATAGACTGTCTCCCAAACTAAAACAGTGCGCTTGCTTTTGCTAATTTGCATAAATGAATCTTAATTTTTAATTGAAGCCATTGCCCTCATCCATCCCCTGGGATGCCTGCATCGAAACGCCGTGAGTCTCTTTAATGGCTGTAATTCAAGGCTATCTTTTTATCGCAGTCAAAATTGTTATTCTGGCTTTCCTGCTTAATTATGAAGGTAATGCGATGTGGCAGGGCAAAGGCAACAGTGACATTGCTAATGCCAGGCTGCAGGGGTAGCTTGGAAGTGGCTGAGATGGCTTGAATATTTTAGGTAATAATTTAATTTATTAGTTTGCTGATGCATTTTCTGTGGTACTGACTGCACTGTTGCACTGTTCTCACGTAATCATGAGCGGAAGATAGAGTATGTTAATAATAGTTCAGTTTGCAAAAGCACCGCAGTGGTTTAGAGCCTGTGTCTTACATTTTAAAGAGATTCAGATCACCTGGGAGCTTAAGCCTTTTGGGAACCCACGAGTTTATGTGCTTAAGAGTGGGTTTTCTAAGCAGGCAGCTGCATTTTATTCTTAGGAATAAAACAAATAATAAATTACCAGAATGGTTTTGAAAATTTTACCCTGTACTTTGGTTTGATTTTAATATTTAAGTGCAGACTCATTTAAACTGTTGGTTTTGAAAGTTCTGAATGTCAGAGCCCAGGAATCCCCAATTAAAGGTGTGATTAGAGCACAATTTCCCCAGCTGAGATCAGCCTTAAGTAAGTGCTGCCCTGCTGCTGCTCCCTTTAGGGATTCTGTGGCCGAGGGCTGGTGCCCAACTGGCCAGCTCCATCCTGAGAGGTCCCTGAACAGCAGCTTGGCAGGGACGTGGCTTTCCTCACTGCTGACCTGCTTGGAAGTTGAGTCACTCCAGTAAATCATTCTGTTTCTCTAATGGGTCTGAGCTCCTCTGGGTTTCTTGCTGCTTTGTTTTCGCCGTCTAGCAGTTTGTTTGATTCCTGCTTTACGTTACTAGGTTCAGCCCTGAATTCCAGTTTCTCTGTATCATTTTCTGGTTTCTAGGAGGAAGGGGCAGGATTCCTTGGGAGTAGAAACCAGAGCTTTGCTGTGAATGTGGAAGAGCCCAAGTGATAAAGAGCAGGATGCTGATGGGGCTCCTACCTGAGGGAGAGCGGCTGGTGGGATTTACAGCAACAGGAGAGCCAGGGGAGCTCTCTTGAGACCATCACCTTTTTTACAGCTGGCAGCTTTCTCAATTTGGTTTTTTATTGCTATTATTTTTTATTTACCCTGGTTTGAATTGAACTGGTATCTGTTTAGCCAATGCGGTTTCACTTTAGTGGAAGGATTAACTGAAGTTTGGATGAAGTTTGATAAGATATTTGCTTTGTTAAGAAAATAATTGTAGAACTACTGGGTTTCAGGTTGTTTTTAATGGTTCGTAGAGAATCTGCTTGTTGGTGCTAGTATGGATTCAGATTAATTACTTGAGAAATGTACTTCTGTAATTCACAATCCAGTGAGGATTATTGAGATGTTTAAACGCATCCAGTTTCTTCAACAGGGATCACGTGGACTGTGAAGAAAAGAAGAACATCGTTGTTGAACTGCTGAGGCCGAGGCACAAAGCAGGTTGGAAGAAGATGACAGCCAGGTAAGGTTTGAATTTTTGTTTAGCGAGAGCCCTGTGATTCTAGAGTCTTTCTTCAGGAAAATTCCATTAAATTTAAACAAAACAGGATTAAAATGAAATATGTTGAAATATTCGGAAGCTCTGCTTCTGAATCTGCACTGTCTTAGGCCTGCAAGGCTTAACTGCGTCTTTCCAACATTACTTCATGCTGTGTTGTTTAACTGAAGGTTCTTTGCTTTAACGACCAGTAGCTAATTAGAGAAAGCCGGATTGAGACACAGGGGTGGTTCTAAACTGCAAGTGCCTGGGTTTGTGCAGGTTCATAGTCGGCACAGACGGAAAATTGGGAGTGGGCTGTGTGAAGAGCAGTGTGAGGGCAGAGGGCCAGCCAGGGCAGCGTGGGGAAGAAATACTGGGAATACGTATGGGGCTTAAATTCTATTGTCTGGAGTACTTGTAGAAAAGAATTAAAAATTCATTAGGAAAAAATGAGTACGATTGTTTAAATTGATGCTTGTATTACTGGTGGAATTGAGTCTCAACTCCAAGGCACGTTTGTAGGTGTGACACAAACCATCACTAGTTACAGGAGGCGCTGCCAGTGCTGAGACAGTGATATCTTTGGTGTTATTCCACTCTGCAGATTATCCTGTGTAGGATCATTTTCCTGAGACTTCTGTAAAGTTTAGGCAACTGGCACAGAAGCATTTCTGTTCCTGAATACCCTGTTTTGTAAGACAGACCAAAGAAACTGTTCTTTTGATAAGTGAAAGGGGGAAAAAAAGAAAAGTTACTGTCTTTTAAAGTAAATTCTTTCCCTTAGGAGCCAGAAGAGCTCCTTGTCATAAATCTTCCCTTTTTTATTTTTTTAAATAGTGCTACTTATAAAAATTCTTGAAATGAATCATGGGCTTCTGAGCTTTGAAATGTTTCACAAATAGCAGCATTGAAACTTGCCTGAAGTGTCAACGATTGCCAATTTAAATATTAACAGCCAGTTGATATTTCACAGTGTTTCCCACATACACATTTATAAAACACTCAGGCTGCAAGCTTTGTATAAACAGCATCTATTTACTGTCGTGGTATAATTGAAAGTTTGATGTTTGAGGAAGGTTAATGCTGAGAAGCAGGAACCAGTAACGACTGTTACCTGCTTGCTGTGTCGTAGCTTTGCTGTGTAATCGTGAGAGACGACTTTGTGGAGGTGGTACAACATTAATTTATTTAATTAAATGTAATTGTTATAATCCCTGTCTAACAAGGATATTGTAAAACCAATACTTACTTCATGCAGCAAAATAGCATTGATGTGCTTAGACGTGACTAATGTGCAGCAAGGCAAGAGCATCTGTTTACCCTCCCTCAGCTTCTGGGAGCTTGAACCCACCAGGCTCAGTAGTGGGTGAATTAAAGATTATAGGTAAGGAGACTCTGTTAATATATGAGTATTGGTCTAATTGCACAGGCAGTCCTGGCTGGTGCCCAGCACACCACGAGGAGCCTCACGCTTAACTGAGTCTCTGGGTTTTTTTGCCTTGGTTAAGGAATTTGTCTTAAAATCTGCCATTAGGCTTGGTCTGGATGTATCAAAATAATTTGTGTAACTTCCTTAAGTGCTTCCTACCTGGTGGAATCCTTTCCAAAGCTGTCAGGCCATGTGATTTACCTGACGAGAACAGTGATGTCAGGTGTCAGAAGGGCTTGCCAACAGTATAAAACTCAATTCCTTCCCAGAATCACAGAACAACCAGGTTGGAAGGGACCCATCGGATCTTCTAGTCCAACCATTCCTATCTAACACTTATGTTTTCCTCATCATTGTTTTATTTTCATGTGGTTTGGGGGTTACTACTGCCAGTACAACCTAATGAATGAAAGTAATTGATTTTCACCTAGATAGCTTACTGGACTAGAGGGTACAAGTCTATAGGTAACAGGCCCCAGCCAGCCCTGAACCAATTGGGAGATCCAGCATCCCAGCATGGTGTTCGGTCTTGCCTTGTCAGTATTAGCTGGACTTCAGTCTCCTCTCACTCTGGATTAGGGAGGCACACTGCTGCAGCTACACAGTGATGATAATAATACACTGGTCGTTTCTTGTCTTATTAGTCCATGATCACTAGAAACCCAAAATGTTAAGTCATGATTGAGATTTTGCTGTTAATGTGATAAGGTAGCAGGAGACCACACCAGAGACCAGCAATCCCTTTTGTTTCGCATCTTAAAACGTTCTCCATGCAAAGAGGTAAGCAAGCAGTTTATTCTATGCTACGAGCTGCCGCTTTCATTTTATGGAGATTAATTTCACAAAGAAAAGCATCTGTAGAATTGAGATGCAGCTCTTCACATACTCGAACTTGTATAAGATACAGATTGATCAGTCCCCATTAGGTCTTTGTAAAGTAAATAAGGTTTATTATTTATAGCAGTAAACAGGTTAGCATTTATCTTTGCAAAGCATGGCAGTAGTTTAAAATATGTTTTAACTTCTAACGTCTTCAGTTATTTGCATTTAAAAGCTCTCCTTTGGGTTGTTCTACCTTCCTAGAATGTCATCGTTTATATAAACTAATAGACTTGCGATGTACTGAAATTACAATTCTTGAGCTAGTGCAGAGGAAGAGCCCAGCACAGCGAGGGAGTTTGGTCTTCTATACACAGGCACACCTACTTTCTAATACACAATTAGTGAACCCTTTAAGTGACTCTGAATGGAGGCAGCACGATCACAGAGGCCGCCCAGCAATGTGTTTGTTGACTTCACAGTCCTGATCCCTTCAGGAAATGGCAGCACGAGAACGAGACGTCAGTCAGTAAAATCTGACTTCATTGATAGTCTTTCTCGACTTCGGTCGCATAAGATGGCAGCTTATTTACCGCAGTGGCATTTGAAAATGACCCTCTGCAGACACTGAAGACAGGTTTAATGAGAGCAACTGTTCGAGGACGTGCAGCAGTGCATGATGCATGTTATTTTCCTTCTTGTCACCTTACAAGAAGCAAATCTCCTTTCTGATCTCACCGGCAATTCCTACTTGTCCTCTCATACAGCTCAGGCGTTTTGTATTATGACATTAATACTTCAGTGTTTTTGAGTCACAGCCTGGTTCCATATACATCACTGGTGCTCTGCAGAGCTCAAAATATTTTTTCACTGATCTATGCCAGCAAAAGTTACAGCTCTCACACATTTTGCAGTGTTTGAGGCTATTCCACTGTATTATTTATTGAGATAATCCTTGAATGAATTGACAGCAGCTTTCTGTGCTAGGCCCAGAGCTCCATCTGGAAATAACTGCTCAGATTATCTTGTGGCCTGTCAGCCAACGTCAGTCTTGGAGGAGGAGGCAGTGCTGGGAGAGGAACCTCTTCTGCATGTTGGCAACAGCTCCTGAGACAATCAATGTGAAATCATAGAATCATTAGGTTGGAGGAGACCTTTGAGATCATCAGCCTCAACCGTCCCTGTCTGCTACTAAATCGTGTCCCCAAGCACCTCATCTATCCACCTTTTAAATCCCTGCGCAGCCTCTGCCAGTGCCCAGGAACCCTTTCAGTGAAGAAGTTTTTCTTGATGTCCATTCTAAACTTACCCTGACACAGCGTGAGACCTTTCCCTCTTGTCCTACCACCTCTCACTTTGGAGAAGATGCCATTACCCCCCTCTCCACAACCTCCTCTCAGGTAGTTGGAGAGAGCAATGAGGTCTTCCCTCAGCCTCCTCTTCTCCAGGCCTAATGACCCCAGGTCCCTCAGCCGCTCCTCCTATGCACGTTGCTCTCTGAGTTTTGCCCGATTGAAGGTCTTATGCTTTAGAATTTACCTTGATTTTTTTTTTCTGGGTTTGCGAGTCAGGTTTTTTGTGTTGAGCTAAGCTCTGCTGACAGAAAAGGTACCAAGAGCTTTAGTCCCAAGTCAAGATTCCTCACACAATATCTGAAGGACCCTCACAGTTGCCCTGAGAGACTTTTGCTTAACTAACCTGCTTTGTTAAGATTTTACAGAGTAATGTCTTTAGAATGTTCTTTCTCTTTTTCTGTCAGTCAAAATGCATAATATTTCCAAATCCTTCAGCCCCATCTCGGTGTGTTGCAGCGTTTAGAGATCCCAAGGACAGGTTGAGCGTCTTCCTTCCCCTGCCAGGAGCAGCAGTGACACCTTGTGGCCAACTCGGCAGAGACTTGTTCCAAATTCCCTTAGTGTTTGCTTTCAAATTCTCCTCCGACTTTCTGAAGCCCTTGGGAGTATCCCTCTCTGTGCCGAGGGCTCATCGGTTTGTCACTCGTTTTTCATTAGACGTTTCTGTGGTTGGAATGTGTCAAATTAACACCTTAATTCTAAAGCACAGAGAATGTTCTCCGACCTTTGAGGAAGTAGAGCAGGAAACGCAGAAACTGAGAAAAGACAAAAAGGTTACATTTCAGTTTCAATTGATGAGACAAGAGTATCCTGCTGTTTGTTCATTTATTTATTATTTTCCCTGTAATGTGTAAACTTCCTGAGCTGCGTTGGGATGTAACTACAAAATATCCAGAATGTAAAGCAATGACATAAACTCTGGCATCATTGTGTTTGTAGCTCAGTCTTTCGCTGCAGTCCCAGAGGTCTCAGGTTGCCTGTGCTGATGTGGAAGTGAGTTTTATCCTTTGGCGCTTGTGACCCGCACACTGCAAAAGAAAGAGCTCAAAACTTCATGAGAGGAAGTTGTCTGGTTTTGTCTGGATTTGGGGTTTTTTTGTTGTTGGGGGTTTTACTTTTTCAGGGATGTAGGAGAGAGAAAAAAGTTGAAGAAATATGAGATCCCAGTGAAACTTCATCTGAATCTTCTGTAACACAGATTGCTTAAGAAAATCAATGGACGTTGAGGAATGTCATCAAGTAGGTTTTGGTTCCTCTGTGCTTGATATTTAGGCCTGTTACATCTTGTCCATTTAGACTCTGTGTTCGGAGGGCAGGGCAGTGTTCTTTAAGCATCGGAACAGACTGCATTAGTCAATTATTTACTCCTGAGAGGTTTTTGTAAGCAGATTAGGTGAAAATATTTCTGTAACAAAGACTTTGGGTAGAGTTGACCCTGTCCTGAACTGGAGAGATGGAGCAGATGGCTTCTCAAGTCTCCTTCCAGTCCTTCCTTCAGCAAGTTTACATTTACATCAATGTCTTTTGTGTTTTGAATAGTATTTTGTGCCTAATCAGTACCATCCTTTCCCCAAAACGCTAGATCTCGTTCTGTTTGCTTGAGTGTCACCCCCAAAAGCGCTGCCTCTTCTCACTGCCTTTTCCCACTGACGGCTTGTGCAGAGCTGCGTGTGGCTCCGTGCAGATGGTGACTCCGAGCACCAGTACCTGGATCAAACAAAGTCAGTTCATTATTCCCCCTGCCAAAAGCCCTCTCTGTCCCTGCACTATTGGCATGCTGAGTGCCGCTGGAGAGCAGTGTCGAAAGGAAACGTTAAGGGGCAGCTCCACTTTCAGGCTATTTGGTTTTACAGGATCTCTGCAGGTCAGTTCTCAGAATCTGTTTCCACTTTGCAAAATAAAATTTCATAGACTGTCCTGTCTATACCTCTCGTCTCCTGGCTTGACGTTTATTCCCAGGCTGTTTCTGAGGAGAGGATTTTGCCATCCAGCTCTAAGCTGATTGAAAGATACAAGGGCTCTAATTCTCCCTTGAATTCAGCTGTTTCTTATCAGAGAAGAGCACTCCCTGACACCCTGACAGCCTGTGCAAACAAGATGTGGTTGACCTATTTTGTGCAGAAAACTTTATATGAAACTTAAGGGAAAACAAAAGAATTTATTTTTCCAATTGTTTGCGCAGAACAAAGTGCAACAGGCAAGGAGGGAACATGACTTGTGCTGAATCAATTAATGTGCCCGTCCTAGTGGATTCTGCATTTTGTGTCAACTATAATGTTGTTATATGTATTCAAATACACTATTATTGCTTTCAGCTCTTTCTAAAACCTTCAGACTTGTTCTGTGCGTCATCAGCAGGCAGCTACTCTTCCTCACCTTTGCCCACAGCCACCGTTTCATTACTCCGCTCTTCTGACTCTCTTACTTCTCACTAACAGTCCTTCTTCATGTTATGTTTTTCCATTCTTCCTTTTTCCTCCTTTTTTCTGTGGAGCCCGCTTGCTCTGGAGTGCATGACTTCCTTCCACGAGTGACTGGTCAGAGCATTCTGCAGAGGGATGGATGCCAGGCAGCCTGCGCTCAGCTGCATCCCTGTGCGTCTCGGCCTTGCGATCTGTCTCTTCCCAGTGCATCCCCATAACCTGTGCCGCCCTCGCGTAGTCTGAAGGCTCTGCCTGATCTTCAATATTCTTTCATTTCGGCTTTTAGGTATTTCCCTCAGCAGAGATTTAGGGAAAAAAATATTTTCAAAGCAGCAAAAGTGAAGCTGGATGGGGCTCTGTGTGTTATTTTATGTCTGATGAGTCACACAAGGGTTTTACAAGAGGAACACTTTATTGAAGTTCTAGCCAAGTTGTTTCTCCAGTTCTCAGATTCTCTCAGGTACCAGTTTCCAATTACAAAGCAGAAATATAGTTGGGGTTTGGTTCTGTCTCTCCTTGCTTCTTTGTTATTTTCTTGGGGTTTTTTGTAAAACGACAGGATAGCTTTTCCATTGCACACAGCTAAATATTTAAGAATAGATACGAACACAGACATGAAGAAAGAAAGAATTTTTAACACATCTCTTGAGAAAGATCAGCAAGCTTTACATCGTCTCCGTTCGGTGAGCTGGGCATTCCCTTAGCTGCTGTTGTATGTGTATTTCGCAGCACATGGATAATATAGAACAGGAATAACAGGCAGGTTTGTTATCAGTGAGCAGTGGAAGCCAGAGTCCCTAAAACTTCAGGTGTCCTCGATACATTAAATAACTTTTGAAGTGAACATAAACGTAAGTGCTGATCCTGTAGAGGTGTATGCATTTTCTTGTTTCCATGCACTGCACAGTCCTGCTGGAGTCAAGGACTAAAGTTTTTGAAGCAATTTTGTGTTTATTTTTTTAATGCAGTGACTCTGTGGGGGAAACCTTCTTTCATGGAAGTGATGAGAGACTGGCCGGTGACTTTTCCAAACAGGAATAATGGATTTGCAGTACTAGCCAAAAAATGTCCATTAAAGACAGTGTAGAGACATCCTGTTAATCTATGGGAACAGTAATGCTTGTGTAGATTAATATTTTTCTATATTAATTACGGTTAATAGTATACATTTAATAGGAAGCTGGATTAAGTAATTTCTTCTTCATGAGTGCTTAATCCTATATGATTTACAAGCATGAGGAGCGATATCAAACTGTGAATGAAGACAGAAAATCAACATACGTATGTTTTCCTGTCTAGATTAATATGCCCAGTGGGTGCTGATTTTCATGAAGTAACCATTCAGGCAGTGGAAATAAGTACCAGTATTATTTGGGAATACCGTGAATGCAATTAGGAAGTTGAACCTACTGAATTACTAAAGTCTACTTAAATTTGAAGAATCGGTTGTTTTACTTCAATAGAACTTTCCAAGCAGACCGTAAACCACACTTTATTTTCCATTACGTCCTCCAGACTATGTTAGATTGTCACCTCCTCTTTTGCTTTCCAGGGTTGTATCCACAGAAGCAGCAGGTCACAGGAACACACACCCAGTTAGGAAATATTCTATATACATCTTTTACCGTGTCTCGGCTCCGCTGTTGATTGCAAAGGTCACAATACTTAAGACTGTATAAGTTAAGCTTCTTGCGTTGTTCACGAATCATCTTAGTCTACAGCCACATTATAAAACACGCTTAGTTTACATACGCGCACAAAGGGGCTTTGCCAAACTAAACAAAGATTTCCTGATGGTGTCTAGGTTTTGGAAATGGGTCTGTTTAGTGCCAATTCTGTCTCCCCAGGAAGTCAACAGTAGAAAAAGTCACTGTAAAAGTGTTTGTGGACTTCCAAATCAGTAATTTCATAGAATCATATCAGGGTGGAGGACTCTGTCAAACTGATAGGAAAGAAATGGGATCAACTGATGATTTTATTTTTCTTAAAGGCAGGGGGATGTGGGGTGTGCAGGTGCGTCGATATGTACATATTTATATATAAATAAAAGAAATTACCTGCCTGCTGAAGGCTACGAAACTGGGGAGCACTGAAATGCCTGTAGCGAATAAGGTGCCAGCTTTACCAGTATATTACTCCAGTTTTACACGGTGGTAACTCTCCTGAGAGCAGTGAGAGTAGTGCAGTGGCAAAACAGCACCTCAGCCCATAAACGCTCGTTGTCTGTTGTCTATGAAGAGCGTTTACCTCTTCAAGCAACCGTACGGACCTGTGCAACAACAGCACGTCCTTTGGTACATGCATTTGTTCTGGGTTACAGACTGAAACGAGATCACAGTCTGTCTGTTTAGCCAGGTAAACGTTAATCCCTCAGACCAAATCTTGCAGTCACGGTCCAGCTTCTCCCCAGGTTGGAACCTCCTGCTTCATTTGGTGGATCTGCTTCTGTAGTTCATCTCTGTCCAGCTTCATTTTCGCCTCTAGAACTTGCCGTAGAGACCCAATGCTCTCATAGATGGCTGCAAATCCTAATTGCGGGTGAGAATGAAAATTAGTTCACAATCAAAGCCAGGCTATTGTATAATTACTATCAGAATGCGCTTTCTAAGGTAACGCTCTGCTTTACGCTTGGGAGATGGCAAATTTTGAAATAAAATAGAACTGTAACTGTGTGCCGATGGCAAAAACACCGTTGATCACAGCCGAGCTACCTGTGAGTGCTCTGGGACAGCACTTCTAAGCTGATAAGGTGTCACTTTCTGTTGCTGTCCATGTCAGTTTTTAATGCCCCCGTGCAGCTGCTCACATCTGGCCCAAAAGTCTTTAAACTCCTTTGATACAACAAAGGCATTTTGCATATTATTACAGGTCAGTCATTATTACCATGATTGAGAATAAATAACTCGATGACTATGATCATACCGGTATTGACTTCGGCTTTCATTTCTTTTATATCTTCATTTATTTCATTTTGAAGTTTACCAATTCGAATATTTATCTTTTCTTCAGTCTGTTTTGCTTCCTGTGCTTCCATGCTTATCTTCTGTATTTCTTCTATTTTGTTGATTTTCTCTGCCATTTGGTTGAATTTCATCTCTCGAGCTCTTTCACTTATTTCCTGCAGCCGGGGAAAAGAATTTGAATTATTTACACCGCATCAGAAATTACAGCAGTCTTTCCCAAATGTGCAGTAGTTAGTAATTATTCAGCTTTCATGTGGAATTCAAAGGAGTAAGGAATTTTTTATAAAATGGTTTAAACTTACTCGATTACTGGAGGCTAAAATACCGATCTCTTTAGAAGTAATTAGATTTATTTGAAGACACTCAGGCTGTGGGGGTGCTAAGCTCGATGTTAGCGAAAAGAGTTACACAAATAGAAAGGAGATCTGAAAATCTCACTCAGATTATATCTCAGTCACATCATCTTATTTAGAAGCATTATTAATAACTGCTTCCCGAGAAGTACGATTAGGACATTTTAACACAACTTACGGTGTTTTCCTTAAGAGTCAGTGAGAGCTGGTCAATTTTTTGCACAAGCTCTTTTTCAATCCTTTCACGCTCCTGTTCCAGCCAGCTCCGCGCAGACAAAATCTGGCTGCTGAGCTCCTCCATACTGTTCTTTATTCTAAGAGCATCATAGAAATTAGCAGATAGAAAAAAAGCAGAACTTTTGGTCACTCGGCAATGACTTTTTTGTGTTCATTATTCAGTTTAATACACTTGGGACACCATTTAAGGCAAATCTTGGAACTTTAAGGCTGCTGAACTGGATGGGGCGACAGCGATTTAAAGAGTGAAGATGAAAGAGCACAACAAAATTGTAGTTATTTATACAGAACACATCACAACGTTTTGAGGTGTAATAGGTGCAAATTCTTTGCAGCATTGTAAACGGAATATGGTCAGTCACCCATTCCATTTACGGTCTTCGTGTCCCTAGGCCTTAAATCTGAACAGATATGTGGTGACCATTTTAGTGGCACTGCTGGCCCTTACGCCTGCTGGCATCGCCTCTGCCCAGCTCAAGTTCCCATCCACCAACTGTGCCAGTGAAGCTTTCTCTTTAGACAGTCTTTTCTGCTGAATATTTGAAATGTGGATCTATTCTTTTGTCCGGTTAGCAAATAGTTTAGCTGCTGTCATGGAGGGGATTGCATGAGGGTGGTGAGGAGTAAGAACGTGAGTGGCTTAAGCCAGGGCTGCCACTGAGTGTAAGACCTGGAGAGGAGTTAATATCCGAGTTGAATATATCCTGATATAATGTAGCACAGTAACTTATTGTTAATAATTTTAGTATTTGAGAGATTATTCATCTTTGAAGCTGCTTTAAAGCCATAACACTCTGTGAGTTCTGTGCCTTCCTGGTGCCTTGAGGTGAACATTTAGCTCTGCTCTCAAAGGCCAACTCCAGCATTTACTGCTTCCTACAGTTCTTGCAAAAAGGTACCAGAACACTTACAAAAATCCTTAATTGTGTTCCTTAGTACAAATTCTGCCTGGAAAACTGAGGGCGACCCCAAGCTTTCCTGGGCACTCACTTGGTATCCAGAAGGTGGAGCTGTTGGTTGCTCTCTTTGTAGGCAATCTTCAGCTTCGCTTCTTGCTGCATTATTGATTGCTCTACTCTGCTCAAGAGATGAGAAATCTGAAAGAAAATTCACCATTTACTACTTTTCAACAGTGTTTAGTCCCAATCCCAGTTGGGACATTTTCACAACAACAGAGGAGATCTCAAAGTATGGCAGTTTTTGCTGACATTTCAAAAATTAACAATTTTTGAAATATACATATACATGAAGGCATCTACAGATCATAGACAATTTCATATGCATGAAATCATCCTGGGAAGGCCAAAACATAGAGGGAGAAACACTGATGCTTGCATCGTTGTGGTAGTTTTGTAGAGCATCCGTGTCACGTTCACATTCCAATCTCAAGAAGTCCCTCAGGCAGCAATCACTGACTTCTGTTCATTCCTGGAGCCCTTTCAGGTGCCTCTAAATACGAGACCCTTCCACACAACACACTCAAGGCAGCGAATTAAGGGGCTTTGTTTTCAGGTTGGCTGTACAGTAATCAGCAAGGTATTCAGTCTAATAAGGCCTGTGAGCAGATCCACCGTTTGTGACCTCCCAGGATAATGGTTAATGGTAGTGGAAACTGTGTTTCTCTTACCTGTATATGGATCGCTTCGGTCTAAATATCATACCTGTATTTCTGCCTCTTTGATTTTAGATTCTAAGATCAGTTTGGAGGTGTGTTGGTCTTTAGTTAGGCTCTGAAGTCTTTCATATGTGATTTTATGCTCTGCAGACAGTCTGGCTAACCCAGCGTCACACCTGTTTGAATAAATAAAGAGCAAAGCAACAGCTGAACAGAGTGTCAGGTCCAGGGTTTTTAAAATATCCACTTTAGGCAGGGCATTTCTGAGAAGTTGCCGTCTGTCTAGAAAAAACACACCTTACAGGTCTGTGAAATGGTAATATATCCCGTGGTATTCAGTGAGCTGCTCCTCAATGGGACTAGAAGTCAAATAATCTGACTCAGACATCCCATTGTCTGGGCACGGGCACTGTGTGAGGAGCTCGGGTCACCCAGCGGGGAGCCCTTAGAAGTGCAGAGATGCAGCTTTTCAGTACCTGCTGTCTTTGTCACAAAGACACCTGCTAAGGTGTGTATGATTCCACCTGCAGGATTAGAAGCCTAAATAATTGACTGGTTTTTCGTTTTGAGTTTCACGTTATTATTGTTGTTGTTATTTGCTTTTGTGAAATAGGAGTATATAATTGATATGTGTAGTAAACAACGTGGGGTAGGTTTTACAGTTATTAGGCCTCAGGTACAACTGAAAAAAAGCAGTGCAGTTTTATCTCACAAAAGACTATGAAATGCAGCCCCGGAACACAATAATTCTTGTTCCCTCTGTTCCCATCAGAACATTACTTGATGCTGTCACGTTTTCAGGGTGAATGTTCTATAGAACCTGTGCTTTTTCTGCCACATTTCAAAGACACTTTGGTAAGGTGGATTTCATCTGCAGTAATAGGATAAGGACATTAACGGGGCTGTACAAACACCCACGCTGTGATTTTAGGAGTGAGACCTCTGTGAAGTATGAGTCGTGTAGCTTTTTTGCCAAGAGAGATATCTAATTGGTAATGTTACTAAATTTGATCCATGAAACTGATGGAGAACAGAGAGCAGTTACTATCTGGGGGGAGAAAAGGCACGTTAAGTCGTTACCTAAGCCAGTGACACACTTTAACCTCTTTTCAGTCCCATTTCAGTTCCAAGGCTTTCATTTCAATATGCATTTTCATCACCTCGGTTACAGTAGCTGCCATTAGCATTAAACATGAAGGGAAAGTAGCAGCTAAAATGACAAATGAAGCATCTGCTTAGTATTACTGTACAATTTCAGCGTGGAAATGCGAAATAGCACATAGAGATTTTAAAACTTGTGGAAATGAATTTACAGATTAGCATCTCAGCACTGTGAAACCAACTGGAACTCTTTGTAGGAAGACCAGCTGGGGTTTACAGAGCAGGGAACCGTATTTGTAGGACTTGTCATCAAGCAGTTTCTTTAGAAAACTGAGGGAAGCCAAATCTCTCCATGTTGCTGTTATCGGAGAGAATTAGAGGAATGAAATCATCTTACGCCTAGTCACCAAAAGCCTAATGGGCTCCGAAAGAATGGTTGGGTTTGTCTCCCCGAGGCATGACAGAAAATATAAAAAGCAACAGCTTTGAAACTCCTGTGGCCGCTGTAAACAGAGGGCATCTGTCAGAGTTTTGAAGGCAAATTAGTGTTGGGAGTTCAATCACAGCGCGTTTCTCTTCTGTATGGAACTCCGTGACACGATCAAAGGATCACAAAGTCACACGTAACTGAAACATTAAAGATCTGACAATGTTAATGTCAGCCCAATGGGTATTAATCAGGTTGTTTCATTTTCCTAAGTGGACACTGTGACTGGCACCCTTTTAGAAAGACTTGGAATAAAGTTTAAATTATATTGTCTGTTGATATGGGACATTTATCCTGCTCTGCTCTTTTGAAAACAATATTCCATGTATTGAAGCGGTCAAAAAGAAGTCTCTGCTCTATATAATTTATTGTACGCGGTCACAAACACCTCATTAGGCTTGATCTGGAAGAAAACGTTAGTGTGCTGCGGATAAAAATGAGATTCTGGTATTAGTTACATGAGTATTTTGAGATGAAAAAATTATAAGAATAAATAACTTCAGTCTGTGCTTCCACTGGCTCTCAACCTGAGGAGTTGATTCAGGTTTCTGCTACGTGATGGATCAGAAGTAAATCAGCACTGTTTATCTGCCTACGTGTAATGAGTCCAGGGTGTGTGAAATGAATCAGAGCTATAATGTGCAGGAAAAAAAATCATCTCTTGATGATGTACAACTCCAACACACAGAGTTGCCATTTCTCTGGATGTTTCAGCTATCAGGAACCTTCTAAAGACACCTCCTGCTATGGGTCTGGCCAGGATGCTGGATTTAAACTTTCCAGGCAAACGATCATAGTCCACAAGTTATCTGTAAATAAATGATAAGGCACTGGTCATGAGTTTTATGACTTAATATCACTAGAAATAGAATTGATGAATCTGTTATGCAAAATTGCCAGTGCTGGGGGCAGGAGACTGGAGTAGTGAATCTATCATTATCTATCTAATTTTCTGCTGAGTGCATCACTTAATTTAATTGGAAGTAGCATTGTTTTTCAGGTTAGCGATAATGCTGATTCTTAGGAAAATGTTCATCATCACTCCCGGTGAACACTGTAACCATGCTTTGCAAATTCACCAAGAAATGATGCTTCTTGAGAAGTGGCCCTGAGAGAGGAGCTGTGATGTGTGTTCAGCCTCCTGCTGGGGTGCTGGGAGAGCCGTGAGGCAGGAGGGGGCAACTCTGGTGTCTGTGCAGCTCTCACCCCTCCAGACCTGTGGGTAGTTGGTGTTGGAGCTGCCTTTGCACGTAGGGATTCCTATTCTCACCACTTAAAGCAGTGACCCACAAGATATAACAAGACAGTTGTTCAGTGACGTAATAACATGTTACAGAACAGTTGGCGTTGGGAATAAGTGCTGCTCTCTCCAATGTCTACCTTGACTAGGATGTTCAGTGTAATCACTGGAGCTGAAATTTGGCCAGAACCCTGCGACTGACACTAAAACAGCTACAGGACCCAAGGGCTCAGGCTTGGGTGGGTTAGCATCACGTGTCACGTACAAGCTGGTCACACGGGCTGTCCATCTGCGGGTTTCTATCCTGGAGCAAACGGGAGGTGCCTGCGTTAGGTGAGCCGGCTGTCCGCACGGCCCAAGCGCTGTGCTGCGCCTGGGAGACGGGCACAGGGAGCTGGTAACCTGCAGTAACTTGATCCTCTTTCTAAGGTTTCGCTGTTTGAACTCATCGGAAAGCTAGCACGACTAGCTAGGAAAGTAAAATTATATTAGGTGGGCCTAGCTAGAAAGTTACAGGGGAAACTTGAAACAATTAAATAATTTATGAGAAAAATTTAGTTCAAGGAAAATCCCTCCCTAATTACTTTTGTAGGCTGTCGAGGCTCATCACCAAATCAGTTGTTTCAAGGACAGATTGGTCTAACCATAGTACTTTTTAAAGCTGAGCCAAATCCACATTCCTAGGGAATTTGAGGTGACTTATTAAAAACTAAATTTGGGAATTAAGGGTGATATTGTTACATTTAGTATGTGATGCTGGACTGCAAAGGATCAGTATTCATTTTCTTGAAAACACTGAGCAAAAGTATCCTGGGAATTTTGCCAAAGTTGAATTCAGCCCATTGTCGTTGATGTTCATAGATTAAAACAGCATTAGCCAATCCCCAAAATATAGTTCTGTGTTGGCTTTTACCTTGCAACTCTTCCCCGAAGATCTCCTAAACCAGAAAGCTGCCGCATTTCCAGGCTCTTCAGGGTAGAATTTGTTCCGTAGCTGAGATTGTCTCTGACACGGATCTGTTCCTGCAGCATCTACAAACCATTCATATGCAAATACAAGCTCAGTACGTTACATTTAATGTGCACTTCATATGCCACTCGCTATTTTTCAGTGTTTCAGGAACATCCAACGCCATTTTATTATTACTTTCTCAAAAGCTTTGTCTTGCATCCTACTGAACCTGATACCCTTTAGGGAATTTATTATTTCTTATTCTTAGTGTGCAGTCTGCACATAAATACCGTAATATGCATAAAGTATAAATTGTCAGCGAAAGGAGACTTAAATATTAATGTTTATCCTTTGGGTTTCCCCACCACACCCCTGGTGCAGCAGAGGTCAGACGGGAAGTCATGGATCTGCGTACGATTAGGTCATAAAAATGAGCAGTTGGATTTGGCTGTTGGTGTCAGCAGTAGGTCGGAACTGAAAGAGCGTTTAGTGTGGAGCTACAGCATTTCCTAGTGTTTATCCAGAACGGCCCTTGGACTCGAGCTGGGTATTAGTGTCGCATTAATTCAGTTTTTCAAGATTTCCCAGGGCAGCTTTTGAAAGCAAGCGTATTAGTGCCACAAAGGTTCCTGTGTTTATATGCTAATATCCTGTGCTATTCTCACAGCCACCGAAAGAATTATGTAATTTGCAAACAGTTTTTCAAGTTATAAAAACAGTTTATAAGCTTACAGGATCCTGAGACCTCGTCTGACCTTTACTTATCCTGCGGTAAACTTTCCTGTTAAATGAGAAGGAATAAGTAGCTGAGATGGCGCGAGTCCCGTGAAGGATTCCTCACATACCTCGATGTCGCGGTTGAGCTGCCTCACTATTGCAGTTATGTTTCGGATGTGTTCTTCCAGGAGTTGCCTAGCCAACCGGTCACCCCCCCCTTTGTTCTGCATTCTGTGCAGAGTGGAAACAATGTCCTCCTTAATGCGAAAAGCGTGTTCCACAAGAGCCGCCGTTGTTTTCTCATGGCTCAGGATTCTGTCTTCTAGCTGATCCACCAGGCTCGCGGATGCCAGCGGGACTGCTGTCAGTGCCTGGCTGTGCAGCGGGATGTTTCGAACCCGTCTAGAGAAGAAAAAGAACTAGGGCTTGTTAAGTTCTTACGCAAAACTCTATGAAGTCTTTTCACTGGAGATGGTCTGATACTATCTGAACTGCAATACTGGGGAGAAGCACCAAAATACTCAGAGAGAGGGCCCAGTCCTACCAATCAGCGTTTGCTGCTGCGTTTGTTTTGTTCAAAAGGCAGGTCAGGCTCTTTTTCCGACTCTAAGGAAGCTCACAAAAGCGTAGGATCTTAACAAGAAAGACATTAGCCTTTTAAAAGTAGTTATAATTCAGAACTATAATTTGAATAAGAATCTAAGTTAAACACCCTTTTATTGAGTCTCAAAGTACTGTTATTTATACAGTTTTCAGGCTTGATCCAACCAGTAACTAATAGAAGGTAAATGGAAACAGACCAAGAGTAAAAAGGAGCAGTGACCGTTCCTTTTGTCTGTCTCTATATTTGTTCTGTAACACCACAGGGAAACTTGTCCTCCGTGGACTGGATAGCAGCCCATGCAGGCACTGAGGAGAGACCACAGTCTTCTCATAGTCTTAGAGATCAAATTTTTCCCCAAAATACCTTATATTTGGGTACCTTAAATAATTGTCTAGATTTTTCAGGACCTCTACCTTGCATGAGGAGAGCAGTGGAGCTCATGGATGCTCAAAGTGAAAAAAAATCATGCTGCTAATGCATGCAATGTTTTCCTGCCAGTATATTCTGTAAAAAATAAAGCAAATGGTCAGAAGCGTAAGTGGAAGATACAAGCTCAGCTCTGCTTTGAAAGAGATCTTTATCTTGGAGCTGTTGTTTACTGTGTGCTCTCCATGTTTTTTTTCTTACTGATGAGTGAAAATTGTGGTTAACTTTCACCATGATGATATTGATAGAGCGTATTGAGAATTGAGCAAAGGTCACTTCTGGCTCCAAGTTTTCACACTTACTCCATGACTGGCTCAAGTATAGTATTAGGCTTCTGCTCAGTTACAGTTTAAACTATTTAATTTCTTTGGGAAAGGGTTAAGTAGAAGCCAGGCAAGGAATTGTGATCTGGGCCCCGATGAGACTGTCTAGAGGATTTCTCTTTCCCTTGCCCTGCTGCCCAGGGCGCAGGTCCCAGCATTGTGATACAGGGAACTGAGAGACACATCATGCTCTGCACTACGAAGGTTTGGTTTTTGCATTCAGACTGTACCTTTCAGAAGGGGCAAGAGTTGGGAAGATTGGGCTTCGCTGAGCCATGTTCCGGTCAATAACTTAACGTCTGTTGAAAAAGCACACGGTGAATTATTTAACAGTTTATATCTGGCACTGAAACGACTTAATGCTTCTGCTTTGAGCGAGCATTTAAGTAAAGTTTAAGATTACGCTGACGGCTCTGATCCTGCAGTTCACATATGGCTTATGGAATAAATGTAAATAAAAATCAATACAGAAGAACAAAAGACTGAAAACTTAAAAGCTACTAAAAAGCTTTTTATAGCAAAACCAATACTTTGGAAAAGGCGAGGATGATAGCCTTGAAACTGAAATCTGCCGTTGACCCACAGAACTGGGTTGCAGGACAGAAGAAACAAACTTCTTGTCCCCAACCTGTCTGCTGGTCTCGGGCATCATCAATCAATGAATAAAAAAGTGTGGTCTCCAGGTTCATCTTAGAGCTTACAAAGTATTGAGGACAGACTGAAATAAAAATATTCCGTATCAGCACATTATTATGGGTTAAGTGTTTTTCAGGTAGAAGTATCATCAGTCAGAAACCTGAATAAAATGTGATAGACATCAGCATAGTTTAGCGAAACAGAGTCTTATTAATTTTTCTGCAAATCTTAATGACCACACTTAGTGCTGTAAGTAAATTCTTCCGTGGTAAGAACGTAGATTCTGGTTTTAATTTTTAGCTGTAACCACCCAAGACTGTGGCAGACGTTGCAGCAGAGTGGGAGCTGTTAAACCACTTCAGAAAGACTTTTTACAGGTCTACGGTGAGATGAGTACCTGGCTCAGAGCTTTGTCCACTGACAGAAAGTCATGAAAAAGGCGATAGTCTCAATCAAATCCAACTATTCCACCTTACATAAAGCACTTTTAACCATAAAGAGAATGAGAATGGCCTGAGCCTGGATTCCTCAGGAACCTAAAATCCTTACTGGAAACCGAAGGCTGATGTATGAAAAGGATTTTACAGTTGCTAATGGAATCTGATGTGATAAGCTGTGCAAACAGGAAGAGAAAAATAGGGTTATTGAAACAAAATAGTGAAATATTGATTGTATAGAAGTGGTAGAACTAAACTCCGAGATTTCAAAATGCAGAGCATGTTTGTGCTTTGGAAATGTCTGAAAGCCTTGCCTAAAAGCAGAGAGCAAACACTGTCACAGTATGTGTGTTCTATTTATAGCACAGTGCTTCAGAAACTACAAATTAGAAAAAAAAAATACTTTTAAGAGAAGCTGGGTTGCTGAGCAGCAGCGACAGCAGACTGGAGTTCAGGGAATCTGTTTTTAATTCCTTGAACTAAGGCTGGGATTCTGATGGCTTTGGGCAAGTTGTTGCCATGTCTAATGACTCAGCTGCCCATATGGAACACGGAGATAGTGATACCTGCCTCCTTGGTTAAGTTTTTACATGCCTGTAAGTAAAAAAGCATGGTGTGAGAGCTGGGCATCGTTATGATGGCTTCTGCACTCACAGTCGGCTGAGAGAGCTGGGGGGGTTTAGCCTGGAGAAGAGGAGGCTGAGGGGAGACCTCATTGCTCTCTATAACTACCTGAAAGACGGTTGTGGAGAGGAAGGAGCTGGGTTCTTCTCCCAAGGGAAAGGACGAGAGGGAATGGCCTCAAGCTCCACCAGGGGAGGTTCAGGTTGGACATTAGGAAAAAGTTTTTCCCAGACAGGGTCATTGGGCACTGTTAGAGGCTGCCCAGGGAGGTGGTTGATTCACCTTCCCTGGAGTTGTTTAAGGTGCGTCTGGACAAGGTGCTGAGGGACATGGTTTAGTGTTTGATAGGAATGGTTGGACTCGATGACCCGGTGGGTCTCTTCCAACCTGGTCATTCTATGATTCTGTGATTCTAATCCTGCACAGGGCAGTCCCACAAGCTGTTCTGTGTACTCGCAGTTTCCCAGTTGGTTTCTTTACGCGATGCCGCCCCTCTGCAGGGCGTCCCTCCTGGCTGCCCCTCTGCAGGTGTCCCTCCTGGCTGCACCGCAGGCTTGTACCATAACCAAGGACCCAGCTCCGTCCAGCTGAGCTTATTTACTCCTAGTCCTCTGGGCCGTAACCCATTTCAATGATCTGGATGCACTGAAGCATTTAAACGCAATGTAACTATCAGCACAGGAATCAGCACTGATTTAAGGATAGTTCTGTGTATCGTGGCAGCAAAGCACTGGATGCTCTCTGGAAACAGGAAAAACAGCTATTAACATCTGTACATCTAGCAGTTTCCTAGCAAACTATACCTTTTGAAAACCAGCCAGCCGAAAATATCCTCAAGTGTTTTGGTCTTAGGGCTGTCCGTATCCATTTAGATCAATTGAAACAAACGTTTGCAGCAGAGCCAGCACAGGGTTGCTGGAAGTTTTACGCTCTGTGCCAAACTGCCCTGAGACACGCGGCCACGTGCAAACGTCTGGAGGAGCTGTGCACACGAGACAGACGCTACACAGATGGGCTCCTCATCCACTTCTTACTGCTAACTTAAGCATCGCTTGGTACATGGTGAAATATCTTATCATCGGTTTTGGGATTTCTTGCTCTGAGCCAGCATTGGGGCAGGAGGTTATGGGCTGGCTCAGCACTTGGACAAAACTTTCCTGCAGTTGGGATTTGCAGTAAACAACGGAGAGTTGTCAGAACTAATGACAAATTCTCTCTCTAGGAGTGCGTGTGATACCAGATTAGACTACTTGATGTAGAATAAAATGAAAAGTAAGATATTCTGATGCCTAGATTCTCAGGTGAGCATAATTTCATGTAGCTTGAATTTTAATGGCACTTAACTGGGATCCACTTGGACACCAGCTGAAATGCTGCCTTCACGTGCTTCTTTTTTTTTTTTTTTTTCCAATGACGTTGTCTTCTGGTTGATGCTGCTGCAGCAATTTTAAACTATGACACATTAACCTCATAAATTTGGGTTGCTTGATGTAACTTGGTGAATCCCCTAAACATACTTGTCACGTTGATGAGATAAAGATTTCTTTCCCAGTTGTAAGTGATGTGCCTGATTGCCAAACCAGGCAGTTCATGGGGTACATAAGGCGGCTTGTTGTACAAACATGGGGTACTGCTTTATCAATTCTTGAGGTCACTGGCATCAGCCATGCGTAAGCTCGGAAGTAAATTATACGTGGGATGTGCTGTAGAAACACTTTGAGCACTGCAGAGTTCACTCCTTACTGTGTGTGCTGTGGCCTCCCCCACCTCGGCAGGCTCCCTTCCGTGCTTATTTTCTGAGGGCTCTGCATTTCTCCTGTTTTGAAGGATTATCAGATCTGTAGCGTTCAGTTCTCCGTCTTCGTTATAACCCTTGTCTAATACTTGCTGCAACGTCTGCGCATCTCGGAGCGTTTCTCACATTCATTCTCACAACATGCCTGTGGGGTAGGGAAGCGTTATTCTCCCTGACAGTATTGTCTCCCCTCACATGCCGGTGGGGAAGCAGCGTGAGGGGGAGCTGCGTGACTTGCCACAAGTCACACGGGAATCGAAGCAGATGAGAGATCTGCCTAGGCAAACACTTTAATCGCTCTTTCTTTTCCTAAAATAGAAACCACTTCAGTTGGTGCCCAGGGAACGTGACAGCAGCGCCCCATGGAGCCCCAAGGTCCCACTGTTACTCTGAGCATTATCGGACGATGTTTTGGGATGGGGAAAACAATCTTCTGTCACGACAGAGCAAAAAGCTGGGTCAGACCCCGACTGCGTCAGTGAGTTGTAGGAAGCAGCCCCGCGCGGCCCCTCTGCTCTGCTGGGATGTGTGGTGGAGCGCGGGGAGGAGATGCCCTGCTGGGAAGAGGTAACGGTGCCAGCCTAGCCCTGGCACAGGGCTCGTGAGCACGGACACGGCTGGTGAGCGCGGGGCTCGGCCGTGCTTGTGCGGTGGGATCCGTGCCTCGCCGTGCGGACTCACGCCACGCGGGCAGGCCCAGCGCCCCGAAGGGACCGTAGGGCACGAGGGTCACGGGTTGGGACGGTGGTGGAAACGCAGGGACGCGACGAGGGGACGGGATGGCACCACACAGACGCTGCTCGACGGCCACGCGACACGCGGCGTGGGGCGACGCTCACTCACCTGAGCCGGATCAGGGCAGGGCAGCGCTGCCCGGGCTCCCCCCGCATCCCTGTGCCCGGCGAGTCCCGCTCCTGTGCGCAGCCGGGGCCTGGGGCTGGCTGGCTGGCTGGCTGGCTGTCCGTCCGCCGCAGGCCGGGATGCGGGATGCGGGAGCGGTTGCCAGGACGCCGTCGCCATGGGAACGGCGCGTGGGGGAGCCGGGGGGGGCTGTTCCAGCCGCCAGGATGAACCCCAGTTAACCATTGCTTCCTCGGGGCCGCTCGGAGGGACTCGCGCCCTCGGCACAGCCCCTGCCAACCCAGCGGTGTGCATGGTGCCACGGGGGCCGTGGGCTGGGGCTGCAGCTCCCGTGCCAAACAGCAGCCCCCAGGGAGAGTTCAGCAGGGGCAGAATGGCCGCCGACTCGGAATTTCTAGTGGTGCAAAAGAGCCGAGATCGTCACCAGAGCGTGGAGCACGTAACAGCCTGGCAGGACACAAGATGGTTAAAATCAAGGGTGAATAATAGTTTTGATTGTAGGATTCCAGGTTCTGTTTTCCGACAAGATCCAATGCGTAGCTGCAGTAAAACCTCATGTGTGACAGAAAAGACGATCTGTCCCTTTGCCCAGCAGAGGCGTGCGAGTTAAGAGAAAGTAATACTGGAAAAACAAAGTCCAGAGAGGGTGTGTCTGCCCTCGCTTTTGTTCCCTGCTTGTGTCATTCCTTGGACTTCAGCACAACCACCTTGGGTAAACAAAGGGTAAGTGAAATCGGAGACAAACTTTCTGCGTCAGTTCCCTCTGAAGCAGCAGATTGTCTCCGAGTTTGGTTGCTAAGTGTACAACGTCCCATACTGGTGTGTAGGCAAACTGTACTGGGCTGAGGATGTGGCAGACGCAGAGGATAAAAACGGGTGTACCTGCTGTTGGGAAAGGCAAGGTGGGGTCTGAATCCACGCTGTCATTGACCTGTTTATTTTAAAGCGATTCCCACATCAAAGGATCGGGCTGGAAGCAAAACATGCCGTAGGCACTTCCAAAATAGGGTAGGAACTACCAGGGAGTCACAGGATTGTGGGATGGTTGAGGTGGGGATGGACTTGAGGAGGACACTGGGCCAACCTTCTCGTGCAGGCCAGCTCATGGGCCAAGGCGAATGGGATTGGTTAGGGTTTTACCCAGTGTGTAGTGAAAACCTCCAAGGACGGAGGCTGCCTGGCCTCTCCGGACACACTTTTTGTCTCGTGTTATCAGAGACCGTTACTTGTGTAGTTTGATCGCTTCCTTTCCATTTCTAACTACAGTAGTGCTAAACTGTTGTATTTTATAGAATAGCATCTTTGGCCTAATTAACGAACACGTAGCTCTGTTTTCTTAAAAGCAAATCCTGATGACTGTCCTTATCGAGGCGCAACATCACCAACAATGTTAACTTATTCTGGAGTGCTCAACTGTCCCACTCACAAATGGAATCCCATTTTAAATAACTTCAGAATTACAGAATGGAGCGATTTAGGTTGGAAGGGACCTCGGAAAGGAATCCGGTCTAACTCCCTGCTGAAAGCAGGACTACTGTTGATGTTAGATCAGGTTGCTCATCATAGCATGAAGTTTTGATCTTAAAAGCTTGCATAATGTGTAAAAAAAAAATCCCTCCGATGAAAAAAACCCAACAATCCTTGTACTTTTGTTGATATGAACCTACCCAGCTTAACCGAAGCCGGTCACAGGAACACAGGAGGCAGAACTCCTTGGTTACCAGGTCCTTGTGGACTTCTTCCAGATTTGTATCAGCCTTGCAGACAACAACATTATTCATACATTTTGGTTTGCAGCTGAAGGAAAATTCAACTCCATGAATTCTGAGTGTCTCTTAATATCTGAGGCATCTCTTAATCAGATGCAGAGTAGAAGAGCCACATGAGCCACGTGTTCGCTTCCCTTAAAAAAAAAAAAAAACCCAAACCCCAAAAAGAGTGAGTGAAAAAGGGCTGGTGACTTTGTTACTGTACTCCAGTGTTCTTCTAGAGGGATGTGTTGATCATGTTAGTCAGCGTGTTTCCTGAACAGGTATGCTGCTCCGATTTAAGGCCAAGAAAAAGAGGGAAGAAGGAAGATGCCATGTTGGGTAGAGAGAAAGGCAGTGAAAGAAAGCTACACTGATCACACTGCTTTCCAACAGGAAGCCTGTCGTCATCATTGCGGTGATTTCGTTCACATTTTAAGCCATAGACCTCTGCCTTTCTTTCATCCAGGTCATTTTGTTTCTCCCTATGTTTGACAAGAAGAAATTGCTGAATGCATTTTTTGTTTTCTCTAAGTAGAATTCTAAGTTGGCCGGTTGTGCCTGACGGCCGAATGTTACCATCTGCATTTGGACAGAAAACGGTGAGATTGTAAAGTGTCTGTTTATTCTGTGGAAAACAGGTAAAGCCACAATTGCATTGAATTTCTAAATTTGTTTTTCTATGACACAGATCCTTTATCTTTTTAAGAAATGTCAGATTGTGTGGCTTTCTGACTAAAACTATGTTGTCTCGTTAAGGGCAACAAGCCTTATTTTAGTGGCTTTCGGGCATTAATTAAATTATTCTGATCAACAGAAAACAAATAGGCTTATAAAGCTTATTCTAATTCTGTTATGCAAGTAAGAGAAAAAGGGTAATGCCTTTTTTTTGCTTTGCTGACAGTTTTAGCCAATGAGAAAGCAGTCAGAGCAGTGCCTATTTCATTAAAATTTCTTGTCTTTTCCAGATTCGCTGACTTCTTATAAGAATTATTTCTTTTTGAAGCCACAATAATGTTTTTAGAATGAAGGGCAAGGGTAAATTGTATTCTGTGGCATTTCCAGAGGTGAAGCCCGTGTTCTTTTTTCACACGGCTTCATCTTCACACATTTCAGCATCAGCCTGGTTCCCGGACGGTGCTGGCACACAGCGTCTCTCAGGCAGTGGGAAGGTGGAAGCACGTGAGAGTTACCAGCTGCACCGTGGAGGCAACTACTTGTGTTTGCAGCCCTGCCCAGTGCAGTGTGGGCTCCAAATCAGGTGATGGCAAAGGGGCTGTAGTCACTCCCAGCGCTGAAGGGAGGCCTGAATGGTCAGTCAAGAAACCTCCCCAGGCACTGAAGTGAAGCTTATCCTGGGTGTTTCCCTGCAGCTTAGCCCTAGTGATGAATACCAGGAGGATCCAGCGCTGCAGCTGATCTCAGCCAGAAAATATCCTCAGATTAATTATTGCTGTTTGCGCTTCTGTGCCTGAGCCGGTAGGTGTTACTGACCACACAGAGCCCTGGCAGGCAATACACAAACTGAAAAGGACTGAGGGAGTTCTGGATGCAGGGAATTTTTCTTAGATCTTTTCACGTTAGGTCTTTTAAAGGTGACCTGTCACCACTCCCAAGTTTGTGCATCGTTCAGAAGTACAGTGATTCCTTTTCACTCTGCTGGAGTTCCTCAGGATGAAAATGCGGGTCCTGCCTTTCTCAGAGATGATGTTTATCTGGCTGGAGAAGCCCAGGCATGCAGACCATCCAGGCACAGCCACCGCTGACCTGCAGAGGGAAATGCCTTTCCTTGCCTCTGAGCATGGATGGTGAATTAGTATCATTCACTTAATACGGTCAGTTTGGGAATTAGATGTTTATCATTAAAACAAGCAGAATTAAATGACTATATTTAAAAGCATGAAAAGAATTCGTTGTGCTTGGTACACACAGTGCTCAGCTCAGCTCTGTGCAGACTCTGAGCACTGATGCCTTTCACCCTAAAATTTTTGTTGAAAGTCATCCTCTAGTCCACCAGGCATAGAAGAACCCCAGCAGCACGTGTGAAATGCAGTGAACTCAGGGCTGGTTTCTCACTTGGTTGTACGGTGTGAATGCACTTTTTTCTACTCGTCTTCCACAACCTAGTTTCTCTACCTCTTTCATTACTCAATTATAAAGATGTTTGTGTGTAAATACACATATATGCAAGTATGCATGTCTCAAGGGAAGGAACCTAGACATTTAAAAAGACCTATATCCAAAGCGAACAGATAAAACTATAACTCCTATACAGATTGTTTTGTTGGCCCTGTGTACACTGTCTGGATTTCCCACTGCTTTTTAATCAAAGTCTCGTCAATTTATGTAACATTTCCATGTTCAAATGAAATACTAGGCAAACTTCCTGTTCTATTTCCATAAAACTGCTGTTACCTTCCATTGGGAATCAAAGCATGAAACTCATCTCCTGTGAAGTTTTGCTCTCTCTCAGCATTTTCAGGTATGTTTTTGCTTTAGTAGCTATCACAGGTCATATTTATCACCCAACTACTTTCTGAATGAAAACATTTCCTTCCCCTCGCAGTGATGCCAGTTAACATCCGAGCAATCGTTGATGAAATCTTAAGCTTTACATGATCGGTAATCACATAGCGTAAACCCAGCTGAGCTGAGGAAGCGTTTTGGTATTCTTCAAAGCCGAGGATGGAACGTGCCCAGGGGGCTGTAGTGTTTCATCCAAACCACCAAGGTATGCGGGACCTGAGAGGGAGCCAGATGAAGAGTTCAAGTTTTGTTCTAGTTCTGTATTGAACACATCAGGTTGGTTTCAATCTGTAGGCTCCATCATAGAGTCATAGAATAGAACAACCAGGCTGGAAGAGACCCATCGGATCATCGAGTCCAACCATTCCCATCGAACACTAACCCATGTTCCTCAGGACCTCATCTACCTGTGCCTTAAACCCCTCCAGGGAAGGCGACTCAACCACCTCCCTGGGCAGCCTATTCCAATGCCCAATGACCCTCAGGGAAACTAGTGGGGATCTCCCTTTTGACGCTGAGTTTAAAGCTCCAGGTTCTCTACAAGAACCTTTTTGCCTGCACTATACAATCACTTGGTCTCCCCAAAAAGATTCAACCCAAGGCAGCTGCGTTTCGTGTTCACACACCAGCACGCTGATCATGCAGCCTGATCCAGGAGGACAAACCCACAAACCTGTGCCGAGGGGCACTGCCCATCTGGCTCTGGAACCAGCGCCTGCCTCAGCTGCCCAGGGAGGGCGTTGAGTCCCCTTCCCTGGAGGGGTTTAAGGTGCAGGTGGACGAGGTGCTGAGGGACATGGATTAGAGATTGATGGGGATGGTTGGACTCGATGATCCCAGTGGGTCTCTGCCCACCTGATGATTCTCTGGGAGGAGGAGGTGAGGGGAGGCCTCCTGGCTGTGTGGGTGGGGCTGTGCCGGGACGGGGAGCAAAGAGCGGGAAACCCTGGGCGGAAGTTCCCTCGGGAGCTTTGGCGCCCTCTCCATATTTGGTGTGGGCGCCGCGTGCCGGCCCCGCCCCCCGCGCGCCCCGCCCCGCCCCGCGCCCCGCCCCCCGCGCGCCCCGCCCCCCGCGCGCCCCGCCCCGCCCCGGCTGCGCGCGCCGCCCCCTCCCTCCCCCTCGTCCCCTCCCTCCCCCTCGTCCCCTCCCTCCCCCTCGTCCCCTCCCTCCCCCTCGTCCCCTCCCTCCCCCTCGTCCCCTCGGCCGTGGGAGCCGCGGGCAGCGCAGCCGCCGGGATGGTGAGTGGGGACCGGGGCGGGAGGGACCCCGGGGAGACCCCCCCCCCCCCCCAGAGCCGCCATCGCGGCCTGGCCTGCCCCCTCGGAGCCCCCCACGCCGCTGTACGTCTGTGCCGGTGCCCCCCACCCCCCTGGCCCCCCTCCCCGGGTGTCCGTGTGTGTGTCCGTGTGTGTGTCCGTGTGTGTGTCCGTGTGTGCGTCCGTGTGTGTGTCCGTGTGTGTGTCCGTGTCCCCCGCACGCGCTGTCAGGGTGTCCGCCGCCTCTCGCAGACGCTGTGAGCGGTCGGTGACGCCCTCGATGAGTTTCTCTCTGGTTTCTTCCCCGAGGGGAGCGCTCGGGCAGCTCCTCTCCAGCCCTTCCTTCCACACTCAGTTAATTTTTTCACTGTGGAGCTGCTCAGAACAATGCTCTCAAGTTCTCCCTAAGCAAGGATGGCGACAAACCCTGGAGAGACTCTTTCCAGAGGTGCTGCTGTTGCCATGTGCCCAAACAATTGTTTAGTGGTCATTAGAAGGTGGCAGTTGGTGACTCTCAGGGCTGGAGGGTCTCCTGGCAGGTCCTGCAGTGGCTGCTTGTGAGCAGCTATCGCGCTGCCAGGCTCCTCAAACTTTAGACTCGTTCTCTGTGCTGTACAAAAAAAAAATTGCACGTTATTTCCCTTATTTTTTTGTATTGACACTTGTGATGTCTGCGGAGTGAGGCAAAGCATGTCCTAGGAGTGTTGGTGTGCTCTGAATTGTCTTTACTGCTGAATTCTTGGACCTTAGAGCGAACAGGAGCACAGGAGGCTGAGGGGAGACCTCATTGCTCTCTCCAACTCCCTGAGAGGAGGCTGTGGAGAGGAGGGAGCTGGGCTCTTCTCCCAAGGGACAGGATGAGAGGGAATGGCCTCAAGCTGCACCAGGGTAGGGTCAGGCTGGACATGAGGAAAAAGTTTTTCCCAGAAAGGGTCATTGGTCCCTGGCAGAGGCTGCCGAGGGAGGGGTTTGATTCACCTTCCCTGGAGGTGTTTAAGGTGCGAGTGGATGAGGTGCTGAGGGACATGGTTTAGTGATTGATGGGAATGGTTGGACTCGATGATCTGGTGGGTCTCTTCCAACCTGGTGGGTCTATGATTTCCTCTTGCCAGGCTCTGCAGCTCAGGGAGCCGAGTTCCCCTTGGCACCAGTTGCGGTTTGGTTCTGGGAGGCCGTGCAGGTGCCTCCCCCCTGGCCTCAGTGCCCGTGTACCTGCGGCAGGACTGGGCAGCTCTGCGCCACTGCCCTACCTGGCACCTTCTTGCTGGTTTGTTTCTAATCCACGTTGGTATCTACATCCAAGTAAGCAGCATGATTTCAGGAGACCTGCCAGCGTGGGATGGATGAGCAGTTTCGTGGCAGGATGAGGTGGGAATGAGCAGCAGTGGGGCAAAGCTGCATTAAAGCTGACACTTTCAAGAACATGTGGCACCTGTTTAATCTTTTTGTCTTGAAATGCATCAACTTTGTTAACTTCGTGTTTTACTTTTTGAAATTAGAGCCTTTGACAGCTTAGCTGCAACTTGTAAGTTTACAAAAATATGTAAGTGCGAAGTAGTCCTACTCGAGTTGAGGACTGGATCCTTCATGGTCAGGAAGCCTCCCTGTGAAACTAAACTAAAACTTGTTCGAAGTGAAATGTGAGGTCAGGTGAACTTTATGCGAATTTTCCTTTTTGTACTGTGAGTTTGGGCCTTTTTTTGTGTCGTTAATGTAGTTCATGGAGGTGCATTGGAGGATCTTGGCCAGAGCTGGATAGAGAATCTGTGTCACGTTACAGAAATAATCCCGTGGTGTTAACGTGATGATGTGATCTTGAACCTTTCACTTGAAGTAGCTCTGTAGTTGTCAGAGGAAGATTTTTCCCTGGAGTGCTGTCAGCTTCAGTCTCTTGAGAATAAGGCATTGACCGTGAATCAGCAAACATAATACTGCTTTTAAGGCATATGCTGCTATCGTAGTTATTAAAAAAACCACACCCTGAGACTCAAGACTAAATAAACACTCCCACAACAACCCATTTTGCCTGCTTTGCCATGATCTCTGGTCCAGGTTGCTCCTGCTGAAGCGTTTTGCCCCTTTGGGGAGAGTGAGGAGGGAAAGCTCCAAGAGAAAGCAGGTTCAGCAGTATCTGGAATAACTCACAAATAGCTGAGCGAGGCAGGGTTGTCTGATTACATTAAGAAAAGAAAGGATGTTAATTGTTGCCTTTGGTCAGCGTTTCAATGCTAAGCATTTTTCTGTAGCACTGCAGTCAGTAGGGGCATTTCATCTGGCTGGATTTGATGTCTTCTTGTTTCTACCTCTTCAGCAAAGGCTGGAGGTTTATTCTTAAAGGGGAACCTTTTTGTGTGACGTGCGTAGCGGTCAGATAGCCCAGTCCAGCCCAATGCTGGGATTGTCTCGACTACCTGTAGTGCCTGTGAAAGTCTGCAGAAACAGGGACTGCTCCATCAGCCTGAGAGGATCTGCCAGCCTTTAGGATTTGGTCCCAAAATAACTCATGTGTGATGTGAGCTGGGACCTTATGCTATCTTAAGTCTTTCTCCTGCAAGAAATTCATAAGCAAGATAGTGATGCTTCTGTATTCAAAGCCTGCTTGTCTGTCTGATCTCACAGACAGTAGCCGTAAGCTCAAACCTTGCTCCCTGCCAAATGGGGAATAGTAGAGAGGGTAACAGCATGTGCTTTGCATTATGTCTAGAGGTGCGTTAGTGGAAAAATCTCCTAGCTAGGTGGTATTTGATGGATATACAAAATTTAATACAACACAGTAGCATGTTCGATAGCAAGGCTGGTGGTTCAGCCTTGGCATGTGTTGTTTAGGTTTACATTATGGGCACGCTTGACTGTTTCTTCCTAGTTCAGACCCCTGGAATGGTTTGTGGACGTATCGTGTAAGTTAGAGCACTTCTTGAGAAAACACAAGCTGAACACGTGATTGTGTATGTATGTACATCTTCAGCATTTTATCATAGTGTCTTTTGCCTTCCAGAATTTACCCCTCCCCATACATAAAATAACTTGCTCGTCGTGAAGGAGGTGGGGTCACAGTGCTATCAATTTAACTAAACTATTTGCAGCCTCTTTTTTCCTACCTTGAAGGGGTAACTTCTCCCAGTCTTACTGCCTTGTCTTAAGGCATTGCTTGAGGAAGGAATGGGGGAAGTTACCGCAAGCTCTTCAGAGCCTCTGTGATAGCTGCCCAGTGAAATGATGTGTCAAGCTATTACTGAGTTCTCAGTAGCATCTTAGTCATGTTCTCATCTTAACATGGCAGGTGTTTCTTTGCTTGAAACACTAAGGTCGCACATCTCTTCAGTGACATCTTCTCAACTCCTTTTCTAATAATTTTAAGTACTTTTCCTTCAATGAATACCAGCTAGTTTCTTCACGGTTTTAGGAGTTAGTGTGTAAGCAGCATTGATCAAAACGGTCATCCATTGCTTTATCCAAGTTACATCAAAGAATAAAGGATATTGTACAATTTCAGCATAAGGAATCAGAAATGCCTGCTTGTTCGGATTTGTCTTCTAATACAGTAGGAATGTATCACTAATGTTTGGAGAACACGTAAATGAACATCTTCAGAGCTACTGAAGAATCCTTTATATCACTAAAACCTAAAGAGTTGTGGTTGCAGTGTGAGATGAGGAGAGCAAGAAGGTGAGAGAAGTCTTTCCCCCTGAGCTCCTAGCTCTCATTCTTTGCTTTGCAAAGAACCCGGGATAACCGCAGGAGTGAGCTTACTCTGACACAGATCCTTGGAGTTCTGAGAGAGACAAACCTGGGATCTGGCTTATGGTGTTGGCCTGTAAATTGTCAGGTTTTTAGTTACCCTTTGGTTCTGGTTGTTGCTGTGACACACGGCTTATAAATGACAAATTGATCTGCTTGGCTTTTCAGTTTCCTAAAACACAGTTGTAATGTAATACTTGGGTCTGCTTTTTTAAGGAAGCTGAATTCTTGATCTAGATGGTGTGTGGCTACTGGAAAGCATTAGGAGCTGTTTTAGAGAGGGATTTTGCACCTGATGAAAATGTGTTTTGTTCTGGAAGTTAACAGTGCAGGACTAGAAGGAGTAAAATCCAAGAGGCAGTTCTCAGAACTGGGAAGACTGTGTGTGCCTGTGTGTGTGTATTGCAAAAAATAAGGATTTGGAAAGTAGTTTAGTCCCTCTGCAAACACACAGAAGTCACCAGGCACAGGCTCTGACATGAAAGAGTTGGCTTGCGTTATTGTTAAATTTCTCAGTGAAGCCACATTGTGCTGTCCAAAGCATCACATTTGATATGAGCAACAAAAGTTCACATAAGTATAAATAAAAGGCAAAACCTTTGGGAAAAAATCGTCCGAAGGTTCTCTTGTGCACATTTCTCGTGTGTTGGAGGTCGTTCCCTTCCTCACTGCCCTGCTGTCTGCCAAGGAGCGTTTCTGGTCAATGCTGGTTGCTAGCAAATGACCAGCATTCTGGATACTCCTGTGGAAGTGGCTCTTTTTTTTCTTTTTACGCTGCTTTTGTATGGGCTACTTGCTCATTTTTGAAACTGCTGTAGGCTCCTTTAGCTGTCGTGTGTTTGGCTCCTCTTTCTACTGCATGGGTGTATTTACAAAGGGAAGGGAAGCAGAAAGTATATGGAAATCTTCTCCCTATCTTAGGAACAGAACTGAGAGACTCTGGCTCTGCCAAGGTGTTTAACCCTTCACCTCACCCAGTCGCTGGGACTCTGGTGCAATCTTGGCCTCTTGTGGCACCCCTGAGGCAGCTGGGGTGTGAGGAGCTGTGTTTCAGGCAGTCCTTCCCGGGCTCAGGTCAGTCTTTCCCATCTCCTGCTCCCTTCCCCCACGTTCCTGAGATGCCAATCGCTGTCCTGCCCAGGAAGTGCGGCTGTTGCTCATCTCCTGACTCATCCCCATCATTTAGCTTTCCTATTCTTCACCTACTGATTTCCTCCCTTCTCCCACCCTCTCCTCTTTACAAATGCAAAATCCCCTTGGGGGGGACCAGGTGTGCAGTTCCCTGGCAGCAGCACATGGGATTTGCTCTCTCTGCCTTGAGTTGTTACTGCAGTAGACAAGGTTTCTTAGTCTAAAGCATATCTACACACTGAACCTTACAGGTGTTTAATGGCTAATTTATTAAATATGCTTCATCCGAATGTGTAAATGGCTTTGGGGTTTAACCACTTCACATCTAAGCTCAAGATGATGTAAATAGCCGAGGAAGGGCTGTATGGGGAAGGATCTTTCTCCAGAGATGTACTGGAACTTCATGGGCATTGAAACCATTGGTGGGTTGGGTACAAAACACTAAAGTGTGTTTCTGAAAAGAAATTCTGAATCAAACCTTTTTAATTGAAAGTGGGGAGAGCAGACAAGGGAGGCTGTGTTGGTCGTCGGAGTACGAGTCAGGGTTATTGGGAAGCTTACTCAAGAGCTGCTGTTAAGTACAAGGAATGATGTACCAACCTGTTATATTCAACAACTAAATGTGAACTTAATGGTAAAACCAGGCAGGAGCAGATCTTGAGTGTGCTTCATGACGAACACTGTTCTTGAAGTGAGAAGAGGACTATGGTACACTTCCAGTGCTCTGTTCTCCTGTCGTCTGGGTGATTCTTCAGCTGCCACCGGTGTGTCTGTCACTTCTGTCTGTCAGAGGGACAATGTGAAAGGTGATGGCTTTATACTCTTGGAATTGGATGATGAGAGATGCTTTTTTTTTTTTTTATCCTACTTCTTCAGTTAAAAAAAAAAAAAAAAAAAGGAACATAAATGGTTTACACAAAAGCATGTGGTTCTGGAAGTTATTTTGATGCTTTGTTCAGCAGTCTGAAGTCAAAATGAGAGGTTTTGGTTGGCATCCTTGAGCAGGACGAGCAGGCCTGTAGTGTTGAGCTGCACTTGTCCCAGAACAGGAAGCGTGAGGGTTTTTTTTTCCTTGCCAGCTCAGAACCACTCACTGAATCAGCTTCATCAGCTGAGCCTGAGTCTGAAACCAGTTCTTGGTCAGCCTTCTCTAATTTAAGTGTTGAAGTCATATTCAAGCCTGAACAATGCAGCCTGATATCCTTTATAAAACACATCAGATGTTCTTAAAACTCAGGATTTTCAATCTTTCATACTCGTGTCTTGAAATAATACCCTGCCAGATGTTTGATCCTACACCTAGGACAGTCTTCTTTCAGTCTAACATTCCACTACACTTGTGAGGCCTTAAATTGCTCACTGTTGTCTTTTGCGATGATTTATGTCTTTTCCTGTGCTTTGTGTTGTGTATCGCTAGTGGCAAAAATACAGAAAGATGAAAGTCGATACCTCTTGTCAGTAAAATACTTGCAGTGCCAAGCAATAGTCAAGAATTTGTCTGATCTTGTTATTTGGTTTGTTTTGGTTTGTTGTTGGTTTTTTTTTTTTCTCCTGCCTTACAGGCTACAAGTCTGCACAAATGCCTTGAGTGCTTACAAATTTGCTTTTGCACCAACTTTTAACCCTGTAATGGTTGGACTCGGTGATCTGGTGGTTCTCTTCCAACCCACTGATTCTATGATTCTAAGTTATTCCCAGCTTTGTAAACAAGTACACTAGTCCAGAGTGTGTTTATGGAAGTCCTTTGGGTTGCACCCCCTGCACCCTCTGGCACTCCAGTTGATATGAAAGTACGACTGGTCTAGGGGGTTAGCTGGGAGATTCCGAAGCCAAAAGCTCCCCAGGGATTGTGAACACGAGTCTGGGTAGCATCAGCCTGCTGGTGGCTGTTGGGCTTCCAGCTGTTGTGGTTCTGGCATGTGCCGAACACTTTTTGATCACTTGGGTTTTAAACTATCTTAGTGCAGATGTTTTGGTACACGAACTGGGAAATGCTTCATTTGCTGAGTGAAAGCAGCATTCTTGAGGCATATTGAAGGAGAGCTTTCATTAAACCTAATCTTGAAGTCCATTTCACGCTCTCAAGAGCAAGTGCATACTTTCAAGTTCGAGTATTTGTTTTTCCTTCCAGTAGGGTTTGATTTGTCTGTTTATGAACCATGAAAGAATTTGTTTTCCTGTGCTGCATCTCTGACTATACTCACTACATAGGAAAAGAAAGGGAAATGTGCAGAAGTATTTATAACTGTAATTGAAAACAGTCTGACTTAAAATACAGACACATGTGAATTAAATGGACAATTTCAAATTTTATGAGATTCGTTTGAGAGAGAATATTAAGCTACAAACCCATCATCCCTGCTTTCTGAGCACAGAGGTACTAGCTGATTACACAGAATTATTTATCGGTTCAGACTATAATGTCATCTGTTAAAGGCAGTAGAACATGGATTTTGCGTAATTGTTTCTGCTGTTTTGGTATTGGCACTTGCAGATTGCTTCCTGAATTACAGATTGTGGGTTTTGAAGGAGCTAATCTTATAGGGAATACTAATTAGTCGTGGGAATCCATCGGTGTCTTAGTCTCTTGTGTCACATTTAGTTCTGTAACTTTTGATGGTTTTTTCATAGTACAGATTTTATGGCAGCAGATTAGACTGACACAGTATTCGTGTCAGGAAACCTCTGATATCGTTCCTACCGTAATTTGAACTAAAAATGTGGATACTGTGGAAACTAATGTTTTACAAAGCACGGGTTTGTTGCACGTAGCTTCTATACCATGAAATACCCTGCTGACACTGTTCTCACGTAAACCTGATTAATTCTTGAATTCCGAATTGCTTTAATCTATAAAAATCAATATTTGGAGTGTCCCAATTAGAATACATTAGTGCCACTGAGAACAGAATTACTTCAGCAGTTTGTTTTTCTTCCACTTCCAAAGTGTGCCCTGTGCACAGTCACGTTTCCTGTACTCAGCGCTGTACTGGGAGCCTCCAGAGCCTTTTTTGGTGCTTCCCCTCAACTTTAATTGTATGCTGGGAGCTACTATATTGGTCAATAATTGCTGTATTCAGCAGACCAGAGATTCCTTCAAAATCTTTGCAGTAGAGAAGTCAAAATAACCTCTCAGGGCAGGGCAGCTTGAAAGTTTTCAGTTTTTGAGGGTATCCTGGCTGTTCTTTGTGTAACCTGCAAAGCTGAAATAACCTGGAATTAAGGTGACTTTTTTTTTTTAATCGATTGGTCCTGTTGGGAGAGGAAACGTAGTCCTATTGCAGCGGCTTAAACCTGCTGAGATGTCTGTGGCAGAAGAGGTAAAAATGCATCAATCTGTCCTGAGCTGCATCCAGACTGGTAACAGTTCAGTTCTAGCTTAAAGCTGCCTTCGAACACACAGTAGGAATGATCTGAATGCACTGACCTTGGCCCCTGTCTCAGGAATGTGTGTAACGATGTCAGTGAGGCTCTGGTGAGGCTACGAAACGGTTAAACTGAAGTAGCACACGGTAGTAGAGAATAGATCAATTATTCCATGTAAATAGTACTGCTGTTAACTGATGGTTTTATTACTGAGAGGACCACTTAGTTTTCCGGTTCCTAGTGTCAGTTGCCCAGCCGACTGCTCCCCGAGTCTGAAGGCTGCTCCCATGAGTGCTGCTCGGGAAAGCTTTTCTAGTGGTAAATAGGAATTCTGGTTCCAGGGCTGTTAATGCCTGAAATACCAGCACACCCAGTCCACAGAGACCTGATCTCAATATGCAGAATAAATTCACAACCAGCAGTGGTTTCTTCCTGTAGTTTACTTTGTGTTTTCATTCTTGATTCATTCGAGGAACACGTGTGAGGAAGCAGAGCGGTAGTGGCTACTTGCTCCCATATTTGGTGTTGTCCTAGGCAGAACAAGCATCCTTCCTCACTGACAGGGGTGATGCAGTGTTTCTGGACAGTCGAACCCTCCTCAAATCACAGGTTATTCCTGGTGGGGTCACGTCAGGCCTCTTTTCTCTGTAGCCGTGTATAGCGCGGTTTTCTACGGAGAGTTAATAGTGATGTTAAGCGACTAGGTGGTGTGAGAGTGGACTCAGACAAGTGAGCCTCCATCTTCACGGTACTAAAAATTTGTCTTTACAGAGTTGTAAGTCCTTGTTCGACAGCAGAGCTTCCCTTGGTCTATAAATGAATAGTGGTGTATTTTAAATTATAGAGAATTGGAACTAGTGGAGGTTATGGAGTATTTGTAGCAAAATGAACACTAAATTCGTTATTGGCAATAGTGGAAGAAGAAAGAATAGCTGGAACATCCATGTTACTTGCACCTCCCAGCTTGGTCCTTGTTTTATTTCTCGAGATCTGTACTTGGGTGGGTTCATGTTTTGTTCTGTGTTCTCAGTGCAGATTCAGGGGTGAAGGGAGAACTCCAAGCACTAAGGTTGGTTTCTTAATCAGTCACTAATGAAGCCATATGAGGAAAGAAGGAAATCACTGCACTTCAGAAAAGCATTGTGGTCACTAGAAATATGCTTTCTACTTCCAACTGGTACTGCCAGCTGCCTCACCGGCTCCCGCATGATTCACCAGCAACAACATAAATTAGTTCTGTGACAGGGGATTTTGATCTTTAGTTTAGGAGTCCTGAGCTTGACCTCTTCTGGTTTTGTACTTAAACTCAGACTAAATAAAGTTCAGCTGCGTGTCTCAGCCTGGCCAGAATTAAGCTGTTACAGATACAGTCTTGACAGAACTCAAACCTTCCAATTCTGGGTAAGCAAGGAACGTCTCAAACCCACCCAGAAGAGCAGAACACAATACGAAATCGGAAATCCCCATTTCTGTGATATAGGATAAGTATATAGACTTAACTTTTTTCCCAGTCCTGAGAGTTTCTTTTGTGGAAAGGAATTTAATAGCTGTTTATTCTGAAAACAGTCTTAACCGTGTGAAAGACAGCAAGTGCTGAAGCAAGTGTCGGGGCTGTGCTGGCAGTACAGTGTGTACCCTTAGTGTATAGGCAAGTGTTTCATAAAGCTTTTGCCGTCGCTAAGGATGGTCTGATGAATCTATGATCTACGGCCTGTGATTCTGTGCTCTGTTCCGAAGGCAGTAGTTTGATGTAATAGAGAAGCATGTTGTTACTGCGATTAATGAATTAGTCACGAACAACTATTTAGTCTGACACGCCTCGAGAGTGTTCACCTACTGAAATCAGGTTTTCTTTTGTTGGGGTATTTTCTTAATGATAGAGGCTGAGGCATTTTTGCACCTGAGGCTGTTTGGCAACTTTTTCACTTGACTTGCCCTGTAAATGTGCCTGTTGTCAGATCAGAATACATATAAATTTGAGCAAGGAGTTAGCAGGCTTGTCCTGCTGTAGCATGGTCAGATTTTTCCTTTGTGCTGAGTGTAGTTGGAGTCCAGCCTGGGACTGCAAAGGACAGAGCAAGCTCAATTGCTCCCAGCAGTTTGTAACTTGCCTATTGTGGCTTGCGCTGGCTCGCTGATACTCCAGAGCAGTAAAACAGCCCATAACTGAGTATGGGGGAAGAGAAACTTCAATCAAAACTACCAGTGGGAACTTTCTACTGTACTGGAATGCACTTCAGACTTTGGGGAGTTCTTCCTAGTCTGCACTGCTGAATATGTAGCTGGAGAGTCAGCAGCTGGGATGTTAACTGCCTGTTGTGAATTTTACATCTGAAGCAGACAGGATTTTGGAAGAAGATAAATTTGTATGTCAGAATCATTTAACCTGAGGACTAAAATTGGATCTTAAAGTTGGAAGTCAAGGTTATTGGGTTTTTTTTCCCCAGGGCTTTGGAAGTGTTTTGTCATTCTTCTCTTCCCAGATGTAGAGCAGTAGACCAGCTATAAAATACCAGTCCTCTTGCTGTTTGGGCTTTGAGACTGCAGGTGTACAAACAGGAAAAGAAAAAACAAAGGGGAAGTTAATAGCATCTGATTGCCAGAACAAAAAAAAAAAAAACACCACCAGTAGCTAAAATTACGTTCAAGCTGATAACAGGATACAGTGAACAATGAAGAATGTTTTTTTTTATTTTCTGTAGCTAAACGTGTCCTTGTAAGGCTTGTTTTGCAATTATTCTTGACCAATTGAAACTCTTGAGGCGGGTAAGTCTGCAAAACTTGAATGAAGCCAGTTCCCTTTTTTGGGATGATATCTCAATGAGATGTGTAGTCACTTAGTTTTCGCTCTTAGTGTCTTTGAGGACTTGGGAATATACTGAAAAACTAAAGCCGCTCAGATTTTTAAAGATTCAGGACACGTAAGTATTAGGGTTGGCAGGTGCAGGAGTACTGGCTGTCATTCGATCCCTTTGCTGCTGTAGCTCCACCAGAACACACTGCAAGTAGCTGAAACTTTGACACTTACAGAAGAGTTTAGTCACTTTTTGGTAGTCCTTCTGCTGAACTAGTGGGCCAGTACTGACTTATCAGTGACTATGTTGACTTCTCTCTTTAGAAGCTTGGGCTTTACCTGGTGCTCTCCCATGCAAACACTGTGTAAATCAACCATTGTCAGCGCTGGGGTTTGTCGGGAGCAAACTCCAAGGCGAGAACATAGCTGCAGGCTGCCTCCTGCTCTTTCTTACTGTGAGTCAGTGGAAATAAAATGATTCTGGCAGGCAGGCGTTGCACAAGGAGGATGCAGAAGCACATCTGCGGGTCTAGGGATCTCATTCTTTAACCTATGGATTCTCAAAGGTGCTCTCATTGTCTGCAAGAGGCGTGCTTAGCTGCACAAAATAGTTTTTTCATGTGGTTGTTCAGATTAACGTTTTGTAGGGAAAGGAAAAGCAGGGGAACAGGATGGTTAAAGATCACATGCCTGATGTGTGATGTGTTTTTCCACTATTGCTTCACTAGATGATACATAGAACTGTGTGTGTGTGTGTGTTAAAGGAACCTTGGAGGAAACAAGCTTTTCTCAGTTATTGTACTTCAGATAAACCAAAGCACGAGAGGTACCAGAGTGGGTTTTGAGAGTGGGAGCGTGAATCCCAAACATACGTTGCTACATGGACATGGGTTAGTGATTGATGGGAATGGTTGAACTCGATGATCCGGTGGGTCTCTTCCAACCTGGTGATTCTGTGATTCTACGACCACCTTATAGCTTCGTAGCTCACCTCATGTGCCGAGGTGGTTCAAGTACTCTACACCTCGTGCCTTTATCCCCTTTCCATCATGTGCTTTGAGTCCTGTAACAGGACAGTCGCTGTCCTGAAGTGACCTCTATGAGGGTAGATGGCCCCCGGCTTGTGAGGACCAGTGATCTACCCCGTGGCGTTAGGAGGAGGAGAGGAGAAGGCTGTGAGCTCTCTGGCCCAGCTTGGCTCCTGGGCTCCAGCCAATTCCAGATGCTGCAGTCACGTGAGGAAGTGGCAGTTTCTCATTCAGTTTAAACCACAGTGAAATCAGCAGACATCTGGAATGATAGGATGGTACTGCATATAAAACATCAAGATTTATTAGGAACATGGGTTATTAAGTGGGTTTTTAATCTACATATATAGAAACTTAACTAGAGGAACCATTCTAGTGTGCACAGGCTTTCAGATGCCTGTTTCTGCATTTAAATGTATTATAAACTACAGGAGAGACATTTTATATTGCTTATATAGTGAACTACGTACGCTTTTTTCTAAAGAACAGCTTCAACTGGTGTGTTTGTTTTTCTTTTGAAAAACCTAAAGAAAGACTCTGAGGCTTTCCTTAATTAAGATAGGTGATTGTAATTGCTTTTGCTGTGGAATGAGTCGGAAATACTAAAAATTGTGTTCGAAATAGCAGAAACTTGTATGTTTTCGCGGTCGCTGGCAGTGTTTAGACCTTGCTTGTTTTTAAAAAAAAGGTTTAATGAGTTACTCTGGTCTTGTTGGATTTGGTCTTGCTGGTCTTAGTTGTGTTGATTCTTTTGTGTGAGTTCTGAAAGGTTACCTTGGAGGGTGTTTGAAGCTCCAGTTCCATAAGCAGTGAAACAAATGTCCTTTGTTTCGGCGAGGCAGGTACCTTACAGACTCCATCCTACGGTTTCAGCTTGTCCTCTGGAATCTGAAATGCACAGACAAGGAGGAAAAGATGTGTGGATTATGTCCTCATTTATTTTTATTTAACAGAAAGATGCTATCTATAAGAAAGTCTGGGCCGTCTCAGAATGGCCATTCCTGTCTGTAATTGACCAAGGTACTTCTGGCAGAAGCAAGAGGAGAATGATTTTCTTTTTAACAAAGCCTAACCCAGGCATAAATAAACCTGGCAGGATAAGTTGATAAGTTATTACAACTACTTGGATATTTCGAGGTTCTTTGTTCTTCTAATTGTGAACACGTAATTAAAAAATTTTGGTTTTGAAAGCCTCAGTGAACCCCAGTATTTTAGATGCTGAATTATTCATGCTGAACTTTGTTTACACATTGTTTATGGCACCAAAGAACCTCAGGCAACTGATGAAAAAAAAGATACTCCTCAGGTTTCTTTATTTGCCTTTTTCCTCTGGGTAATAACAACATGTAGCCGCAGCTCTCTGGGCACAACCTCAGCTCTGTTTACATGAAGACTAGTACTGTGCTAAGACCCAGTGCTGTGGTGAGATCTGCCCTAACGTTTCCCATTTCTAGATTATTTTTTTTTTTAATTCTATGGAAAAACGTTCCAAGACACTTAGTGTGGCTTTTTCTTTTTGGTAAAGGCCCTTTTCCTTATTTTCAGGTTTGTGTGGATGCTGAGGCCAGCTACAAGCAGCTTGATTACAAAATGAGCAGTGCTGGAGTGTTTGATTAGGTTCATTCGTAGAGGGTAAAGTTAAACTTTGAGCTGTGACTCTCCTGAGTGTGCTAGAGAGATGGTTTGTGATAGTGTCAAGGAACAGCTTTTAGCTTTCTGTCAATAATTACCAAATCTGGTTACTGACAGTGCTCACAGGCAATCGTCTGGGCTGACTTAGAGAAAACAATCTCACCTGAAATCACGTGGAAGAACCTGCCTGTAAGTTCATATCTAAATCTTGTGTTTTCAAAGGAAGACAATAGATTTTTATGAAAATAGTCTCATAAATGTAGAAACGTGTACTGCATCAGCGCTTTGGCATCTTCTCACGTGTATCCAAACATCATAGGTCAGTGCTCCAAGTGCTAACAACGTTGAAAAATTCTTGGTTGTGTAAGAATCCTCAGATGTTGTCACAAATTTAGAGAAAACGCAAACTACGCAGAAGAGAAGGGCAGTAGTTGTGGTCTGCAGATAACGGCAGTGTTTTGTCACTACAGTTCCCCATCTCTCTGAAGCAGAAGATGGAGTCTGGCCTGTTCCTTAGCAGGGACCTCAAAGGGCTTTTCCACAGTGTAATGGACTGCGGCAGGTAAAGGGTACAGGATATCCGTAGTCTGAGCATGGGGTTCGTGTCCAGTTAGCTCAGGGACAGTATTTACCTAACAGCTGCCCTCCGTGGGTCGGAATGCTGTGCTTAGCAGTTGCCTTTAGTTAATATTTTAAACGTCTTTTTCTCTGTAGTTTGTGGGTTTGACTCTGATCTCAGAGTCTGAATGAGCCCAGAAATTGAAAATGAGGCACATCACAAGCATTTAAATTTAACGTGGTTTTGTGTCAAAGCTTTGCAAGCTAAAGTCTTGAGCTGTGACTTTTGGGGGTTTTTGTCCCTCAATTCTGTCCCTCCCCACATTTTGAAACCTTGTAATTCAGCTTGAATTTCACCTGTTCTGAGTTTTCATCATGGAGTTTAACATTTTGCTTAAGATGGTAAAAGCTTTGCTTGCTTTCTGGTTTGGAGATAAGATGCTAAACTGTTTTCCTCTTAAGGAATGTTAATAAGCTGCACGAATCATATTAAAAGCTGTCAGAGACGTTCTTTGAGGAGTTAAATGAGATCTACAAGTTGGTACAAATGGGGGTGATGAAGGGAACCTAACATAGAGTGTTGAATACAGATTTGAATCAGTGCAATTTGAGGGAAGAAACACTTGGACTTGGCTTCAGGTTTTGGATGCTTTGAGTCTTTTCACTATACTTGAGTATTCAGCTGAGAAAGACCTTTAGTTAAATGAGGTGTCTTTAAGAGAGTAAAGTGTTAATAAATGTCTGACAAGAAGCCAGGGCCAGACACAGAGATGGAAAAATGAAGGTGAAAGAAAATGCAACATGATGCTGCACCACGGCAGAGATTCTTTTCAATGAAACTGGAGTAACTTACCTGCAGTGCTATGCAGCCGTTTTTCTTCAGAGTTTGAAACTTAGCTTTTTGACTCGGTTTCCCTTTAACAGCAGTAGTTTGAAACCTGTGTAAATGTGTGATGCCAGTGCTGAATTACGAGGTGTAACAGACATCTAAATTTGATCTTTTGCGTCATTGCAGAAGATTGGTGATGAAGTTATGGGGTTTTTGAAACAGCAGCAAATTAAGGCTACTGGAATGCATACAGAGCTGCTCTGGCTGGCATCGCTGCTCAGTGCACAGTTGTGCCAATACAATATCAGGCAGTGAGTAACACATATCCTGATACTATCAGTTCCTTATAGCAAATAGATGAAGAATGAGAGCTTGCAAACGAACTTGCTTCTTCACACATCTGGTGAAAGTCTGTAGTGTGAAGAGAGCTAGGTGTCTGCATTAGCTCTCCCCTGACTTAAGCACTTAAATCATAGAATGATTCATTTATGATTGATTATTATGATGATTTCATGATCCATTTACTGAGTTCTGGCGTTTCTGTCTTTGCCTTCAGTAGCTTAGGCCGTTCCTGCCGTCACCTTGTACTTTGCAGAAGAAAGTTCTCTTTGGTCGGGTTGTTCAGGTTTGATCCTCACATGCGTGACTGAAAACCCGGAGTGGTCTGCCCGGTTTTGTGCACTGGGTCTTTCCCCCCTTGCTGTGGGCTGAGGGGGGGAATTGGCTTGTGGGGCTGGCTCCTGTGAGCTCTGGGAAGCGCGTGACCCTAAGCTGCGTCAGAGCTTTGTAGCCACTCTCAACCCTTCTGCTGGAAGCAGATTGTGAGCACTTTGCAGACGAAGCCAGAGAGGAACGTACAGCTGGCAAAGAGAAGACAACACTGAGTCTCCTCAGTGCGTGAGATCTGTCGAGTGTGTATATGTCTTTTTCCAAGATTCTGCTTCCTCTTGCTCTTTGAATTAATAGCTGCCTTGGGGGAGTTGATGTGAACTTGCAGAATTGGTCCATTGGAAAAATGTGAAACTAATTCCTGAGGTGGAGTGCTCAAAGGAATCCTTGTTTGTATTCATGTAATAATTAAACAGGGAAACACTTGTGTCTGCACGCACTGAAATGAATGTTAAGGTTGGAGTGTTTTAAAGAGTTAAAGGCTTCATCAATGTATGAAATAGTCTGTCTACCACAGTGTCTGAAGTAGAACCTACTTTCTTGCTTGAGCAACAAAACATGGAAGCTAATAAAAAGGAATTTGCGGGTTGAGCTGCTTGCGTCTCACCACCCAGGTGCCAGCTCCCCGGTAGGTGAGAGCACTCCCGAGCCTTCCCCTGCTGCTCTGAGTCAGTCTTCTTGGGGTAAACAGGAAGCTGCTGTAGTCCTGGGGCTCACTCTCTGTTTACTCAGCACTCTCTGAAATTAAAATCAACATAGAAAGCAATTTTTACATCGGAGCCTCCCCCACCGTGGCGCTCCTCCTGCTCCCCCAGCCAGGTTCCCCCGGCTGCCGTCACTGACCCTTCCGTGTGAAATGGGGACACTGGGGTCTGGGGAGCGCTCCTGCCTCCCCTGAGGGAGCCACAGCAGCTTTGCAGCTCCTTGGTGCCCGCTCCACGGCTTCCCAGCGCCGCGGGACTGCTGGCACCTCCATAGGCATCAGGTCACTGACAGCTACATCTGAACAGTGTGAGAATGAGCTGTGCAGCTCTTTAACCCAGTGTGAGAGCAGCTTTCCTGAACCTACCTCATCGTGAAAATCCCAGATAAACCTGACTGTACCCTGCGATTCTGTAAGCAAGGCTTGGGCAAATGACTGCTACAACAGGGTAGTGATTGTCTTCTGCTGCCCTGTTGGAACAGTGCAGGGCCCAGTGACAGCAGCCAGTGTCAAAACCACGTTAGTTGGAAACCAGTGACCATTCCAGTGCCCACCTTAAGAAATGAGTAGTTGGCTGCCCATCTTATTCTGGCATCTGAGCAGTTAAAGGTTGTAAAGCCGAGCAGAGCTTTGCACTAATAAAGTTTTGTGGTGTCAGCACAAAGGTGCTTTTTAGTACATGTTGAAAAACCCAGCGTGGCCACAGTTATCTGCTGTGTTGCAGCTTTTGCTGCTTTATTCTGCTTATTACAATGAAGAGTGTTTTCCTTCAGCCTGAACTGTCACAGGCATGTGACTGCATGGTAATCTTCACTTCAAAAAAACTCCAACTTATATTCCCTTTGGTTTGTAAATAAGTTCAGAAAACAGCTGTATTTATAGCCAGAAGGGGGGGAAAAAGAAACTACAAAAGACTCAACTGTTGTTTTTCAAAATAATTTTAAATTCAGTGTGATTTTGGGAGGTGATGTAGCTGCTGTGCTTATATTATAAAATAATCCTTCCATTTTTGTAGGATTGCTACGTGCTTTTACTCAACTAGGTGAAGCCATTGGCATAAAAACATCTAGTCTGATACTCTTTGTTATAAAAAACAGCAATAAAACAAAGTCCATCCCTATTTCTGTCATCTGCCCAACCTGTTGTGTTCTTAGTCTCAATGCATTGGCAGTTACTGAGGCGAAGACAAATGCACCAAATGAAACTGTAGTTGTTCAATAATTTTTTGAGAAGAAAAGTTTCATGTGTAGAATATGCCTAATTCCGTGTTGTTGCTGGAGTGTGTTAATGCCTCACGTTGGAATTCAGTTGATTTGTATCCTTATTTACAAATGTGCGCTAAGCAAATGAATAAAAAGTAGGTTTAGGGTGATAGGCAAGTCCGAGGTTCTCCATCAACTGTGTGTTCTTAAGTTACTGAAATGGGCACGTTGGATGGATGTTTTCATTTTTCAATTAAATCTCAGCCAACCAAAAATTACCCATTTATTGAGATTGTTTCTCTACGTATTTGGTAATTTTGCTCTTTATAAAATAATAAGATTTTCAGTAATTCATTCGTGAGCTGCTCTGTGGAGTCCCTGGGATGGTGTGTGTGTATCTCGACTGGTGCTGATGCAGGCCCTGTTCTTAACCCACCACAGTCGCAGGAAACTCTGCTATTTGTGCTGTGAGGAGCAAGTCAAAACCAACCAACAGCTCTGGAGGCTGCTCGACAAGTCACGTAAGGCAGTTAATATCTGACAGCAAATCAGTCGTACTAAGTAGTTAACAGCACGACACTTCCTTGAGAAGATTATTTCTTGAAACATTAGGCCACAACCACCCAAAAAGCTGTGAAATAAGCAAATGTATGGTTCATTAACTATGGTTCATGAACGAATGTATGGTTCATTAACTACTTTCCGGTATCTCTCCGCTGTCTCTGTAAGTTGCGTCAAACCCTTGCGCACGTTGGCGTGATCCACTCTTAAGCTCATTCCCATCCTTATTCTGTGCTGTCGAGTAGCTGTGCCTTTTTAAAAATAACCTTTCAAAAATATTGGTGAAAATTAATACTGATGCAGTATGTGATCCTCTCAGTCCAACACCGAAGTAACTGTTATTTCGGTGGCGTTTGGTTATTTCTCCTACAGGAATGCTGATTCTTTACTGTCTCCTGCAATCCAGCATAGTGCTCGTGCCCTGTAGACCTCTCTACAGGTGTAGACACCACGAGGTGTCTGGTGTTCCGAGCTCTGGCTGCTCAGGTGTGCAACCGGCGGCTCTGAGCCTCCCATCCCACTCAGCAGCTGCTGGGATCCCCACAGCCGGTCCTGGCGCTGGAGTCACTCCTCCCATCACACGGGGCCGAGCAGACTGACAACTAGAGACTATTCCCCACGGGAATCTTTTTCTCAGTGTTTCAACCTGCTGGTAGTTTCCATTCCCTAACATGTTTTTGGTATTTTTAGTTCTCTGTGTAAAACATCTGTCCTGCTGCTAGATGCTCCATATTTTTGGTTCGCTATTTCCTCAAACCTCCGAGCCTTGCTTTTTGTCTCCCTTAATATTTTCCTCATGTTAAGTTTAAATTCCCCTTTTATCTTTGTCCATCTAGCTGCTTCTGCTGTCTTCCTTTAATTTCCTTTCTGAAATACTGTCACAACATGGCAGCCAATGTCTCTGGGTTTTTAACATCGGATATACAGGAGCTGTTTTGGAGAGCTTTGGGCTGTGGCTTTTCAGTTTTGATTATGCCAGTCAAGCATCAAAATTCACGTTGAATTTTCCTGCAATATTGTCTGCTGAGAATAGCAAGCTCCTTCACTTTATGGAACAATGTGAATGATTCCTGTAGCTGGATTGTAAAAGTTTACTATTTCCATGGCTGATGTATTTGCAAAAAAGCAGTGTTTTGTTTTGTTTTTATCTAGTTAGATAAAAAAGCTGGTACAGACGATGCCTGCATGAGCCTGGTGCTGTGCCTGTGCTGGTGGGAGCGTTGGGGCCAAGGGGAGAGTAAATCGTGTGCAGTGTTTTTGGTTTTGTGCTATCTCTTGTTAAGATAATAGCTGTGGATCGTTTCGGACTGTGTTCATAATGCTAATCTGGGTAGATAGCCGTGTGCCTCCAAACCCACAGGGATTTTCTGCACTACTGCTCTTGGGGCTGCTGAAAAGGGAGAGAAAAGGCTTGTGATCATCCTGACGCTCTTACTCCTCTGTGGGGATGAGAGTCCCTTTTGCACTGTGCTGGAGGATTGATGTTTGCTGCTGAAGGAAGTTGGCAGAGATTCAGGAGGGCAATTTTTCCCTTTGTGGGAACCAAGAATGATTGATTATTTATGGCATGTGGGTCGGTGTAGTTGAGAGTTCTGATGAAGAGAGTGGAACGAGGCTTGTTCTCAGGGGCAGAATGTGCAGTCTCTTCTGATCCCTTGTTTTTAGTGCTTTATTCTTAGACATGCTATTTTTAAATGGCTTGAAATACAAAAATATTTCCTTTTTTTTTTTTCCAGTCAGAAGAAAACCCTGTTGTGACACAGCATGACTCAATCTTTTTATAGCCACATGAAGTATGTGTTGCTGAGGATAATGTAAAAATACATAAACAACAATACAGGCAAAAGTAAGAAAGCAGCAGTTGCTATTGTAACGCAAGGTGGAGGCAGCAAAGAAAAAAGTTCTGTAAATAAACATCCCATCGATATTAACTATTCATTCCAATCAAAACTTTACCACATCACACCAAAAGTAGCACAGAAGGTTTCTACAGAGTTTAGCGCATAGAAAGTACTTGACATCCCCTCTCATAGAATCACCAGGTTGGAAAAGACCCACCGGATCATCAATATTAATGCAGCAATTTTCTTAGTGTATTAATAAGAGGGTGTGAAGAGACGTGTACAAAGTGAGAGCAGAATTAGGGCTCTTTGAGTTCCTTAGTCTCGATTGTTGTAGCACTGAGGCTGGTGAAGCAGTTGAGGTGGAGAGGACGGACTCTTGTGCTCCTCAGGGCTCGGAAGCAGGAGGCTCCGAGCTCACAGGGTCATCTTGTGACTCATAAATATTATTCTTGTCAGTGCAAAGCAGATCTGATTCTGAGCCTAAACCAACAGCCAAATGAGTAATAACAGCTGACAGCAGTGTGGTACACGCCTTTAATTGCAGCTCCAGCAGCTCGGCCTCCGCTCCCTGTGCTGGGTGTGCAGCTCCTGGGCACAGCCAGGTGGTTCCACACTGCTCTTTCCTCTGGGTTGCTCTTAGCTGACTCTTGATGTGGTTTGGGTTTTTTGTTTTGGTTTGGGGTTTTTTTCCTGATCTGCCAACCTCATCCGTTTTCAGCTGCTTAGGCATTGTCAGTGCTGACGCAAATACTGATTTGCTTATGTGTTGTACAGTTAGATCACATATTTCACTGAGAAAACCCCAGAGGAGCCGAGTGGCTGTTTGCTGACATCCAGACTGTGCGCCAGACCCCAGAGATGGACCCGAGCCCTGAGCCTGTCTGCTCTCCTGGGTTGTTGGAGTTACTGAGCCCTCCTCACTGGGGCTGACACTGGCCCTTGGACCTGATCGGTCCCACAAGACCCAACCTGTCCCTGCAGCCTCGAGACAGGAGCAGGTGGAGGGGGCAGCGTGTGGTGTGAGGGGAAGCAGGACAATTAGCAGCTGAGTGAATTGTCAGAGTGCTCTCTGAAAAGGTTCAAGTTAAGGTACACCAGGTAACTAGCTCACCTGTAAATTGTCTCCAGGTTACTGTGTTTTCATGTGGGTGGTAGAAAGCTACAGCTAAAGTAAAGGTTGAATTCTCAACAACTACACAGTAAGAACAAATCACAAAGTGTTTGCAATGCAGGCAGTTGGAAAACATTGTACTTTTTAAGTGTATATCCTTGACCTTTAGGAGATACGCAGCCTGGAGAAATATGAAGAGTTGCTTTTACAACTGCCATGAAGTGGAGTTTTTTCAGACCCACATGAAACCCAGTTAACTGTCAGCTGGGCATGGTTATAGTGCCAGTTGGAAGTGACTGAAGGTGGTAAATTCATGGTAGACTGTGCAGTCAACACTACGCTTGGAAGAGCAAGAACCTGGGGGGTGGTCAGTGTCCTGTTGCCCAAGCCAAGGAGGTGCTGGTCTGCGTGTGGCCACTGTTGGTGTTGGGCTTGTGGAGAAGGGAGAGCGAGGGCAGGACTTAACCACAGATACAGTTAGGCACTGTTCAAGCTTCGGCTTAGTTCTACATCCTAGGGAGAAGTGTGAGAGTAACACCGTGATGATTCGCCGCTTCTCTGCGTATTTGCGCATAAAGCTGTGCTTAAAGGGAAAAAAGCATCACACACTTCAAGCATCGCTAATTTCAGTACTTTGTAAACAAAATTGTAGTATAAAAGGCAGGAGGGCAGAACCCCTTTAGCATTACCTGCCAGGCTACAGAAAACAGCTTTGAGAGAACCTGGAGAGCAAATTTCTAGCTGAATCAATAGACCTGATCTAGACTGGATTTAAATGTTTCTGTGGATGTATCTGCAGAACCTAATTACTGTTCAAATCAGCTGAAAAAAACCCCAGGTTTTGGTTTGAAGTGGTAGAGCTTGAAATGTCACAAGCTCTCAGTCGCATCCTGAAATAGCAGCACTGGTGTGGGGAGGGAGCGTGGCTGGGATGGCAGCGAAGTGTGGTGACTAACGGCTGAGGAGGGACCGTGCAGCCCCACGCTGGGCAACAGTCTGCAGAGCATCGCTGGCTGCGCCAGGCTCCCGGCTGCCTTCTGACTTACAGCATATGTGCAGGTTTGACTTAAAAGGCTGTAAACGCTGGAGAACTCCCTGTACCCCATGGAATAGCTCAGGTGGTAATTACCCTCACGACCAAGAGCTGCGCTGTGGGCGTGTAGTTTTGTGCATCCTTAGCTTCCGATGACTGCGTCTCAGTTGGAACGATTGGTTTTTTTCTGCTAGATTTAGAAATGTCTGCTGTGTAAATCCCCTCTGTGTGGAGATTCGCGAAAGCCTCTGCAATTACATTCCAGTTTTTGAGAGCGGTGCAATTCTTTCGTAGTTCAGAGGCAACTCAGCTAACATCATTTATATATTCTTTTGCATGGTACTTGGATCAAGGAGTAGAATGCGGTGAAAGAAAAATATTTTGGAAGTTGGAATTTGAAAAGCTTGTTTTCAGTTCTTTAAAGCTAATGAGTAACCTTCTTGATGCTTGTTGTGCTTCCCTGCAGGGCAGCAAAGGACACTACAGATACCACTGGCAGAGCCACAATGTCAAGCACAGTGGGGTGGACGATATGGTCCTTCTTTCCAAAATCACAGAGGATTCCATCGTGGAGAACCTAAAGAAACGCTACATGGATGATTATATTTTTGTATCCTTTACAGTGTTGTTTTTCTTGGGGCCCTGCGGACTTGCCAATTTGACACTAATTGTATGTATGTATTCTAGTTAAGCAGATCGCTCGAGAATGGTGAGCGTTTTGTGTACCAGGTCACCTGAGGTTAGACAAAAAGCTTTGTCACCTGAGCCAGTTAGGAGGGCTGAAATGAAGAACTGAAAAAAATTATTTTAACATATTCTTTTTGATATTTGGAGTTGTTCTTGTCCTTGTTGAAGACTGGCTTGAAGCTCCATGTATATTCTATCCATGTGAGCCCTGACGCAACTGCAGTAATGCTACTTCTTGAAGAATAAGTTTAAGGTGTATATATACATATCTTAATACTCTGTTGTCTTCTATACCTCCCAGTTTCTAATGCTTTCAAAATAGCATTTATTCTGTGATAGAACAGTATTTACAGCTTATTCTGGAATTGTTACTACTGTGAGTCATGTGCTGATGGAAGGAGAGATGAGCATCTCTAAATCTACAATGTTTACACTTTATATTTTATTTCCTGAAAACATGAAAGATCTAAATACCTGAGCCTGTAACTTAACAGGAAGAAACAGATTTCAGCCCCAAAGGTTTGCTTTATTTTGAACTTTATTATGAAAGGAATTCCTTAAGATGAAAACAGCCACTATTTCATTTTCAGCTTTCACAATGAGTAACATAATCTGCAATAATGAATTGGGTGGACACTAATCAATATGATTGTCTGCTAGAAAGTGATACCGTTTCTTCTGCTGTGGTCAAGTTGTTTGACATCCTAGTTATATCTGGAGAATAGTTTCCTTGAAATGTTTGTTTGGGTTTTGGTTTTTTTTTTTTTAGTAGAAAGGGAAGGAAATATAACATCTTGTGGCTATTTCCGTATATTCCAGTAGTTAAGAGCTAAAGAGCAGTTCAGTTTAGCAAGAACTAACAGAGGAGAACTGACATTGTGGTTGTGCTGATGTTTTCACCCCGAACTGCAGAGGTTTTTAATGTGTGTGCCCTTGGCTTTGGATCCTCTGTGCAATGAAGGACCACACTTTATTACTTTCGCCTTATAGAAACGTGATAAAGTCGCACAATATTCGCCAAATTATAGTTTCAGAACAAGCTATAGCATTTCTGCTAGTAGCACAAGCGCTTGTGTCACGGTGGAACACAGCACCTTCTGTGCAGCACATCGACAAAGCCTTCACTGCTCTGAAGAAACGGGTTTGTGCTCTTTTTCTTATACAAATAGGTGAGGTTAACATGGAGATGGTCGCAGGAAGAAGTATGTTTTCTGACGGGACTTGTGGTCACATGAAGAATCAGAGTCTTCTTTTAAAACATTATGGTTCCTTCATGTAGGAAGAAAGACTCCTTTTGCAGTTCTGTGGAGGCTTTTCATTCTGAACTGGAGATCATCTCTTCAATCTTTCGATTGTCTGTGTGTCCACCCATGAATGAACGTTTCTCTGTGCTACGTTGCGTGGAGATTACCAAATCATCCCAGAAAATGCTGGTATTGTTTACCAACAGAAAACTGACGCCTCGGATGTTTGTACTGACACAATGAATTCCTTCATTTGTTGTGTCCAAGGCCCAGATGTTGTCACTCCTCTTTGAGATTAAATTAAAAAGTGGATGAAGAAAGCATTGCAAATCGACAAGACAGAAATTATATTCACCAAGTTATCCTGGTGTTGCCATTTTGTGCAGTTGGCACCACAATCACAGACTCGTATGTAGGATAACCCAACGGGATAAATTTGTTAATTTCCCTACTTTTATGTGAAAAGCTTAGATGGTAAGTGTGCTTCTGCACAATTCCAGATCAAATGAAACCTGCAGTACAACATTTTGAGGTCGGTGACGCGTGTGTCCTGCTAACACCCGGCTCAGTGAGCCTGTCCTGCCTGTGGAACCGTATCGCTTGCTTCACGTTGCTCTGGTTCCAGAGGTTTCTGATTTATCCTGTAAATGTCGATATGTAAATGTGGAGTTGAATGCAGAAAGGTGAATTACTGAATTTGTAAATATTGGGGGGAAAAGAGCTTTCTGGGACTCCTAACAGCTTGAAACCAAGTGTCATCTTATCGGGCAACCTGCAGGATATGACCTCTAGGGACTGTTAGCAGTTAACACTTGTGAAAAAACACCACATACCTGAATTAGCCAATTGACTCAGCTCCCGCTCCAGTACAGGCTGTGAAGTAATTGTCTCGTTTAGCTCAGTAGAGGCCGTTTCCAGCCAACTGTGCGTGCTCAGCACTGTCTGTGCGAGATCAGCACGTGTCACTGTAGCTTATTCTGAAAGGTCAAATCAGTATTTTCTGATACTGACCATATGACTTCAATTCCAGAGGAACGGTTTAAATACACTGTTTCCTTTCTGTTTTTTTTATTCAAGGTGTGTCGTGTTTGGGCCTCTAATACGTGTTTCTGTACTTCCCTTGTCCTAAAATAAATATTTTGATGATATGAAAGTGTCCCATTGCATGTTATATTTATATTCTTGTAAACCCGTGAATTTCATTTTTATTAACAGCTGTTGTAAGCTGTGGGGTTTTATACTAGAAGATGTTATTTGGGAGTCACTAGTGCTGAGATGATCCTTGATGAAACTGTGGTTACCTTAACTTCTTTTGCACACAGACATACATTGGCTCTGTATTAATCTCCGTGAATCCCTTCAAGCAAATGCCATATTTTGGGGAGAAGGAAATTGAAATGTACCAAGGAGCAGTAAGTAAAGCAGTTCAAAATGTACTGAGATATTCACGGGCGTGTAAATATTATTCTACACGGTTAAACTCTTGGAAGCCTTTGTTTCTGGGGTTTGCTGGTGTTGTACTAGCCTAGGAGAACTTGGCTGGTATCCATTGCCATAGATTGAGTCTTCAAATTGAATTCCCTGGAACACAGGATTAGCATTTCAAGAAAATACGTGTATTGCTTAACTCTAATCCATATTAGGTTTATTTCCTTGACGTGTTCCTCTTGCTGCAAAAGTAGTTTTTAAGCTATTGTGTGTTTAAAGCCTGGTGTGCGATACCAAATGGCCACTGGTGGATTTGGACACCGTGACCTGAGCAATCTCAGACTGGATGAGAAGGATAAAAAAGTTGTGATGCTAGAATTAGATTGAAGAAGAGTGAATTAGGGCCTCATGAGGGACTTAGAATTCCGTTTCCTGCTCTGCTTGAGCTGGGCCTGTCAATAGACTTGGGAAACCATTTGGTTTAAACCCAGTGGATGAAAAGGAGAGGCAGCAGCAGGCTCTGCCTCGCGGTTTGGAGAGTTTATTGTTAGCAGATGACTGCTGGTGGAGGAGGCTGAAATTATGGGAGTTTCTCTTGGAGCAGTAATACATTTCAAGCCCAGACCGTTTTTTAGAACAGGGTGTTTACGATAGTTTAGGAGGAAATCGTGGATGAGAGAAAGGTCAGTAACAAAACCCAGAGACTTTGGTTTGTTTTTGCTAAATGAACAAAAAAATTCCTGGCGAAAATTAAGTATAAAGTAGGATTCGGAATCATTTTTTCCAGGAAAATAATTCTTCCAATTTAAATAAAGATTTGTATTGCTCTTTCTCTGCTGAAAAATCCTTCTCTTATTTCCCCTTCTAGGCACAGTATGAAAACCCACCACATATTTATGCTCTCGCAGACAGCATGTACAGAAACATGATCATTGACAGAGAGAACCAGTGTGTCATTATTAGGTAAGAAAAAGAGGAGGTTGGGACTAGTATCTTTCTGTTATGTAGCAATAAATGTGTTTCTTTACAGTGTTCTCAAGGTTTTGCTTTTGTGTGAAGTCGAGGACCTTATTTTCACTTTCTCTCTGTGATCTCTGCTAGATGTTGCAGTTGGTTCAAAACAGTTTTTCGATCCTTTTTTTGTAATTTTAGTTTGCGTTTTACATCCCTGTGGCAGCCTTGGAGAGCAGCGAAGCTCCGTATGGTGACCAGACAATACACCTTAAATAATACAAACATATAGAAGAGATCTCTTGCCACCTCAGCTGGTGTCATGAGCATCTCATGCCTGTCTTAACTCTCGGGTCAAAATTTTATATGAGGTTCCTGGTCAGCTTCTCTCTCTCAGCTTTCCACGAGCCTCGAATGACAGATTGTTCTAAGACATCGATGCAGAATATAACTAGAAATATCACTGAGTTTTAATAAGGAGGTGGTAGGAACATAAGTCTAATGCAGTAGGGAAAGGTAGGTAACAGCTCTGATTCAGAAGGGAAGAATATTTACCTGGAGATGTGCTACTGAGGATTATCTGAACATAATTAAGAGGAAGTAAATTTTCTATATAAATTCAATGACTTATCTAAACGTGTCAGAGTACTTTACGTATGTGGATCCAAGAGTTCTTTATAAATATTTGTTATTAAAATTCCTGTGTTGTCCTGGGAACGTATGTATTTTTTTCAGAATTAAACCTTTGGAAATGTCTCCGTTACTCACGCTGATAAGGAGCTGTGAGTTGACATTTTCAGCAAGTCCTTTTCCTGTGCAGGACATGCTGCTGCTTCTCTGGCAAACGTTGCTAAAATTTGTGCAGGAAAAGCTGTGCGTTTGATCCATATCCAGGAACAAGTCGGCGCTCGAGGAAGAGTCAACAGCATTCACTGAAATCATTCAGGCCCTTAAACGTATCCCAGATTTTCACAAAAGAAAAAAGCATTTCAGGTGTCTTTATGGCATTGAACCAACATCCACGTGTTGGGGTTTTTGTATCAGTAAAGTTGTCCAGATCAGCGTAAATTCATTTAGGTCAAAGCTGATTTGTGTGAAGATTTATATCAAGGCTGGAGGAATTCTGTTGAAATGAGCTTCTTGAGGAGCTTACCAGTAGTGAGAAAGCAAATCCACTGTTGCTGTAAACGTTATTCACCATCGAAGTGAAGTGTTATAACACAGGAAGGAATAATGAAAGCTAGTATGGAATATTAAGACTTCTTGTACCCTGTGTCGAGAGGCATAGGAACAGGAAGGTACTTCTTACATCCTTCAGGATGTGATTAATAATGTCTCATTATTTCATTCAGGAACAACTAAAACAAAAGGCTCCTGAAATGAAGTGGGTAGGAGGCGTGGCATTCAAACCTGGCATTTTCAAGTGAGCTTTTGTGTTAAAAATTGAAATGCCACTAAATTTAGATGGGATTTAAGTTCCTAACGCGCTTTTTCCCTTCTGAGCATCTTGGTTTAAGAATATTTATTTCTCAGCTTGCCTAGTTTTCTGACTGAAGTCCCATAGAGGTCCTGGTGTCTGTACAGGATGATGTAGTCAAAAATGTCTATTTACATATCCAAGTCCTGTTCAACAATCCTCTATCGCAGTCCATATGTGATATACGGACCTGCTTACCTGATCTAAACGTGGTGTGTGTTTATTATTGTTCCTTGTTAAGGTACCTGGTCTTAATTGAACAAGGTAAACCCCAAATGACTCCATTCTAGGGTTATTTAATAACTAACAGGTACTTTTTTTTATTCCTTTTTTTTATAGTGGAGAAAGTGGTGCTGGAAAGACTGTAGCTGCCAAATATATCATGAGTTATATCTCCAAAATTTCAGGAGGTGGCCCTAAAGTCCAGGTGAGTTGGTCCGCGGTGACACTGACGCGTAAGCAGAGTCTGAAGTTGAGCTTCAGCGGCAGAGTGACCGAGGTTTGTCTCGGCAGACGCCGGGAGCTGAGAGGCTCTGCTGCAGAAGCTCCTGGGTGAGCAGCTAGAGTCACACCTCAGGCCTCAGCAGCAGAGAGACGACTCAAGTGGGTAGTGAGCTGCCTGCTGGCAGCTTCCCTGCTGCCTCTGTGGTGGGAGCTGTGGCAGGGAAATCCACAGACCCAGAGCCACCTCTGCTAAGAGTTTACTAACTCGCATGAATTATGTCTGCAAGGCATAGAAGGTAAATTAATTCATTAATTGTATTAAGAACAACTGATCTCCTTTTAGTAGATGTGTGGGGTTTTTTTTCCTCCTGCATGGCATTCTACTGAAAAATGAACTGGCATTTAGGGTTTTTATGGCTTCTGTTAAATCTCTGGTCTGTATGCGTGTGTCAGGGAGCCAGCAGCAGGAATAGCATCTCATTCTGTGAGGTTATTGAGTCGAAATGAGAGTATCTGAAAGCTAAACTGAAACAGCAAATTGTTGCCTTTGTTAATAACTGCACTATCAACGGCTGCTCTGTCACATCCTGGTAACTAAAACTAATTGAGTGCATTAGCCGTGAATGTTCCATTAATGACATGACAGTGTCCCTCACTGACTGACAGGCAGGGAGAGGTAGGTACTTTTACCAGTTCACTCTTTTTGTGTGCTTACTCTTCTGGTTTGCTTTATCACAGTCCCTGATGTTGAGTGTGTTCTTTCTGCTTAGTTTGTGCTCCAGACGAACTGGGAACGTTGCAGGGAATAGCTCAGTAACGAAGAGAACGAGCCAGAGAAAGCACGTGTTGTGTTATTTTTGGAATAAATGTAATAATAATTTATGAGTAAATCATTTTTTTTTTATTTCAAAGATTCCAGCTTTTTGTACAAAATTAAAAAATACTCTTAGTGATTACAGAGAGAGTTGACGAAGCTGTTAAGTTGCCTCGAGCATTTGTTTTGAAACAAAATCCAATCTTCTCGTCACAACCTGACATGTAGTCATTGGGTTTGTTCCAGAGCTGATATCTTGTCCAAGCTTCCGACTCCTGGGGTCAGAGACAGCAGTTACACACTTCATTGCTTCCTAAGGCAGCTAGAGAGCAGCAGCCTTGTTTCTGAAACACTTGCAGATGCCTAAACTTCCTGCTGCTTTGACTTAATTGGTTGTGGTTCCAGACCCCCCAAAAGATTGAAATGTTCACGTGTAAGAAGGAAGTTGTTTAAAATCAAGATGATGAAAAAAACCCAGATCAGTTTATTGGAGATGTTGCTTGGCAGAATAGCAGACAGAAGGACTGGTTTTTAGCCTCAGGCGTTTGGTTCAGGTTTGTAAGATTTTCTTAAAACAGTAGGAACTAGAAGCTCTTAAAAAAAACTCAAACAATTAGATTCCCTTCCTTATCTACTCAAGCGGAGTTCTTATAGATGAAAGTTTTCCTGCTTTTCTCATATTCGTATACATTTTAGATTACACGGTTGACTAGAATACCTGTAAGAACTTCAAGAGTGCGTCTCTCTGATTCTCTCTTTCGTTTCCTAAAATTGTAGCATGTTAAAGATATTATTCTGCAGTCCAACCCTTTACTGGAGGCCTTTGGGAATGCGAAAACTGTGCGGAACAACAACTCCAGCAGATTCGTAAGTCTCTCTAATTTAAATATTTTTTTTTCCGACTTCTGTGTTGTTACAGAGACAGTATTTAGGAGTAGAATATAAATTGACTGTAAATAATGAAAATCTAAAGAAAATACGAGCCGCATTTTAAAACACAAAGTGTATGCTGAGAGGCCTGCATTTCATTCTGTGCATGTTGCGCGTTTGTTTCTCTTAAAACATATACTGGTCACGATTTCTTTGTGAAATGTTCAGTCTGGAAGCAGATAACTTGTCAGCAACAGGTTGGCTGGTTTTCCAGATCAAAAAAATACACATGGTAATAGGTGGCTATTTAAAAAAAAAAGTAAGAGAATTGATAGCTTTTTAAAACATAGATGAAGCCGTCCTTAGTGTTGTTTAATGGGAAGAGCTTTTGCTAATACGTACAGACATCAGGCAGGAATTCTCTTCAGTCTCGTCACTATAAAATACTCAAGGTACTACTGTGGAGTGACCCTTCGCTACCTGAGGTTCTGTTTTTAAAAGGTGCAAGTGGGCTTCACAAATTTCAGGTTTGTTCCCCGGCCAGTGTGAGTGTTAATGCAATTAATGTCTCCCTGAAAGGAAAAGATAATTGCTTTCTCTTCCTTCTAAGCAGAACGCTCTGTTTGCCGCTGGTCATAAAACTATTAAATTCACTTCCCCTATAGATGAGCCTTAAGCAAGAGTCTTGGCAGTGAAGAGAAGCCACTGACTTCTGCTCTTTATTTGCATTAACACATAATGTATTATCCTGAGTCTGATGCTGTGTGAATGGCAGAAAGAAAGAAAGAGACGTGATTGTTTGCCTATCGAGGTTTGGGTTGGGCCTTGGGGCAGCTGCATCTCTGCGTCCAGAGAGGTTAAACACTCGAGTGACCCTGCGTGAGGTACAGTGCAAGTGCATAATCACAAATGCGTATGTATGTACTAATCCTTCAACAGCTTTAATTATTTATTGCAGGGGAAATACTTTGAAATCCAGTTTAGTCCAGGTGGAGAACCAGATGGTGGGAAAATCTCCAACTTCCTACTGGAAAAATCTCGAGTTGTAATGAGGAATCCTGGAGAGAGGAGTTTTCACATTTTCTACCAGGTCAGAAGTGTAGAGATCCTTTCATGGTTATTTAAAATCCCGACTGCGTACGCGCTCAAGAAGGCAACCTGGGATCACGGGGAGGCTTGGGAGCAGGTTAAGACACCATCAACCTGCTTGGCTGCCTTTCAGCTCCAGAACAAAACTGCTTCGATATTTCAGCCCCTCTGCTGAAGGTCACTGTATGAGACCTAATACGGGGATTTTTACTCTGCAGCTAATTGAAGGGGCCTCCTCAGAACAAAAAAGCAGCCTTGGCATTACCAGTATGGATTACTATTACTACCTGAGTCTCTCTGGGTCTTACAAAGTCGATGATATCGACGACAAATCAGATTTCCAAGAAACACTGGTGAGTTCTCTCGTCTCCGATTTCCATGGCGGTTGATGTGCATTCATTTCACTGTCCATTTGTAGCAAAGACACTGATGTATTGATGTGGGAATGAGAAGTAAGTGTAGACATAACTTATTTAAGCGGCTGAAACTCATGGCCCGATCCAGCCAGCCTGGGCTGCTTTTTAGCACTGTTCAGTGCAGCTTCACAGTTCTTCGTCCCAGAGGATAAACCTGTCTGTGTAGAAGGACTGAATCATTGTCTCTTGAGTCCCCGTTACCCATTTTGCAATGGGAGTTACTCCTTTTAGTGTGACGCTGAAGAACAGGTGCTTGCTTTTTAGTAACTTTAGTTTTCCGGCATGTATTTTGCTAAAGCATCTTCTCCATGCAGTTGATGCTTCTGAATTTAAATAGAAAATGTTCAAAAACACTGAAATAAGACATCTGGCACCTTTTATAACTTCAGTGCGGGCTGTAGTGACACTTGGTTGCCTGAGGTATTGGAACTGTTCTGGAAAACGCAGACTTCTAATGTCAAAATTTTAAAAGGACTTCTTTGCCAAGAATCATCGAGCGGATTCTTTGATTAATTTTGTTTTCTTTCTCTTCCCAGCATGCGATGAACGTGATTGGGATCTTTGCAGAGGAGCAGGCGTTGGTGCTGCAGATAGTGGCAGGAATACTGCATTTAGGCAACATCAGCTTCAAAGAAGTTGGCAACTACGCAGCAGTGGAGAGTGAGGAGTGTAAGTACTTCTGGCAACTGTAGTAGAAGTAGCAGTGGCTGGAATCCAGATGGCGTGAGGTGAACTGCAGTCCTGAGCTGCTTATCCAGACGTGGTGCCTGGGCCCTTATCCTTACGTGGTACCTGCTCGTTCAGGTTCTGTGCCCAAAGCAGTGGTGCCGCAGCCCCCGTGTTGTCCTGCCCAAAGCTGCTGGATTACCAGTGTTGCAGTTTTGCATCTGGAATTTAAGAAATCCTGTCCCGGGCTTTGAGTAAGAAATCACAGGAAGAGTGAGAAATGCCCTCAAGCGAACTTGAACTCTGCTCCTTTCACTGCGTGAGCCGTGTTCATAAGAACAGCTCTTTCTGGTGTGGTTTTTCTGACCTTGTTGCCACATGGAAGCGGCTGCCAGCGTGTGGCGTGTCCCCAGCCTCAGGTGCTCAGCCAGTGCCTGCGCAGGCAGAGGTGCTTTGGAAATGGAAATGCGGGTTTGGATTGGAATGCAGGAGTTAAATACTACCGTCGAGTTCCCCGTCTCAAATTTCTCAACCTGTACCTCATTATTAGATACGTCTACTGTGTAACTACTTCCTTATTACTTCCTTACCCACAATGCGCTGTCCTTGCATTCCTCGCCTCTTCCTGCTGGTTTGTATCAGCCAGGCCCATATCGGCAAGATGTTGAAAGATTAATGGATCTTGAGTTTTAAGTGCTTTTGTCATGGTTTATATCACTTCTTCTCTCATGGATGAAGAAAACAATTCAAAGCATCCCTCTTGATGCTTGCATTGCATTCGCTGAAGGGCTTGGTTTGCACTTTCTGAAAACCGATGAAATTAACTTTGTTTTTTTCAGTTTTTCTTCACCGATTGTGCTCTCACAGAACAATACTGACTTATCTTTGAAGATCGTTCTTTTCAATTCATTTTAACGATGTCAGTTTTATTCAGTGTCTGAGCTCTGTGTTTTATCTCCATGTCCTCCAAGAGTGATTTGTTTGAACCTCACGTAGTTCAGAACTGTGACCTGAGCCACCTCATGTATTTGAAGGACTGAAGGCACAGAAATAACTAACTGTTTTACTTCAAGGTGGTTTATTTTAATTGAAACCCGCATCAGTAAAGAGTTGAAAATATCCTTGGGATTTATGTCTTTGAGATTTCCCCGAGCTCCCCTCCTCTTTTTCTTTTGAAGCTGCCCCGTGTTGTATAGTCCTGCTGATGGTGACTAGAGATCCGCTTCTCTTTCCTTCATGCTGCCTTGTTTGAGTGCGTAGGTCTAATCCAACACCCCCTGTCTGCCTTGCAGTTCTGGCTTTCCCTGCCTTTCTCCTGGGAATTAACCAGGACCGCCTGAAGGAAAAACTGACCAGCAGACAGATGGACAGCAAGTGGGGAGGCAAATCCGAGTCCATTAACGTAACACTGAATGTGGAGCAGGCCTGCTACACCAGAGACGCGCTGGCCAAGGCCCTTCATGCCCGTGTTTTTGATTACTTGGTGGATGTAAGTTGGATTTGTTCCATTCTACTGAGATATCAAGTACAAGTACTCTAGGAGCATTCCTTGCAGGCCTTTTCTCGTCTGTCATTTCTTTCCCCCAGACGCTCTGTGCGTGGAGCTCAGCAGCAGCGCTGAGCAGCGCAGTGGGACCATCGCCATGGGTGTCAGATACAAGGCACTGATTGGTGACAAATGCTGCGCTTGCTTTGAAGTGAAAAGCTCTGCTTTCAGCACTCTGTTTGCTCGGTCTCCTGCCACGATGGTCCCATGTGCTGTTCTGACGTCTCCTTCCTGCCAGTGCCCCTATTTCTCCGTTTTCTTTCCTCTTACGTAGTTGAGGGTTTTCAGATGAGCAGAGTTAGTGTGTTCTGGTCCCCTGCTGCCCTACCCCCATCTCCTGCAAAGAGCCAATCGGCATCCTGATGTTGTAGCATTTGAGAAAAGGCTCAAATTCCATTCTCGCTGTTCAGAAGGAGACGTTAGGCTGGATTGGTGAGGTGGAGACCTCACCTTTGGCCACAGGTGCTGCCTGCGCTGTGGTAGCTCTGCTAACGTCTCAGAAATCCCCCTCGTGGTGACAGCTCCGTGATCCCCTCTCTGTGCCTGTACCAGCACTGACGCTGCCAAGTAGAGGATTATGGAAATAGGGGAGAAGCTTCACGGTACTGTCTGCAAAATACATCAAATATCAGACTTTAAGCTGTTCTTTTTTGTTGGCTCCTTTTCTTTAACTGAGCCGGTTACACCAAAGGGGAAGCATTTTACAGCAGTAGATCCGCAGGCTCTGACCTGGAAACCAGGGTTCTGTGCGTTCCCTTAGCTGATTGAGTGGAAAAGCTGTGGGAGGAAGATACCCTATTACATGTATTTCTATTCCATTGAATATTTCCATTTTTGGGAAAAAAAAACAGTAAAGATTTAAGGATATGCATAAATCTTTTCACCGTGCAAACTACACTTTGTTTTACATTTTCTTTGTTTTCTTAGTCTATTAATAAGGCTATGGAGAAGGACCATGAAGAATATAACATTGGTGTCCTGGATATTTATGGCTTTGAAATATTCCAGGTAAGAGGAAGCAAAACTCGGGGTTTGGGCTGATCTGATCCAGGAGAGGTTTTGGTTATTTAGGGAGAGAAAAAAAATCCAAACCAGAAAAAATCCAAGGCCTGTGGCCAGGATAGAAGCGAAAAATAAAAAAATCCAGCCCAGCTTTCCGGACATTGAGTTCTCACTGGTAATGTCTCACTAAATAAACACAAAGCAGTGAAGAAACTTCAAAGAAACTAGATGATTGATCTAGAAATATCTGAGATTACGTAGAATGTCTATAAAGCCAGCAGCTCGTCCATCACTGACAGCATTTCTTTGAAGCTTATCGCCAGCATAAGAACTAAGAATTGTTGCTAATAAAACATGAGACTAATTTTTAAATCATTTCCTTTTGTGTAGAAAAATGGGTTTGAGCAGTTCTGCATCAACTTCGTTAATGAAAAACTACAGCAGATTTTTATTGAACTGACACTGAAGGCAGAACAGGTAAGCAGGCGTTTATTCTATTTTTGAATTCGTAAAAGTGCTGCTGCTTTTTCAAGTGATGGAAAAATTGAGGTTTCATCATCTGCTAACAATAAAATTTGTCTTGTTAAGCGAGACAACTCAAAAAAACACCTTTGCTGGCAGAGTGGAAAACTAAACCACATCAGCTACAGCCATTTCAGATCAGCTACCTGAGGGGACGTTGTGGAGAGGAGGGAGCTGGGCTCTTCTCCCAAGGGGCAGGACGAGAGGGAATGGCCTCAAGCTCCACCAGGGGAGGGTCAGGCTCGAGACATAAGGAAAAAATTCTTCTCTGATAGGGTCGTCAGGCAATGGAACCGTCTGCCCAGGGAGGTGGTTGGAGGGGTTTAAGGTGCGGATGGACGAAGTGCTGAGGGACATGGGTTAGAGACTGGTGGGAATGGTTGGATTCAATGATCCGCTGGGTCTCTTGCAGCCTGGTGGTTCTATGATTTCTTCTCCAGCGCAGTCCCCCGTGCCGAGTGCTGCTGCAGTCAGCTGACTCTGCCCAGACTCGCTGCATAGTCTGACTCACTGACAGAAACGGAAAACTGCAGCTTGCTTCCATCCCTGTGCTTTTGTTGGACAGAACACACAGTTAAATACACGGTTCAATGGGAATACTGTTCTTCATTTCCTCCACGCCCTTTTAAAAAAAAAATATATATATATATGAATGAAATAGATGACTGAGACAAATGAAAAAAAAATTTCTGAAAGTATTTGCAGCTCCCTGCTCTCCGTCTCACTGTGGAATTTCATTTTGCATGAATGGAGCTGGTGCCTAGGAGGGCAGAGAGATTGCAGCTGAGGCAGAAGTGCTGTGCATGAGCTCAGGCCTGGCAGCAGCTTCAGGGCAGTTTTCAGGGACACAGGCACAATTGCCTTCGTATCAGAGGAACCGACTGACCTGCTGCCTGTCTAGCTGAGCTCACTTGTGTGGGAGGGAGTGGGGCAGCTGAATCAAATTTTATTCTGAGTCTTTCCCCCACTCAATCTCTGGATGTCTTTACGGTTCCAGTAATTCCATACTGAACTAGACAGCAGAGCTGTGAGTCCATCGTTTGTGCATTTCTAAATGTGTTCTTTTGGGGACCTGTCACAATATTAATTTTTCAGACAGATCCTGTGGATGCCTCAGTGGCTGTCGGGATACCCTCAGAGTCACTATTTGTGAAGAGCTCTGACAATATTATGCATTGAGGAAATATTCCTGTTCTCAGTAGCCACTCAGGGTCTATAAATGACAACAGAATGTGTGGGGAGAAGAGGGAAGGATTCAGATTCAATCTCTTAGGCAGTAGATAGCTGGATGTAACTATTCTTAGGGTCGTTTCTCCCACCTACCCCCAAGAACAACATCTGACGTGTCTGAACATGCGTAATTTCTGTGTATCATGCATTGCAAATCTAGCACTGCGGCCACCGTGCAAAGGGATATTTGCATCTTTCTTCTTTCTTAACAGGAGGAATACGTGCAAGAAGGAATTAGATGGACACCGATAGATTACTTTAACAACAAAATAGTGTGTGACCTCATAGAGAACAAAGTGGTAAGTGTTCCGGACAAACAGATGGAAAACCCAAGATTTTTCTTCAAAATATTTGAGCAACTGCTTTGCTGTCAAGAACGTTCATAGGAAAAATGCAAATACTGTTGTTTGGTTCCTGAGTCATACGAAAGCCTATATATAAATCTTACATAAGAGCTCTTATAGGAGCTGTAAGATAGAGAACATGCCTCTTAAATGACATATAAGATGTGCTCCCTTATGGTTCTCTTTTCGGTCAGCGATCGATGTGTGACTAACAGAAACGTAATGATGGGAATTAAAATTTTATCCACCTAAATTTACCGTGAACTACGTGACCTATTCTGCTGTTCCTCCGATAAGGCTCTCCCTGTCCCTGGGAGATGCAGTTCAGTTTGGGGAAGGCGCAGTGCCAGCTTCCTTTGAGTTACTGCCACCAAACGAGGTGACGAGGAAGTATTGTGGATAAAAGGTGGTTTGTGTCTTTGCTCCACAGAGTGCTCTGCGGTTTAAATCCTTTACATTCCGATTCAACTAATGTTGAACTGTCCTTTAGGACAGAAGTAGTTGTTTTTCAGCCTGTTCTTTATCCTCACCCTTTAGCAGAGGTTCAGGTGCTTGCCTTGAAATGCACACCAGGTGTTGCTCACCTGCTCTCTCACCAGGGCAGCTAGGAAGGGACAGGCTTTCCTGTCACACTCTTAGCTATTTTGCTCGAATTTGTCAGACTACAGCATGTGAGTTGAAATACCTTAGATATGTGTTCATTTCTTAGTAGGATGAGAAAGATGATTGCTTTGGGAAGGAAGTAAAAACTAAAACAAACGTCGGGCAGTTTGTAGTTTTAGGGGGTTTGGTTTTCAGGTTTTGTGTGGTGTCCTGCCTTCTTTTTTTTTTTTTTTTTTTTTTTTTTGGTCACAGCGCTAATTATTCTCCTCGTTACACAGCATCTTGGACTATTTGCTTGCTCATTAATCTCTCCTTCGAACTCTCCTGACTGGAGAGGAATTTTTCGTGCTGTGACTTTGCTGTAGTGGCTTTGTAGCAAAGAGGGTTTTCTGGTTGGGTTGGGGGAGAAACCGGCCTCGCCGTTTTTTTACCTCCCTTCATTTGCTGTTTTTGTTCCTCTCCTCCGCTGCGTTAGAATCCCCCGGGGATCATGAGCATTTTAGACGACGTGTGTGCCACCATGCACGCCGTGGGAGGAGGCGCCGACCAAACGCTGCTTCAGAAACTCCAGATGCAGATTGGGACTCATGAACATTTCAACAGCTGGAACCAGGGGTTTATCATCCATCATTACGCTGGAAAGGTAGGGTGGGAAATGGGCACCGAATTCTCTGTAGTGTATTTATAACGAAAAAGAACGGTAATGAAGGGAATGGGGGAGCTCTGCAGGGGACTGGTTTGGTTTGAAATAGTCAGATTAACTTAGGAGAGAGTGTTCTCCTTTCACTTTCTAGGGAGCTTGGAACAGATATGGCCCTAACATACGTCCCTTGCTTAGGAGAGGTGGTCAGGGCCTTGCTTCTGTTGAGCATACTGGCTAGAACTTAGTATTAAACGTAATAATAACTGCCTGAGTCTTTTATTAATTGTAATTGTTGGTTATAGTAGCAGGAGGTTTAAAGATTTCAGCTATAAAAATGATCCTTAGGTTATGATATACCAATGGAACTGGGAATATATAGTTCTGTCTTCCTTGGGTGTATTTCTCAGGCTGTTCATGATCTCCTGCAGTTGTAGTTAATGATGGTAAATCCTTACGATGCATAAATTCCTGTTCGGTAAAGTCCAGTGTTAAATTCCCATGTGTTCGAGTCCGTTGGCTTAGGGTCCATGACGGTCTCTTGGACTGAATTAAATACATGGATGAAATTACTTTGTTGTGAAAGAGTTAACTAATAATAGATGCAAGGATTTGGTGATGATTGTAGTATCTTTAAGTAAGTTATACCAGACTAACCAAAAAGTTCAGAACAGCTACTGATAAGGACAGAATTTAAATTTTCTCTAATTACTGGGTTCTCAACTTACCACCAACAATTAATTTCCACCTTGGCCCAGGTATCTTATGATATGGATGGATTCTGCGAGAGAAATCGGGATGTTCTTTTCATGGACTTGATTGAACTCATGCAGAGCAGTGATTTGTACGTAAGCAAAACTTGCTTAAAGCAGGGAATGACGTGTTAGCTCAGGTGGATGCAGAGGGCCTGGCTCCTGCTCACCGTCACGTGGGAACTCACTGGCCTGAAAGCGGAAACAACGCATCACTGCAGTAGAGCAGTATCACTGTGAGATTGACCTTCATCTTCTGCAAATCCAAATGAGCTGAGGTGCTGCAGTGGCACGATCCGATGGGAGAGTGACAGCCACTTGGTTTGGCCTCAGACAGGGCCCTCGGAGATTGGCCTTTCTCTCCCAACAGGCACCATTTTAACATACACCGTAACACCTTTTAGTATGTATTTTAATTAGTTGGTGCTTACTTTTTTTAAGAAGTAAGTGTTTCTTCCAGTCTAGAGTCTAATATCTTGACTTCCAAGGCTCACTAAAAAGCAAGGGATCTCTGTAAAAGAATGAAGCTTATGGAAAATACTAATCTTAACACTGATTTGATAATACGACTCCAGATCAGTAGAAAATAGCTATTTATGTTTTGCTCAACTGTCAGCTTTTAGAGCATATTCCTGCATTGAATTGTCCTTCTGTACCAACACTGTTTTATTAATTCTCTCCTAGGCCTTTTATAAAGGCTCTGTTTCCCGAAAATCTTCAAGTGGACAAGAAGGGCCGTCCTACCACTGCAGGGAGTAAAATCAAAGTACGTTTAGTTTTGCTGTCTTAGTGTGTGTTTATATATGGATTTGTAAAAGAAAAAGGCTTTCACTTTCCAGATGTTGGCATCTGAGTATCTTGATTGCGAAGTGATGCATCGTTCCAGTTGTTCTGCCCTGCATCACTGTTTGTTAAATGTTTTGTTTACAATCTGCAGCAGTGAATTTTCCAAACGAGCAGTTGACGATAAGCAGAAAAGTACTCGCGTGTGCACAGTGAATGAGCCTCCCTCAGTGTAGGTAACCTCTCTCTTCATAGTGCAGAACTGCAGCAGGGCCTGAAGTCAGGAGAAGGCTTTCTGCTGACCACGATGTGTGTTAGAAGGCTGAGCAGCTTTTTGGAGACTTGTAAAATACACGCTTGACGTTGCTCATATTTCATCCTGACTGTGAAGTTCGCTCCGTATTTTTATATAATAGTTTAAATATATTACGTAAGTGGTGATAACGGTGGTCGTAGGTTTTAGAGAAGGTGCCTGTTACACCGAGACACATCAGTTCTGGGGAAAGACTGGATCCGGTCAACTGAATCTTCAGCAAATGGTTGTAAATATTTAGAATTGTCTCGCAGGACTCACCCTGTTCTGCTCAAATCCTGTTACCTTCCTTTGATTTTTACAGAAACAAGCAAACGACCTTGTGGGCACTTTGATGAAGTGTACGCCCCATTACATCCGCTGCATCAAACCCAACGAAACAAAGAAGTCTCGAGACTGGGAAGAGAGCAGGTAAGGATGAGCTGAGTACGTGATGAGAAGCAGTGCTAATAGTCAGGAGCAGCCGCGAACATTCATAATTGGCAGTCACATGGCCTCCAGACCAACAGAAGTAAACGCTAAAGCTTTCGGATGGGAAGTCTGGCATCACCTCTCCTAAACTTTGAAGATAAGGTGTGATGTCTTGGTCTAAATCACAGGTCAATACGTGAGTTATTAGCTTTTCTCAGCTCAGTTATGAATAATCAGCATTTGTGTAACACTAACGCAGTTGGTGCATTAAAGGCTCTGTTTTCCATGTAGATTTTGCACACCAAACGTCACACATCAATTGTACCTTTTGCTTTCCGCTTCCACTACGGCTTCTGTTAGGTAGCAAAAACGCCAGCAGGATGTCCACATCTGCTTTTATGTGTAAAACTTTAAAAGTGTCTCCGTAGCCAAGAATGTAGAAGCTTCCTCTTCTTGCCTTCTCATTCGTCAGCTCCTTAAAGAGAAGGCGCTAGAATGTCTAGTGAATAGAATATAGACACAAGATAGATTTATAAATCAGCAGTTTGGTTTATTGCATCTGTGTGAAGGCCTCTTTTAACTATAAAATGCTTTATAGCATCTTCATTTTATCTGAAAAGAGATATTCATTTTTGCACTGAAGTGGGTGATGAGTACAGTGTGTCTCCCCTGCAAGGTCCTGGCACAGATAACGTTCGTTACCCTATACGGAGTACTTCTGGTATTGTAAAAGGGCTGACAAAGGAAATGGTTATTTTTATCATGATAAAACATCTCGCAAAGTCTGATGAATGGCCTTCTTGACCATATCAGCGGCACCAGCATTCCCTTCCTGCCGTTTGGCGCCCCACTAGCACAGTTCCGGGCAGATGGAGAGCACTTAGAGAAGCCACAGTCGGGATCGCGCTTCAAAAGTGCCATTTAGGTCTTGGCAGTAAACTTAGACCCTCTTCCTCTAGCTTTTCCAACCATGAAAACCCTACTAACGTGCACTTAATATTCCCCTGGCACTGGGGACCCCAGGGAGGGAAAGTAAATGATCCTGGGAAAAGAACAGCTAAAACTTCATAATGTAAGTTGAGGGGCTTTTAAAGTCGATTATTTACATATCAGAAAACAGGCCTAGCATTGTGGCAGGTGAATGAAATGAACAAAAACCTGCTCTGAGAATAGTCCAAAAGAGACCCCTTCGGAGACCAAAACGGGCAGGATCTCCCACAGTGAGGATGGTGTTTGGCAAACGCAGCAGCTTCTGGTAACAAATGAAATAAAGGATCGTGTGCTGTCAAACTCGGACACGAATGGAAGTAGTTCTCATCATGTCAACCTTTCACCCTTGTTTAAGGATCTTCCTGTTCTGTCCCATTTCAAACTCTGGTTTGCTGCGTGTTATACTAGGACCTCATGTAGTACACGTTCGCAGCAGCAGGTCGTGACGTGTCCAGGGAGAAGACATTTATGTGCATATGACAACTCAAATTCAAGCTTTAGTCTGTTGTTTCATGATTTTAGTGAAAGTTCTACGTTGAGGGGAAAGGAGAACATCTTTGAGTCGATGTGATGTTTTGCCGAATGTTGGTTCAGGGTTTTTTCCTTTTCTTCTGTGGTCGCTTAGTGCTTCATCAGACACACACTGTGACAGGAGAAGCAGATCTCATCTGCTGACTAGTAGCATGTTACGAGACAGTGATAAGTATACGGAAAAAGGAAAATAAACCTTCTCAGAGCCTGTCTGTGCTCACAGAAGCCATGTCACTGAGCTTTATCCTGTTGAATAGTTCCAGAATATTTAGCACTGAAACGTAGACTTTGTAATACCTAAAGCTTATAGATAACACCTTAGTTATTCCAAAAATCGGGGAGTTCTTGGAATGTGTTTCTGTTGAGGTTTTGGCACAGCCAATGGGACTTGCATTCAAAATCGCTGCGTTAGCTGAATTCCCAGACCCTGACCTGCTGGAGGGAGATTGTCAGTGAGCCTTTTCTCAGAACGAAGAGGAAAAACAGAAAAATGTCTCAAATTCTGTGTTGCTGGACGCTGATACTGGCAGGACAGTAAGAAAATGGGAGTAATCCTGTTGCTCCGGTTCATTATTCCAGATGTGAACAGGAGGGAAAGCTATAAACAGGAAAATGTATTCTGGTCCACCGGCTTTCACCTCTACCAGAATCCTTGGAGTTGGTACAAAATGTACGTTATTCCTTGAACACAGCAAGATTAAAACATGTGGTGGTCTTTATAAGAAGCCGGAAGAGCAATATCGCTCATCATTTTGTAAGATACCTCTCATAAGTGTCCTTTTTAAAAAGAAGAAATTACCAAAAGGATGTTTCATCATCCGTAGCAAGAGGGATTTCAGAAGTCTTTTCCCTTTCGTATTATGAGTCATGTGAAAAGAATCTCTCAACCAAAAAAAAGGGAAAGAAAAAAAAAACCAATCAATGGGCAAACGCTTTGTGCTGAAATTCAAGGCTTCAAAATAGCTGGAGAAGTAACGTGGAATTAACCAAGAGCTTTCTGGGATTTGAAAAATCTTTCATAAAAATCGGAGAAAATAGTGAGCAAACCAAAGTTAAATGGCTCCTTACGGACTCGGTTTTTTGATCACGTGTAGATAAACTTTCTTTAATATATTGTTTGGTAAAATTGTAGGACTAAAATCTCAGCAGCTCTTACATTTCTGACTGGAAGCTGAAGCTTCTGTAATTTGCCCTGTAGCAAACAGCAACAGAAGCCTCTGAACAGCTCATTTCAGAGTTAAAAACTGACATTGCCTCCATCAGCCTTATGGCTGAGATGAGACGATTAAAGACGTGCGAAGGCAAACAGCAAGAGCCGAACGCTGGGGAGAGAGTGCAGGGAGCTTTGAGGAATTGGGGTTAAGTGGTGGAGAGCGCGAAGGGCAACGAGGAACATGAAGTAACCGCAGCTCCAGAAAGAGTGAAAGATGCCAAAAGGAAGCACTTTCTCTTTTTTTTTTTCCCTGTTTTTCTTTGAGATTCCAGGGGACATGCTTGTTTTTCGTGAGGGAACTGTAGTGGTACTGGGATGATGATGCTTCGGTTCAGATGTGCAGCAGAGTCCCTCCACAGCCACTAACACTTCCTGTGGGGCTGGTACCAGCTCAGTTTTTGCTTATAATGAAAGGATAATGTGAACAAGCTTCCCAGGGATGCTCCAGCCAGAGCTGTGCCCACCCTCAAGTCCTTCCATTGCAGCAAAAGGAGGAGGGATGCTAGTTTTTCATGACTATACTGGGCTGGCTTGCTTCTCTCAGACTCTGCGTAATCCAAGTTGGGCCTCTGGGCCTTCCCAGGCCTTTGTCTAGCAGCTACATGATTGTGGAGGTAATAGTTACTTGGCCTTTCACAGGTAGTAATGTAAAGAAACGTGTACGTAAACTAGGTAGGAAATGGGAAGTTAAATTGGTAAAAAATGCTGAGGTAAACTTGCTCTGGGCATTTCAGTAATGTTGTCAACCCGTCTTGCGTATTTTGCCTGTGACACGTTGTGCATGGAAACGTGCGAGAACAGATTCGTCTGCCTGTGCCTGAATTGTCGAAGTCGATAAACGTGATGCAAACTTTTAAGAATTCCTCAATCGACGAGTACAGTGAAATAACAGGGATAGTAAACTCGCCTTGTTTTGTCCACAGGGTAAAACATCAAGTGGAGTACTTGGGTCTGAAAGAAAACATTCGCGTCCGAAGGGCTGGTTATGCCTACAGACGGGTTTTCCAGAAGTTTCTGCAGAGGTAGGGGGAATCCTAATGCTGAACCATCACAGCAGTTCTTAACATGATGTGGAGGAAACAAGACAAATTCCGAAAGCTTCTCCTTTCCCACTCCCCCTTTCCTTTCCCCCCACTTACCTTGCTTATGGTCTTAGACGGATTTGTCCTAAGATCGGTGTTGGGTCTTTGAAAGTCTCTTCATTTTTCTGTGAACTTGCCTAAGACCTCGACTCTTTCTGTGGTGCTCTGAAAGGGTTCCTGAAAGTTAAAGAGAGGTGAGCGAACTTCTCAGCTGTGGAGCCTGGAGCCTCAAGTGCCTGGTTGCTTGCCTTGGTTTGAGATTTCACTGCTTACCTTTCCCAACTCTTTTTTCCCAACGAAGATGACGAGTAAGGAGCACTTGGCTGCCATGCGGCCGGTTCGGTGTAAAGAGTAGCTTTACTTTGATTGCTCATTACATCCTTCCAGTGGTGTCGGAACAGCTGGCAATGGTTCTGCTCAAAGTGCCGCAGCTGCTCTCTGAAGGGAAGCGACTCAGAGCTCTGTGAGACCAATCCTGGTTTTAGTGTCTTAGGAGCAGCTGTTAAGATGATTAACTACCTCCACTAGCTTAAGAAATCTTCTTAAATGAGAGCAATTTCTAGATTTATACAACGTTCAGCTTCTGCTTTTCAGAAAATTGAGACGTTCAGCTCATAAAAGCCCAAACTGGGCTGTTACATGACAAATCACCTTTTTTTTTTTTTGGAAGTCTTTCTTTTGCATTTGAGAATACAAAACGAAAAACCTGATTGTTTGTTGGAAGGAATGGAGTATAATTAATTAGACAGCCCAGAATAAACTACTGATAACACTTTATGATAATGCAGAGAATGTTCTAGTCGTCTGGCAACAGGTAGACCTGAAATATCTTGACTCAGTTTTCATGGAACAATTTTATATCCCCCTCTCCTCCCCATCTCCAAGCCCAGGCATCTACATGTCAATATGCTGCAGGTTTCATTACTTAAAATAGGCTGTTGCTGAGGCAAAATGACCCATTAATGATGTAATCAAGCCCCCACGGTTGTCGAGCAGCGATTGTGAGGGCTGTGCAGGCCTAGAAATCTGCCCAGAGATACATGGGAAGCAAATAGATTTCTGTACCTCAGTTCGTGTGTAGAGATCTGCAGGCAACTGAAACCGTTCCTTATGGAATCCGTTTAGTTGTTTCAAATTAGTCTTGTTAATTCTAACATTTTGTTAGGAGTAAAAACTCCTCCTGTAGCGTTTTCTGTCGGCAGTTCCCTAGCATCCAGGACAAGCTCTGTCCTGACACCCCGAGTCAGTGTGTGATTGTGCTGAGGCTCGGGATGGTCAGGAAATGCTTGGACGCTTGTTTTCATTGGGAGTTCCTTGGCAGCTCCATCTAAGGGGAGGTTTCTGGGCTGAATGGACTTTTATGTACAAAATTTACATTTGCATGCGAAAAGCCACAAAGGCCTGTGTGCTCCAAAGCGTAACCTGAGGGCTGAACCTCCCATCTGACTGAGAGCCAGTGGTGTTCTGGTGCCGCTGTTGATGTCAGCTTTTAACCTCTCCCCCTTGGTGACTCAGGTATGCCATTCTCACCAAAGCAACATGGCCCTCCTGGAAAGGAGAAGAGAAACAAGGAGTCCTCCACCTGCTGCAGTCAGTCAACATGGATCCCGACCAGTACCAGCTCGGCAAGTGCAAAGTCTTCATCAAAGCTCCGGAGTCTGTAAGTGTGGCAGAGCACAGGTCTTTAAACGTGAAGTAGTTTTGCTGAAATAAAAGGCCTCCACACACACAGGCTGAGCATGATATCCGCTAAGGCTGGAGGGGAATAAGAATATAAGTCAAGCTGGGCAGGTGCCTTAAGGCTCTGCAGGGATTCGAGGCACTTTTATAATGTCATGAGCACATATTCCGTATTTTTTGGAAGCAGCCTGGCTTACTTCTCATAGCACACCTTGCAGCCCAGGTAGGTGCTTTCTTGGGGCTTTATCTGAGGCTACATATCAAAGAAAAAGCAGATCACTTCTGTTGCTCTAATTTTCTTTTCCACAAACGTTTTTTTCCTCTGTCGAGCAGCAGTAATTGAGGCAGTGATACTGCTGTGCCCAGTCACATGGAAAGATCTCTCTTAAAGGGAAAAAGATAATACTTCTCCAACTTGTAATTAAAAAAAAGTGTGTTGCTTTTACCAGAAAGAGGCTAAGACAGCACCATCTCCGTTCAGAAATAATGGAACTTTGCATCTCTGCCATCTGAGACTCGTTTATATAACGACTCATGAAGTGCTCATGATCTAAGTTCTTCGAATCCTTAGGTCCATGTTGGCAGAGCAGGAGATTCCACTACGGAGTTAGTCCTACTTAGTCCTTGCAGGCAGCGGCTAGCGAGCCACAGCCATGGGTAGCCAACAGAGAGGGAGCTTCGCCTGCCGTCCTCTGTAGCACAGACCCCCATTCGTTTCCCAAGAATACTGGGGAGTTTGTCTTACAAAGTCAGTGCGATACCCTCGGCCCTTGGAGGATGTCTTGGCTGTTTCTCCCTGTGACGTTCGTTATGAATTAGTACTTTGCTGATGACCTCAAGCCTAATCAGGTGAGCACACCTTCTGGTCACGTGTCCATTTGAATTAATAGACACGACTTAGTCCCTTGTAATTACAAAGGGCCGGAGTTGGTAATTTAAGCGACACCTAGTCCCACCTTAATTATTTGACACTGTAGCAAAACTGATTTTATTGTTTTCGCTGTGAAATTATTTTTCATCCGTGCTGTTCGTTGCAGTTAATTGCAAACCAAATAAAGCCTCAGTTGGAGAGAGAAGCAGTTAAGGGAAGAAACTGAAACAATTTTGTGTGTGCGATGGCTGTTTCCTCAACGCTGCTACTTTACGGACAAATCAATCAAGAATTTTAGGTTTTTTTTTGTTTCCGTTTTCTGTCATAAGGCTGTTATACGTTATGCCAGTGCCTGGGGGTTCTAGGAAGAGATTTTTTTTTCACCGAGTTTGCTGTCGATGGCGAGTTGCCAGCTGTGAAATAAGGTTTTCTGGGTGGCAGAAAGGAGGCTTCGCTATTTACTTCTCCATCAAGCACCTGAATAAATAGCTGTAGATGAGCAAGCGTTTTGCGCTAGATCAAGTTTCTTTTTTTGAGATCAGTAAGAACAGTGGTATTTTTCTAGATTTGCCTGGTTTAGGGCAGAGTATCCCAAAGCCCAAGTTTGCTCCTTGACATTCCTGCTTTTACTGATCGTGTCTTTCGAAAGCCAGAAGAAAAGTCCTTGTGAAGATTTAACGCGCAGTAGAGGGCAATGGAAGTGTTACGTCAGTGCACCGATTCAGTCCTGTAGTTGTAGCTAAATGCCTGTATTTCTGATGACAAAAGAAAACATTTTAGCTAAACTCAAAGTGTGCAAAAGGCTCTAGTGAAATACGCCGTATCCTGTGATAATTACAAAGTTGTTCTAATGCTTTAAACTCACATTTATATTAGCAGGATGCGGGAAAGTCTTAAAAAGGGGGATGCGCCTTCCATTCGTTTGGATAAACCAGCATTTCTTGAATTCTGACAACTGGGAATCAGAATTAACAGGTAGACTGACAAGAACCAGAACCACTCGAGTGTCAGAGATTTTTCCCAGGGAAGGTTACCTCAGCATTCTGATCTCAGTTTGGATCTAGAGCGAAACACACAGGAAAATTGTTAAAAGTAAAATATGGTTTCTTCCTGAACTTTTCATGTAAGAAGTTCGACCTGTCGTACTGTCTCTTTGTGCAGCTGTTTTTGTTAGAAGAGATGAGAGAGAGGAAGTACGATGGCTACGCCAGAGCCATCCAGAAGGCCTGGAGGAAATACGCAGCCAGGAAGAAATACGTACAGATGAGAGAAGAAGGTAAGTCCTGACTTCCGACGGGAGATATTTCACACGCGGTTCCAGGAAGAGAGAAAGTGCTCTGGGAGATGAAGGAAACATCTCCCTCTGTACAGGCCAGACTGCTGCATTGCTGATGAGTGTCTAGGAGGGACTGCAGGTGGTTGGACCCCTGAGGTACCACCGAGGAGGTTGGCTGCTCTGCCTGCCTCTAGTCTGTGGAGCATCTGTTCCAGGCAGGTTCTAGGAAGGTTGGGTGCAAGCTTGTCTACCAGATTGCTTGAACTACCCAGTGTAGATCAAGAAAACAAAGCCAGGCTGAGGAGGAAAGAGATCAGGGACGTTCCAGGGAAATTAAAAAAGGAAAAGCTGCCCAGGGTTATAAAAGACCTTGATGGGCTGTAGGTGACACAGATCAGTCCGAGGGCTGTAATGCTCAGCTGCACGTGTGACCTTGGTTCTGTGAATCAACAACATTCTGGGTTTGGAAGATGTTTGATTTCCAGCAATAAGTGAGAAACACCTTAGTTCCAGCAGCTCTGTCTGTTCATCCACCCTGCTGAGCTTCCTGCCGGTGTCTTTCGTTAGGAGTGGGTTTAGTAGTCACCTGGATCCTTGGGAGCAGAGCATCTCTACCTTTTTTCGCGTGTTGGGTTATCACAGTTAACAAATCGGTTATCGCTCCTTCCCAAAAAGTTGTGCTTGAACCACAACCGCGTGAGTCTAGAAAATTTAGTAGATAATACTAATTGATGTTTATTTTTGATATTGAAGCATCGGATCTATTGCTGAACAAGAAAGAGAGAAGACGGAACAGCATTAACAGGAACTTTGTGGGTGACTACATCGGCATGGAGGATCACCCGGAGCTGCGCCAGTTCGTGGGCAAGAGGGAGAAGATCGATTTTGCAGACACTGTAACCAAGTACGACAGACGGTTTAAGGTAGGTTGGAGTGCAGCACCCGCTAGTGAGTGATTCTGCTGCGGAGTTAGAGGTGTCTGTCACCCTTTAACAGAAATTCTGCCGTGTTAGTGTTGTGCCGTCTAAAATCCCAGCCTCAACAAAGCGATTTTGACCTAAAAGACATGTAGGGAAGCAGCTTTGCTGTTGTCAAACCTTTTACCCCAGGATGAGAAGCCCTTATGGGACTTGCTGGGCAGAAAGCTGCATTCGTTAGGAAACGGGGGTCAAAGCTGCCTTCCCGTCCTGTGCAACTGGACTCTGAGACGTGTGATTAATTTATTATTCATTTGTCAACCAATTTTGCGTTTCAGAGCGTGAAGCGAGATCTTGTCCTCACTCCAAAGTGCATATACCTGATCGGGCGTGAAAAGATAAAGCAGGGCCCAGAGAAAGGCCAAGTCAAAGAAGTCTTAAAGCGAAGGATGGAAGTGGAGAGAATTCTTTCTGTTTCTCTAAGGTCAGTGCCCTGAAAACAGCTTTACCTTCAAACCCGTGCCCAGAAAGCAAGACTGTTTTCAGCAGCACTTGGACTTCTTAGGGTTGTAAAAATTAACCATTGAGGACTCTGCCAATGTCGTTATAATGTTGCTGTATTCGCTGGGGAAATTTTAACGTGAACGCTGTCTGCTCTGGTTTCAGCACAATGCAGGATGACATTTTCATTCTACACGAACAGGAATACGATAGTTTGCTCGAGTCGGTCTTCAAAACCGAGTTTTTAAGCCTCTTATCAAAACGATACGAAGAGAAGACGCAAAGGAAACTACCTCTGAAATTTAGCAATACGTGAGTCATGGTTTTTTTCAATGGGCTTTTAAGAATAAATAATCTTTGTTCTTGCTGCCAAGGCAAATGCAAATGAGCCGGTGCCGCTTGTTGAGCTCCCGACACTGCTTTGTTTCAAAATAGGAAGAGGCAGCACAGTGTAAAAATCTGTATGTGTGAGGAGAGCAGGTGTCCGATTAGCTCGTCGGAGTGATAGGTGAGGATCGTACCTGGGCTGCTGCCCCTTGCGCTGTCTGTGTGCCGAGAGCTGCTCCCACCCTGCTGAGCGTGGGCCCTGCAGCTTCGTGCCTCAGAGCAGCTCGGTGCTGGCAGAGCTGAGGCCCCAGAGCCAGGGCCTCACCGGGCACTGCAGCACCAACTCGCTGAGCTCCCCGTCGGTGCTGCCTGCCGCTTACGCCCACGACAGGGAACGTCCCCTCCAGCTCCTTAGCCTCGACCTCAGAGTGGAAGCGTCAAGATGAGGAGTTGGAACGACAATTCCGCAGCAGAATGGAACAATCTGAAATTCTGCAGCTTGTTGTGGGGACGGAGGGGAGGGCTGTGGGGTGGGGGAGATTGGGAATGTTTGATGTGCATGTTGGCTGTGGGACCAACCATCCCAACAAACCTGCTTTTGTTAATACTCCTACTCCTTAAGCAGATTAGCAACAGCAGGCCTTGGATTCGTATCTATTTTTTATTTCCTTTGAAAAAGTGGAAGATTTATAAAAGGTAACAGATCGTTATTTTAGTTGGGCAAAGGTGGAGGAGGACAGCTGAAGGCTGCAGCCTTCTTGTAGCGTTTACTCCTGTACACTGGGAATCCAAAGCCAGTACCAGCAGCGCATGTTTTGTGCCGTGTAAGATGCAGAATGTTGTACTTTTAGGGTCTTGCCCAAAAGCAGACTCTGATTTCCTTAGCTCATATCTGGTTACAGGTCAGAGCAGACGTCTCACATCCACCCCAGGGGCTACATACGCACAGGTCCAGCTAACACCCCCCGAGCTCATGCTTGGTACAGAAGAACTTGGGCTCAGAGCACTCCAGCTTGTGCAGTGGCAGCTGCTGCTCTTGTCTGATGCAGACTCAGCTCTTACTCAGACCTTAGCAGGGTTTTCCTCAAAGCTCCCTGTACATCCCACCCTCTCTGGGGCATCTTAAACTTCGAGTAGTTCTACCAGGAAAGTAAAAACATCGATTAACAAGAGCACTTGAAAAAGGATGAAAAAGAAATTCAATTAAATGGTTTATGTCAGCTAAGTCACTCAGGGAATACCAATTCTCAGTCTAAGCTTTTTATTTTTATATCTCTAAGTTATCTCCTGCCAAATGATATTTTCCTGATTGTTGACAGAGGAAATGCTTTCTGGGTTTTTTTAATTGTGTGTTCTTGTGCTTTGATTAGACTTGAAGTGAAGCTGAAAAAGGAGAGCTGGGGGCCCTGGAGCAGCAGCGGCTCTCGACAAGTGCAGTTCATGCAAGGCCAGGGCGATATCGCCCTTCTCAAGCCGAGTAATAAAGTGCTGCAGATCAGCATCGGACCAGGGCTGCCCAAGAACTCCCGTGAGTGTGACTTTCCTTTAGAAATTAGTGAACGGTTAGACAACGCTTCGCTCTTTCTCTCCTTGCTCGCCTGTAACCTCAACATGTCCTGTATTATTTCTTTGTGAGGCTTAAGAGAAGATCTGACTTACAGCTACTAATAATAAGGCAGCAGAATTCCTGCTGCGCCACAGTCACGCTGGAATTTGGTACTTTCACTGCAGAACAACCATTTCTGAAATGGCTGAAATTCTTTGCCCTGTAGCAAAAGAAACGAGAGCGTTTAATCATGTGACATGTGACACAATTAGCCAAGCACTTTGGGGAAGTCTTTCACTCGGCTCTGAGCTCCTGCGGCTCCTGCAGGCTTGTTGATCAAGAAAACTCTGCGTGAGGGTGGGAGGGGCTGTGATATGAGGAGGGGACCTTGCAGGTCACCCCAGAAGGAGCTGCAAAGGTACCAGCCTTGCAGGTTTCGTGTCCTGCCTTTCTCTCCTAGTAATGGCTCCTCAGTACAGTCAGAATGGGACTGCACCAGCTGTCCACAGGCCATAAACACATTCAAAAAGCTCCGTCGTTTGGGTCTCGTTTGCCGAGACAGCTTTACTTGATACCCTGTGGCTGAACTGGATCACAAAAGGGGGATGGTGCTTAAGTCATCCTTGTTGCACCTAAAGCTTTAGCCCAGCCTGGCCAACACGGCAGGAATTGGATTCGTTATTCCTGGAAATCAGCTCTTTCTGGTCCCAGGGCTGGGGTCTGGCAGCCAGAAGGATTTCTCTAGTTACTGCAGTCGTTAAAGGGTAATAAAGTGTTGCTGGTTTCCTTTAGGTCCTACTAGACGGAGCCTTTCCCAGAGCAGAGGGCATTCCAGCAGATCTCAGAGTCAGACTTACCCTATGAGAGCCGCACCACCACCTCCTGGTAAGTCCTCTAATCCCAAATTCAGGCTTTCACTTTACTCTGGTAATTCTTACCCATTAAAAAGTAGTAGTAAAGGTTTTAAATCCTCTTTAGAAGGTTCCTTCTGGAAAACAAGACATTATTTTCTGAGCTGTAGGAGCCTGCAGACGCTCACACTGGTGTCGCAGCAGGAATGTCCTGGTGGTCCTGGGCACTGGCATGTTCAGCCGCTTCGTGTAAGACACTGAATCTAAAACTAACCCCACAGCCTTTTTCACTTTCTAGGGTAAAAGCTACACGCTTATCAAGTCATAGACGATGCTTTGCAGTGAATTTGCTTTCGGTGCCAGTAAACAATAGACGATTTATGTCTCATTGTCCTTCCCTGTTAGGTAATGACTCGCGTCTGCTTGAGTGCTGAGACACATCAGCTGTGCCAGTAAGCAGTGCGGCTGTTTCTGCATGGGATTGATGTCATTAGGGTGTTTCACTTCTGCCCTTGAGAGATACGATTAATTTAGCCTGTGAACTCACAGGGAAGAACAATATTGCATTGACCCAACATTTCCCAAGTGGTTTTTTTCACTTACACTCTCAGAGTTCTTAAACAAAGGGCTCTCTTTCAGTCAGGGGTGTGAGCAGTCACGGTTACCAAATCAACTACACAGTTCCCAATCCTATTAGAACCTCAAACTAAGGACCTCATGATCTGCAAGAACTGCTTGTAGTGAAGTGGGAAATGACTCTAGTTTACCTGTCTGCAAGCACAGATAGTAAATACTCCTGCAGGATGAGATAACAAAAGGAAAGTATGTTTTAATATTCTCTAAAACTCTTCCAGAGGTTTCATAGCTACATGAAAAAGACACAAACATTGTTTGAGGAAGCCTTGTGCTGGCAGACCAAGCCCAAACTCGCCTCGTGTAGGCAAGACAGTTCAGACACAAACCTAAGGCAGCAGCGACTGCCCCTTCCTGCCGTGCGGCCTGGGGGGGTGCGTCCCCCAGTGCTTCTGACAGCAGAACCTGCCTCTGTGTGTGTGGGTTGATGGCAGCAGGTGTGCCGCCTCCGCCTTAGAGAGAACAAACTCATTTAGCCTGTGAGCTCTGAGCAGAGAAGAGTTCTGTGCTGTGGAGCTGGAGGTGTTGGTGGCCCAGCCACAGCTCACTCTAGTGTCCAGGCAGGGCAAGTGTAACCGCTGCAGTTAGATGCTGCGTTGACCCTTGTGCAGCAGCCTCTCATGTTTAAAAGGTGAGTAGAATTCTTTCATACAGACCTTAAATCAGTTCCTGTAACGTGGAGGTTTTTCGGTTTTGCTTTTGAATTTTTTTGTAAAGGAGCTGGAAGAATATGATTGAAGAGATCTGTTACTCCGGAATTCTAATTAGATTGTCCAAACTTTCCTTGAGAGCCGAGTCTCGCTGACAGCTGAGCTGTCAACACAAGGAAGAGGCTGCCTGTGTTGAGCTGTAGTTTAGACTGGATCTGTTCACACTTGATTTACTTGTAGGTCAGCAGCAAAATGGAGTCATCAACGCCCCCCAGTCTGTGCCGCTTCCCCTTGCCCTGGGGAATCAACGGGCCAATCAGAAGAACCTGTACACAAACATGACGCGACCAACTTTACCACGGCAGCTGTCGGGAGGATCGGGCAGGATTTCACAACAACCAGAAAGTTTGGATTTCCTCAAAGTCCCCGACCAAGGAGCAGCCGGGTAAGATTTTTACATTAAGTCTGAGGAAAAAAAAAAAAAGTCAATTTTTGTGCACACTGAAACTGTTCACAATGGATAAACTCGTGTCGCAGTCATACAGCTTGTGCCGTTGAGCTGTTCTCAAAGGTATCATCTGCAGGATTTCAAAACACTTGTTCCATCACAGGCCTTTGGGAATGAAGAGGAACCAGTTCCAGTGTAATATCTTATATGTGTGTGGTACCTTCTGCTTACGGATATTAAGACATTTGGCAGTTTCCCTAGGCCTTCTTTCCCTTCTGTTTACAGATCATAAACAGTATTTTTTGTAGTATTTTATAGCAACTGTCATGCCCAGAAATTCTGGCTTAACAGCCCTTTTGTTTCAGCTTTGACTCTGAATATATATATCTGGAATATATAATATCCCAGACTTTTACTTCTCTCTAGGAGGAAGACTTGGCAGTGTGACATTCAGGACTATTTCAGTGTCATTTGGAATTTTGAGCTGCAGCTTTCTGGAATAAGTTACTGTGACAGTCCGAGGAGAGCTGAGAGTGGGCGCGTGGAGCTGTCAGAGCCAGGTGTTCCCCAATAGCAGAGTCAGAAGTGCCCAAACCCCCCGAAGCAGCAGCAGGTCAGAACATTGATTCGGGGCCTTAGTGCAGGGAGCAGGGCAAGTTGGTCTCAACTCTGAATCCAGCAGCTCCAGATCCTGCCCGAAAATCCAGCCTTAGGTCTGTCAAATATCTGTGGGACCGAGCATTCCAGAATGGTAAAGCCTTACAGAATTTAAAGTTTCTTATTGACTGAACAGTTTCTACTTTACCTCAGTGCTTAGCAGATGTTCTGCACTGAATTCTGTTGGTCTGATGCTTCAGTGCTCGGCATTTTTCATGTGATCCAGCTGCCTGCGCTACCCAGTTAGGCTCTTACTTAGGGAGTTACTTCTAGTGAGCATTAGACACCTCGTAGAAAACAACCAATAAGTAAGTGTACACACTGATAAGGAAGGGCACAGGGTTCTTAGGTGCTTTCCAGTTCCTAAACACACAGGGGAGAGGTAGTCAGCCCTCTGGCTTTTCTGTTGTACCGACTGCAGTCGTCTCTCCCCACTGTGCACTGAGCCATAGCCGTAACATACTCTAAGTGTCTTTGTATTGAGTTTCTGTTTAAGATGGGTCTTCAAATAAGAAAGAAGTCTGAAACAAGTGGCCACTACTACTTACTTTAACTATTTCAAAACTGTCAGCACATGCTAACACTTTCAGACCCATTTCCCTCTTTGTAAATAATTTCTGTGCCTTGAAGTGGTGAAATTTTCTCATCGCATGCCAGCTCACTCTGTTTAAGCTGTTTTGCTAATAATAGATTTTTGCATTGTCTTGGACACTACAGGTCACATAACAACAAAACTCTATAAGCCCCAGGATAAAGCCAGAGGGATTTGTCACGTAGCTGTGACCAACACGCGCTGCACTCTTAACATGCAGCAGCCATCGAGTACACAGCAGGGTAGGATGCACTCTGACAGGCACAGGGATCAGTCCTCTCAATAAAACTTACACGTGTTCTATTACTTTCCAAGTTCTAATTTTAATGTTACTACAAACTTCTCTATGAAGATGTGTTAACCCACACTTCAAAGGTCATTTTGTGGTGCAGTTCACTAAACAACGTAGGTTATGACCACACAGAGACATGTTGGCAAAATAAGTCTAGGACTTTGGTAAGTAACTCAACTTGTTCTGCAAGAGCCGTATTGTTACGGCATCACGTGGCATCATCGCAGTTGTCTCCTACACATCACTGCAGTATTTTCAGTCATTCAACGCATCTATTAATTATTTATTTTGAACTGACATATTGCATCTAATACCTCTTCTCTCTTCCAGCCTTTGTTAGCTGATGAGCTGGCACAGTGCATTCCTCCTTCCTCCTTTCCCCTTCCTAATCTCTGGAGTGGCCATAGCTGTGACAGTTTGTGCAGCATCCCCCTTGCTGCTCCAGAGTTGACTCTAACACAGCAAGTCCATAGACGGCCCTGGACTCTGAGGCAACTTAGGAGAGATGCGTCTCTCTTACAGCTTAGTCACAAGAATGGTAAAGTAGCAAAGCCTGAGAGCTAGAACTTTGTTTGTAATGCTGGAAACTAAATCCCTGGAGAAACTGGGGCATGGGGAGAGGCAGCCTGAGCTGTGTAGTTGCCAAGGTTGCATGAACTGCATGTGCACATTTGTTTACATTCCAGCCTGAGCACTAAAATGTCTTCTACACCTTTAAACTGTTGAGCAGCACCATTCATCCATTTCATCAGGGAAGACAAGGCACCTCTCTCCCTTCCAGGGGGAGTCATGCATTGCTGTGTTCAATCGTTGTGTCATTGAAGAGAATCCTTTTTCTTTTACTACAGTCTTTAGAATCTCTTCAGTAGGTCAGAGGGGTTGATAAGCATGGGGGTGAATCATAAACTTGAAAGCACATAAACATTTTTTTCTCCCCTTAGTGTCCGCAGGCAGACGACGAGCCGCCCCCCACCAGCCGGAGGGAGGCCTAAACCCCAGCCCAAACCCAAGCCTCAGGTACCGCAATGCAAGGCGCTGTACGCGTATGATGCTCAGGACACAGATGAACTCAGCTTTAACGCCAACGACATCATTGATATCATTAAAGAAGGTACGTAGTGATCTACGGTTTTGTCACTCAAGTACTAATCTTGACGGCTCTGTCATAAGTAGCTCTTTGAGCCACTCCAGATCTACCTTCCCTCACGAGGCCTGCAAACCTGCAATGGCTCAGGGAGCAGAGAAGGCTCCGCACTCACACCAAACCTGCTCACTTAGAGACATGGCAAAGGCAGATCAATGACATTTGGGTTCTAAAGAGAGTAGTTCTGTCAGAGGCTGTAGCCAAAGATTATCCTAAACTGGCTGCAACATAAGAAAAACAAACCAAAAAAATAACAAAGCAGCACTTTCAGCCCTTCAGGGTTCCAAAGCAACCTTGTAAGGCACAGGGATGTAGCCAAAAGATGAGCAAGCTCAGGTTCTCCAAATCCTTTCTCCTCCGTCCTTCACAAGGCAGCTCATTGAAGGGCTGTGCAAAGCTGCCTCAGCAAGGACACAAGAACATTTTACATTCACTAACCTCACTCCTTTGTGTGTGTTACAGATCCTTCTGGCTGGTGGACAGGAAGACTACGAGGGAAACAAGGTCTGTTTCCCAACAACTATGTCACCAAGATATGACAGACAGACTGTCAGATAAAACTCGGCATGAAGTTACCAGTGGTTGAAGCTTTTCCCTTGCCTTCAGGACAGTGCTCTGAGAGCTGCTGTTCTCGGCACCATCTTCACAAGTCACGCATGAGCAGGAAGAAAATGACCCACACCACAGACTTTGATCTTTTGTCTCAGAAGCACACGGCAGTGGACATCCTGACCAATTATTTATTATATTTAAAACCTGGTTTTGACACCCAGTAAGTGAAGGATGTCAAACCTAGCATCTTCCTGGAACAAGAAGGTGCTTTGCAGTCTGGGACCAGGGACTTCGAAAGGGTATTTAATAAGTGCCTTCAGCCAAGTATCAGTGACCTTTTGAATCACCTCCTGAAGATAATGCTAAATGCACATCTCCTGTAATGCAGATCATGCTGGGGAACATGTTAAGTATGCTGCTACACGTCAGAAAGGTTTAGGCTCATTTGGGATGTTGCCATCTAAACAAACCCTCCTGGGATGGTGTATTTAATTCTGTACAGAGTTGTAATGGGACTGGTTTGCGTTTGCTGAGGTGCTTAGGGACTCCAACAGGCACTGTAAGAAGTTAATCAGAAAACCACGTAGTACTGTATACTAAACGATGTTGCCTTCTTCAAGATTTCTATTATAATGTGGCTGGCCCATGTTGGATATATGTTTAATGCTCTACCTGTTATAAGAAGTGTCTTTATGCAGAGCTGTACATTTATAGAAACAGATCATATACTGTATATAAAAACTGAATACAATAGGAACATCTATGAATGTATCCTGTACAAGTCCACCCGTTCTTACTCACGAAGTAGTTCATCTAGAGTTTTTATGCCAGGTACTTAGAGATACGCACTACTCCTTTAAACGGCAGAAGTGTTATTGCTTACGTCTGACGGCCTCCTACAGCAGAGCGGCTGCTGCTCGCCAGTTATCAGCGTTCATGCTTTGCCCTTCTCAACCTCCATAAAATAAAACACAAGAAGCAGTGAGCTGAACAGGTCTGTTCCGTGTAGTCTGTTTTCAGTTCTGTCTACAAACAGGTCCCCTCACAAGACGTTTGATTTCTGAGGACAAAATTCCCTTCCTTTGCTCCATAACAAACTATTTTCACTACTGTAAAGCTTGTGGTAAGAGCATATGTTGATATTAGAAGTTGCATAAGGTTTAAGATATGGCTTTAAGTCTCGAATCCCTTCCCTCTTATATTCACCACCTAAACCAATTTTGAGGCACAGTTAAACTCCATCTCCAGTAGAGATGCAGCTGTAGAAGCCGTTTCTGGAAACCAGAGACTAAGGTCTCGGTCTGGGGGCATCACACACACACAAGGGATCACACTTATTCTTCAAAAGACCATTTCCCCTAAGTGCTAGGCCTACTTATCCCCTCAGAAAGAAATCTTAAAAAAATAAAAACCCAAGTAGCTTCAACATCCTTCCCATAGGGGGAGCACCGAGATGGAGGCTGGTTTTGCAGCATTGTCCATCAGAATCTGCACCCTCTGACACTGGGAGATGGGAGGGAACCACAGTCTTAACTTAGAGAATACTCAAAGTCTGTAACTTAACATTACAGACCAAGGACTAAGTCAAAAAATAGGTTTAAATGAGATATCGATGCAGAAAAGCTGCAATGCTTTCATTTATTAGGCACAAAGTGCTTTTAAGTGGCAAGGAAAATGCTGCTTTAGGTGGGTTTGACTGGCAGGAGGAGGGGCGGGAGAGTGAAGAGGCAAGGAAAAACTAACTGGGGCTTTTTGTCCAACTGGAACAGAGATTTTAAGAGCTGAGCTGCTTCAAAACATCTCACCCCTATAGCTGAACACCTACAGGCCCTGCAAAGGGAGACAGTTTTTTTTTTTTCTTATCTTAGGTCCCTTTGTTTAGGTTACACAAACATACAGAACACACTGTCTCAGTTCACCGAACACAAAGATTACCAGGCTAATACCCGTTACGGCCTGATTCTTACCCAAAACATAAGACAACAAACTATAAAACCCAAGAAATTCTTGTATGCTGCTTTGGGACAAGGCAATAACATAAAGTACATATTTAGTATCCTTTAAGGTACACAAAGAAAATATGAACTGGCTCACCTTTCTTACCTGAAGATCAAAAAAAAAAAAATGTCAAGTTTCTATATATAACTGACTATAAACCTGGAAATTGTCCATGCAAGTCAAATGTCTTGCCTGGCCCTAAGATTGCAGCCACGTCTCGATAGTGCCCTGAAGATGCACTGTCACAATACAGGATTTTATCTTAAAAGAAAGTAGTTTTATTTATTTACTTTCAGAGAGGTATTACAAACCGAATCTAAAAGCCACCTGCCAAGCGGGTCTGAAACGTTGTGTGGGTAAGGCTGGAATGCTATGTACAAAAAAAAAGTAGTAACGTCTGCCTCGAACGGCAAGAAAGGACAAAGTGCATCATGTACCACCGGGACCTCGCTGCTCAGGGCGATCATAGGAGCGATAACGCCAGGTCCTTAACGACCTTGCCGGTCAGCTGAGGGATGGTGCTGATCATCATTAGTTTGGAACTTGAGTATTTCTGCTTTGTAGCCTGCAGAGACAGAGGAACAGCATTACAAAAGGTTCACACCCTGGTTATGTTCAGGCAGATAGTTTGGGTCCATCAGCCCAGCTGCTTGGAAAAGAAGGAAGCAAACAAAGGTGGTGTGTGAACATCAGTACGTAAGGAGCCACACTGTGCAGCAAGGGATTTCTACAACATCAAAAATAGTCAAGTAGTTATACTTACAACGTATTTTGTTAGCTTCTCATTTACTTTGACCACATTCTTGGCCATGTGTTTCATCGTCATCAGAAGACTCTCCTCCGTGTAGCCCGTGTAGAACTGCTCCTTCGTGCCCTGCAGCGCAACAGGAAGGGGGTTGAGATTTACAAAGCAGGGTTTCTGCTCAAAGCACGATCGCTTCAGGTAGCAAATGCCCCAAGCTTCTCCCACCAGCCCCGAGTGCTGGGAGCTGCAGCCCTGTCGCTGTAGGTGGCAGATCCAGAATGAATTCCAGCACACGGCAGGTCTGGACAGAACACCAAGAACCTCCTTCCTACAGTGCACAGAGGATGGAAGCAGCAACCCTCCCAAGAGCAACCACTAGAGGGATTACAGTTCACTCTCCCTAGTCCATGATTTCCTTATTCTACATGTTTTGTCAGATTTAAATATCTGCTTTAATTTACAGCATGGCCTTCTGTGAATCAATTCTTTTAGAGAGCACAAAACAATTTTTTCTTTTCTGTGTGAACACCATGTTTCAGTTGTACAATTCTTTTTCAACCTGCAGCGACGCACCAGGCTGTCCAACTGCCATTTGATCACCAGCATTGTTACAGACCTAAATAAATTTTTTCCCAAGTAGTTTTTTTTTTTAATTGTCCAATTCCATTGACTGAAGGAAAAACCTCCTAACAACAAGTCCCATTAAAATCCTTACCCAGCTGTTCCGCCCCAGGATCTTTTGGGACAAACATAAAGCTGCAGCTGCGATCTCGGAGGGACGGTGATGAACCATGTCATAGTCCAGCAGTGTCAGCTCCATTAGATATTTTGCTAGTGTGTGTTGCTTAGCGTCAGCCTACAAAATTGAAAGCTTGTTAATGCCTAAAGTTTCACTCCACTTCATCACAATAATTCAGGACTATTTATTATATTAACTGACAAAACCAAAAATTGTCAACAAAATCTGATATCAAGGCCAAGGGACCACACCTCCGACAGGCACTCATCTCAAAACTGAGATCAAACCAGCCAAGTCTTACAGCCATTTGCTATTTAGACAGAGCCACGTGATGGATTCTAACAGAAAAGTGCAGTATCGGGCCCTGCTGTGCCCGGCCAGGGACACGAGCGCTCCCTCTGTGAGACACAGGGTTTGGGGGGGGGAGTGTGAAAGGACTTTAAGGTCCTTAGTGAAGCAGCCAGGCAACTGCAGGAGTTCTCCTGGTCCAACTGAGGTAGAGGAACTCAGGGCGGTTCATCTGCATCAAACTACTGAGGTGGGAAAAAAGGGTGCAGGCAAGGAGAAAGCTTCCCTTTCAATTCTTAAATAACAGAGTATTTGCAACCAAAAGGTATCAAGAACTGCACCACTGCTCCTCTTTGGTTACAGGACAGCCTGATCACCAGACTCCAGTAAGGTGGGTTCTGCTCTAGGCCTGTGACATTCTCAGCAGCAGGATTGAGCTCAGGCCCCAGTGAATGCAAATGCAGCAGCGACGGCTGCAGTGCTGCTGCCACGTTACACCACACGGTGGAGCTTCACTCCCCACTACTTCTTGATCCAGCGCAAGCAGAAAGCAAGTCAGAGCGCATGACAAAAATGCCCAAAGTGACCATAAGCAGCCGGAAAGTTCCATATAACGAACACAAGTACCCACCTCTCCAGCTTTTGATGCTCTTCGTAAGAAGTGAATAGGAAGAGGTCGTCCCAAACTGAAGTTTAACTCTTGAAGAATCATAATCTCCATTTCTCTAACGTCCTCAGTGGTGTAGGCATTGTCAGTGATGTAAGCGTAGTCTCCGATATCAGGAGTTAACATCTCTTCATACTTTGCAGCCAGGAACAGGGCCGTGACACCCACCAGCTGAAGCTTGTTACGAGATACTGGGTGATTCTGCAATACAGGAATTTAAGAAACAGGTTCCAAAATGTCAAACTCTAGATAAACATATTCTCATTTATCACTTTGAAATACCAGTATGACAGTACTCATCATGTCAGTAGCATTTTCCACTCTGAGTTCAAAATGTCTGTATAATAATGGGCTCAAAGAGGATCACAGCCTCAAAGTTAAATGTTACGTTATACCAAGCTCTTGCACAAAGAGCAGATTTCGTAGCTTCTATGATTTATAAAGAAAAGAATCCTAAAGTCCTTTAAAAGCATGGCCGTTGAACAAATCTCTTAATCTGACCTGGAGCTGAAAAATATCTTTCTTACTTGCAAGAAGCGATCCATGATTGCAACACACATGTAGAGCGTCTCCTGCAGGAGCCGGAATCTGGAGTGGACCTGGATAAGCCAGTCGACCAGAAGCGCTCGCATACGCCCGTTGAGCATCTCCCCATCCAGGTAATGTGGGCGGATGGATTGCTGCAGCTGGAGGAGAAAAAGCCGCGTGAGCAACAACATTAACAGCGGACAGCAGAAGCACACGGTCAGCGTGTCGTACCTCAAGCTCTCTCAGATATAGGTAGATGTCTTTTACGTAGTCACTGCACAGCTGGGGATTCTCAGAGTCCTCGGCGTCAATGTCTTCAACGTTGTTGAGCAACACGTCAGAGAAGGCTTGGCACAAATCCTCCTCATGCATGGAAATGTCCATAGGAACCGGAGACAGAGCCTAAGGAACAGGTAATAGTGCTTTACATATCTCTACTGAGCAAGCTGAACGGTTCTTTTGTTTTCATGCTTTTCAAGTTACTAATGCAATTTCTTAAGATAAAAAGGGTCACTGGACAGTAGCAGAGGCTGCCCAGGGAGGGGGTCGAGTCCCCTTCCCTGGAGGGGTTTAAGGGACGGGTGGACAAGGTGCTGAGGGACACGGGTTAGAGATTGGTGGGAATGGTTGGACTCCATGATCCGGTGGGTCTCTTCCAACCTCGTCGTTCTATGGTTCTATGACTCTGAGCCTGCACTCCAGCATGGCCAACTTCCACCAAGGAGCCACACGCACACAATCACTAGACTTTCTAGTAATCGCCGGCTAAAGCAGCAACTTCATAAAGCGCTCAACACCTAGTGCTGCCATTTGAACATCTGGCTTTAAGCACATCTTGCATTAAACCAAAACCGCAGTTCAGAGGCTTTTGTCATGAAGAGCTCTAAGTTGCAAATCAACTTTTTACCTTTGGAACGTCAGGCTCTTTGACAGCTTGTTTGGCAGCAGCAGGTTTTGGCAGCACAGACGCATTTGTCTTCTTGCTGGGTCCTTTGGCAGGTTTTACAGGCACTTTGGAGCATTCTGTTTTCTGCAGCAGAAACAACAGCTATTAGTACAGAGCCAGTAATGGATCTTTCCCTCAGGGACAGATTTCAAGCATTCCTTTACCTTAGGGACACGCGCTCCTCGCGTCACTTTATTCCCGATCTCTTCCAAAGCAGCCCTCCTGCCCGGGAGGTGAGGCTTGGCTTTGCCTTTGACCTCGGGGACAGCATTTTCCACGCCTCTAGTGAGCTGAAACACCACGAAGGCAGCGTGAGAGTCCCACACGGGCCCAGAGCGACCTCCCCGGCTCCTTCTGCCCCCGCAGCAGCTCCGAGCGGGGCTGCCGGGCTCTCCATGGCAGCAGCTAAGCCCTTTGCTGCTCCCGCACGCCCAGCGGGGCCTGAGCCGCCTCGCTCCGCCCTCCCTCCTCCCCCTCCACGTGCTGCCATCCCCTGCACCTGCGCCTCCTCCCTCCTACCCCCCTCCTTCCCTTACTCCTGCCCGTCCCTCTGCCTCCCCCCTTCTCCTCCATCCCCTCGTCCCTCTTCCCCACTCGCCTGCTCGCTCTGCTCCTGCTATCCCCTCCACCGCCTTCCGTTCCTTCTCCCCGTCCCTCAGCCTCTCCCCTCTTCTCCTCCTCCCCCCTCGACCCCCTTCCCTTACCCCCCCCTCCGTCCCTCTGCCTCCCCCCTCTTCTCCTCCTCCATCCCCTTACCCCTCTCCGTCCTTCTGCCTTTCCCCTCCTCCTCCTCCATCCCCTCGACCCCCTTCCCTTCCCCCCCTCACCTTCCCCACTCACCTGCTCTCTGTGCTCCCGCTATCCCCTCTCCCCCCTTCCCTCTGCTTCCCCCTCTCTCTTCCTCATCCCCCCCGGCTCCCTCCACCTTCTCTCGCCTCCATCTCCGCGCCCCTTGCTCACCGCCTGGTCTCCTCTCCCCTCCCCTCCTCCTCCATCCCCTCACCCCTCAACGCTCCCCCCTCCCTCCATCCCTTCGCCTCAATCTCCACGTCCCTTTGCCGACCCCCCCTTCCCTCCTTACCCTCCCGCTCCCTCCACCTGCCCTGTTCTCCTCTCGCCCCTCATCCCCCTCCGCCCACCCGGTCTCCTCTCGCCTGCCCTCTCCGGTCCTGCTAACCCCTCGATCCCCTCTCCTCCTCGCTGTCCCGCTCCCTCCATCCCCTCGCCTCCCGCTCTCCTCTCTCCCCTCCCTCCATCCCCACATCCCCTTCTTCCCATCCTGTCGCCTCCCTTCTCCCCCATCACTTTCCCGCTCCCTCACCCCCTCGTCCCTCTCCCTCCATCCCCTCGGCCTCCCGCTCTCCTCTCCCTTCCCTCTTCTCCCCCTATCCCTTGGCCTCCCTCCTCGCCGCCCGCTCTCCTCCCCCTCCCTTTTCCCGCTGCCCTGTCCCCGCTCCCCTCCCTCCATCCCCTCTTCTCCCCCTCACTTTCCCGCTCCCTCTGTCCTCTCACCCCTCTGCCTCATCCCCTCTCCTGCTCCCTCCATCCCCATCTCGCGCCCCCCCTCCTCGCCGCCCGCTCTGTTCTCCCCTCATCCCCTCTTCTCCCCCTCACTTTCCCGCTCCCTCACACCCCTCTGCCTCATCCCCTCTCCTCCTCGCTCCCTCACCCCTTCGCCTCCCGGTCCCCTCTCTCCATCCCCTCTTCTCCCCCTCACTTTCCCTCTCCCTCACCCCCTCAACCCCTCTGCCTCATCCCGCTCTCCTCTCCCCTCACGGCTCCCCACATCCCCTCTTCTCCCCCTCACTTTCCCGCTCCCTCAGCCCCTCGCCTCCCGGTCTCCTCTCCCCTCTCTCCCTTCCCTCTTC